>CM062805.1:931708036-932312615 GCA_031772625.1 Pinus tabuliformis
CTATATTGCAGCCTTTGAAGCCTTGCTTTCTGCACTGGAGTTACACGATGAGTTTTACGTGGAATTTTTGTCAGTGGTTCAAAGAAGCCATACAAGCCCACATCCGACTGCACCACCCTAGCTCATGGCTGCATGCTTGCCGGATAGCTTGTGAAGTAGAATGTGAGTTAGTGGCCCAGTCTAATCACCCAAATTTCATCGCCAAGGGTCGCCCCACACAGGCTCAAAGCACTACCCAAACACTCAAGGTTCAAAAGATGTCACCAGCAGAAATGGTAGAAAGAAGAAAGCAAGGATTGTGTTACTATTGTGATAATAAATACTCCCCCGGGCATAAGTGCAAGGAGCCCAAATTCTTTCAAATTGATCCTACTGACTGTAGTTCATCAAAGCAAGCCCCACCACTTGAGGAATCAGAGGAGGAAGAAGAGGACAACCAGTAGGACAATGTACCTGAAGAACCAGTTATCTCGCTACATGCTTTGGCAGGGATTTATTCTCCCCAAACTCTCAAAATCAGAGGTTTTATTAAGCATCACCCAGTAGTAGTCTTGATTGATAGTGGCAATACACATAATTTTGTCCATCAAAGAGTCGCGGAAGCAGTGCATTATTTTGTCTGAGCAGTTTCTAACTTCCAGGTCAAAATTGCTGATGGGGGGACAATGAAATGTGAAGGCCGATGTGAAAATGTCAAACTTAAAATGGGGGATTATTAGTTAAAGAACCACATGTTTTCCATACACATGGGAGGGTGCGACATTGTCCTAGGTGTTGAATGGCTTCGCACACTTGGCCCAATCAAAATGGATTTCCAGGAGTTATATATGAGCTTTAAATAGAGCAACCACATACATACCCTCCGCGGACTCCAGATGGGAGCTACCTTTATCATCAGCTCACATAAGATGGAAAATTTGTTAAAAAAGGGCCACCATGGAGTTATAGCCCAATTTAATGGCATCCAGGCCTTCGAACCCAATTCTCTTCATATTCATCTTGAGATACAACAAAACTTAAACAACCATCTGCCAATCTTTGACAAGCCTCATGAGCTTCCACCCTCAAGAGGGGAACATGATCATAGCATTACTTTGGTCCCAGGGGCCCAACCACCAAATGTGCGCCCATATAGATATCCGTTCGCCCAAAAGAATAAAATTGAAAAAGTAATCAAGGAACTCTTGGAAGCAGACATCATTCATCCCAGCATTAATCCTTATTCATTGCCGGTGGTCATGGTGCTCAAAAAAGATCGGGAATGGTGTATGTGTCTAGACTTCAGGGCCCTCAATAATTTAACAATCAAAGATAAATTTCCCATCCTAGTTGACGATGATTTTCTAGATGAACTAAATGGGGCTCAATTATTTACTAAGCTCGAACTTCGCTTGGGCTAACACCAAATTCGCATGAAAGAAGTAGACATTCCATAGACTGCTTTTTGAACTCATGAAGGCCATTATGAGTTCCTAGTAATGCCATTTGGTCTTTGTAATGCCCCATCCACTTTTCAGAGCCTTATGAACCACCTGCTCAAACCATATCTCAGAAAATTTGTCCTTGTTTTATTTGATGACATCCTCATCTACAGTCGCACCTGGGCTACACATCTTCAGCATGTAGATCTACTCTTGCAATTGCTCTGCAAGCATAAATTATTTGTCAAGATGTCCACATGCTCTTTTGGCATGGAAGAAGTTGAGTATTTGGGTCACACTGTGGGGCATGAAGGTGTCAGAGTGGACCCCAAAAAGATCTAGGCAATGAAGGATTGGCCTCAACCAAATACCTTGAAGAGCTTGAGAGGATTTTTGGGTCTCACGGGCTGCTATCACAAATTTTTCCGCAATTACGGTCGCATTGCTAGGCCCCTCACTCAACTCCTTAAGAAAAATTCATTCCTTTGGAATGATGAAGCACAACAGGCCTTTACACCTCTCAAACATGCCATGTGTTCCACTCCAATCTTAGCACTACCCGACTTCACCAAACCCTTTGTGATTGAATGTGATGCTTCTGGCACGGGCATTGGGGCGGTCTTAATGTAGGAAGTTCGACCCTTGGCTTTCATGAGCCAGCAACTAAGTGGGAAGAATCTGGGACAATCTACCTATGAGAAGGAGATGATGGCCATCTTACATGCAGTAGATACTTGGCGACCATACTTATTGGGGTGACGTTTCGAAATCCGCACAGACCACCAAAGCCTTAAATATTTTTTGGAGCAATGCCTATCCTCACCACAAAAAAATAAATGGCTCACCAAAATGCTGGGATATGATTATGAGATAGTTTACAAGAAAGGGCGCAAAAATATTGTAGCAGATGCGTTATCCCGCCAATTTGAGGAGGAAAGTACCCTTCTCACAATTTCCCTTCCCATTCTAGAATGGATTGAAGAGGCTCACAAGGAATGGTATTCACATCCCTAGTTCTCCCAACTCATTAGTCAATTGTAGGCGGATCCAAATTCCACAACGGGCTACTTGTGGCAGGATGAGATTCTTCGCTACAAGGAAAGAGTCGTAATATCACCAACATCCACCCTCAAAAGCCACATTTTGGCAGAGTTTCACTCATCGCCCACTGCAGGACACTCAAGCTTTCAGAAGACGTATGCTCGCACTCGAAGATAATTCTTTTGGACAGGCATGGAAAAGGACATTCTTACTTTTGTAGATGAATGCGACATCTGTCAGTGCCACAAAGGAGAAAAAGTCAAATTCCCAAGCACATTACAGCCATTGCCCATCCCGGCCTCAATCTAGATGAATGTTTCTATGGATTTCATTATGGGTCTTCCAAAGTCAGGAAACAAGTCAGTCATCATGGTGGTTGTGGACAGACTTTCTAAGTATGCTCATTTTTGCGCCCTACCCACCCTTTTACACTGACTTTGGTCGCTCAACCTTTTATGGATCAGATCTTCAAATTGCATGGCATGCCCACTTCCATTGTGTCTGATCGTGACTCGATCTTCACTAGTAATTTTTGTCAGGAACTCTTTCGGCTACAAGGTACCTAACTACAACTCAGTACTTCCTATCATCCATAAAATGATGGTCAAACTGAAGCGGTCAACAAATGTTTGGAGACCTACCTTCGATGTTTCACCTCAGAAAAGAAACATCTCTGGGTACAGTGGTTACCTCTAGCCGAGTGGTGGTATAACACCAACTATCATGCCACCACCAAAATGACTCCATATGAAGCAGTTTATGGTCAACTCCCTCCTTCCCCTACTTCTTATATCAAGTGATGCTCAAAGGTACAAGTAGTGGATCAAATCCTACAGAACCGCACAACCATGCTAGCCCACCTTAGAGAGAATCTTCATCAAGCCCAAAACCGCATGAACCAACAGGTAGATCAACATCACTCAGAACACCAATTTCAAGAAGGGGATCAAGTATTTTTGAGGCTGCAACCATATAATCAAACATCTCTCAAAGACAAGGGTTGTCAGAAATTATCTCCAAAATTCTACGGACCGTATTAAGTACTTCAGCACATTGGAGAAGTTGCCTACAAGCTAGTTTTGCCACCCACTGCAAAAATCCATCCAGTCTTCCATGTCTCATGCCTCAAGAAAGTGATTGGGAACAATTTTAGAATTCAAACTAGTCTACCTGAAGTGGATGAAGAAGGGTCAATTTGGCTCCAACCTGAACAGGTTCTTAACACACGAGAATGGCACCTGCATGGCCACACGATCAAGGAAGTCCTTGTCAAGTGGAAAGACACCTCTCCGAAAGATGCAACCTCGGAACTAGCCACTATCCTTTAGCGATTTCCGTAGCTTCAGCCTTGAGGACAAGGCTATTCTTATGTGGGAGGGCATGTTAGGGTCCAACCCTAACCCCCTTATTTATGTAATAGGATCAAGTCATAGTTATAGTTAAGTAAAGAGTCAATAAAGCCCATATTAATAGTTGTAAGTGGTTAACCTGCATTTAATGAAGGGACCACAGTTAGTTTCAAATGGGCCATGGCATTAGATAGATAGTATTAATAAGAACCATGGTATTGCCCCATGGTATTGCATGTATAAATCCTATATAAAGTATAGAGACTACCCTCAAGGAGCATTGTGTCTTATTTTGTCATTGAGCTCAGCTCTATTGGAGGTTGCCCCCTCGAAGAGGCAAGTGAACATTACTTTCTGAATAATAAAATACTTGCTATTATTTCTCATTGTTTTGTGTTATGGGTATATTTCTTCACATATTTGGTATTCTGGTATCATCTTGCAGGTTAAGAGCATAACATCATAACTCGACATATCCACTTCAAATGCCTGTTTTGGTGCACAAAGTCTTGTCTGATGGTAATATGGGGAACCTTGCCCATTGACATTCCAGTTCAACCTGAAATCATCAAAATATTTCAATTGGGGGAACCTTTTCCTCATCACGAGATTAAGTTTTTCTTGCCTCCTTTCATGAAATTTTTTCACTGAGTCCCTACAGTTAGTCCATTATCGCGATGGGGTTTTCATCATATGACTCGTAACCCTCAATTGCTTGGGGGGCATGCGGGCATATACTTTTATGCATTTTACTCCATCATTTGGCTGAGTTGATGCTTACAAGTCATGCCAATGGTGAAACTGCGGTTTTATTCTCTGTTGATAGATTACCCGACTCCGAAAATGGCCTCCATCTGAACTTTTTACACGTAGTTATCCATGTAAATATTACCTTTTGTACATTAGTTTATTGATCAGATCATCGATGAGTGTGCTGGGAGTGAGATTTTCCATTTTATGGATGGCTTTTCTGGTTACAACCAGATCAATATATCACCTCCTGATCAACACAAGATGGCCTTTATCTATCCATGGGGAGCTTTTGCCTATAATAAGCTTCCTTTTGGCTTGAAAAGGTTGGCGCTACCTTTCAAAGAGCATTGTCCTATGCATTTCATGATATTCGACACATTTTTCAACCTTATCTAGACGACTTACCAGCCCATTCTGCTAAGTGTCATGACCATTTGGACCACCTTCAATCCATATTTTTACGATGTTGACATTATAACATCCATCTTAATCTGCATAAGTGCATTTTTTTGCGTAGAATCTGGTCAGCTCTTGGGTTTTGTTGTGTCCCGAGAAGGTATCCAAATAGATCCTCTAAAAGTTGAGGCTATTGTAAACTTACCCCTCCTACCTCACTGCTTCAATTGCAAAATTTGTAAGGAAAGGATAATTTTCTTCATCATTTTGTTCCTAACTACACTGCAATCACCAAGGGATTTACTCACTTTCATAAAAGGGGGCTCGCATTCATTTGGGATGAAATTTCCCAACAATCCATCGTTGCCTTAAAGAAAATTCTCATTTATGCTCCTTTATTACATCCGCCTGATTATCGACGCGGTTATTTCCTCTACTTGGTTGCAGCTGAAAATACCATTGCTATGGAATTGGTTCAGGATGATGATGATGGTAATGAACATGTGGTTTATTATTTAAGCCAAAATCTCAATTACACTTTCACAAAAGAAAATCATAAAAACTTGAAAAATACAAAAGCAAGTTTTACCTACATTAGTCCACTATTCTCCCTGTGGCAAAGGTAGATCTAGATCCCATCTAAAATCTGTGCCTACATAGGCATAGTCATCCAAAACAAGCAATTGGTGATGCAACCAAATGAAAAACTATGGAGGGAAATGCATTTGCTGGCTCCCTCCTCCTCGAGGCGTGAGTTCACTCCATATGACTAGCCTTGGATCTTGTGGAGCAGGATTTGGTACCTTTATCCATTGATACAAAAAGGGGGCACACTCTCCAGAAAGAAAGTAACCAGAATCGAACCAAATCCAAACTATTTCAGGTTTCCTCGCTTACCCTTGGTCAGCTGCCTCTTCATATTAGCCAATAATCCCCCACACCAATTGAATACTGTTGGAGTAAGACATTCTACTGCATACTAGAATTGTGATTTCAAAGTCTCATGTAAAGCTTGTGTCCCAGATATGCAAGCTATGGTGTATAGGATCATCCTCAAGGGAAGATTGTTGACTATCACTATCTTCACCTTCCCACCCATTGTCATCTCGGCACCCGGGCAATGTCTCCTGACTAGAGTACTGGTGCTCTCACCTCCAGGATGAGATCCGAAGAGTTGAACCCTTTCTCCTCTTCTAGACAATCCAGTGATGAAGTAAATATCTGTCTCCTCCAATTCCAACTCCTGGTCTTTAATAATGAAGATTTCTCGATCAATATCCCATAAATTGATCAAGTAATGCAATAATTCATTTTGGGCTCTAAGACCTGTAGTCTTGAAAAACTTCAGCAACCCACAGTTCCTCAAAGCATTTATACATTCTGGATCTTGGGCTACCTGGTGGTCTTCTACCTCATGGCCTCTTTCCTTCCATTCAAGGACCATGTTGGCAAAACTCTCCTGCAAAACATCATCAAACATCAGTTAAATGCTTTTTCACGAATTAAAACTCAAATATTTTTCCCTAAAAGGAAATTTTTTTCCTAAAAATTCTACCCCACAATCATCACATCTGTTTTTATTAAACATGTGATGCCATCGTGAGGGCCTTTCGGCTAAAGAGCAACCATCGCGGGTTCGATAAGCAAACCCATGATGATCACCCACATGGTTAAAAATTAAAATCCCTCCTTATGGGAAGTAAAAATTCCATGAAAATGCATAAAAATATAATGAAATGCCAAAGCAAAGGCAAAGCTCTTACCTGTTGTTGATGGTTCAAGAAATGATTCCATAGATCTCCCACACTATTTGCTTGAAAATTGAGGAAACTGGGGTAAAAATGCACTCTCAAACTTACTTTAGTGAAATGGTAAAAATGTTTTTACTTGTAGTCTATTTATAAGTTTTAATTTCATTTTTTGCCAATATTTTATTATTTTTCCTCGATATCAGTGATCGGTGGTTATCTTTGTGTAGTTACAGGTACTTTTTGGTGGATACAATGATTATTCTTGATTGATTCAACAAGTTTTGTTTTATCTCTTTTTCGGACTTGTTAAAAATAAACGAAAAAGGAACCCCCCTGGAGTCATCTTTAAGCTCTTTTCTGACTCTCGAAACATGAAAAGATCACCGAGTACTTGTCTTTTTGAACTTGTTAAATTAAATGAATTGACATCGTCTCAGTATGTTTACCCCTTTTTCGGGCTGAGATTGACTATTTACGAAAAAGGTACACCTTGGTCAACATGGTCAAGAGGTTCTCTTGAATATTGTTTTCTACCTTTCCAGGTTCGAGGGATAAATTATGAAAAGGGACATGATGGATTTTTATTTTTCGTCTCTTTTTCAAACTCTATAAATACAAAAAAGATAATGATTTATTCTTCCGTCAGACTCATTAAAAATTTTATGACGAAATACTCGTCACCATGATGAGACTAATTTTCTCCTTATTAGGGCTTGTAAAAATTACTAGGATGGATTGATTCGAAGAATGAACTTATATGACAAGCATATGCTATACCCTTCAAGCTTGTGATAAAAAATAATTGGGGTACTCACTAGAAATAATGGGGAAAAATAAAAATGAAACATCCTTTGTATAGGCAACATGTATCTCTTGAACATGACACTCTTTTGCTTCGCGTGTCAGGTTTGGGATATCCTCACTCAGTCACTTGTCCTCCTAGGTTTGGTTGATCCATTTTTTTCTCTCATTTGACTATTCCACTTCGTCATCATGACCTTTAGTCCTATGTTGAATCAAATGCTGCCACACTCCATATTCATGTCGCCAATGTTCAAGAGAAGTCCTATCTGTAGTCTATTACCTATAAATTGTCTGACCCTTTGTTACTGTTATAGACATTTTTGGGCACTGCAACCCCAATCATAAATTTCCATAAACCAAGGGCTCCTAAGTCCCTAAAGGTTTTTTTCTACCCCTAGAAGAACAAGGTCAACTGATTATAGCATCTCCCAGAAGTTCTCCATGAAAAACTACTCAGAACTGGTCAAAACTAGACCATTTCACCTGCTCCATGGTCAAAGTGCATTGCATCCCACCTGAATGCACACAGTAGGTGCGATGCATGTTGAAAATCCCTTCTATGGGGTACGATGGGTGAGAGTGGACAAATGGCAAGGTCAATCCGCAAGGTGGAGGATCATGGAATCTTCCAGAAACTTCTCTTGTGACACTTGCCTCTCTACATTCACCCAGGGATGAGTAAGAGATCATCAATCTCCAAGTGGAATCAAGAAATATCAGAGAGAGGACACTAATCAAATCTCAGAAGATGATGCATCTCCCTTGCAAACACCTATATATGGATCCCTCATCCCAGAGATGCAGAGGCTGGAATTTTGTATATTGTAAGGAAGTGTTGTTGGTTTCTTTGTGCAATATCATAGTGTTGGGTGATCTAAGCTTTTCATGAGGTGAAGAAGGGCTTTCCTGCTGAGAGGATGATGCTGGGTCAGAACAATTGGTTGTAATCCTCTTTGCTCTTTCTTGATTATCAATAAAGCTATTCAATTTTTCCTCCACATTCTTTTATGATTGATGTTATATGCATTTGTGTGGTCGATATATATATGGTCTCGTATTGCTTATGATAATAGATCTATGTTCTTGGATAGTGTTATGCTTCTTTTCTTCTGCAGGTGCTCTTTGAAGCTGGGTAGATGAGGAAGTGAGTGACGAAGACCTATCAGAAGGGAGAGGAATCGAGCAAGGAACCAAGCGCAAGACAGAGGTTGGTCTCCTTATTCCCCTCCTATCGATTTCTCATAAAGGAAAACGAAAGTAGTTTTTAGTTTGTTTGTTTCTAAGGTAGCTACCAACCTTAGTGGGACTAGCAGCTCTGCATAGACACTAGTTTTCCCGATAACAAAATGGCCACTCCGCTGGGGAACGAATAGATTGTTTCTTTATCTACATTTGTTTACTTTATAAACTTACAGATGGAGCCTGAAGTCAAGCCAGCTAGCCTTCGAACTGCATTTTCTATGCAAGTGCAAAGTAGATCAATGCTGCGTTAGTATCTCTGAGTTTTGTTTATGAATTAAACAATTGATTTACAAGCTCTCTAATTGCCCTTGTGGTGGCTCTAGTAAGCTCATAAGATCTACCCCTATTATTGATTTACTGATTACCACTTGCTCGGCCTAAATCCCTGAACTGAGCTGCAAACTATGACCCGGAACCCAGCTAAAGTCTCGTCCCTGGTCCATCGCATTGTGTCTTCTTTGAAACCTAAATGCATCGCACTTCCTGAGTGTAGTAGGTGCGTTGCATTTCAGTTTCCCTGTGCTACAGGTGCACGGATCAGACCTCTTATGCTCTTAGATTTTGGCCTCTGTGTTCACTCTTTTCAGCTCTATTCAGGAGTTTTGTTGTCTATATTCAGTACACCTCTATTGAAACCCCCTTCCTTGTCGTTATTCCACCTCCATTGTGCAAATAATTGTAAATGTTTTTATGTATTTTGAGTCATTTTCAGTTCTCTTTTACAAAGAAGTAGCGTAATTGTACTGTCGTTTCTTGATTTGAAAGTGTCGCAAGTGTCGTTTTCAGCCATAGAAGAGAATCCGATTGTTCTTGATAGTCGATTACACTATTACTCTTGTATTTTATTTGAATTGTTAGTTTTTCAAGTGTCAAAAGCAAGTTTTCATTTCCAAATAGCAAAGTGTCATCATTGTCCTCATTTTGTCTTGAAAAGAAACTTGTGAGTAATGTTGCTTTGAAAAATAATTCAGATTTGCGCTTAGCTTTCTTTTTATCATTCACACATTAAGAAGGTTGAAAAAAAATACATGCATGTGCATTTGCATTTAGACTGTTTGTTGGTTTGATTTAGGACAGTGCATATAGTGTGTGCTCTCTGCTCTTTGTTGAAAGAACGCCATCTCTCTTTCCTTAGTAGCTAGGATTTTCATTGCAAAAAGAAGATTAAACGACTATTTATCATCTTAGATTGCATTTTAGGAATTGTACATCTACATCACGCGGTGAACCTGAAAGGAAAATTTCTTAAGCAAGATCAACTATAAAATAAATTTAATGAATCTAAAAACGCTTTGGAACCTAACGCACAACATCTAGAAGTCTAGGCTAGAGACGTATTCCGGCATCGTAAAGCCTAGTAACTATTGTTTTCACTATTGGTTGGGTGATTCCTCCACTTTGAGACGATAAGTGCCAGTACAGACTTGTGCTCCCACATACCATCGAGTATATTTTGGGAGACCACAATAGGCTTTATCCTTTATCCATAGGAAGCCGTGTCTGCTGCCCTATCAATCGCAATGCACTGAACACAGCATTCGGGAAGATTGACTGTCATACCGTAAAAAGTATTCTGCAGTTTTGCTATTGGTTTGGTAATCCCTCTGTCTAGATTTCCAGAGTAGTCACTTTTGTTCCTTTTCAAACTCCTTAAAGGAAAAGGTCCATCTGAGCACTTGTCACTTCAGGCTCATTAAAAATCGAAGGCGACTAGAGTCATCTTTTGTTTTTTCTCGACTCTTAAAAATTGAAAAAACAAGTTGTGCCAAAGCGTCTAAAATTTATTTTAATTGGAATAAACATCACCTTTCCTACGTTGGTCTTAGGTTGAGAAAAATGGATTCCACCAACCAAGGACTTCCCCTTGGAGGAAATCCTAGTCCCTTCTCCTCTCGGGGAGATGTTGGTGCACCCCATATGGCCACATTGTCTCTTCCAGGATTGACAATCGGCTTGCCCATATGGCTCTTCTCAATTTCTGTCGTTCAGAACACTGTGATTCCTGAACAATCAAGTCAGCAACTAAATGATACCAGAGTCACCCCCAAACCCTCTACTTCGTCCAATTATTCCTCTCCTCCTTTCTCTTCGCTTGATGAAGCTGGTAAAGCCAAAAATCAAGTAACCGAGAAGAAGAAGGAAAAGAAGAAGAAAGAGAAGAAGAAGAAGGAGCCAAAGGCGAAAATGGGCGACCAAACATCGTCTAGAGAAAATCCACACACTGCACCATCCAGGCCTAAATCGCCATGTGTCATTTGCAAAGGAGACCACTATCATCGAGATTGTCCTTGCATCCCTCGGATCTTAAGGGATTGGTCTCCTCATTTGCACAATCCGGTGTCATCAACCTCTGATGATCATGTTGGAAGTACACCATCAACTAGTGAAAGTGAAGCCCCTGGACAAAAAGGAAAATATAAATTTCCTTGTAAATTGTGTGAAGGCGATCACACCGTCCACCGTTGTCCCTTCTTAGACGAAGCTAAAAGAGTTTTGGACGATCGTCCGGTTTCACCGTTACGGCTTCCTCCTGGATATAAGAAACTCTTGCTGAGTCTGTCACTAGTTGAAAATCCGGCTGACACGCCCTTGTGGTCAGCCAAAGCATTTATCATTGAAGATAAACCATCTAAATCCACACCAGACGAAAGTCAAAAGTTCGAGGTGGCAGTTGACCCGGTCTTGCCTTTAGAGGATCAATCTTTAGATGATACAGTCACCGAAGAGAACAAGAACGACACCGTTCAAATTCTCTTCGTAAGCATAGACTCTGATGAACATGGGGGCAGTCTACCCATTCCTTTACCACAGGAAGGAAGTTCGTCAGAGTCGTATCCGGCCGTCTATTCGGTCCCACCTCCAAGCAACCTAGTTGTTTCCTTTGACTGGAATCTACTAGGCAGACCCCGTTTACGGCTAGTGTACCATTTCGAATCATTGCTCAAATATATAGAATGGTCATGGCCGGTACCATCATAGATGAAGGGGCTTCTGTGAGTATCCTTTCCTCAATTTCTTGGAAAGCGCTTGGTTCGCCATCGCTTTTGCCTGAGATGAGAAATCTAACAAGCTTTGACAAAGGAACCAGTCGACCATTAGGGATTCTTCCCAATGTGCCAATAACATTGAGAAAGAAAACCGTTCACATGAATGTAATGGTAGTCCAAGGACCCCTGGATTATAATCTACTCCTTGGACGAGACTATATTTATTGCATGGGAGCCATTGTCTCCTCACTCTTTAGAGTAATGTGTTTTCCACACGAAGGAAGAGTGGTCAAGCTCGTAGACCAGCTTTCATTCCCCGGCTCACACATAGAAAATAGTCATATACCAACCCTGAATGGTCTTTTCACACAAGGAATGTCTCATCAATCCCCAGTCCGTCCTCCCTATGAGCGCGAGTGATTCGGAGGACATGACTGAAACCCAGGGGGCATGCACCCTAGTCTGCTTTGGCAGGAAAACCTTGGGTATAGAGTAGGTTTCCGCGGAGGATATATGACTAGTCTGACACACACGTTCATTTAGGAAAATGGGATTAGGCTGGAATAAGATTCCCTCGTCAAAGTTATGTGGGTGGAGGCGTCTGCGCCACTCACCTTTGTCTATTTCGGTATACATCGTCGAGGAAGTGTTTTGTCTGTGGTACAGATAGAACAATCTTTGGTAACCTGGAATTTTTTCGCTATATCTAGGGACATGCAAACCTTTTGGTGTGCAAGCAAAGAGCGACCATTTATTTTCTTAAATCTATAGGTCCTCTAACCCTTTAAACTTGTAGGATTGGTCGTTTCCTAACTTGCATAAAGAAAGGATCCAGAGCAAAGCTTTGTAAGGTGCAAGCTCCATAAAAATGGCATCTTAGATGAGACATCCTTATTATACGACTGGATCGAGCAGTTTTAACGCAAAATTCAAGCTTGTTAAAAAATAAACATAAGCAATTAGCAAATGTTCCCCCAGCATTTAAGCTCATTAAAAAATGAACCATTTCCGGTAAATAACCATCGTGAATGTATTATCATCACCCTTTGAAGCCTTGGTCGTGTTCTCATCATCACCTCCACTCTGTATTGGCCGATCATTCACCTCCACTTGATTGTTTACCCTTTTTTAGGAACATCTGCGAAGAGTGATCCTGTTAGCCATCCTTGCGACACTACCGTGATTGGAAAATTCCAAACCTTACCTGGAATCAGCTGCTACCCGAATCTATCGCTCGTTCCTCAAAAAACGAGTCTCCTTTAAGCTCTTTTCAACTAACTCGTAAAATATGAAAATATTGCCAAGCCATTGGCCTCTCCAGCTCGTTAAAGTGACCAGAAGTGCTATCCCTCCTTTAGACTTTAATCTTTTTGGACCTGAGGGATTATTACACAAAAAGATCGAGCACTTGTTTTGTTCGACTTGTTAAAATTACCGAAAAATTCATCCCTTTTGTATTATTTTATACTTTTTCGGACTTAAGGGATTAGATGACGAAAAATGATATTTTGGAGTTTCCTTTACGTCCCTTTTCAGACTCTCTAAAATTGAAAAGGACCGAGTTATCTTTGTCGTTAAACTCGTTAAAACCGAATAGCGACAAACTTGTCCATAACAGACAAGAACGAGTTTCACTATCGCTAGGCTCGTTAAAACATAGCAATGGGTTTGCCCAAAGGGAAAATTATAGAAAAATCATATGTTATCCTCCTCAAGCTTGAAAAAAATAAAGAGGTACTGGTCAGCAATGACTGGGGAAAAATTGGGAAGAAAACTTGAAGAAACTTTATTGGTAGCAAGTCGCTCTTGAATATGACACTTTCGCTCCGCATTCGAGTTGGGTTGGGTTGTTCCATTCACTGATCACATCACCATGGTTCCGTCACACCATCCACATTTGGGGTAATGCTACCAATCCATCATGTCAGTGTCACCGATATGTTCAAGAGAAGTCGCTCAGAGAATTCACTTGTGTCTCACCCACTGCAATACATTTACGCTCCATTCTTTCATGACCACCACCCTGAACCTTATATCACCAGATCATTTTCACCTCCATTAAAATCATTTGCTCAAATCCATGTCATTGATGTGGGATTCACTAAGGCCTCCTATGACGGATCGCTTCTTGTCGACATCAGCTCATTATCCAAGAAGTCGATCTAGGAACAACCCTTTTAGTACTTTGAAGCTTTCATGCCTCAATGGCAAGTTTCTCACTTCCGGCGACAAGTTTACATCAATGGCCTTCGACCGAAAGATTTTGCGTGGTGTTCAACGCCAAGTCCTTTATTCACACCACGTGAATTGTACAGTAGTACCTTGAGGGTCATCATCATTATCGGTGATTCCTCTCGTGCCTGTTAACAGCTTACATCATTGGCTGGTAATCAGGTGATGTCTTTCCATGTTCGACTCCAGGACATCTCTCACATGGATCGACTTTTACTTTGAGTGAAGATCAAACGAGATTGAAGACCTCGGATCTAGTTTCATCCATCCGGGTTGCAATATATATTCAGGAAAATAAAGACATCAAATGTACACCATTGCTGCACAGATAATCATCCAATCTAAGGGATGATGGCTCTACCAGAATCATCAGTCTACACTCAGACGATTGTCTGTTTCATGTACATGAAAATGAATTTATAAAGTTGAGCATGGGAATGCCTGCCTCAACTAGATCATGAAAATATTATGAAAATAATGTATTATGTTGTATCTTATTACAGGTCGCCTTCCATCTTGAAAAAACTTCGGATCCTCATGATAAAGCATTTCACCTGACATCAAAAGACTAACAACCTCATGCTTTAGGGGGCAACTGTTATAGACATTTTTGGGCATGGCAACCCCAATCATAAATGTCCATAAACCAAGGGCTCCTAAGTCCCTAAAGGTGTTGTTCCAACCCCTATAAGAACAAGTTCAACTGATTACAACATCTACCAGAAGTTCTCCATAAAAAACTACTCAGAACTGGTCAAAACTTGACCATTTCACCTGCTCCATGGTCAAAGTGCATTGCATCCCACCTGAATGCACACAGTAGGTGCGATGCATGTTGAAAAGCCCTTCTATGGGGTGTGATGGGCGAGAGTGGACAAATGGCAGGGTCAATCCGCAAGGTGGAGGATCATGGAATCTTCCAGAAACTTCTCATATGACACTTGCCTCTCTACATTCGCCCAGGGATGAGTAAGAGATCATCAATCTCCAAGTGGAATCAAGAACTATCAGATAGAGGACACTAATCAAATCTCAGAAGATGACTCATCTCCCTTGCAAACATCTATATATGGATCCCTCATCCCAGAGATCCAGAGGCTGGAATTTTGTATCTTGTAAGGAAGTGCTGTTGGTTTCTTGGTGCAATATCATAGTGTTGGGTGATCTAAGCTTTTCATGAGGTGAAGAAGGGCTTTCTTGCTGAGAGGATGATGCTGGGTCAGAACAATTGGTTGTAATCCTCTTTTCTCTTTCTTGATTATCAATAAAGCTATTCAAGTTTTCCTCCACATTCTTGTATGATTGATGTTATATGCATTTGTGTGGTCAATATATATCTGGTCCTGTATTGTTTATGATAATAGATCTATGTTCTTGGATAGTGTTATGCTGCTTTGATTCTGCAAGTGCTCTTTGAAGCTGGGTAGACGAGGAAGCGAGTGGCAAAGACCTATCAGAAGGGAGAGGAATCGAGTAAGGAACCAAGCGCAAGACAGAGGTTGGTCTCCTTATTCCCCTCCTATATATTTCTCATAAAGGAAAACGAAAGTAGTTTTTAGTTTGTTTGTTTCTAAGGTAGCTACCAGCCTTAGTGGGACTAGCAGCTCTACATAGACACTAGTTTTCCCGATAACAGTTACAGTCTTGGATCTTATTCGTTTCATTCCACTTTATTCCTCATTTCGTGTTGATGATGGGGAACTCATCATGGCCCTCCTTCGGGGTCACTTCCTGTCGACTTTAGCTCATTATCTGGGAAGATGACTTAGAAACTCCCATTCAGTACCTTAGAGCTTGCATGCCTTAATGGCAATTTCTTCACATCTGATGATAGGTTTTCACCATTTACCTTTGATCGAGTCATTCCACGAGTGTTCAAATTCAAATTATTTTTCACATTCATGAATTGTACTATCGTACCTTGAGATCCATTGTGATTATTGGTGGTTTCTCTCATGCCTATTAATGGTCCACATCATTGGCAGGTAATCAGGCAGTTTTCTAGCATGTTTGACTTTGACACATTCATTCGCATATTAGAATTCATAGTTTGATCAGGCTGGGATGGAGCGCAAGACCTGAGTCTTCTTTGATATGACTTAGGCTGCATGGAGTTATGTATTCATGATTGTACACATGTTTATGCTATATGGATGGTTGTGACCATACCGTGGGACTTTACATTTATGATGATCCTTTTATATCGGGTGGCTATGTCCATACCTTGGATCTTTTTAATAGTCCTTATTATCTGGATGGCTGCGTCCATACTGTGGATTCATGTTTTGATATAAGTTATGTATATGTATATGTGTCCTTACTTTGCAAGTCTCCTAACAGTGTTTGTTCTTGTCCTTGCAAAAGCTCGTAAAGAATCTTAGCCATCAATCCCTGTTCTGCCTTTATGCTTTAGGGGGAATATATTACATATTATTCTGTCACACCTCCCACACTTCCTCGTGACATACCCCGAAGTTACCAAAACATGACCATCATGCAGTGTACTCATTTAGATATGCGGCTCAGATCCTCCCTAAAACACTAATTGGAAAATGGATTTAGCTTGGCTCTAAAACCCTAATTCTAGAATCATCTCCCTTATGATACTAAAAACCGCGATGGTCGCTAGTTGCACTATACTAGGCTCGTGATGCCATCGCTCTGTTTGCTTGTATACCTATGATGATCCCTAAAAGACAATTTCCCAAAGAGGATGAGAAGCTTTGTGATCTAGAAGCTTCCGGAGTGATGAGTTGGAGGTTTTTCAACATGGATGAGGTCGAGTTCTCTCAACTTGGCCTTTTGGTCTTATCCCTATCAGATACATCCTTGAGATGAGGGCCTTCTCCTATCTTTGAAGAGATCCTAACCCCCTTTCTCTGCCTATATATTCATCCTCTCCCATTCCCAAATGGTTGGTGTTTGTCTATTTGCACCCTTATGCTAAGATTGTGCCTATATGCTACTCATTTGGCTTGGAGAAGGAGTGCTTGGAGAGCTTAAGCTTGGACTTGGACATTCATTCAAGGAGAGCCTATTGACATCAAGGCTTGGTTGTATGCTTCCTCCTTTATTCTATTAATATACAACTGCTAGTTCATTTTCCATAAATGTGTATGTTTATGTATCATTTATCTTAATGCTCCTTGATCTATTAAGTAGGTTACTTTTGATTATTCTATTTGTATTTGCATGCCTTGTTGTGTCTTGATCTCTTGTGCAGGTGTTTAAACGTTGTGAGCAACAAGACCGAGCCTGTGATGCAAGTGATTCAAGGTTTTCAACAAAGGAAGACATGATAGAATTAGAACGTGGCAGGCCATCTTATTCATCTCTTGTTTCAATTGTAACTTAGGAAAGTGTCCAGTAGATTGTCACATAGGTTGCTAGTCTCACTCATTAGGCTTGAGGGATCATCTCTATCCGCAAAGAGGATTTCCTAGACAACATGTAGGAATACAGGGAGAGAGGCTAAACGAAAGATTAGAATGAAGTTTTTGGTTGGAAAATGAGATAGAATAAATACGCAATTGAGGAATTGATTTCCTCTCGAGTCCCCAATAGCCTAGAGGGTGGAGATGGTGTGTTTTAGGAAATCCCAAAGGGTTGGGGTGGAGGAATTGATCCTGGAAAATTCTTGGAGGATTTCTAGACATTTCTTTGTTGTGTGTTGATTTCACTGTGGGTTCTGGAATCCTTGCATTGGGTGGAAGCATAATGTCATGTTTTGAAGGGTGGATACCACTAGTTTCTAGAATCCTTGTATTCTTATGTTGGTTATAATTGAACTAGTGGGTGAAGGTGGTTGAATATTTGGAGTCCCTATTTCAGTTGATGCATATGTTTTAATTCCTGAAGAAAAAAATCCCTCAACCTCAGAAATCTGGCTCATGGGTGGCAACAATAAGTGAGACTTGGTTGTAGTTGTCTATGGTTAGGTGGAGAGTCATAATTCCATACTCAGTTTCCCATTAGTTTTAAGATAAGTAGCTCTCATGTTCTCAAGAAATCAAGCATATCTATATATCTATATATATATATATATATATATATATTATATATATATATATATATATATATATATATATATATATATATATATATATATATATATATATATATATATATATATATATATATATATATATATATATATATATATATATATATATATATATATCTTCATTGTTGGTCTAAAAATGATGTTTATTGATGGCATGGTTCATGACTTATTTAACTTTATGAATTTACCAATGTTTTGTTGTTACTGTGTAAAAGGTGATGGACAACATGTTGAATAATTGATTTAGTTCTTATAGTAACTATCATGCACTCTCTTAATGCAATGTTATGATCGTATTTAAATTATAGTATTGTGCATTTTTACCAACATGTGGCATAATTGATTTAGTTATTGCAGTAACTAGCAGAACTCTCCCTTAATGCAGTGGTACGATCTTATTTAAATTATAGTAATGTGCATGTCTATTATGTATAAATTGTAGGCTACATGAAGTTATGAAAGATGGATGCAAGTAATGCATGGTTTTAACTAACATATTGTATGAAAGGGTTATATCACTACTATGGTGTTGGGTTTCATTGATAGAAAGAAGTGTCCAATATTGTGAAATGGTTTGTAATCTGGTCTTAGATTACAGGTTGAAATTGTTGTGTAAGTTTTGCCAGTCTTTATGCCTGCTAATTGGTTCATTTCTTGATTGAAGGGAAGGAGGCCTCATTTCCATCCCTTGTGGTTGCATACTGTTCAAACATTAAAGCATGCATGAGTTAGTGAATATGGTTCAAGAAAGTAAATTTTATCCTCTGTTAATTTTGGGAGTTAATGCACTTGAAAATGATGTTAAATTGATATCATGCATATGATTGATTATTTCTTAATTTTAGTTTTAAATTTTGTATGTATCTATTAGCCATTATGTGTTAGAGATAGTGCTCGAAACATTGTGAAAGTTTGAAAATTTCTAGCATTGTTAAAGTGCTGGAAATTGCAAAAAAAAATCATTTTTGGTCTATAGATAAGCTAGGTCAGAGGTCGCAAGGTCGACTTGGAAGACACGACCTCCACTGAGCCAACATGAATCTTCACACCTACAAGTTTGGAGGTCAGGGTGGTTGGGGGTCAAACCCACCTCGACCTAATAAAATGTAGTGACAACTATCGTAGGGCTAACCCTGACCAAGGTTGGAGTTTGTGGGTCAGGCCTATCATTAAAATTTAATATTGCATCACGAAGGGAGGGTTGACCCTGAACCTCCTTGGAACTTGTGCCCACCAAATGGCCCTGTCCACAGTTGCTATGTGTTAGGTTCCACATGGGCCGTGGTGGGTCTATGTGCCACATCACTTGCCACATGGGCCTCTATGAGCAACTACATTGAGTTCATGATGACTTGTAAGGCGTGATTATCCTAGATTTAAAGGGTCATAATTTTTTTATCCATAAGTCAGATTGAGTTTAAATTTATATCATTGGAATCAACTTGACGAGATGAACATAGTGATATTGTTTATTTAAAATTTTGGAAAAGTACAAAAAAAGGTCAAAATTTTTAACTCTTGTTCCCATAATTATACTTTGGGAGTTGGGCCAGTAGAGTAACCACCTTCTCCTAACTTTGGTTGGGTTTAGGGTTTTGATGGTGTGTTTATAGGTGGTATCAGAGCATACGGGTTCAACAATTGGACTAGATGGGATCTCCCATGAGAAAAAAACAACATGTTTCACTGATTGTATGCATGCATGCTTGATATGTTTTTACTATTATTGATGAGCTAACAATTTGTGTTGGAAAAAAATGTTGTTGGAGAGGTATGCATGTACATTGGGGCTAACATGGTTGTTTGTGTTAGTGGTCTAAATCTACCTCAAGCTAAGAAAGGCAGGTCTAGGGTAACATCAAACCACACTTAACCTAGTAGTTAGCCCTACCATGTCGGGAGAGGGTTCTCTCCTTGTCAATCTCAATGAAAATATAGCAATTAAGGCTTGAGATGACTGATATGAATAATAATTTTAGGCTAGGTATATGTTCATAGGAATTCTGATTGATTTTAATGGTTGGTTGTTGGATCAGATGAGGAAGGCAGCTTTGGGTCTGGGAAATTAACTCATATTTGTAGAGGTTTCTTTGGGGCGAGGTAGGAAAGTGTTTTAGCACTTTGAAATCAATGTGATGGTGATTCTAAAGACTATTGAGGAGTTGGAGAGGGCATGCAAGTTTCATGAGTCCTCTTCAAACAACAGAAAACATTTAAAACTAAATAAAATCCCAAGGCAGAGCACTGAACATAAATGGATTCCACCCTTTAATCTTGATTCATTTAGTTATGTAGAAATAGAGAGATGATGGCACATATACACATAAGATAAACTGAATAATAGAGGAGAAAACAATTCTAATTCACATTGTCACAAGAATCCCACAAAATGCTGCAAAACCCTGGTTCATTTCCTTGCCAAACTGCAGAAGAGATTTACAAAGTAGCTCAATGCATCCACAAGAGTCCAACCTTTACAAATGACTAAGAAAGTACAAGATATAGGCATCAAACCACCTATGCTAGCCATTAGGGGTCGAATCCATGAGTCAAGGAGCTATTTCAACAAGATCTAAACTAGGAACTGAAAAATAGGCAGTGGAACAACTTGCCTCTAAAATTATGGAAACTGATTCATTCATCATCAAAACAACTCTAACTGATGTATCTACCTCCTTAGGTCATTTTTCATCATTTTTACATTATGGTACATCAAGTTACATCATATTACATCATGAATTTATCAAAGAGAGAAGAAAAAGTCAAACTAGTAGAAAACTAGGCAAAATTATGAGCAAACAGGAAAAACTGACAAATTTTTCTCCTATGCATAGCGCCACTGATTCTATGCGTAAAAAAATTTCTAGGCCAGTTTGGAAGGCTTCCTGAAGTCCAAATCAGGTGTAGAATAGCTCATTAGAAATATTGGTGAGTCTACTTTCTAGGACAACTTGAATTTTTTGATTTGGATTCCATTTTCCCCTTCAAAAATGCAATCTCCCAAGACTGCTTCTTGTGTGGCAAAAAAGTGGCAGAGAGGGCACTTTTTGGGTGTTTTTGGCCCTTTTGGAGGTCCAGAACTTGTCAAAACTTCTTATCCATTTTTGAGAATGCATAAATTTTCATGCTAATTCCAAAAATGTAAAGTTTTTTGTAAATGGAGGCTCCCATCAAAAGCGTAGCGCCGATGGCGCTACACACCTGCTGAAAAAACCCGTTTTTTGCCTCAAAAAATTCAAAAATGACAAACACTTCACCAAATTTCTTGAAATTTGGCATGCGTGATCCTTTTTATGTGCTATGTTGGGCCAATGATGCTTCAGCCAAGATCTTGAGCTTATCTTGCTCTTTTTTGCTCCTCAAAGCTCTCTTTAGTTTAGCCTTTAACCTCTTCACCCTTGTTTTGCAAATTTTATTCCGGGTTAAGTAGTGATAGGCCATATGGCACAACATTTTCTTCTCCTTGTTAGCTTTCTCAAGCAATTTCTCCAAGTGAATGTTTTCCCTCTCTAACCATGATTCCTAGTCAGCCTCAATTTCTTGCTCAAGGGGTGTCATTTTGATTTTCCTTCTTTTTGCTGCTTGCCTATTTTCTCTAATTGTTTGCAGCTCCATGATAGTTTGTTTGTCCTCTAGTCACTTATTCTCTTGCTCAAGGAAGTTAATGATCCATTTAGCCCTCTCAAGGTCAAGTGACAAGGCTTGGATTTCAGCCTCTTTTTCTTTGATGATCATATCTTTGAGTTTTGAGCTTTGAGGGCCCAAATCAATGTCATCCTCCTCAACCAAGACAAAATCTCTGTCTTGCCCTTCAGAAGGCCCTTCATCATGCAATTGTTGCTTTCCTTTGTCTTGTACCTATTCTACTGAAGAGAAAGGCAAAGTGTTACACAGTAATTTGTCACTGTCTCCCTGTCAGTTACCCTACTGTGTCAGGAATTCACAACAATCAAGTTCATGCCTTCTGAACTGGCCCAAAACCCACTTTTCCAAAGTTTTCCTCATCAGCGCGTCTGTTTCTAAAATATCCGCGCTGACTAGCGGCTCGTTGTGTATTCAGTGCGCTGCCAGCGCGGAAGCACATCACTTTTCCGCGTTGGTCGCATTTTATGAGCCAGCGCACCTCTCCTTTGTATTGGGTTGCGCTGACATGACTTTCCCAGTTATTGAGGCGCGACGTCAGCGCATCAGTCGCCTTATAATCCGCGCTGATCCTGTTCGGGCGAATTTGTTCCAACAGCCAGCCTTCCAGATTACTCCAGGTTTGGTTGTTGGCTTTGTGAGTATCGACTCCCTTCTATGGCATGTCTGTTCGACCCTTTGCAACCACTTCCCTCAAGGATAAGCTCATCCTTCCACCTTTTTAGGAGGCTCCTCCTCCTATATAAACTTCCACCATTACCATGAGTAGCTAGTTTGGAATAGCTTGGATTGTATAGAGCTTATAGTGCTCAGATTGCTGCTACTATAGGTATTTGGTGTGCTAGGTGTGGAAGTGATTGATAGCTTAGGGAAGGTTGTTTTGTGTTGCTTGTGTGAGAGAGAGTTTCTTGTCTTGGGAGAATCATTTCCAAAGGTGAATGCTTGAGACGCTTGCTGACTGGCCCCTCCTGAGAAGGATACCGACGTCAGAACATTTGGTTGTACTCTTCTCTGTCTTGATTAATAATAGATGACTGCTACTATTGTTCCATTCTCATTTGTACATGCAATGGTTAAATGTGAATTACATCTTTTCTGACTGATGTATGGTTGCTTTTATTAGATTTCACGCTTGCGTTTGTTTCCTCTTCGTGTGTGCAGGTATCTATTCGCGGGGATCACGGAGGATTGTGACCAGCCAAAGCGAAGGAGCGAAGGCAGCATCTCTTCGTCAAACGACAGCGCTGGAATCCAAGTAGGTGCTCTTTACCTCTTGTTTAATTGTAATTAGGAACATGCATAGCAGCATTGTGTGATTGTTGCTAGACCCTTGTTGGGCTAGTAGGGATTGCGTCTATCCGTAGAGGGGATTTACCTCTCCAACAATTTGGCGACTCCACTGGGGATCAGCCTTTTTGTCTTTTGAGTCCACTTTTGTGTTTGAATTTGATTGTTCTCTCTTGTTGAGATTCTGGGATTGTTTCTCTGCCTATAAACTTTTTGGGTGTATCTGGGAAGTGTCTTAATTGTTAGAAGGTTCTTACCTTTGGTCTGGGAAGTTTTGCTTTGGCTTTACTGGCTTTTTACCCTCAGCGCGCTTTAATTCAAAACAGACGCGCTGACATCGCGTCCCTTCTTTTGTGTTGTCCTTGTCATCGCGCCTGTACGATCCATAGTCGCGCTGACCTCGTTTTTAGAGACAGCGCGCTTTATCCGTGTGCTTCCGCGCTGACATCGCACACCTGCTTCTTTGTCCTCCCTGTCATCGCGCCTGTGTGATTAATAGTCACGCTGACCTCGTTTTCCTGAGACAGTGCGCTTTATCCGTGTATTTCTGCGCTGACGTCGCAAAGTTGCTACGGGACACCTCCTGTCAGCGCCGAGTTGCTGAAGGCCACCCGCGCTGATCCTGTAAAACTTGATTTTGTCCAGATCAGCCTCCTGAACTTGTTGCTTTAGCTTTCCCCTCTTCTCTCCACTTGGTTTGTGGCTTGTTTTTCACTATCTGAACTCTGAGCTGCTTGCTTGCGAAGTCTTGTTCCACAGGGTTTCGTTTTGCTCATTTTTTCGATTTTTGCAAATACCTTCCTCTTTGCTTTCACTGCTTGGTTTGTATTTCCACCATCACTTTTACAGTTGCTGGATTGTGTTGAGTCTCTAATTGACTGGTTGTAACTCTCATCCTTCGGGTGTTTGCTTTTCTCCATTGATTTCGCACTCTAGCCCTAGGGCATCTAGTGGCCGTGTGTGTGTCAAGCCTTCCGTAGGGATCTTGTTTGCTTGTTTGACCAGCCAACTTCAGATTTGTTGTTGCACTTGTTCAGTGATTGTTGAAGTGTTTTGGGTTGTGTTTCCGAGTGGTTTTCGCTTCCTCCTTGCTTGCAATCCTTGCTTGTATTGCCGAGCTTAGATCACATAGCTCGCGCGAAACTTAGTTTTCCTTTTGATTTGGAAGCCTTTGTTGGATGTTTTGGGAACTTTGTGTGCTTTCATTAAGTGATTTGCTTGGTGTTCCGGTTCCTCCAAATTCATTTAGATGCTTTGTGCCATTGAAAGAAAATCAAACTAGTAGCTTTGCTTTTGAGAATTGAAAAGGAAAAGAACATTTCATTGATTTGCATTTTCAAAAGAAAAAGTTTCCTTTCCTCGCTTTCAGCTGCATTAGGTTGTTGGTTTGCTTGTATTCGTTTTGTTTGATCAAAATTTCTTTACCTTCTCATAGTTAGAATTCATCGAACAAAATGAAATTCTTTGGCATATAGTTTGCATCTAGGTAATTGTGAGAGAACATACGATAGGACCTGAAATCAAAACTTAATTTCAAGATCAACTATAAAATGAACCGAATGAATCTAAAAACGCATTGGAACTAAACGCAAACATCTAGAGGTCTAGGTTAGAGACGTGTTCCGACGTCTTTAAACATAGTCACTGTTGTTTCACATTAGGTTGGGTGATTCCTCCTTCTGTGACTCGATAGTGGTCTAACACGGACTGCGCTCCCACGTACCGTCACGTATATAGGGAGACCCCACTAGGCTTTTATCCTTTATCCATAGGAAGCCGAGTCTGCCGCCTTGTGAACCGTAATGCACCGAACACAGCATTCGGGAAGATTGACTGCAGTACGGAAAGTCCTTAGCTCTCATACGATTGCTAAGGTGTATAAGCAGTTTTACGGGTTGCTTGGTAAACCTTATACCTAGAGTCTCCAGAGCAGTCACTTTTGATCCTTTTCGGACTCCCTAAATGAAAAGGTGCCTGTGAGCGTCTTGTCACTTCATGCTCATTAAACATTCGAAGGAGACTGGAGTCATCTTTTCGTCCTTTTCTCGACTCCTGAAACATGAAAAGGTCAAGTTTGGTTCTTGTGTCTAAAAATTAATTCGGCCACGATAACATTACCTGATTAGATCTTGTGTGCGTTATTTTTGAGTAGGATCTTTATCGTTAGTTTGCTTTAGGTTTTCTAAGGGGTCTAGTCATCCTGGCTGACCCGTCAACTCCCGGTCTAAGTGATCAAGGTTCTCCATCTTCTGTTGCTCCGGAGGTACCAGTTGTGAGCGGTACTCTTCCCATTGTTCCGAGTATCCAGCCTATCAACGTACGTGCCCCAGGCGACGAAGATTACATAGAAGATTGGAATCCTATCTGGGAGCCCGATTATACCCCTCATACCCCTCGTACTCCTCTCGGTATGTCGTCTCCAATGTCTACTTCCCCCATGGATGAGACAGCTTCCAGCACCGGTGAGACGCCCGTAGTGACGGACATTGAGACTCCGATCCCGGCTTCCTCTCCACTCCCTCCACGATATCAATCAATGAGGGATAGGATAGCCGCTAGAACTACTTCTACGACTATATGGGATCCTAGTCTTATTGCCTCCACCGGGCCTTTTGTTTCGCAACCCCTTAGTACACCCCTTACTTCAGGGCTTAACACGCCCGTTACCTCAGTTCCCACCAATCCAACCGTTTGTGTAGCACGCTCGACTCCGGTCGTCAGTGCTATACCAGCATCCTCATCTGTAAACCCTGAAGCTGGGCCCTTTCCTGGTGGCATTCCAGGAGCAGGGCCGTATGATGCCCACGGGCAGCCCATTGTGGACCCAGATTACGATGGTCCACTCTTTTATTATGATGCGAACGGCGAGTACCTAGAGAGCATTTCGGTCCTTCCTCATCGTCCTTTCGAAGAGAACCAGGAACCGTTGAACGTGAGGTACGATCCCGCCACTCATGTTTTTTATGGGAACCGGGATCCTCCCGTACAGCCTCAAGGACCACCCAATCAAGGCCAGCCGCCTTATGTGCAAACCCCTCAAGGGCAACCACTTTATGGCCCGCCTTACCCAGGACAATCTGGGGGCCCACAGGGACAACCCTACCAGGGACAACCCTCGGCCGTTGGAGGTCCGTCGTATTCATATCAAGGTCAACCTACTGGATATCCAGGGCAACCTGGTACTCAGCAAGGTTACCCAACTGGACAACCAGGGCAGCCTTACGTTCAGCAAGGCCAACCCGGTTTCCAGCAAGGGTACCCATCTGGACAAACTGGGTCAGTTTATAATCCTCAAAATCAACCAGCAGTCCAGCAAGGGTATCCTCTTGGGCAGGGGGGGCAACCCTACTTACAGCAGGGCCAACCTACTGCCCAGTCTGGTCATCTTTCTGGGCAGGGTGGGCAACCCTATGTTCAGCAGGGTCAACCTACTCCTCAATCCATGAATCCTTCTGGGCAAGGGGGGCAACCTGCTATACAGCAAGGCCAACCCTCTACTCAGCCTATGCACCAAGGAGGGCAGCCCGCTATACAGCAAGCCCAGCCCTCTGCTCAGTCTGTTCACCCTGGGGGGCAAACGGGCCAACCTCCGCAGCAAGGTCAACCCGTTGTCCGCCCTAATCGTCCAGCTGGACAAGCTGGCCAACCTCGGCGTCAACCAGCTATCCAGCCAGCTCAGTCATCCGTTCCGCAAGGGCAACACTTGGTGGCGCATGGACAACCTAGTGCCCAGCAAGTCTATCCTACTGGCCAACCAGGTCCATCTCAAATCCAACCAGGTCAACCTTCGGGACAGATGGTTCAACCCCAGCCGGTTCAAGGACATTACTCTGGGCCTCAAACTCAAACAGGTTATCAACCTTCCTACCAAACGCAGCCTGCCTATCAGGCTCCGTATGGGGCCCAGCAACCATATGGCTACCAGCAACCCCAGGGGCAAAATCAGTTTGCCCCTTATCAAAATTATCAGCAACCACAGGTCACTCCTTACCAAAATTATCAATATGGTGCACCTGCGGGGCAAGCTGCTAATACATGGGGAGCTGGGGGGCAGACACAGGGACAGCCATCCGCATATGGCCAGAATCCGTACGGACGGAACCCCTACGGACAAACTCCCTATGCGCCAGGCCCTTTTGGGCCAGGTCCATCGGGACAAAGTTCTTACGCACCAGGCCCTTTTGGGCCAGGTCCGTCCGGACAAAGTTCGTGGGGGCAACCACAATCTGGGTGGAACCCTAATGTCACCTCGAATCCGCAGCCACAAATGTCCTTTAACCCGCAGCTACCATTCTTAGCCACGTTGGAACTGCCTGATGTGTCCAAGTTAACAAATGATCCTATTTTGCATAATCCATATTGGCCACCGGTTCCAACCAAAATACCAGGTGACTGTCCAAAGTTTGATGGCAAAGCTGGTGAAGACCCTCAGGCCCATGTAATGACTTATCACCTTTGGTGTTCATCTAACTCGTGGCTTGATGATTCTATCCGGCTTCACCTCTTTCAGAGGACTCTCACTGGTTCAGCTGCTAAGTGGTACATCGAACTCAATCGCGGCATGTTTTCAGATTTCAACTCGTTGGCTATGGCCTTTTTGACTCATTTTCAGTTACCCATTCGGTACGAGACTGGGACCCATCTTCTCACGTCTCTCAAACAGGATATGGCTACGCACATCTCTGATCATATACATGAATGGAGAAGGCGTCGGCGCTTGATTAAATTTTGGATTCCTGATCAACTCCTGACCGACTGGTTCACGACTTCCTTTGTCCCTAAGATTGCAAAAGACATCGCAATGGGAGCGTGTGTAACTGAAGAGCAAGCGATCGCGCGAGCTCAGTACCTCGACTTAGTGTACTCTCAGTCGGGTACTTTGTATGAGTATTTGCCAGATGCCCCGAGGCCTGGACAGCCCAAGGCTCCACCAAAGCCTTCTGTTGATGGAGTCATTGGTTCTGTAAATTCGTCATCTAAGAAATCGGCCGCGAACCCTGGGAAGCAGAAACAGAACGCCTCTAACGAAAATGCTCCTCAGGGCCAATCTATTTCTGGGACTACCTCCAAGGTAAACGTCGTCCAGTCCACCGCGGCAGATAAATCCTCGAAAGGCAAAAAGAAAGGGAAGGCTAAAGATAAATCTGGACAGCCCAAGCAGAACCCTCCTAAACCTCCCTCCGAGGAAGGAGCCAAACGAAAGCCTAAGTATCCTTGTCTCATCTGCGAGGAGGATCACTACACCAAGGATTGCCCTAGGTGGTCCGAGGTTAGTCGACTTTTGAAAGGTGCTCCGGGGCCTCCTGCTGTGCTTAAAGAGCCTTTCCCTTCCCAGCAGACGCATCAGGTGGCAGATCCCTCTCAAACCTCTTCCTCGTTCGGCTCTCAAGTGTTCATGGCTGGAACGATCCCCATCCATGTTTCAACTCGAGCGAAAGATTATCCATCTCCAGCCGGGAAAGAGTCGGAGGTTCCCTCCAGTGCTCCTCCGTCCAGTTCTGGTCCCCTTCACATCGAACGGCCCAGCACTGAGACGATCCCCCGAGCCCCTCCCAAAGGTGTACTCAGGAAGTCATCTTATAACCCCAATGCTCGTGCTGCCCAGCACTATAGCATTGTCAAGGACTTAGCTCAGGCTCCATCTGCTATGTCCGCGTTAGAAGTCCTCCAGAGCTACCCCTCCCAGAGGAAGTCCCTGCTATCAGCGATTGGTGGCATAGACCTGGCAGATTCGGATTTAATTTCTTTTGATCTCGAGGGTTTCACACAGAGACTGCCTCATCAGGTGGCTTTCCTTATACAGGTTCTCATCAACGGCAAAACGATCCATCGTACAGTCATTGATGAAGGTGCCTCAACCTGCATCATGTCAGTTGCTTGCTGGAAGGCTATTGGTTCTCCTGCTCTGAGCCAGTCTCCTACGACCCTGGAGGCTTTCGATGGAAGAGAATCTCGTCCGTATGGTATCCTCCCGCGATTGCCTATCTCTTTAGAAGGGAAAACCGTAGAAGTAGAGGTTGAAGTTGTTGACGCTAATCTCACTTACAACCTCCTCCTTGGACGAAGCTGGACATATGCCATGCAAGTCGTTGCTTCCTCCTTGTTCCGTGTCGTTCGCTTCCCCCATTAAGGAAGAATCGTCATGGTGGACCAGCTGTCCTTTTTTGCTTCCTCTTCTGAAGGGAATGTCCCATTCGTGGAGCATACCTCCAAGTCATTAGTGAGTGTGGGTGCAGGACTGTTCAAAGATCCCTCATTGATGGGAGTCTTTCCCCTCCCACCTCCGAATCTCGCCCCTGTTAACATGATTTCAGTGCGTTCTGATCCATGGGTTCTTCCTCCCTTGAATCAGGAAGACTCTTGGGGTGAGATGATGCCGTTGAGTCCTTCCGAGCTCAACTACATCGAGATTGTCGCTGCATCGGCTCCCCCTCCTGAACCTGCTTTTCCAAGCAGCATTCCCGATTCATATGATCACTTCCCTTGGTTGGGAGATGAGGCCACTTCGGATCCCTTGAAGGAATCATTCCCCTCCGATGAGGCTATCATTGAGACTATGTCTCTCGAGGAGCTCCCTTGGTCAGATCACCACCATCGCTCTTCGTTCCTCCCTCCACATTCGGAAATGGTCGCATGTCTCGAGCGGTTTGCTTCATGTGTCCCATCTCCGCCTCTCCAAACGCCTGTTTAGCTATATCAAGTGTCTTCGGAAGGCAATATGGGTAACATCACGTAGACCCAGGCCATCGACATCTCTGTCAAACCGGGGATTGTCAAGAATATTTTCATTGGAGTCACATGCACTCCTGAGGAAGTTCAATTGTATACCGCTTTATTTCGTGAATTCCGTGATGTCTTCGCATGGTCTTACGAGGAAATGCCCGGCATCGACCCTAGTATTGTGGTGCACGAAATCCCTACTTATCCAGGTGCTAAGCCTGTTCGTCAGCGTTTACGTCCAGTGCACCCTCGAAAGGCTGCAGCCATCAAGGCCGAAGTTGAAAAACTTCTTAGAGCTGGTTTCATCTATGCCATTCCCCTCACAGAATGGGTATCCAATATAGTCCCTGTGAATAAAAAGCAAGGCACTATCCGGGTCTGTGTTGACTACCGCGATATCAATCGCGCCTGTCCAAAAGATAACTTTCCTACGCCTTTTATTGATCAGCTTATTGATGACTGCGCAGGAAGCGAGATTTATTCATTTATGGACGGCTTCTCTGGTTACAACCAGATCAACATAGCCCCCGCAGACCAGCATAAGACAGCTTTCATTTGTCCTTGGGGCACCTTCGCTTATAAGAAGCTACCTTTCGGTCTTAAAAATGCCGGTGCCACTTTCCAGCGTGCGATGTCGTATGCTTTTCATGATATCCGACACATCGTACAGCCTTACCTGGATGACCTTCCAGCTCATTCAGCTAAACGTCAAGACCATCCATCTCATTTACGCGAAATCTTTCTCCGCTGTCGACACTACCGTATTCGACTCAATCCGCATAAGTGTGTCTTCTGCGTAGAATCTGGCCGACTACTCGGGTTCATCGTCTCCCGGGAAGGCATCCGTCTGGATCCCCTTAAAGTCGAGGCCATTTTGAATCTTCCTCCCCCAACCTCTTTGCAGCAATTGTAGAGCTTGCAGGGTAAAGCTAATTTTCTAAGACGATTCATTCTGAATTATGCCGAGGTGGCTAAGGGTTTCACACGGTTGTTAAAGCGAGACACACCCCTTCGCTGGGACGCTATCGCCCAGGGATCTTTCGAGCGTCTTAAAGACCTTCTTGTCTCAGCTCCGCTCTTAAGACCTCCGAATTACCACTGTGACTACACTCTCTATCTAGCTGCCGCTGACACCACTATCGGCATGGTTCTAGTGCAGGATGATGATGCCGGCACCGAGCACGTTATCTATTATCTTAGCCGCAACCTTCTAGATACGGAAACTCGCTACGCATATGTTGAGAAGTTGGCATTGGCAGCCATCTGCGCCGTCCAACGATTCCGTCATTATATCCTGTTGCGCACAAAGACCGTGATCTCTGATTGCAACCCCATGACCTACATCTTGTCGCGTCAGCTGCTGGGGGGAAAATACTCGAAGTGGATTGTAATCCTCCAAGAGTTCGACTTGGAATTCACTTCAGCCAAGTCTAAGAAATCTCTGGTCTTTGCTGAACTGCTTTGTTCCTTACCATCTCACTCTGCACCATCTCGTTCAGAGGAGCATATCCCGGATGAAACACTATTTCTCATCAGCACCCTCGACTCGTGGTACGGGGACATTATCGTATATTTACAGACGTCTTCCTTCCATCCGAATGTATCGAAAGATGCTCGACGGCGAATTCGTCACCAAGCTCAACCCTATCGCATTTTGGGCGATACCCTGTACCGCCTCGGCGTTGATTCTGTTCTCCGCCGTTGCTTAACTCTCGAGGAGGCTGAGCGGGTGTTGAATGACTGCCACTCCGGCGCTTGTGGCGGCCATATGTCCAGATATGCTACCACCTAGAAGATCCTCCGTGCTGGTTATTTCTGGCCTTCCATCTTCAAGGATTACATCCTTGCTATACGTGCATGTCACGAATGCCAGGTTTACCACCGGAAGATGCATGCACCTGTTGCACCACTGCACCCTGTTGTCACCGTAGGTCCATTTGCCAAATGAGGCATCGATTATATGTCCTGTAACCCTCGTTCGGCCGGGGGGCATGGGTACATCATCGTTGCTGTGGATTATTTCACCAAGTGGGCCGAAGCGAGGCCTACATTAAACAAAGACGGTTACACAGCGGCGCAGTTTTTATTCAATCATGTCATTACTCGGTTCGGAGTCCCTCAGGATATTGTCACAGATCACGGAAAGCATTTCCGTAATCACATGATGACAGAACTAACGACCCAACTAGGCTTGCGTCAGGATAGTTCGACACCGTACTATCCACAATCTAATGGTCAAGTCGAGGCCGTGAACAAAGTTTTGATCACTATGCTTCAACGCACTGTCAATACGCACAAGTCTAATTGGCATCTGATGCTGTTCCCAGCCTTGTGGGCCTACCGGACTTCCGTGAAGGACGCCACCGGCTTCACTCCATTTCAATTGGTTTATGGACTGGAGGCTACCCTTCCTGTCGAATGCGAGATTCCTTCGTTGAAATTAGCTGTCGAGTTACTTCCCAACACCACTCCGGTGGAGGAACGACTTCTATACCTAGAACGGTTAGACGAGACTCGTCGTTTAGCCTCTCTGGCTATCGAAGCGCAAAAGAAGAGAGTCAAAGCTCACTTTGACCAGAACATTCATCCTCGTTCCTTCGTTGAGGGAGATCTAGTACTGCTCTACGATCAAGCTAAAGATAAGCTGGGGGCAGGAAAACTCGAGTCCATGTGGCTAGGTCCCTACATCGTGAAAAGAGTTTTACAAAAGGGCGCATATGAGTTGATTGATTACGAAGGAAATCCTCTCAACAAGCCCCGCAACGGGCTGTATCTGAAGAAATATTATGCATGACTTCGTGCACTCAGTTTGTACATACGCGTGTTTAGTGTGTTTTGTGCATGATTTCATGTTTTGCTTTGGAGTGAAAGCGTTTTTACCTCTTATTGTGATTTCTTCTTCTCGTGCAGATGTCTAGTGCACCTTATGTTGGTTTCGCTGATGGCGCCTGCCGTAGTACCTGCAATTTGTCTTCCGCGGCATGGGCGATCTATGATCCTCACGGAGAGTTGCTAGATCTTCAAGGAGTCTGTCTCGGTCGTACCACTAATAATGTTGCTGAATATAGTGCCGTAATTGAGCTACTAGCTGAAGCAGTTGATCTCGGCATTCGAGCAATGATGGTAAACCTGGACTCCCAACTGGTCGTTCATCAACTTAACGGGCAATATTCCGTCAGAGACCAACGTATCCTAAGGTTGTATCTACGTGTCAGATTGTTAGAAAGGAATTTTGACTATATCACATATCAACATATTCCGAGACGATTAAACGCGTTGACTGATGCATTGGCAAATCATGTGTTAGACAGACATTTGCGAAATAGATAACATCATACAAGAAGACATAGAAAGCATAATAGAGTAAAACATATGTAAATATTTTCTCAAGCATAGTTTGCATGCGTGCTGTGTGTGCTTTTAAGCTTGCATTAAAAACATTAAAATATATGGGTCATGTGTTTTGCAAATCCTTACATAAGATCACATTTGTACTAAACATTTGCATAACAAAACATCATCATATGTAACAAGATCCATCCAAAAACCGGTATGTATATATATATATATATATCGTGTGGCGCACTGAGGCGCTCAAAAATAAGTGTATGTGTCAAAAATAAAGAGTCACTGTTCTCCATACATTTGAGACATATGTCTCTCAAAACGTCAAAAAGAAACCTAGGCGACTACTGTGCTGGGTTGTGCTCTCTGTAGCACACAGCCGCTCGTGCCACCCGCCTTAACAGGCGGTGCACCCTGGGTGCCACCCCCACTGTATGGATCTGGTGCTCTATGGGAACCTCCTCGACTCCCTGATAGTCTGGCACGCCCTCCAGAAACCCCTCAAGGTTGCGAGCTATGGTCTCTGAAGTATCAACTCCTGGAGGGACCAAGGCAAGGACATTTGCTCCTTGCCCCTCTCTCCGTGCCTCTGGGGCTAAGCCGATGGGTCTAACAGGTCCCACATCTACACACAGCGACATCTGTCAAGACATATGAATTAAAATCAAAAAAATATATATATTAAAAAATTCAGGAAAATCAAGTGTCATACCTCCATCATCCCAGTGATCTCCCGCGGGCAGTGGCATGTCTAGATCGTTGCAGAAGTCCATACCTGCGTTTGGCCAATCCTCAACGAAAACGATCTGCTGCTCCAACCACTCTCGAAAAACCACTCCCCAAGTAGCTGGCCGGCCACCTCCTCCGCGTGGCATAATGCGAGCCCATCAAGTGGCCCTCGTCTCCCGCAGACTTCTAGGAGGATCCACGGCTATAGTCTGCAGCCGCATGACTGGTACCCACTCCAGAATGAGTGGGAGTAAGAGCGACCCATAGCCAAACTGTTTCGACTCTCTGCGTCGACAGTTGTTGAGTTGCCTCTTCATGCTATTGGTCACTGCAGTGGCCCAATCAAACACTGTAGGCTGTAGACAATCAAGAGCTAGTAGCAGGTGGGTCTTCGAGGCCTCATGGTTGGCCAAGCATCCCGCTGCCCGGGTCACCATAAAAAGGATGGTGCAGAGGACTATATCTCTCACCGTGGGAATTGACACCTTCCCACTCCGCGTTTTCTCTGCCTCTGGACATACTCGAGCCATGAGTTGGTCGAGAGTCTCGCCGCTGGGCCGCTGCCCCTCCAGAATGGGCCTCGCACCCCGGCGCGACAATCCAGTCAAGAAATATATGTCCATGTGGTCAAACTCGATGTCTTTACCGTGGATGGTAAATTTGCCGTCTATTGGGTTCCATGACCAGATCGGGAACTCAAGTAAGTCATGATGAGCTCTCAAGCGTGGAGTCAGGAAGAATTTTAGGAACCCACACGCCCGCATGGCATCTCGACAATCTGCTCTTGCAAAAGTGGCTATGTCCTCAACATTGTGAGCCCTCTCTTGCCACTGGAAGGCCATTGCATCCTGCATGAACATTAAGAGCAATTAGAATGCTGGCTAATAAAAATTTCACGTCCAAATTATAAAAATTGAATTTTGACTGCGCCAGCGCGGCTGTTTTTAAAACAGCCGCGCTGACAATGGCGGTCCCTTTGTATTTTCTCCAGGTCAGTGCGGAAGAACACGGGTTTTCCGCGCTGACCCGAAATCTGGTACGTGCAATTTTCATCGGTCAGCGCGGTCCCGAGCGGGAAACCCGCGCTGACCGAGAGCGCACCAATGGCTCAAAAAATCGCCCGATTGGGCCAATCCCACCGTCAAAATACAAATAAAAAGACTCAAAAAAGGGTGCATGGCAAGAGGAACCTACCTGGAGTAAGCCGTTCACCGAATGGTGTCCGCACGAGGAAGAATTGGCTCCGTCAACTTCACAACTTCACAACGTTCTCGAAGGCTCAATTTGGTAACAATGGTGAAAATGACTATTTACCTTTCTATTTATAGTAAAAATGGCTTAATTGACTATAATTTTTACGAATATGGGTTTTTGGTCATGCTTTTACCATGGATTTAGCACTTTTGCTGATGTCTTATACATGTTTCCATATATTTGTAACATGTCGAACGGATTTATGCGGGTATTTTTATTGGGCAGGTCCTCAGAAACGGTGAAAATCATCATGGTCCTAAAAACACTTGGTCCCCAAAAATGTTGTCTTTGAGCTCTTTTCTGACATGAAACAAGAAAAGATGGCCGAGCCTCCTTTCAGCTCGTTAAAGGGAACGAGAGGCGGTCATTTTAAGCTCTTTTTTCGACCGTGTAACTTAAAAAGATTGCCGGGTGTTTGTCGTTTCGCACTCGTTATTGGCTCTAAAACGACGTGTTTTCAACCGCTTTTTTACTTTTTCGGGTCAAGAACACTATTTACGAAAAGTACTCCTCGACCGTAATGGTCGGGCGGTTCTTTCGGGCATCATTTTATACTTTTTCGGGCTCGAGAGACACAACTGTACGAAAAAGGACCCCCCTGGAGTCTCCTTTTCCGTTGTCTTTTCAGACTCTCTAAACAAGAAAAGACGCCGCGTTTTTCCTTTGTCAGGCTCGTTAAACACTTGATGACATCGGGCATTGTCAAAATGACGCTCTTCAAGCATATGCTATCCCCGTCAAGCTTGTCATCCAAAAATAACCGGGGTACCTGCCAGAAATGGTGGGGAAAATGGAATTGTAATCATAGTCGTGTCGGCAGTATGTCGCTCTTGAACATGGCACTCCTCTGCTTCGTGTCTGGGTGGGACCATCTCATCTTGCTTTTTCGCTGGCTTCCGTGGGTTTGGGTTATCCTATTTGGCCTATCATCTGCTCATTTCCATCGTTATCGTACCCTTTACTCATTTGATGTCAAATACTGCCAAATCCGCTATAGTGCCGCCGATATGTTCAAGAGAAGTTGACCTCTGCAATAATACACCCTCATCTGCTATCTCACATAAATCATGTTACCTCTGTCTCGTGTCGATGATGTGGGAATCATTATGGCCCACCTTCGATCAAGGTCACTTCCTGTCGACTTCAGCTCATTATCCAGGAAGGTGACTTAGAGACTCCCTTCAGGTGCCTTAGAGCCTGCATGCCCTAATGGCAGGTTCTTCGTGTTCGGCGCGAGGTTTACATCATTGGCCTCCGATCGAATGATTCCGTGGGTGTTCGACACCAGCTCATTGATTCACACTCCGCGGATTGTACCTATAGTACCTTGAGGGCCATTGTCATTATTGGTGGTACCTCTCGCGTCTGTTAACAGTTTTCATCATTGGCTGGTAATCAGATGATGTTCATGCATGTTCGACTTCAACTCATGTATTCACATGTTTGAACTTGTACTTTGTTCGGGTCGAGACGGAGCACAAGACCCTGGATCCCTATCTGTTATGGTCCAGGTTGCGATTTTGTGGATGATCATTACATGACTCATTGATGGATGGCTGCGACCATACCTTATCATTTTTTTTGTCTCTCTAGCTGGGTGGCTGCGTCCATTCCACAGACCTTTTCGCATGTCTTTTGGATGGCTGCGCCCAGGCCTAGACTGCATGTACTTGATTATCAGAGATATTCGGTCCTTCCTGGTGGCGTTTCAGTTCGGCAAAGCGTTGTAAAGCATTTCACCCCTCCCACTCTCTCGGTCTTCATGCTTTAGGGGGCATCTGTTACACAGTAATTTGTCACTGTCTCCCTGTCAGTTACCCTACTGTGTCAAGAATTCACAACAATCAAGTTCATGCCTTCTGAACTGGCCCAAAACCCACTTTTCCAAAGTTTTCCTCATCAGCGCGTCTGTTTCTAAAATATCCGCGCTGACTGGCGGCTCGTTGTGTATTCAATGCGCTACCAGCGCGGAAGCACATCACTTTTCCACGCTGGTCGCATTTTATGAGCCAGCGCACCTCTCCTTTGTATTGGGTTGCGCTGACGTGACTTTCCCAGTCATTGAGGCGCGATGTCAGCGCGTCAGTCGCCTTATAATCCGCGTTGATCCTGTTTGGGCAAATTTGTTCCAACAGCCAGCCTTCCAGATCACTCCAGGTTTGGTTGTTGGCTTTGTGAGTATCGACTCCCTTCTATGGCATGTCTATTCGACCCTTTGCAACCACTTCCCTCAAGGATAAGCTCATCCTTCCACCTTTTTAGGAGGCTCCTCCTCCTATATAAACTTCCACCAATACCATGAGCAGCTAGTTTGGAATAGCTTGGATTGTATAGAGCTTATAGTGCTCAGATTGCTGCTACTATAGGTATTTGGTGTGCTAGGTGTGGAAGTGATTGATAGCTTAGGGAAGGTTGTTTTGTGTTGCTTGTGTGAGAGAGAGTTTCTTGTCTTGGGAGAATCATTTCCAAAGGTGAATGCTTAAGACGCTTGCTGACTGGCCCCTCCTGAGAAGGATACCGACGTCAGAACATTTGGTTGTACTCTTCTCTGTCTTGATTAATAATAGATGACTGCTACTATTGTTCCATTCTCATTTGTACATGCAATGGTTAAATGTGAATTACATCTTTTCTGACTGATGTATGGTTGCTTTTATTAGATTTCACGCTTGAGTTTGTTTCCTCTTCGTGTCTGCAGGTATCTATTCGCGGGGATCGCGGAGGATTGTGACCAGCCAAAGCGAAAGAGCGAAGGCAGCATCTCTTCGTCAAACGACAGTGCTGGAATCCAAGTAGGTGCTCTTTACCTCTTGTTTAATTGTAATTAGGAACATGCATAGCAACATTGTGTGATTGTTGCTAGACCCTTGCTGGGCTAGTAGGGATCGCCTCTATCCGTAGAGGGAATTTACCTCTCCAACACAAAGCCCCTTTCACCCCAGGTGAAGATAGCATTTTCCTGTGATCCGGTGAAGAAAATGAGACCCCTTCCACCCCTGGTGTAGATAATACCAATTTGGCAGCTGCAAATAGTCTCCTTGTGCCTTTCTCATAAGTGACAAACACTGGCACACCTATAGTTTCAGTCTCATGAGAATCTGGCTGGTTTGAAGGCCCTCCTTCCTCTTGAAGCACTGATGGAGTCACCTGAGGGCTTTTGAAAACCTCATGTGCAATGAAAGTATCCCATGAAATATTTAGCAAGCTTATAGGATGCAAAACAACAATTTTAATCAATGAGAAATGGTAAATTCTACTGAACTACTGAGGAAGAGGTTTCCTTTGCACATATAGATCCATCTTCTCAATATTCCTGCATATAAAGTATGGGAGGTTCATCATCCTCACTCTTGTGAAATGCATCAGCAATCTGACATGGTATATATATAGACGGGAAAAACTCCCCTCACAAGTAAAATACTTGATGGTAAGTTTCATGAGTGGAGCATAAGTATCTTGCAAGTATTTGAAAGGAAAGACCCTACTGATTTGCCTCTGATAACTAGTCTTGATGTAAGTCTCATAATGCTCTCTGCCCACATGTTGCCCCTTATTCCATTGTTCACCCACATTAGGGATGCCTGTTGATGATGCAATGGTTTCAGGTGTCAAGGTGAAAGAGACACCAACTAGGTTCACCTGGCCATTGTGAAGATGAAGAACAAATAACCTAGCAAGCTCATGGTGATATTTCACCCTCTCCACGATTTCACAAAACTAGTAACAAGATTGATGTTTAAAATAGGTTACTGCAAGAGGGCAAGCACGTAACTTTGTGAGAGTGGTGGGCTCCTACCAGATATGTTTTCCTCTTTTATGTGGTTTTCTTGGTGCATGAGCCTCTTGGGAAGAATCACTGATAGTTTCATCATCCCTCTCATGTGCTGAGTTTGTCTCCATACTTGCAAATTTGGAGTGAAAAATGATGAGTATGAAGAGATTTTTAAAGTATGAGGGTGAGTAGGGTGACTGCTGTTTTTCTTTTGGGAAATGAGGGATTGACTGATAGTATGACTATAAATGAGGGTTTTGATGGTGGAAAGAATGTAATGAGGGAATAGGAAATGGGAATTAGGGTTTTGGGAATGTATAGGGTTAATGTTTAGGAATAATGTATAGGGCTTAGGGTTTGGTAATAGGGAGTGAGTGCCAATGATTTTGGGAGAGTGTTTTCAGGAAAAGTGTCTATTCAGAACGACCCTATCCCACTGGGTTGTGACAGAGACCTCAGAAACAAACAAGGAAAACTACTCTTGTATTCTCCTTTAAGAACTATAAACGAAGATGATTAAGATGAACCGACCTGTGTCTTGCGCTAGTTGTTCGATCCAATCTATCTTCTCTTTGCCAGCTTCTACCGATCTGCTCCCTCACTTGCCCAGCGTCACCAAGTTCCTGCAAGTTCACAGAAGAGAGAAACTACACAAAGACATGGATTTATGTTCATAAAAAGCTTATGATCAGATTTAGGCTAAACATACAAATATAACATACATCAGATATACAAGCATGTAGGAGAAACTCAAGTAATTTTATTGATAAAACAAGAAGATCCAGGAGGAGTTACAACCGATGATTCCTGATCCAGCATCAACCTCCCAGCATAGAATCCCTTCTTCACCTCCAACAAAGCATAAATCACCCAATACTTTGATATCTATCACAAAACCAACAACAATTCTCTGCAATGTACAAAATTCCAGCCCCCGGATCTCTTGGTGAGGGATCCATATATAGATGTATGCAAAGAGGATGAGTCAGCTCTTGAATTGATTAGTGGCTTCTCTCTGTCAGTTCTTGCTTCCACTTGGAGACTGAGAGCCTCTTACTCATCACTGGTCGAATTCAGTGAGGCAAGTGTCATTGGAGAAGATTCTGGAAGCTTCCATTGTCCCTCCACCTCGTTGAATGATTCTGCCACTTGTCATTTCCCGCTCAACGCACCCTGGTAGTGAATTCAAGTGCGTTGCAACGCACCTGGCCAGTGTATTTGGGTGCTTTGCAACGCAGCTAGCTAGTGGAGCACTTGAAATGATCCTGTTTTGACTAGTTTTGAGCAGTTTCTGGTGGAGAACTTCTGGGAGAAGCTGTAATTTGTTGACCTTGTTTCTTTAGGAGCTGGAAAAACACCTTTAGGGACTTAGGATCCCTTGGTTTATGGACATTTCATGCTTATAGCTGTAAGGCACAAAAATGTCTATAACAGTTGCCCCCTAAAGTATGAGGCCGTTTATCGGGTGAAATGCTTTATTAGGAGGATCCGAAGTTCTTCTAATGCTGGAGAGGAAACCTGTAATGAGATACAATACAATACATTATTTTCATACTGTTTTCATGATCTAGCTGAGGTGGGAATTCCCATGCTCAGCTTTATAAATTCATTTTCATGTACATAGGACAGACAATCGTCTGATGGTAGACTGATGATTCTGATGAAGTCATCATCCTTTTGGTAGGATGATTATCTATGCTGCAATGCTGTACATTTCAATGTCTTTATTTTCCCTGAATATATATCACAGCCTAGATGGATGAAACTAGATCCGGGGTCTTCAATCTCGTCCGATCTTCACTCTAAGTACAAGTCGATCCATGTGAGAAATGTTTTGAAGTCGAACATGGAAAGACATCGCTTGATTACCAGTCAACGATGTAAACTGTTAACAGGCGCGAGAGGAATCACCGATAATGATAATTACCCTCAAGGTACTGCAGTACAATTCACGTGGTGTGAATAAAGGACTTGGCGTCGAACACCACGCAAAATATTTCGGTCGAAGGTCATTGATGTATACCTGTCGCCGGAAGTGAGAAACTTGCCATTGAGGCATGCAAGCTTCAAAGTACTGAAGGGGTGTTCCTAGATCAACTTCTTGGATAATGAGCTGATGTCGACAAGAAGCGATCCATCAAAGGAGGGCCTTAATGAATCCCACATCAATGACATGGAACGGAGAAAATGATTTTGATGGAGGTGAAAACGATCTGGTGACATATGGTTCAGGCTGGCGGTCATGAACGAGTGAAGTATAATGTATGGTAGTGGATGGGACACGGGTGACTTCTCTTGAACATGTCAGCGACACTTATGTGATGGATCGGTAGCATTTACCCCAAATGTGGATGGTATGGCGTGACCATGGTGATGTGACCGGTGAATGAAACAACCCAACCCGACTCTGGCACGGAGTGGAAGTGTCATGTTCAAGAGCGACTTGCTACCAATAAAGTTTCTTTGAGTTTTCTTCCCAATTTTTCCCCAGTCATTTCTGACCAGTACCTATTTATTTTTGTCAAGCTTGAGGAGGATAACATATGCTTGTTCTATAATTTGCCCTTCGGGCAAACCCATCGCTATGTTTTAATGAGCCTAGCGATAGTGAAACTCGTTCTCGTCTAAAGACAAGTTTGTCGCTATTAATCTTTTTAACGAGTCTAACGACAAAGATAACTTGGTCCTTTTCCTTTTTAGGGAGTCTGAAAAGGTACGTAAAGATAACTCTGGAATTCCTTTTTCGTCATCTAATCCCTTAAGTCCGAAAAAGTATAAAATAATACAGAAAGGATGAATTTTCGATAGTTTTAACGAGCCGAACAAAACAAGTGCTCGATCTTTTTGTGCAATAATCCCTCAGGTCCAAAAAGATTAAAATCTAGAGGAGGGATAGCACTTCCTGTCGCTTTAACGAGCTGGAAGGCCAAAACTCGGCAATATTTTCATATTTTACGAGTCAGATGAAAAGAGCTTAAAGAAGACTCATCTTTTGAGGAACGAGTGATAAAATGGGTAGCAGCTGATTCCAGGTAAGGTTTGGAATTTTCCAATCACGGCAGTGTCACAAGGATGGCTAGTGAAATCACTCTTCGCAACTTGTTCCTCAAAATGGGTAAACAATCAAATGGAGGTGAATGATCGGCCAATGGAAAAGTGGAGGTGACGGTGCAAACACGACCAAGGCTTTAATGGCTGAAAATGCTTCATTCACGGTGGTTATTTACCGGATGATAGTTCATTTTTTAACGAGCTTAAACGAGGGTGGAAACACTTGCTCGGTCCGTGTTTATTTTTTAACGAGCTTGAATCTTGCGGTAAACAATGCTCGATTAATCCAGTCATACGATCAGAATGTCTCATATAAAATGACAACTTTTAGATTTTTGCCCCACATCCTTTCTTTATGCAAGTTTGGTGATGACTAATCCTACGAGTTTAAAGGGTTAGAGGTCCTAAAAATTTAAAAACTAAATAGCCGCCCCTTGCTTGCATGCCAAAAGGTTTGCATGCCCCGAGGTATAAAATAAAGTTTCAAGGTTACCCCTCAATTTGCAGACAAAACATTTGTTCTATCAGGAGAGGCCTACCTCTTACAGATTACCCAAAGATTGTTCTATTTACAGCGTAAACAAAACACTTCTTCGGCGATGTCTACCGAGATAAACAAAGGTGAACGGATGATATAGTGAGACCATCCCTGACATAACTTTGACAAGAGGATCTTGTTCTAGAATAACCCCTCTTCCACCGACGGACGGGGTACAGACTAGTCATATTCTCCCGCGGAAACCTACCCTATACCCGAAGTTTTCCTGCCGAAGCAGACCAGGACACATGCCCCCTGGGTTTCAATCATATCCCTCCGAATTACTCGCGCTCATCGGGAGGACGGACTGGGACTTGAGACATTTATTGCGTGAAGAGACCATTTAGGGACGGTATATGACTATTTGCTATGTGTGATCCGGGAAATGAAAGCTGGTCCATGAGCTTGACCACTCTTCCTTCGTGCGGAAAACACATTACTCTAAAGAGTGAGGAGACGATGGCTCCCATGCAATAAATATAGTCTCGTCCAAGGAGTAGGTTATAATCCAAGGGTCCTTGAACGACCATGACGTTCATGTGAACTGTCTTCCCTCTCAATGTTATGGGTACATCGGGAAGGATCCCTAAAGGTCGACTGATTCCTTTATCAAAGCATGTCAGATTTCTCATTTCAGGCAACAACGATGGCGAACCAAGCGCTTTCCAAGAAATAGAGGAAAGGATACTCACAAAAGCCGCCTCATCTATGATGGTGCCAGCCATGACCATTTTATATATTTGAACAATAATTCAGAACGGTATGCTTGCTGGCAAACGGGGTCTGCCTAGTTGATTCCAGTCGAAGGATACAACTAGGTTGCTTGGAGGTGGGACCGAGTAAACGGCCGGGTATGGCTCTGACGAACTTCCTTCCTGCGGTAAAGGAATGGGTGGATTGCCCCCATGTTCGTCGGAGTCTGTGTTGATGAAGAGAATTTGGACGGTGTCATCCTTATCCTCTTCCGTGACTGTAACATTCGAAGATAAAACCTCTGAAGGCAAGACTGGGTCAACTGCCGCCTCGATCTTTTGACTTTCGTCTGGTATGGATTCAGTTGGTTTATCCTCAATGATAGATGCTTCAGCTGACCACTTGAGCGGGCCAGCTGGGTTCTCAACTAGTGACGGACTCGGCAAGAGTTTTTTATATCCAGGAGGAAGTCGTAACGGTGAAGCCAGACGATCATCCAAAACTCTTTTAGCCTCGTCTAAGAAGGGACAACGGTGGAGGGCATGGTCGCCTTCGCACAGTCTACAAGGAAATCTAGCTTTCCCTTTTTGTCCTGGGGCTTCACTTTCACTAGTTGACGGTGTGCTTTCAACATGATCTCCAGAGGTTGATGACACCGGATTGTGCAAACGAGGAGACCAGTCCCTTAGTATCCGGGCGATGCAAGGACAATCTCTGTGAAAGTGGTCTCCTCTACAAATGACACATGGCGATTTAGGCCTGGTCGGTGCTGTGTGTGGATTTTCATTAGAAGACACTCGTTTTCCCTTATTTGCCTTTGGCTCCTTCTTCTTTTTCTCTTTCTTCTTCTTTTCCTTCTTCTCCTTAGGAACTTGGCTTTTAGCTTTACCAGTCCCGTCAAGCGAAGAGGAAGGAGGAGAGGAAGAATTAGAGGAAGTAGAAGGCTGGTGGGTAACTTTGGACTCGTCTAATTGCTGATTCGATATTTCAGGAATAGTGGTGTTCTGAACGACATTGGTTGAGAAGAGCCAGACTGGCAAGCCAATTATCAGTCCTGGAAGCGACAATGTGGCCATATGGGGCGCACCAACATCTCCCCAAGAGGAGAAGGGACTAGGATTTCCACCAAGGGGAACTCCTTGGTTGGTAGGCTCCATTTTCTCAACCTAAAGATCAACACATGAAAAGGGTATGAATATTCTGTTTAAAATAAATTTTAACACGCTTTGACACAACTTGTTTTTTCAGTTTTAAAGAGTCGAGAAAAAACAAAAGATGACTCTAGTCTCCTTCGATTTTTAATGAGCCTGAAGTGACAAGTGCTCAGATGGACCTTTTCTATTAAGGAGTCTGAAAAGGAACAAAAGGGACTACTCTGGAGGTCTAGGTAGAGGGAGTGCCAAACCAATCGCAAAACCGCAGAATACTTTTTAGGGTACGGCGGTCAATCTTCCCGAATGTTGTGTTCAGTGCATTGCGATCAATAGGGCGGCCGACACGGCTTCCTATGGATAAAGGTTTTATGCTTATAGGGGTCTCCCAATATATACTCGACGGTACGTGGGAGCACAAGTCTGTACTGGCACTTATCGTCTCAAAGTGGAGGAATCACCCAACCATCAGTGAGGACAACAGTTACCGGGCTTTACGACACCGGAATACGTCTCTAGCCTAGACCTCTAGATGTTGTGCGTTAAGTTACAAAGCATTGCTAAGTTCATTGAATTTATTTTAGGTTGATCTTTCTTATGAAGTTTGCCTTTTGGGTTCACCACGAGATGTAGATGTAACTCCTAAAATGCAATCTAAAGATGATAAGCAAGCTTTTATCTCTTTTCAGCAATGAAAATCCTAGCTACAAGGGGAAAAGAAAGACACAATCTTTTCTCAAAGAGTAAAGAGCACACTGTAAATGCACTTTTCCTAAATCAAGCCATACAAACTGTCAATATGAACATGCACTTGTGCATGTATTTGTTTTTCACTTTCTTAATATTGATGCCTAAAAATAAAGTTGTTGTACAAATTTGAATTCGATTTCAAGTGAAAAACACAAACAAGCTTCTTTTCGAAATCAAAAGGTAGAGACGATTACGACACTTTATGATTTTGAAATAAACACTTGTTTCGACACTAGAAATTCACGAATTCAAGCCAAAGGCAAAAGTAAAAGCGTAATCAACTGTCAACAGCAAATAAACTTTCTCCTAAGATCAAAAACGACACTTACGACAGATCTAGATCTAAGGGCGACAGTATGACCAGTTTACTTTTGCAATGGGAAACTGTAAATGACGTAACAAATACACAAAAACAAATACAGTTTCTTTTATACAACTGAGGCGGAATTAAGGCAAAGAAAAGGGGCTTTTAAACAGACAAACACACTGATCACAGGCTGCAAAAATCAGAGGCAAAACTGGAAAAAGTGAGCAAAGAACCTCAGCTAGGCAGGGCTAGGCTGATCAACGCACTTGCTACACAGAGAAACTGAATTGCAACGCAGGTAGCCCTCTCGGGAACTGCGCTGAAATGCAGAGTCTCTTCATAGATCCTGCGCTGAAGCAGAAACGAGAATTCTCTCTGGGTTCTGGGTCATGTTTTGCAGTTTAATCTATGGTTTTTGGCCTGGTAAAAGCAATCAATTGTGTACAATCAGAGGGTTGATTTACAAGAGGTTTAAGAGCTATCACAAAGGGTAATCAGATCATTTGTGATTCAACTGTTCAGATCATAAACATGCCCAGTAAATGGACTAGAGTAGCAGATGTCTAGTTTGCATTTGTAAATGGCAAATGCAGTTCGATTCGCTACTCCTAAGTTTATGAGATGAACAACAATAGAAACACAAATAAAATAACTAGACACGATCCCCAGCGGAGTCGCCATTTTGTTTTCGGGAAAAGTGTCTATTCAGAACGACCCTATCCCACTGGGTTGTGACAGAGACCTCAGAAACAAACAAGGAAAACTACTCTTGTATTCTCCTTTAAGAACTATAAACGAAGATGATTAAGATGAACTGACCTGTGTCTTGTGCTAGTGGTTCGATCCAATCTATCTTCTCTTTGCCAGCTTCTACCGATCTGCTCCCTCACTTGCCCAGCGTCACCAAGTTCCTGCAAGTTCACAGAAGAGAGAAACTACACAAAGACATGGATTTATGTTCATAAAAAGCTTAGGATCAGATTTAAGCTAAACATACAAATATAACATACATCAGATATACAAGCATGTAGGAGAAACTCAAGTAATTTTATTGATAAAACAAGAAGATCCAGGAGGAGTTACAACCGATGATTCCTGATCCAGCATCAACCTCCCAGCATAGAATCCCTTCTTCACCTCCAACAAAGCATAAATCACCCAATACTCTGATATCTATCACAAAACCAACAGCAATTCTCTGCAATGTACAAAATTCCAGCCCCCGGATCTCTTGGTGAGGGATCCATATATAGATGTATGCAAAGAGGATGAGTCAGCTCTTGAATTGATTAGTGGCTTCTCTCTGTCAGTTCTTGCTTCCACTTGGAGACTGAGAGCCTCTTACTCATCACTGGTTGAATTCAGTGAGGCAAGTGTCATTGGAGAAGATTCTGGAAGCTTCCATTGTCCCTCCACCTCGTTGAATGATTCTGCCACTTGTCATTTCCTGCTCAACGCACCCTGGTAGTGCATTCAAGTGTGTTGCAACGCACCTAGCCAGTGTATTTTGGTGCTTTGCAACGCAGCCAGCTAGTGGAGCACTTGAAATGATCCTGTTTTGACTAGTTTTGAGCAGTTTTTGGTGGAGAACTTCTGGGAGAAGCTGTAATTTGTTGACCTTGTTTCTTTAGGAGCTGGAACAACACCTTTAGGGACTTAGGATCCCTTGGTTTATGGACATTTCATGCTTATAGCTGTAAGGCACAAAAATGTCTATAACAGAGAGGGAAAGAGGAAGGGAATGGAGTGTAGGAAGATAATCAAAGGAGAATTAAAACAAAAGAAAACAAAAACCTATGCAAATTTGGCAAGACATGTTTAGAGACAGCTAGGGTTTAGTTTTTAGACACACAAATCACCACCATAGATGAAAAAATCACTTGCTAGACTAGATGTGAGGCTTTACTTGCTTGTTGAGAGGTTACTTGTGAATTTGGAGGCAGAGGAAGGTGATGAAATTTGATTTGGAGCTCAACAGGCAGGTGCGTAATGCACTTTGTATACATAGCGCACGACCAAAATTTAGTGCAAAACCTGCGCTAGGTGCATAGCGCCAGTGCCCAAGTGCATAACACCTGTGAAAATTCATTTTTTTGCCCAATTTCACCTCTTTCTCCCACAAACCTGATTTTCTCCTTTTAGCTCACTCTCTTTTACAAAATGAAGACTTTCAAACATAAAGAAGAACTTTATATCCCCTTGGTTTTAATTTTTCATTTACAAACCCACTTTTCAAAAGTCTTATTCTCTTTGCTTTAAAAGCTCTTTCTTTCATTTTACAGTTTGACTCTTCTTGATCATTTGATGAACTGATGCATTGACGTTTTTGTTTCTTGCAGTGGCTAGAGTTGGCAAGGTGACCAAGGGCAGTAACTAGAACTTATTACATATAGAAACATTGAAATTACATAAAATTTGTACATGAAATGGAAAAAACCCTGTTTTTACCTCAAAACAGAGTTTTGAGGTAAAAACCCTTTATGAAGCATATCATCAGTGAATTTGTAATTTTATGAACTTATTAGACCTCCTCATGTGCCTGCTGACCATTTATTGAGTTTTTATGACCATGGTGACAAACCCTAGACCTAATGAGACCTAAAACCCTAAAAATGAATTTTGAAAATGTAATGACAAAAAATGACTGTAAATGACCTGAACATGTGAAAATAGGCTAGCAGGCAAATGACATGAGGGAAATTGACAATGAACCACTACCATGAATTGATCCATGACCTAATGGAATGCAGTTGATCAGATGGGACACCTAAAATGCATGCAAAAAGAGAAATTTGATCACTGATGGAGGGATGAAGATACCAACACTAACAGTTTGTTACAATATTCCTTATTATGATAGCTCTGCAAAATCAAGTTCATGACAAAATTTAATGTTATTTACTTATATTATCATGTATCTAGCAATTTCATGTGAATTACAACACATCACAAGAAGCAAAAGGTAGGCAAAGACAAGGAAACGAGGACAAGAATTGTACAATACAACTCTGATAAGTCACTACATGGGTATGAGGAAGTAAGGATGAATGAAGAAGAAATATCAATTGGCTAAGGGGGAGGGGTAAACTCTCTTGATTGGATGGATACCTTGAGAAGCCTAAAGGCTAAGATCTGGAGCTACAAAGAAGATAATAAAAGGTTGATCAAGGCTCAAGAAAATAAAATGTAGGTGAATGCAATCATACTGCAAAGCTTCTTAGAGTTGCAGAGGCAAAGGTAGTATGGGTAGGGAACTAGTGAAAGAGGCAAGCAACACTCTTTATGGTCAGAAGAGAAAACAAATGGGGAAGATGGTGGAAGACCTAGGAAGAGGCTTAGAGGTGAAAATGAGGACACTTTTATAAGAGATGCACCATTGAGCACACCAGAAAGAAACACCAACACTCATGGGAATCACTATGATAGACATTCCAACTCTGCTACAAGGAGATATTGTCACCATTCTCATCATTACCATCATCACATAAAAAGAGAAAGGGACTATATTCTTGAAGAATTTAAGAAGGTTAAAACACCTACATTTGATGGAGATATGAAGAAATTTGAAGATGTAGAAGCATGGTTGCTTGGCATGAAGAAATTCTTCAAAATCCATGATTATTTAGAAAACATGAAAGCAAAAGTGGCCACCTATAGTTTGAAAGGAAAAGTAGACATATGGTGGGAGGAATTGAAGAATGTTAAAGGCATAATAGAAGAAATAATGACATGGAATGAGTTTGAGAGATTATTTAGAGATGAATACTTATAAAAAATATATTATTATAGCAAGTCAAAGGAGTTTTATGAGATGAAAATGGTACAACTGTCAGATGAAGAATATATTATCAAATTTCTTGAATAATTGAGATATGTTCCATATCTCAAGGAAGAGTAGGAAAAATTTCAAATATTTATCAATGGGCTACCAATATCATTGTTGGCTTAAGGGGGCCTGACCCAGGTTCAGAGTTGCTCGTGCCAACCAACAAAACCCTCAACTGCTAGCCCTTTCGGCAACAACTTGCATAGCACAGGCTACAGTCTCACCTGAAGTAGTGTTGGGGGGTGCTAGAACTAGGTTTCTACATCCAGGGACATGTGATTAATGGTTCTTAGGCTCTAATAGCTCAGATCTACCTTCACACTGTTGGGTGTGGGATCCCCCAAGGGAAGTTTTGGGGCTTAAAACCCATATTTTGACTAGATCTGATGTAAAGACTCCGTGTTTTGTGGGCGTGGAGTCCGAGCTTGTAAATGAGTCATAGGGTGTCCACCCTCACCTTTGTAATGTAATGTAGCCTTTAGAGATCTACCCATGGTCTATGGACCATGGGATTGTATAAATAGAGCGAGGCTCTAAGTTGTAAATCACCGAATGGTAGTCATAAATGAAGGATGAAGAATTGAGTCTTATCTAAGTGTCGAGTCGAGTCTTTGGGTCGTAGAGTAGGAGAAGGCTCTACAACTGAGTGTGTAGAGGTCTAGTAGTTCACAACTGGGTGTGCAGACCCCTACAGCTGAGTGCGTAGGGCAAGTCGAGTCTATAACCGCTGGAGAAGTAATAAAGAGAAGTTTTACATCATTTCTGTGTATCTTTTTCTTGTTTTGTGCATTGAATATATCAGATATAAATTGCATTTCTATTGTTTATATGATGTGCGGACTTATATGAATGTGTTGATAAAGTGAATATAAGATAAACTACCTGTTTACGTGAAGATAACTAACTGTTATAAGAAGATAAGTAAGATACATGGTGTAACTTGGGGAAGTAGCGTAGATCACTACTAAGGTAGTGAAAAATCATCTCAGCCCCTGGTGAGGGTAGCACAAAGGCAATTGTAACAGATTGCGAAGGTCTCATAGGTTAGGAAAGTGCGCAAAGTGACCTGCATGAAGGTATTCACAGTTGGACTAAATCGACCCCTTAGACATCTCAAGGGTGTGGAAACTTGGTTCCAACACCCCCCATACTGCTTCGGGTGAGACCTTAGTCTGCACTTCGCGGGTTATTGCCAAAAGGGCCAGTAGTGTATGGATTTGTCTAGCTAATTAACTCCGAACCTGGGTCAGACTGTTAGGGTCCCACCCTAACCCCCTTATTTATGTAATGGGATCACGTCATAGTCAAGAGTTAATAAAGCCCATATTAATAATTGTAAGTGGTTAATCCGCAATTAATGACGGAACCACAGTTAGTTGCAAATGGGCCGTAGTATTAGATAGATGGTATTAATAAAACCCATGGTATTGGCCCGTGGTATTGCATGTATGAGTCATATATAAAGGATAGAGACTCCCTGCGAGGAGCATCGTGTCTTATTTTGTAGTCGAGCTCTGCTCTATTGGAGGTTTCCCCCTCGAAGAGGCAAGTGAACATTACTCTCTGAATAATAAAATCATTGTTATTCTGTGTTCTGGGTATCTTTTCTTCGCATATTCTGTATTTGGGTATCATTTTGCATGTTAAGAGCATAACAAGTGGTATCAAAGCACTTTCCAGGGCCGGTGGGATCTCCATTTCTTAGCAATTTTTTTTTTTTTTTGGCTAGAGACGTGTTCCGGCGTCTTTAAACCACGGGATCTGTCATTGAGCGCATAAACCTATGGATTTGGGGAGGCATGCACATAGGAAATACAAGAGGTGGTCACGTCTGTTGGACTCCCTTGTAACTCCTGTGGGTACCCCTTCGAGTAGTAGCGCATTAGACAGAACCGTGCACGGATTGTCTTCCATGTACCCTCTGGGTATATCGGAAGCCCCCTAGGCTCCCTTGAAACCTCGCCATAGATAAACCGTCGGCCGTCTTGCGGCTACAGTACACCGAGAACAGCACTCGGGGAGATTACTCGCCCGTACGATAGGGTAGTCGGGTTGTACGGCTAAGGGTACGGTCGATCATCCTTAGTTAGAGCCCTTAAACATTGGGCCGAGTACTACTGCCAGACCCTTATGTATATTGTGATCTATAGCACCTGACACTCCTCAAGACCATAGTTCCCTTTTCTATTGGGGGTTCACACAGCATCTCTTCCAGATCCGCCTGTGCAAAGGGGTGCAGCAGCAGCGACATCAGTCCCACAGTCTCGAGTTCGCAGATCAGCCATTCTGATCTATTAGATCCATTAGATCTGCAGAAGCAGTCTGTTTCGCCTTCAGATCCGCCATTCAGATCTCTCAGATCCCCCAGATCAGAGTCGTTGTGAAGGGTTCCTATACCGAGGTATAATTTTCGTAGGACTTTTGGCCGCATTGAAATTTTGAGGATTTGGCCATTGCAGTATTGATAAGGAAGGAGTAAAATCAGGACGACGAGCTGAGCACGGTGGTACCATTCACTTCTTAGTGAAAATTTTTTAGGCGGTCCCAATTTTAAAAAAACCCGGTTGGTGTATGGTAGAAACTAGAGCTCAAGCGATGGCCAATGAAAGGATGGACAAATTTGAAGAATCAATGCACAACCTCCACCTTCAGCTTATCGGACTATGTAACATGGTCGAGAAAATAGTCCCGAAGGGCAAGGAGTAAGCCCATGAGGAGGAGTATAATGGCACTGAAAACAATGAGGGTGGGTCTAGCCACTCCCCTCACGTCTGGCACACCCACCCACCACCCAGTCAGCGACCTCCCAAGTTGGATATGCATAAATTTGACGGCTCTCACTCGTCGGCATGGATAGCACAAATGGAGCAGTATTTCAAACTGAATCGCATCTTCGATGATGAGACTCAGCTTATGTTGGGGAGCATGTACTTGGACAATGAAAGGTGGAAATGATGGGAATGGCATCAACGTTGCACTGGACCTTTTAAGACTTGGACCAAACTCACCAAAGCTCTTCAAGACTGCTTTGACCAGGAATCATCTTCTTTGGGTTGTCTTACTAAGCTCCGATAGACTGGTACAGTGGATGAATATATTACAGCTTTTGAAGCCTTAGCCTTCCGCACTTGGGGTCTCTCAGATGTGTTCTACACAGAATGTTTTATCAGCGGTCTTAAAGAAGCTATCAAAGCCCAAGTACTACTGCACCACCCTCCCACATGGATGGAGGCTTGCAAGGTCGCTCGTAACGTGGAATGTGCATTAGCAACCCAATACAGTCGCCCAAATTTCTCCGCTAAAGGTCGCCCCCCACAGGCTCACAACACGACTCAAACACTTAAGGTCCAAAAGGTGTCACCTGCGGAAATGGCCGAAAGAAGAAAGCAAGGCCTATGTTACTACTGTGATGAAAAATACTCCCCAGGTCATAAATGCAAGGAGCCCAAATTTTTTCAAATTGATGTCACTGACTATAGCTCAACAGAGGAAGATCCACCATTGGAGGAACATGAGCCGCTAGAAGAAGACAACCAAAAGGACAATGTCTCTGATGAACCAGTTATTTCGTTGCATGCTTTGGCAGGGATTTCTTCCCCTCAAACTCTCAAAATCAGAGGTTTTATTAAACATCGCCCAGTAGTAGTCTTGATTGATAGTGGAAGTACACATAATTTCATCCATCAAAAAGTCGCAGAAGCAGTGCATTGTTTTGTACGAGCAGTTTCTAACTTCCAAGTTCAAATTGCGGATGGAGGCACAATGAAATGTGAAGGCCGCTGTGACAATGTCAAACTTCAAATGGGAGATTATCAGTTGAAACTCACATGTTTTCCATACACATGGGGGTTGCGACATTGTCCTCGGTACTGAATGGCTCCACACTCTTGGGCCAATCACAATGGATTTCCAGGAGTTGTATATGATTTTTAAGCAGAACAACTACACACATACCCTCCGTGGACTCCAGGCGGGAGCCCCCTCTATCATCAGCTCGCATAGGATGGAAAAATTGTTAAAAAAGGGCAATCATGGCGTTGTAGCTCAATTTAATACCATCCAGGCAGTCAAAACCAAGCCTCTTCCAATTCATCCTGAGATGTAACAGATTTTAAATAACCATCTACCGGTCTTTGACAAGCCTCATGAGCTTCCACCCTCGCGAGGGGAACATGATCATAGCATCACCTTGGTTCCAGGGGCCCAACCCCCAAATGTGCGCCCATATAGATATCCGTTCACCCAAAAGAATGAAATAGAAAAATTCATCAAGGAACTTTTGGAAGCAGGTGTCATTCGTCCCAGAATTAGTCCTTATTCATCCCCAGTGGTCATGGTGCTCAAGAAATATGGGGAGTGGCGGATGTGTCCCGACTTTAGAGCCCTCAATAAGTTGACAGTCAAAGATAAATTTCCCATCCCGGTGGTTGATGATTTGTTGGATGAACTCAATGGGGCTCAATTCTTCACTAAGCTGGATCTTCGCTCAGGCTACCACCAAATTCGCATGAAGGAAGTCGACATCCCCAAGACTGCTTTCTGAACTCATGAAGGCCATTATGAATTCCTGGTCATGCCATTTGATCTTTGTAATGCCCCCTCTACTTTTCAGAGCCTTATGAACCACATTCTCAAACCATATCTCAGGAAATTTGTCCTTGTCTTCTTCGATGACATCCTCATCTATAGTTGCACTTGGGCTGCACATCTTCAGCATGTAGATCTACTCTTGCAACTGCTCCTCAAGCATAAATTATTTGTCAAGATGTCCAAGTGTTCATTTGGCATGGCAGAAGTAGAGTATTTGGGCCACAATGTGGGGCGTGAAGGTGTCAAGGTGGACCCCAAAAAGATCCAGGCAATGCAGGAATGGCCTCAACCTAAGACCTTGAAGAGCTTGAGAGGATTTTTGGGTCTCACAGGCTATTATCGTAAATTTGTCTACAACTATGGTCGCATAGCAAAGCCCCTCACCCAACTCCTAAAGAAAAATTCATTATTCTGGAATGAGCAAGCACAAGAGGCCTTTAAAGCTCTAAAAAATGCCATGTGTTCCACTCCAGTCTTAGCACTACCTGACTTCACCAAATCTTTTGTCATTGAATGTGATGCTTCGGGTACTGGTATTGGGGCGGTCTTAATGCAGGAAGGGCGACCATTGGAATTCACAAGCCAACAACTCAGTGGAAGGAATCTGGGCCAATCTACCTACGAGAAGGAAATGATGGCCATCTTACATGCAGTCGAAACCTGGCAACCTTACTTATTGGGGCAACGTTTCCAAATCCACACAGATCATCACGGTCTTAAATATTTTTTGGAGCAACGCCTATCCTCACCACAACAAAATAAATGGCTAGCCAAAATGCTGGGATATGATTATGAGATCATTTACAAGAAAGGGAAAGACAATAGTGTAGCAGATGCATTATCTTGCCAATTTGAGGAGGAAAGTACTCTGCTAGCAATTTCCCTCCCCATTCCAGAATGGATTGAAGAGGCTCGCAGGGAATGGTTTTCGCACCCCAAACTCTCCCAACTCATTTCTCAATTGCAGGTAGATCCAAATTCCACCAAGGGCTACTCGTGGCAGGATGATATTCTTCGCTACAAGGATAGAGTCGTAATATCACCAACATCCACCCTCAAAAGTCGCATTTTGGCAGAATTGCACTCATCTCCCATTGCAGGACATTCGGGCTTTCAGAAGACGTATGCTCGCACTAGAAGATCATTTTTTTGGACAGGCATGAAAAAGGACATCCTTACTTTCATAGCAGAATGCGATGTGTGTCAATGCCACAAAGGGGAAACCGTCAACACACCAAGCACATTACAACCATTGCCCATTCCGGCATCAATTTGGACGGAGGTTTCTATGGATTTCATTACAGGTCTTCCAAAGTCAGGGAACAAGTCAGTCATCATGGTGGTTGTGGACCGACTGTCGAAGTATGCTCATTTCTGTGCTCTACCCCACCCATTTACACCAACTTTGGTTGCTCAATCTTTCATGGATCATATCTTCAAATTGCATGGCATGCCCACTTCTATTGTGTCCGACCGCGACCCGATCTTCACCAGTAATTTTTGGCAGGAAGTCTTTAGAATACAAGGCACTCAACTAAAACTCAGTACTTCCTGTCATCCGCAAACAGATGGTCAAACCGAAGCCGTCAAAAAATGTCTAGAAACCTACCTTAGGTGTTTCACTTCAGAAAGGCAACACCTTTGGGTACAGTGGCTACCTCTGGCTGAATGGTGGTATAACACCAACTATCATGCCACCACCAAAATGAATCCCTATGAAGCAGTATATGGTCAACTCCCGCCTTCACCTACTTGGTATCTCAAGGGATGCTCAAAATTACAAGCAGTGGATCAACTCCTACAACACCGCACAACCATGCTGGCCCATCTTCGAGAGAATCTTCATCAAGCTCAGAACCGCATGAAGCAACAGGTAGACCAGCATCGCTCAGAGCGCCAATTTCAAGAAGGGGATCAGGTCTTTTTACGGTTCCAACCATATACGCAAACATCACTCAAAGACAAGGGGTGTCAGAAACTCTCTCCCAAATTCTACGGACCATGTCAAGTACTTCAGCGCATTGGAGAAGTGGCCTACAAGTTGGCCTTGCCACCTACTGCAAAAATCCATCCAGTTTTCCATGTCTCATGCCTCAAGAAAGTGATTGGGAACAATTGCAGAATTCAGACCAGTCTACCTAAATTGGACGAAGAAGGGTCCATCTGGCTTCAACCCGAACAGGTCCTAGACACACGAGACAAGCAACTGCGGGGCCGCATGATTAAGGAAGTCCTCGTCAAATGGAAAGACACCGCTTCGGAAGATGAAACTTGGGAACCAGCCACTATTCTTCAGCAGTTTCCGCAGCTTCAGCCTTGAGGACAAGGCTAGTCTTAAGGGGGAGGGCATGTTAGGGTCCCACCCTAACCCCCTTATTTATGTAATGGGATCACGTCATAGTCAAGAGTTAATGAAACCCATATTAATAATTGTAAGTGGTTGATCTGCAATTAATGATGGAACCACAGTTAGTTGCAAATGGGTCGTAGTATTAGATAGATGGTATTAATAAAACCCACGGTATTGGCCCGTGGTATTGCATGTATGAGTCATATATAAAGGATAGAGACTCCCTGCGAGGAGCATCGTGTCTTATTTTGTAGTCGAGCTCTGCTCTATTGGAGGTTTCCCCCTCGAAGAGGCAAGTGAACATTACTCTCTGAATAATAAAATCATTGCTATTCTGTGTTCTGGGTATCTTTTCTTCACATATTCTGTATTTGGGTATCATTTTGCAGGTTAAGAGCATAACACAGACCCCCTCAAGCCAACAAATGGTTCCATTGTTAGGACCAAAATTTGCATAGAGACATCTGATGTCATATCATTAGAATCCAACTAAGAAAGAAATTGAAGGTTGGTTGGATAGAAGGATGCACGAGTTCATGGCGCAAGAAAACAAGAATCCATGACTGACAAAAGAGGAGTGGTTAGATTGCTACCTGTACACAGAGATCCATGAAATCTTCTTCGCGTATTTCCCTACTGAGTTGTACAAGTGGATCGTGAAGTTAGTAGATAGCTAAGGAAGGTGGAAACTTGACAATCCTAATATGTGGACCCCAAAGTTGGTGCGCAGATTGGAAGCATTAGACGATAAGATCGTGGGCGTTGTTGATCACTAGCTTGATCAGATTATAGGAGGATTCATTACTAAGTTTGCGGTAGATACTTCAGTCAGCTATAACGAGGCAGAGTGATGCTTTCTCAAAGGACCATGAGGTAAGTATGTAAAGTCTCTTAATACTTGGATTAAAATTCTATTGTGTGAAAAGAGGGTTATACAATTACCTTGATGTCTAGAGCTACGCGAAGTGGAAAAACCCATAGAAACGAAGGAAGTAAGGGACTAGAGAATAGCCCTTTGATTTCACCTTCGATAGGAGATGAGGAAGACCTCGCGAAGGTCTCTCCACTAAGTGTGATCCATTTGATAAGGCAAAGGATTCCACGCATACCACCCCCACCCACATCGCCACCAGTTTCACTGCTTTCACCTCCATCTTCACCCGTACCACCTCTACCACCACCGCGAGTCAATATGGCAAGCACGATAAAGTTTCCTGTGTTCAAGTGAGTAGGAAATGAGGTTCTGGACAAGTTTTGGTTCGTGATAAGAGCCATATGGGAAGCACAGGGAGTTACGAATGATAATATAAAGAAAGCAATGCTGGTCACTACCTTGTAGGACTGCGCGCTGACCTAGTATATTAAGCATTCTAATGACAATTCGAATGTGGGAATCACGAATATCCAAATTGCGCTAAATAAAGAATTAAGCAGGCCAAAGTCAGAAGCGCATTCAATCATTGGATTCAAAGAGATCACAATGCTACCAGGCGAGACCCCTTGGGAGTTGGATCAGAGATTGAAGTGTACGATTCACAAGGCTGAAATGACTTTGATAGATGGAAAGCACCACAAATGGTTTGTAGCATCGCTAACACCACATTTGAGGAACGCGATATCACAACAGAGGTTAGCGACTTAGGTAGAGGCCTTAGAGATCACGATGAGGCTGCATGAAACCCTGATGTAGGACCCTAACTTGGGAGTTCATCAGATCCACGACAGTTGAAAAAATTATGCCTTGAGATGCAAAGTCTGAAACAGGACAGGACAACCCGACTAGAAGTGCACGAAGAGGTGTGGTGCATAAAATTCAAGGGTCAAGGTCATGATAAGGACTAGTGCCCTATGTTCACAAATTACCTTGCGGGAGGAGGACCAATGCCATTAAGGCTAGAAGCGCAAGCAGGAACTAGCGTGAAACTTGCTTTGTGGTGCACGATTTGTGAAATAGGAGGAAAGCATGCTATGGACAACTACCATTTGTTATAGAAGTACGCACAGAATTTACAACAATTGTTCTGTAATTTCTATAGATTGGTTGGACATGATGGGTGCACTTGTAGAAGCTATGACCTGATGATGGATATAACTCCTACCTATAGAGTTTAGGCTAAAACACAGTCCCTAGACCCGAATGCAGGAGTAGCGTGAACCAGATTTCAGGGGCATGGACGAGGCCAAGGTGGAGGAGGACCTGGATGAGGTCACAGACAGTTGATATGCTACATTTGCGGAGGGCTAGGACATTATGTCCATGATTGTATGAACCCAACACGTCCATCATGTCTGTATTGTACTTTGTTTCATCATGAGATGAAGGATTGTCCTATGTTGATAGCTAGGATACATGACAAGGGAGTTCTATCGCCTCCCTCGACTCAGAACCTACAGATGATGAGGTCTGAGTCAAGCGAGGAAGATCCAAATGTGAACATTGTGCTCTGAAGTGGAATCGAGATGGAGGATGATAAAGGAAAACAACCTGAATATAGTACTTCGGTTCGCAAGGCTCCGAAAAAAGAAGAAGAGTTTGATTTGGAACGCGCTAAGGAAACCTTCATGGAAGCTAAGAAGAGCTTTGTTGATGCCTCCACTTTAGAAAGCAAAGATAGACTGCAGTTGGAAATGGACCCATCTATGCTTACAACATTCTTGGAAACATGCATGAAGCTACTGCATGATAGTAAGGCTTTAAAAGAATTGCAGGAACTCATTAACAAATGCGCTGGACCGCGCTAGGAGAACCGCGTGTAGTCCGGAAGATTGGAAAATAGAAGAATAGGATAGGGAGAGAAATGAGGCTAACCGCGCAGATCGGAGAATATGAGATGGACCAAGTAATTTTAGATTTAGGGTCAGATGCGAATGTTCTACCAAAGTAGACATGGGAGCGCATGGGGAGGCCTACGCTGCAATGGTCTCCTATCCAGTTACAAATGGAAAACTAGCAAAAGATAATACCTATGGGGAGATTGTAGGGAATCACCATGGATATTAAGGAAGTGAGCACACTACCAGACTCTGAAGTGATAGAGATTGTTAATGACAATAATCCCTACCCAGTGCTCGTAGGAATTGATTGGGCCATTGACATGAATGGGGTGATTAATCTAAAGAAGTGCAAGATGATTTTCGAGAAGATGTCTCTGCGCGTAGTTATATGCTTAGACCCTGTTGAGGGATCACACTACACAGAGCTGGTGCATGACTATGAAAGCGATGACGATTGGGAATACATCTACAAGATAACTTGTAAGAGAAATACTAGGTAAATCCCACCGTGGATAGATGCTTCTCATGGGAACGTGAAAGCTCCTGTACGTCGGATTCTGATGAGGAGATAGAGCGATGGCAGAATCAGTTACACGAGGTAACCACACTAAACTGTAATAAGATGACAATATCATTGCACTGCGTATCGATAGAAGTGAGGCATCTGCCTACTTATTATGGGTTAAGTGAGGTAGATAGTTTCCTAGATAATTTTGAAAGAGAGGTGCCAGAAAAGCAACGTTTCCAGGCCTTGAATTGGGTATTGCGTGCTACGCCCACAAGGTGGTGGGGTATGCACAAAGGGTGCTTTGAGGACTGGTGTGAATGTAGAAGAATGATGCAAACGTGGTTTGGGAAGCCTAGAGTGTGATTGATAGATAAATGAAATGGGCAGGATAAACCACGTGCACATCTAGCCAGGTGGATGTCGACATATGGAAAACAACCTACGCGGATGCACATGAACTTCACGTTGGGAGATACGGTCAATAAGCATGTGTTGGGGGGGGAATTTCACAAACATCTCCTCAAGTTGGAACGATATAATGTGGAGATAATGATCGCGCAGAAGGTTTTCCATGCAGAAGTATTTAACGAGGCATGCGAAGCATTGAACAAGGTATGTAGTGTGCGATGAAGTGATTGGGACCTGCGCGTACCAGCAGTTTTATGGGCTTATAGGACAACATGCAAGAAACTAACGGGATAGGTGCCTTTAGGGAAAATTTTAAGAACCCCCCCTAAATTTACATGTATAATAAATGGGCGAATCTCCATGGTATATAGGAAAAATGGAAGGTGATTTTATCAATAATATGATATGTACATATAATTTTTTGGCGAATCTCTCACTAGGCATGGCGAATATTTTACTCAATTACAAACTCTTGTGTTTATTGAATACACAAGTGAAATCATTGCATTTCTTTAAAATATCTTTTGAAATCAAAATTACGGAAATTACATATCGATAACCTAGTGGGTGTAGGATAAAATTCACCTGTGCCATTACAGAAAGCATGAGAAAAAACCTAATACTATATATAAAACCAAGAAAAATTCAAATTCATCACTTCTAGGGACCTCGTAACCACCTTGCCAATACACAAGTATGTTCCTGTTTGCAATTAGAAAAATTACCCAAATTACAATCTGTTTACTCCAGCATATGTTGGAAAGTTATAGAAGGATGACCAGTGCAATCAATCCATTCCTTTTAGCCCTGGATTTGTTTCAGTTTAAAACAGAAGTATACAAATATACTTGTCCAATGTCTATGCTTTAACGATTCACCTTAAGATGTTTTTACAATATAATTTCTTAAGTCTATTTAATATCTTCATTATCATAAAAACCAACCTATATCCATCTGTTGTGGTCACCAACACCCCCCCTCTTTGATTGGTATTAGCAATAACACCAAGCAAATGGGGACCCTTAACGAAAATCCAAAAAAACATTTTATCAATTTTTTTTTGTATTTTAAACTCCCTAAAATCTATATCGCATCGCGAAGAGAGAGTGAGACATTTTCCTATGCACATAATAAGCTGTGAAGAAGCGACGCGAAATTCATCGCATCGCTTATATTGTGAAGCGCTCTTAAATGAAAAACTTAAGGAATCGCCGACGGTCGACATGCGACGTCGCATATCGCAACATCGCATAAACAACACACGATGATTATGGAACTGCGATCTGCGATACTGCGATCTGCGATTTGCGATCTGCGATGAATGCGATCACCAATTCCTGCGATGATACATCTTAAACAACACAATCCTCGACACTGCGATGCGAGTCACAGAAATCACTCATCGCAAAGGTTCCTCAGCACGGCGTTCAAGGAAAGCTGTCTGCAGACCAGATTGAGCGCACACCTAAAAAGAATTTAATGATTGTATGCCAAAGTATCCGAGAAGGATTGTATTGTGTTTTTCGAAGAGTCAGTTCATTATGAGTGTCATGATTATGCATTCATTAGAGCTTAAAGCTTTCATGTCAATCTTTTCGTCGTTACTCTTTTTCTTTGCGTAAACTACAAGACAGCAACTAATATAAATCAATGTGCAGGAAACATCTAAGGAGAACAGAGAAGAAATGCCTTCGCAAACGGATGCCGCATGCAGCAGGACCGCGGATTCCAGAGTATCACTCAACAGAGACTGATGGAAATAGACTATCCAAGACTCAGAGTTAAAGGCGCACAAAAGTAGCATGTTCACAAAAGATCCTAAAGCTTAGACTGGGTAAAGCAAAAAGAAAAACGCTAAAGAGGGAAAGCGCTCCAGAAAAGCCTGGAACAAAGAACGGAAGCAGTTTTCAATTCAGAAAATTGTCCAGAGAGCAAAGTCCCTGATTTATTCAGTCATTCGCAAGCCTGGAAAGCGAAATAGCAACAACAAAATCAGTTTGAGAGAAATTTGGGTTATTACCAAGAATACACGCAACGAATACACCAAGTCAGAGGAAAATATCTTCTAGTTTGTCAGAAAAGCGGTGCCAGCTCTTGTTGTTTCTATTTTCGTAACTCAAACGAAAGAAGAAGACAACCAGCCGACTCTTCCTAGGCGAATGTTGCATTTCTTATAGCACTAAGGAGCAAATACAGAAACGGTTAGAAATTAGATTTAATTTTTAGAAATAAATTTGCTTTAGTAGAAGGGCGGTCATTTGAAACCGTGTCCTAAATTTATGTAATTAAGATTAATTAGTTAGCAGTATTTAAACCCTTCTCAGGCATTTAGAGAAGGGTCTGGAAATTTTTCAAAAAACTTGTCCTCAGAACATGCACTTTTGCACCCTCGGAGGGGGTTTTTGGTGAATGGATGGATCGAGATTTATCAATGTTTGCATTTAATGTCTGCTACTGATGTTGCACTTTTGTACTCTTAGTAGATGTTAGAACAAGTAGAGATAAATCGTTATTGCTTAAAGCTTATGCGTGGAACCAGTCATAAATGGTACTTTTATCTCTTGACCTGTTTCTGTTCATATTCTTAAAGTGATATGCAGTTTCAGTTGTTTATACGTTAATGCATGAATGCGTGGGTTACCATTTGGCACTTCTGTACGGTGGAGTCATTTATTCGTGCTTGATATATGAATAACTCATTATGCGATATGCTGTTCACAACTGTTTTTCCTAACTTTTTATGCAGAATGGTTTATCTTAATTGATTTCTATTCTTATGATAGCTGAATGATCTTTATTACCAGTTATTGTTTGAAATCTTTTTAGATCGCATAATAGAAGAAATACACCCGGGTTAGTGTAGATTAGATGTGTTGTTTTTCCTTTATTAGATTACAATAGCATAGAGTTAGCTTAGAAGTTTGAATTAAATTAGCTTAGAACACTCCTAGATCAGCATCATTCAACTCTACACACACACACACCCCTTAGATTGGGAAACTGGTCCCATTATCCCCAGTCGGACCCGCTATACCAAACGGATAAGGAGCTGCCAACCAAGGTCCGGACCGGGTGGGTATCCCCCTTGTTGTCGACCCGATTTTCGGGCCTTCAACATATTTGGCGCTAGAAGGAGGGCCCGAACTATGAATGGCATCTAAATCAAAATCTAAACACCATTCTGAGAGTAAATCGCCCTCACCAACTCCCTCGACTTCTCCAGTACGGTTAAATCCAGAGTCAGAAGTCGCTCGGGTATCAACCGCTGCTACACACCCTAATATTTCAGACCAACCTATCATTGAACCCCCTGAAGTCCAAACTCTGATTCGTAAACTCCAGGGATTTTCTATTTTTTCTCAGAGGTATGAAAAATCTCAAAGCAGCGTGACTTCGCAGTACAATCCTGCTCATCCTCTGACCAGATTAAAGAGCGAAAAATTTGGCATCCAGCCAACTGAGTTCCCTCTTCCCACCAGGAAAAGAGCAAGGAAAACACCACCAGAGTCTGACAGTGAGACTCTTTCATCTACGTCGTCCATCTCAACCCCCTCACCGCGAAGTCAGCCACCCACGTCTTCATTTAAAACCATTCATCCATCTTCCACAACCCCTCCTCTTCAATCATCAAAGATCATAATACCTTCATCTTCCCAGCACCAGGGATCATTCACTAGCAGCTCAACGATGGCCCAGTCTCCATGGAACAATCCTGGGGCAGTTTTAATGCCTCCACCTCTGAGCCCAATACCAACCCATCCTGAGAAATGGCTACCCAAGTTCAATCCAGAAGCAGGCATGCTAGCTGAAGAACATATCAATAATTTCATGCTTTTTGTTAATCTCAACGGAGTTACCAACGAGGATGCTGTCGTCCGGCTTTTTCCCTACACAATGCAAGGAACAGCTGGGTCATGGTACTTTTCATTACCTTCCGGGTCTATCACAAGTTGGGACACTTTTCAAAGTCAATTTCTTACCAAATTTGGCGATGACAGATCAACGGCAACATTAATAAATGACCTATCCAATCTCAAAGCCGAGGCTAGAGAACCCATCAAAGACTTTAACTTACGGTTCAATAAAATCCTCAACAAAATTCCTGCTGCTTCCCAGCCCAGTGAAGAAGTGAGATGTGAATGGTATATTACTGCCTTACCATTGAACTTGGCAATCTTCATGGATAGGGAAAATAAGACAACCTTAGTTGAAAATTTCACAGAGGGGATAGCAGTAGAGAAACGCGTAGTAGCCCTGAAAAAGAGATCTGCGATAGAGGAACACAAATCTAAGAATGTCTCCTACAAGGAAGACCCCAAGAAGAAACAATCGAAAGATCCTTTCGATTTGGAGGGATTACAAAAAGTGTTAAAAACCATGTCCAATGAGATGATTGACATAGAAAAACAAGTAGCAGAAACTTCTTCGAGAAAGCCCTATAGAGCTTTTAAAAGAAATCCTTCAATGGAGGTGAAACCGCCCAACGCTATCTCAAATTTCGAATCTGAAGAAGAAGAAGAAGAAGAGAATACCACTGAAGGGCAGACCGATGACGAAGAAGTTGTGGAACTACAAGGAATGTGGGATTTCATCCTCCCACAAGAAGAAGATCAAGAAGCATTTCCGGTTAGTACACGAAGCAAAAATCAACTTGATCCTCCCCAAACTACCCCCAAGCAGAAGGGCGCAAGCCCTGCAGCAAAATACAAAGTCGCAATAAAGAAAACAACTGCGAAGGCGACTCAATCTAGCCCGGTCCGATCAGATCAAACACCTCCATCAAGAACACTCATTGTGTCGGATGAAACGGAGTATAACATTATTGATGACATGAAAAAGACTAGGGCTAATATCACTCTTTATGAGTTGAGCAAATTGAAACATCAACAAAAGATAATGATGAAAGAATTACATGCCATACCTACTACATCTCTGCCTACAGTTGTAGCTTCCCACAACACGGGAAGACCTCCAACCAACACGATCAATAAGATTGACCCAAATGACATCGCCTTGATTGGAGGGAGATCAAGGTCTCACACTCCCCCTTTTCTTCTCACTTACGAAATTTAAAAAAAAAACGTGCACAATTGTTTGATAGATTCTGGTGCTTCAATGAATATTTTACCTAGATCAATATGTGCCAAGTTGAATGTTCAACCGCAAAAATCTGCAGTGCGCATAGTTCAGCTTGATCGATCCCAAGTCGAAGTGATTGGTGAACTTAATCAAGTGACCATAAGATTGTCATCTAACCCGAAGGTGTGTCAGGTTATTGACATTCTAGTAGCTGATATCCCTGAATTCTATGGCTTAATTCTTGGCAGGGATTGGTCCGAAAAACTCCATGGATATTTCTCAACCAATTGGTCGCACATGTGGTTACCCTACAATGGTAAACCAAATCAAATAAAGGTTGAACGAGAGTTACACCAGAAGCACATAGTGACAGAATTGGAGGGAGAAAATGAAGCAATAGCATACAACAGCAGCATCATAGGAAACTACTCGATAGATTCTTTCCTCGACAATTTTAATGCTCAGACCTCACCTTAGAAAATTCAGTTTTGTCCCAAGTAGAAAATTTTTCCCAAACTGATGATTCGAAGTGTGTTAATTTTTTAGATAACTCTGTAAATACATCTTTGTTTTGGAAATTATATTTTGATGGCTCCAAATCTAATGAGGGAGCAAGAGCAGGATGCGTTCTGATTAGCCCAGACGGAAATAAGACCATGCTTACGTGCAGGCTTGAATTCGATTGCACGAACAATACAGCGGAATACGAGGCCTTGGTACAAGGCCTATACAAAGCAATCGGGTTGAACGTTAAGTACCTTCAAGTCTTCGGAGACTCTGAAATTGTCGTCAAACAGGTACGTAACACCATACATTGCCTATCAGGTCATTTGAAGCACTATCAATCTTTAGTTCAAGATCTGACTACACATTTCATAGCATTCGATATTTCGTCAATCCCAAGGATCCAAAATGCGAGCGCAGACCTGTTAGCTAACGTAGCCTCTAGACTTATTCCCTTCAAAGATTTTAGTCCAGATAGATTCTCTGTAGAATTAATTTTTAGACCGTCCATCCCTGACAACATTACAAACTGGAGAGTGTTCAATGACGATCCAAACATTGTAAATTTCCTCACTTCTGAAGGATCCTACTCAAATCAAATAATTGACGAAGCCCATCACAATCATCAAATACAACAGCATAGTACTGATAATGCTATACCTAAGTCGGTGGTTAAATTAGAAGACTTATATGATTTGAAAAGTCGGTTTAAAAGATCTACCAATGCTAAACTTTACAGTTTGACTCTGAACTACAATTTAGTAAACCTAGGAACCGATGAGAAACCACAAAACGTCAATCTAGGCCACGACCTAGCACCTGAAGAGAAATTAGCATACATCCGTCTTTTGAGATAATACAGACATGTTTTTGCCTGGAACTACGATGAGTTGAAAACATACGACACTTCTATCATTCAACACACTATCCCGATGATTGACAATGAAAAACCTGTCCAGCAGAAGCTCAGAAAAATCCACCCCAATTTAGAAAATCAGATAAAAACTGAGCTAAATAAGTTGTTGAGAGACAAAATAATCTTCCCCGTCAGACATTCCAAATGGGTCTCTAATATGGAACCCGTTAGAAAGAAAAATGGAGATATTCGAATTTGTATTGATTTCCAAAACCTCAACAAAGCCTGTCAAAAAGACAATTTTCCCCTCCCACCTATGGAGCAGATATTACAGGCAGTAGCAGGCTCAGAATTAATGTCTTTTTTGGATGGATTTTCAGGATACAATCAAGTGCTGGTGCATCCCGATGATCAGCTAAAAACCACATTCCGAACTAAATGGGGCACATACGCATATCGGAAGATGCCATTTGGTTTGATCAATGCCGGCGCTACATTTCAGAGAGCCATGGACATCGCATTCAAAGGCTTGGTCAATAAATCTGTAGTGATTTACTTGGATGATATAACAATGTACTCCAAGAAGCGAAGCGATCACCTCAAAGACTTGAAACAAATCTTTCAACGATGTTTAAGGTACGGGATTTCACTTAACCCGAAGAAATCTTTTTTCGCATTAAGTGAAGGAAAACTTCTAGGATTCATAGTGTCAAAATCTGGCATTCACATTGAACCTGACAGAATTAAAGAAATTTCTGAAATATCCATGCCTCATAACAAAAAGGCCATGCAATCTTTCCTTGGTCGAATTAATTTTGTGAAGAGATTTGTCCCAGATTTCTCACGTATTGTTTCTCCTTTGCAAAATATGATAAAAAAGAATTCAAATTTTAAATGGGGTCAAGATGAGCATGAAGCATTCAACTTGATAAAACAAGCCATCATTAACGCTCCATCTATTAGCAACCCCAAATTTTTCAGAATCTTTCATCTTATACACATTTGCCTCAGAAAAATCTTATGCTGCAATTCTAACTCAAACAAATCAAGAGAAAGCGGAAGCTCCAATCGCATTTTTTAGCTCAAATTTATAAGGTGCTGAACTCAACTATTTCGATGTAGAGAAACAGGCATACGCTGTTTTCAAAGCAATCAAATATTTCAGACCTTTCTTACTCAAAGCTCATACTAAGGTCATAGTATTGTTTCCAGCGGTAAGGAACCTTCTGATACAGAAGGATGTGGGCGAAAAAAGAGCAAATTGGATCACCGCTTTACAAGAATACGATCTTGAGATCAAACCAGCAAACATTGTAAGAGGCCAAGGCTTCTGCAAAATGTTGGCTGGAGCATCGCAAATTCCTGAGAATTCATTTGACGAGGTACATACGTATGAGGTAAGCCTAAACGATGCGGAATCATTATATGCTGACACCATTTATTATCTTAAGAACGGGTATGCGCCATCACGCCTGGATCACACCAAGAAAAGAGCTCTGAGGTTGAAAGCCAAACAATACCAGCTCATAAATGATGTTTTGTTTAAAAGGAATTATGACTCTGTGCTTCTTAGGTGTCTTAAGAAAACTGAAGCCGAAAAGGTTTTGCAGGAACTCCACGATGGGCCAGCAGGCGGACACTATGTTGGAGATACTACTGCACATAAAATCTTACGTGCAGGATATTATTGGCCCACACTGTTCAAAGACTCACACAGTTACGTGAGGAAATGCCAAATCTGCTAGACTGCTTCAGGGAAACAAAAGAAACCGTCCATGCCACTACAGCCGGTAAACATCGAGCAACCATTCAGCCAGTGGGGCTTGGACATAATAGGTGAGATCGTTCCTCACTCTTCTAAGCAGCATAGGTACATCCTAACGGCAACAGATGATTTTACTAAATGGGTAGAAGCAGTTCCTCTCAAGACAGCTAATTCTGAAAATATTATTGAATTCATAGATCAATTTATAATCACTAGGTTTGGATTGCCAACAGCGTTAATATTTGATAATGCTTCATACTTTTCTGGAAATACAATGATTGAGTTTGCACTTAAAAGAGGGTTTAAACTGAAATATTCGGCCAACTACTATCCGCAAGGTAATGGATTGGCTGAATCAACGAACAAAAACCTGATTAGGATTATTAAAAGAACAGTCGACCAAAACCAAAAGAATTGGCACAAAGCGTTGGTAAATGCTTTATGGGCAGATAGAATAACGAAGAAAGCTTCAATCGGCACTTCTCCCTTTAATTTAGTTTATGGGAAAGAAGTGGTTCTTCCAACTCACTTAGTCATTCCCTCTTTATCTTTAGTACAACACATCGATGAGGTACCCACCTCCTCCATACAACTAAGACAAATGGAAATAATTAAATTAGAAGAACGACGAGAACAAGCTGAGAAAACCCATGCTCATCACCAAGCGCTGATAAAATCCTCTTTTGACTCAAGCATAATGACCAGAAAATTTTTTCAGATGGGAGATTTAGTTTTGAAATGGGATAAGGCTCATGAAGAAAAGGGCAAACATACGAAACTTTAGAAACTGTGGCTTGGTCCTTTTCAGATTGTAGAAGTCATAGGCCCATCGACATTTGTGTTGCAGGATTTAACAGGTAGAAGAGATTCTTTGCCTGTTAATGGACAGATTCTTAAAAAATATTTTCCATAGAAGATTACTCTTCTATTTTTTGTAGGATAGTTTTAGTTTTTATTTGTTTTCTCTTTCTTATGAATAAAACCGGTTGTAGATGGTCACTAAAAGGGTTCATGAAAAGAACACCAATTCTCTATCAGATTTTGAGCTTTTCGCTTGTACAAGTAGCAAAAAAAATTCGAAAGATCTGATTTTTATTATTGACAGGTAGAGTTAACTTTAGCCTAAACATTGATGCTAGTTTCAACTTCAAAAATTTGATGAAAGCAACCTTTTGGTAAAAAATTGTTTTATATCAGCACAATGAAAGGTATCAATAATAAAATAAATATTCTCTGTAAGGCTGCTGCTTTCAAACTCTATTATTGTCGTCAAGATCTTTCTTAAGGAAAGACAATGACTTCCTCCCTGCTAAAGGAAATTGCAACGTTCAGAAGAACAATCCTGGAAAACACTATATCTCAAAGAATAAGAGGTCTCATCACGAGCCGACTTATCATGATCACAGATATTATAACTTGCTGACTTTACCAATACTGTCTACCAAAACAGGGCAACGACTCAAGATTGTTGCAATCAAAAGACAAGGGGTCTCATCACGAGCCAGCTTGTTCAGCAAAAGTGTAAATCAAGTGAATGACTGTGTCATAATTTGGCCACCAAACCAAGACATTGTTCTTTAGAGAATAAAAAAAGGAAAAAGTGTCAAAAAGGGTTTTCCTCTGAAATGTTGTAAATAACCTCAAGCAGGATAAAGGATCATTACTGGATAAAGAGGTAACCCTGTCGAGGCTATGGACGCTTGCGGGCAGCAGAGGCTCTACCTACGACGAATGAGCATATTTTAAAAGGCCAGCGTGCAGAGAAGACCTTATTTTATCTTTAAAAGACCAAGTAGTGTCTGGTGTGAATACAAGAACTAAGCTTGAGGAAACAAACGATTGGAATTCAAAAAAGTTGAGACGAAGTATCAATGTTAGGATAAGGCATAATATACTCTATCTCTCCATAACAAAATTTAGATATGTGAAAATTTTTCTGCTTCGGAAGTTGAAATTCAATAGAAAAACAGAGATAACTGGTTCTTCACAGTGAATCGCCATTGTTGTGGTCACCAACACCCCCCCCTCTTTGATTGGTATTAGCAATAACACCAAGCAAATGGGGACCCTTAACGAAAATCCAAAAAAACATTTTATCAAAAAAATTTTGTATTTTAAACTCCCTAAAAGCTATATCGCATCGCAAAGAGAGAGTGAGACGTTTTCCTATGCGCATAATAAGCTGTGAAGAAGCAACGCGAAATTCATCGCATCGCTTATATTGTGAAGCGCTCTTAAATGAAAAACTTAAGGAATCGCCGACGGTCGACATGCGACGTCGCATATCGCAACATCGCATAAACAACACACGATGATTATGGAACTGCGATACTGCGATCTGCGACACTGCGATCTGCAATACTGCGATCTGCGATTTGCAATCTGCGATGAATGCGATCACAATTCCTGCGATGATACATCTTAAACGACGCAATCCTCGACACTGCGATGCGAGTCGCAGAAATCACTCATCGCAAAGGTTCCTCGGCACAACGTTCAAGGAAAGTTGTTTGCAGACCAGATTGAGTGCGCACCTAAAAAGAATTTAATGATTGTACGCCAAAGTATCCGAGAAGGATTGTATTGTGTTTTTCGAAGAGTCAGTTCATTATGAGTGTCATGATTATGCATTCATTAGAGCTTAAAGCTCTCATGTCAATCTTTTCGTCGTTACTCTTTTTTTTTGCGTAAACTACAAGACAACAACTAATATAAATCAATGTGCAGGAAACATCTAAGGAGAACAGAGAAGAAATGCCTTCGCAAACGGATGCCGCATGCAGCAAGACCGCGGATTCCAGAGTATCACTCAACAGATACTGATGGAAATAGACTATCCAAGACTCAGAGTCAAAGGCGCACAAAAGCAGCATGTTCACAAAAGATCCTGAAGCTTAGATTGGGTAAAGAAAAAAGAAAAACGCTAAAGAGGGAAAGCGCTCCAGAAAAGCCTGGAACAAAGAACGGAAGTAGTTTTCAATTCAGAAAATTGTCCAGAGATCAAAGTCCCTGATTTATTCAGTCATTCGCAAGGCCGAAAAGCGAAATAGCAACAGCACAATCAGTTTGAGAGAAATTTGGGTTATTACCAAGAATACACGCAGCGAATACACCAAGTCAGAGGAAAATATCTTCTAGTTTGTCAGAAAAGCGGTGCCAACTCTTGTTGTTTCTATTTTCGTAACTCAAACGAAAGAAGAAGACAACCAGCCGACTCTTCCCAGGCGAATGTTGCATTTCTTACAGCACTAAGGAGAAAATACAGAAACGGTTAGAAATGAGATTTAATTTTTAGAAATAAATTTGCTTTAGTAGAAGGGCGGTCATTTGAAACCGTGTCCTAAATTTATGTAATTAAGATTAATCAGTTAGCAGTATTTAAACCCTTCTCAGGCATTTAGAGAAGGGTCCGGAAATTTGTCAAAAAACTTGTCCTCAGAACATGCACTTTTGCACCCTCGGAGGGGGTTTTTGGTGAATGGATGGATCGAGATTTATCAATGTTTGCATTTAATGTCTGCTACTGATGTTGCACTTTTGTACTCTTAGTAGATGTTAGAACAAGTAGAGATAAATCGTTATTGCTTAAAGCTTATGAGTGGAACCAGTCATAAATGGTACTTTTATCTATTGACCTGTTTCTGTTCATATTCTTAAAGTGATATGCAGTTTCAGTTGTTTATACGTTAATGCATGAATGTGTGGGTTACCATTTGGCACTTCTGTATGGTGGAGTCATTTATTCATGCTTGATATATGAATAACTCATTATGCAATATGTTGTTCACAACTGTTTTGCCTAACTTTTTATGCAGAATGGTTTATCTTAATTGATTTCTATTCTTATGATAGCTGAATGATCTTTATTACCAGTTATTGTTTGAAATCTTTTTAGATCGCATAATAGAAGAAATACACCCGGGTTAGTGTAGATTAGATGTGTTGTTTTTCCTTTATTAGATTACAATAGCATAGAGTTAGCTTAGAAGTTTGAATTAAATTAGCTTAGAACACTCCTAGATCAGCATCATTCAACTCTACACACACACACACACCCCTTAGATTGGGAAATTGGTCCCATTATCCCTAGTCAGACCCGCTATACCAAACGGATAAGGAGCTGCCAACCAAGGTTCGGACCGGGTGGGTATCCCCCTTGTTGTCGACCCGATTTTCGGGCCTTCAACACCATCTTAACTCCACATCTACCACTCTTAGGGGGATGAAATCTATTTATCCCTCTGAGCACTTGGTAGACCTAGAATTAAGATGGATCTAAGATGATAGAATTTCCCCTTTAAATAGTCTATGCTCACATGAATACCATGGTATTACCATGGGTCAATACCATGGGTTATCATAAACCTAGAGCTTAAAAATTACTATTAGTAATTTATAAAAATTAATAAAATTAATAGTTGATTTTTTTTTATTTTTTTTTTAACCAAGCTAAAATGTTTAACATACATTAAATTACAACATCCATTTTTACTCTTGATCGGATCAAATATTTTTCACTCTATGCTAGTTTGCATATCACGATATTTGATACCTCTCGGGGGTTAGTAGATCCAGAGTAAAGATGGATCTATGCTGGTTTAATTCCCCCATTTAAATAGGCTACATTCCAGGTGAATACCATGGGTCAATACCATGTGCCATTTTGGTGAATACCATGGGTCAATACCATGTGCCATTTTTATTTTTATTAATACTAATATTAGGGTTAATAATGTTTTTTTGCACGGTATTAATAACAATCTAGTCCATGGTATTTGTCCCATAGTATTTTGCCCATAGGTTTCACCTAAATATAACACATTTTTTGAATGTTCTTAAATATAAGGTGACTTATGGAGTAAATATAAAAAAATGTTTTATTTGTTTGCCATACCTCTCGTTTATTTATATTTTTATTAATTTACCATACCTTTTTTACAAATATGGTATTTGGCCCACAGGATTCACTTAAATAGGTTTTATTTATCTACCATGCGTCTAGTTTATTTTTATTTTTATTTATTTACCATACCTTTTGAGTAAGTATAAAAAGACGTTTTATTTATTTACCATACCTCCACATTACTTATATTTGTATTTGTTTACACCCTTGCATGTATATAAGGTGACTTACGGAGTAAATATAAAAAATGTTTTATTTATTTACCATACCTCTCATTTATTTATATTTTTATTAATTTACCATACCTCTTTTATAAATATGGTATTTGGGCCTTTGGCCCATAGGATTCACTTAAATAAAACCTATTCTTGAAAATGGGTGAATGGAAGGTTGTAACTCCTAATTTCAAGGGCTAAATTTACCTTTTTTACCATCTCCCTTAAAATAAGGTGGGCTATTTGAGGTGATTTGTAAAAATGTACTATAATACAAAATATTCACCCACTAAAAATTTAAAACCCCTTAATTTCGCCAAAGGGCGAACATTCGCCCCTAAAATTTTCTATGGGTGCCTTCTAGGCTAGCATATGGAGCGAACGTTGTAATACCGATGGAGTATATCATGCCTAGTCCACATGTAGCAGAGCCCATGGACATGACCGATTGCGGAGCCTTGGAAGACGAGATCATGCAGTTGGAAGAACTGTTGCACAAAATATTGTCACCATGACGTTCTGCAATCGGTGTGAGTCTATCATCACTCATACTTTCCTCCATTGCAAGTCTTAAACCTTAGTTCATGTCAAGCCTTGAAAATAAGAGAAAGCCCTTAAAAGTATCTAAAACTCTGGTTCCGCACTTTCTCTTAGCATTACCTGCGGTCCCGCACCTACTGGTCATGTCCCCTGCATACCTGACTGCTCTGTCTTTGTGTAATGGGTGTGGACCCCTGTAAAAGTAAAAAAGGCGCAAGTAGATTCTTAAAAAATCACTTTGAGTCATTTCTGGAAGCTTCTAGAAGGAATCTTGAGGTGGAAAGTTCGCTCCTTTAAGGTTCATGCATCCCATACCTTAAGGAGCGAACCCATCGATGTGAGGAGCTTATCCCTTTGATGGAGGACTCTATCCCTTCATAGGTAGACTTGTAACCTCCTTCCTTTGCACTATAAAATGAAGCATTGGGCTAGTTACTGGGAGGTGAAAAAAGCTGAAGATTTTTGAGGAGAAATGCTGCTAGAACTTAGTCTTCCTAATTGAGATTTTGTGAGGAAAGATTACATACCTTGTTGATCTCATTTGGAAGAGTGTGAGGCTTGTCAAAGTAGAGAATATTCCTATTTCAGAACCTGAGAGGAGCTTGTACAACATCAAGGCACCAAAGGTTGTAAAGTTTTTCTATTTTCAAAGTTAATACAATCAAGTTTATTTTTCTCAATAAGTTGTGTTTTATGGCTTATTTCATGGATTCCTTGATCACCATGATGAATATGATTTATTATATTATCTATGCAGGTGTTATTTGATGTGTACTTGTTTGTGATTGCAGGTTCTTAAAAGAAAACTCTTTCGTACGATTGAAGTATCGCTGCTACAAACTAGTGTTGGACTTAAGGTAGGGTCTAAAACACCTCTTAGTTTTTATTAATGAATCACAATATATTTAGAGAAAGGTAGATTTGCTTGTCCTGCTTGTTGCTAGATATCTGTTGATACTAGGGAGATCGGTCTTGTCTGCAAGAATGATTTATCCGGCCAACAAATTGGCGACTCCACTGGGGAACTGAATTTGGTTTTTGGTTTTCCTTTCTCTTTGACTTGAGAAACTTGTTTTTGCTTCTGGTTTTTTCCTGATGTGTGTGGGATTGGGTAGTTTTTAGGATTTGGATTATTTTTCGTTTTTTCTAAAGTTTACAGGGAACCGCACTTTCTGTTTACAGACAGTGCGGACCTCTCCGCACTTTTCCTTTAGTACACAGAGCGGTACCGCATCTGGTTCTTCTGGAAGCCTGCGGACCCTGTCAAAATTTTTGAAAAACCTAAATTTTTTTCGTCCAGTTAAGTTTAGTTTTTATTTACGACTTTTAGTGTCTACCCAGATCTGCATGTGTTCTGTCAAGAATCTCTTGTGAGTGAGTTCCATTGGCATTTTTGTTTTAGGTGATTTTCTAGAAGTTTTGTGTGCTTGGATTGATTTCCGCTTGGTATTTGTAATGACTCAGAGATTAGAAGCCTAAGAAACCTTAGATTACCTGGTCTTTTTGGTCTTCTTGATGAGTCTGATTGATTTGTGAAATCTGCCCTTGGTGAGAAATATAATTCGTTTTCTGTTTGCAAAGCTTTGAAAGAACTTGCTTATAAGTTTTGAATTTCATTTTTATAAAAGAAAACACATTTGGATGTTTTTTGATTGATTTGTTTTTCTGAATGAATTAATCCTTAGTTCATTGAATAACTAAGTAAAACGTCCTCAAAAAGATTTGAAGCTTTTATACATTAGATTTTTAGAAGTTTTTAGATCTCAAGATTAATCTTTCATAGTTTTGAGTTTTTTCTAGAAATTCTAGAATATCTTTTGAAAGAAAATTGTTTTTGTAGTTTTTGATTGTTGAAAAAGAAAAAGGATTTTTCGTGAGCTTTAACTAGTAGTCTTGTTTTGAGTTCTTATTGAAAAAGATAAAAGGATTTTCTTTTCATTTGCATGTTGAAAGAAAGATTTGTTTATCAAAGATTGCATTCTCAAACTCTTTCTTTTAGCTAGAAATTCAGTGAAGGAAAAAATGATTATTTATCATCTTAGATGCATTTTTTTAGTGTTTTTGGAGTCGAGTCTTCACACCATCAAAGTTTCATTTCCATACCTATTGACTTAAGAAAAAACCCATAAAAGTAACTCTTAATTGAAATTGATCTAGCAATCTTTTTTATTTCTAGGGCTCTTATCACCAATATAGCTTAGGCTAGTATCTTGGAGTAGGGAGTAATTAACTCTCCAAGATAGTTAAAGCAAACAAGTAGCTATATCTTGTGGTAGGAGATAAATCCAATTATAATTGATATAATCTGTGAAGCTCCTCTTAAAGGAGTCAATCACGAGATCATGTCCGAACCTTTGAGACAATCAAGTCTGTCTCATTGGGAAAGATAGAAGATTTGTGCGTATTAAAAATGGTAAACCTAGAATTAACCATTGTCGAGGAGCCTAGGGTCAGTTGTTGGTAAACCTCAAATTGATCATGTCGAGGAGCCTTCAAGGGGATTGAGCTTTGTTACTCTACCCTTGCGCGTAGATCGGATCGTAGACTGTTCCCCCAATTGTATTTATTATTGTTGGTAACCTTAGTGACCATAATCTTAAGATTCTTTCCTAAGGTGATGGTGAAGGACGGGTCTCACTGTACATGGAGCAGACGTCGACTAGACTCACTTGGACTTTCTGGGGGGTTCTCTTCACTCGAGATGGTTATGTGAAGAAACTTGTGCCAGTTTGTTTCATTAAGCAGGTTGCCGGGGTAACTGTTCCAACCGCCCTTTCTATATTAAATTCTACGACATTGAATTGCATCACCAACTAGTGTTTTTAGTACGGGAAGTTACTACTTATGTGTGGTTTGAACTCTTAGATTTTTTAGGCGTGTGGTTCACTTGCTTGTTTCTTTAGAGACTTTAGGTGCTTTTATTGAAATTTTCTTTGTTTGCATGTGATTATTTTCATCCTACACCCAGAGATTATTATCCTTGATCAATCATGTCAAGACAGTCATCCATGTTTTCCCAATCATTGGAAACATTTTTATATGGTGGTCCTACTATTCCTTTGGGGTACCAGTCACTTTCTGGTACTTTTTCAGGAGCAACTCCTCGACCGACTGAACATCAGTTATCACCTGGTAATAATGGAACTAAAATGTTGAACGTAGAACAAATCTTTATGATGTCTGGTAGTATTCCAAACCCTCAACCTCAAGGTAGTCAGTTACTGCCTAGGGGGCAAGGTAGTCAGTTACCACCTGGGGGGAAAGGTAGTCAGTTACTGCCTGGGGGGAAACCTCAAGGTAGTCAGTTATTGCCTGGGGGGAAACCCCAAGGTAGTCAGTTTCCATTTGGAGGGCTACCTCAAGGTTTTCAACCTTTAGGACGGTACATACCCCAAGGTCAACCCCCTATTCCTCAGGATGCTTATCAACCCCAGAATCAGTACATGCTTCAGTTTTATCAACCTCAAGGTTAGTACCCAACTTAAGGTTTCCAACCACCTTCTGGTCAGTATTTTTTACAAGGAGCTAGAAATGTACCACCTAATTATTAGCCCTACGTTCAACCAGGTTATGGTCCTCCATGTGTACAACCTTTTATGGGTCTCGGAATGAATATGGCGTGGGATCCATCTCAAACTCAATAGACTTTGCAACCTAATGTGTAGTTACCTTATCAAGCTGGACAACCTTTGGTTTTTGGTCCAACCCAACAACCTGTCCAACCTACGGTTCAAACCTCTGCACCTAGTTTAGTTCAGTCGCCTGGGCCTAGTTCACCTCAGACTCCGCCTCGAACTGCTGCTGCAACTGCTGCATTTTCTGTTCAATCTACCACACCTGTTTCTGGAGTATCTGTAGCTCCAGTTTCTACTATCCCTGCATCAGTGTCAACTCCTCAAGTCTCTGTACCCCAGTCAAGACCTACAGTTCAGACTTCGGTCCAGATGCTTGCAGGACAAGCTGGTCCAAGTACAATTGCCACGAGTCAACCGTACCAGGGATAGTATCAATCTGGTCCTACTGTAGAAAATCCAACTTATCAGTATCAACCATACCCTGGCTATACTTATCAAAAACCTCAACAATCCCAGTTTGGTTCGGTTAATCCTGGTTTTCTAGGAGGTTATAACATCCCTAATGCAAATCTAATTCTAGGTTATCCTGGATATCCTCCTCTTGGAGCTGGTCTCATTACACAAGGTTTTCGTGAACCTAACCGTCAGTTACCATTTATCGCAACTTTGGATTTACCTGATTTGTCGCGCCTTACAAACGATCTGGTTTACTATCTTCCACACTGGCCGCCAATGCCTAATAAGTTTCCCAGTGATATCCTGAAGTTTGAGGGTAAGTTAGGAGAGGATCCATCAAATCATGTGATGACTTATCACCTCTGGTGTGCATCTAATTCTATCATAGATGATTCAATTTGCTTACGTCTTTTTCAACAAACTCTAATTGGTCTTGCTTCCAAATGGTACATTGAGTTACCACGAGGCTCTTTATATAATTTTAGTCAGTTAGCTACTTCTTTCTTAATTCATTTTCAGTTTCCTGTCAGATACGATAATGGCACAGAATTATTAACTTCACTAAAACAATCTACGTCCACATATATTTCTGACCATATTCATGAATGGCAACGTAGAAGGCGTCTAGTGAAAGTTTTTATTCCGGATCAAATTTTAGCAGAATGGTTTGTTAAATCATTGTTACCTAAAATCACTGAGGACGTAGCTAAGGTAGGAGTTGTTACTGAAGAGCAAGTAATTGCTCAGGCTCAGTACCTTGGCCTCGTTTATACGTAGTCAGGTACTTTACACGAAAAAATCCATAATCTTCCAAAAACTACAACTCCTTCAGGGTCTCATGCCGCTGATGGTATCATTGGTTTAGTTAGTACTAAAAGCAAGAAGAAATTTTGAAAGAATTCTTCTCCTACAATAACTTTACCTGATTCCCAGAAAGGAGATTCTTCCACTAAAGTTTCTGCCGACGTCCATGTCGTAGATTCATCTACGACCAAATCCGATAGTAAAGAGAAGGGGAATAACAAAAAAAATCAAAATACAAAAGATAAAACAAATAAAAATGAATCTATTGACTAAAAACAAAAACCTCGCTATCCTTGTTTCATCTGCGACGAGGATCATTTTACTAAAGAATGCCCCTATCGAGCAGAGTTTTTGAAATTCGTTAAAGGTTCTCAAATGTCTGCTGTCTTGAAGAATCCTTCTCCTACTCAAGATAGTAAAGAGGTTGCTTCTTCCTCGAATACCTCAGAAGAACCCATCATGATGATGTCTCATGTCATGATTGCGACGTGATCGCAATATTATGGTAGTAACAATCCTGTTGATGGTAAAGAAGTAGAATCTTCTAATTCAAACCCATCAACTTCAACTCCTCCTGTTTCTGATCTATTATAGATTAAGAAACCCAACTCAGACTTAGTAACCAAACCGCTTGCTAAAGGTATATTTTAGAAATCAGCTACATGAGCTGCTCAGGATTATAACATTGTTGAAGACCTGGCCATTGCCCCTTCAAGAATGTCAACTTTGGAAGTGCTGCAATCATGCCCAGCACAGCGTAAATTACTATTGTCTGTTATAGGAGCTTTTGATCGTCAGGATTCGAACCTAATAATATTCGGTTTAGAAAATAGTACACCCTGCCTTCCTCATCAAATGGCTTTCCAGATTCCAGTGTTAGTAAAAGACAGACCTTGCTTTAGGACTATAATTGATGAGGGAGCTTCTACGTGTATTATGTCGATCCAGTGTTGGAGATCGCTTGGTTCTCCTACACTCAATCAATTCTCGATGATTCTAATGGCTTTTGATGGCCGAGGGTTCCATCCTTTTGGTATTTTAGAAGATTTACCTATAGGGGTAGAAGGAAAAACTGTAAATCTAGATGTGGAAGTGGTTGATGCCCCTCTAGATTACAACCTTCTTTTGGGTCGCAATTGGTCTTATGCTATGACTGCTATTGTTTCATCGATCTTTCGGCTTGTTAAGTTTCCTCATAATGGAAAGATCGTTACGATAGACCAGCTGAGTTATTTCTCATCTGACCCAGCCTCTATTGATAGTGTTCAGCATGTCAATAAAACAACTATCCCTTACAAGGATGTTGGGGTAGGTTTGATTAAAGATTCTGGTTTACTAGGAACTTTTTCCGTCCCTCCTCCTAACGTATCGCCTTCTATTCAATCTATTCATATGATTTCATCAAACACTATTGCTTTTGATGATCCTTGGATCGTACCTTCCGATTATGAGGTGGATTCATTTGATGGCGTGATGCCTTTGAATCCCTTTGAAATTGCATATCAGGCGGTGAAGTTGTTTTCTGATTCCTGACCTATTGCGAGGATAGTTTGTTCCTATCTCAACCTCATTAAAAAATGAAACCGGATGTAGCGAGGATAGTTTTGTTCCCATCTCAACCTCGTTAAAAAATGAAATTGGATGTTGCGAGGATAGTTTGTTCCCGTCTCAACCTCGTTAAAAAATGAAACTGGATGTTATGAGCATAGTTTCTTGTCTTGTGTCAAGCTCGTTAAAAAAATGAAACAAGGGTTTTGAGGATAGTTTTTTCTTTTCTCAACCTCGTTAAAAAAAATGAAACTGGATGTTATGAGCATAGTTCCTTGTCTTGTATCAAGCTCGTTAAAAAATGAAACAAGGGTTTCGAGGATAGTTTGTTCCTGTCTCAACCTCGTTAGAAAAAAATGAAACTGGATTTTATGATCATAGTTCCTTGTCTTGTGTCAAGCTCATTAAAAAAATGAAAAAAGGGTTTGAGGATAGTTCTCTTCCTGTATCAACCTCGTTAAACAATGAAACAAGGAGTCATGAGCATAGTTCCTTGTCTTGTGTCAAGCTCGTTAAAAAATGAAACAAGGGTTTGAGGATAGTTCTTTTCTTGTGTCAACCTCATTAAAAAATGAAACAACTCCCTGTCTTTCCAAGATCTCGAAAGTGAACCTTCATTCCATCCACCTGTTTGAATGCAATGAAGCTTGGGGGGCATGTACCTCGTTTTGAGTCATTATATTGGGGGCATGCAAACTTATAAGAAGCATAGTTTTTGGTTTCAAGCTTGCATAAACATGAAACCGAATTCAAGCAGAGTTCTCTAAGGTTCAAGCTTGTGTAAAAATGAACCCATACCCGATTTACATTTCGTGATTGCCATTTTTATCTGCTAAATTCTGTTAGATGAGCCTTGGTTGTTTTCATTCCATCGCCCCAATCTCTTTGGCTGATCATATGATTTCACTTGGTTGTTTACCCTTCCTGAGGAACCGCAGCTATCAGTGGTTTTATTAGCTAGCCTCTTAACCATTACATGTTTTGAGCAGTTCCTCCATTTCCGGAACTAGTTGCTACCCTTTATACCACTCGTTCCTCTAGGAGAAGTCCTCTTTAAGATATTTTCTGACTCGTAAAATATGAAAATATTGCCGAGTTTTTCCTTTTTAAACCCGTTAAAACGGAATTAAAAGGACAGTCCACTTATAGCTCTTTTCTGACTGCATAAACATGAAAAAATTGTCAGACTTTTGTCGTTTCAAGTTCAATATTGGTTATAAAATGACGTGTCTTTGATCGCTTTTTTACTTTTTCGGATCAGGGACACTAATTATGAAAAGTACTCCTTGATTGTAATGGTCAAGCAGTTCTCTCAAGTACTATTTTATACTTTTTCGGGCTTGGGGGACACAAATTTACGAAAAAGGACAACCATGGAGTTTTCTTAAGTTTTTCTTCTGACTCCCTAAAATTGAAAAACACCGAGTTTCTCCTATACTAGACTCGTTAAAACTTAACAGTAAAGGACTTGTTAAATTTTAAACAGGAATGAACCACTCCTTCTTAGGGTTCAAATTTTAAACTAAGTTGGACTCATCCGAAGGATGAGCTTATAACCAAGCAAATGTTATGCTCCTCAATCTTGTTAGAAATAAAGAGGTACTTGCTAGAAATGGTGGGGGAAAAGAGAGAAAAAAGAACCTGTTTGTTATACTTTGTGTTTTAGAAAAGCATTTAACCACTCTTGAACACGACACTTTTTGTTCACCTGGGTTGGAAATCCTTTTCCTAACAATTAATCAAACCATATTGAAAGTCTTTAGCCGGTTTTTGGGTATTAGCTTTGGGTCAATTGTCACCAAACCATCTGCAGTGTTACTATGTGTTCAAGAGGTTAGTTCAAATAAACCATTCATCTGCAAAATATCTATCATCCATCTTGACCACCCTTGAGTTAGTCCTTGCCAAATATATTTCTTCAAACTTAATCTATGATTTCGTGTTGTGGGCTTGCCTACAACAGATCTCTTTCTATCGACTTCAGCTCATTATCTAGAAAGATGATCGAGAAATCATCAGTACCTTGGAATCTGCATGCCTCAATGGTAGGTTTCTCGCCTTCAACGACAGGTTGCATCATTGACCTTCGATCAAAGGATTCTATGACATGTTCGACATCAGCTCATCTATTCGCATTTCATGGATTGTACTAAGTACTTTGAAAGCCATTGACATTACTGGTGGTTTCTCTCACACTTGTTAACAGTTCACATCATTGACTGGTAATCAAGTGGTTTCTACCATGTTCGACTTTGACACATTCATTCACATGGATAGAATCGTACTAGTTCGAGAAGCAGAAATCAAGACCCTGGATCTAGTTTCCACCATCCAGGCTGCGAGGAATTTTGTTATTCATTATACAGTGGACTATTCATAAACAGATGGTTGTGCCCATACTGTGTCTACATATGTCTATACTTGTGATGTATTACAAAATCATTCCTGTATCAGAGCAGTTTAGTTAGTTTTCTAGTCAGTTTTGATCTGAGCATGGGAATGCCTACCTCAGCGATGATATGTTCACATATATATATTTTGTATTGAATTTTTTTACAGGTTCCGACTGGGGTGTCCACAAGATGATATTTGAAATGATAAAGTACTTCACTCTTCTTAGATGAAAAATGCTATCCTCATCTATTATAGACTTCGCACTTTAGGGGGCAATCTATTGCACAAAATATTGTCACCATGACATTCTTCAATTGGTGTGAGTCTATCATCACTCATACTTTCCTCCGTTGCAAGTCTTAAACCTTAGTTCTTCATGTCAAGCCTTGAAAATAAGAGAAAGCCCTTAAAAGTCTCTAAAACTCTGGTTCCACACTTTCTCTTAGCATTACTTGTGGTCCTGCACCTACTGGTCATGTCCCCTACGTACCTGACCGCTCTATCTATGTGTAATGGGTGCGGACCCCTGTAAAAGTCAAAAAGGCGCAAGTAGATTCTTAAAAACTCACTTTGAGTCGTTTCTGGAAGCTTCTAGAAGGAATCTTGAGGTGGCAAGTTCACTCCTTTAAGGTTCATGCATCCCATACCTTAAGGAGCTAACCCCTTGATGTGAGGAGCTTATCCCTTTGAAGGAGGACTCTATCCCTTCATAGGTGGACCTGTAACCTCCTTCCTTTGCACTATAAAATGAAGCATTGGGCTGGTTACTGGGAGGTGAAAAAAGCTGAAGATTTTTTAGGAGAAATGTTGCTGGAACTTAGTCTTCCTAATTGAGCTTTTGTGAGGAAAGATTACATACCTTGTTGATCTCATTTGGAAGAGTGTGAGGCTTGTCAAAGTAGAGGAGATTCTTGTTTCGGACCCTGAGAGGAGCTTGTACAACATCAAGGCACTAAAGGTTGTAAAGTTCTTCTATTTTCAAAGTTAATACAATCAAGTTTATTTTTCTCAATAAGTTGTTTTTTATGGTTTATTTCATGGATTCCTTGATCACCATGATGAATATGATTTATTATATTAGCTATGCAGGTGTTATTTGATGTGTGCTTGTTTGTGATTGCAGGTTCTTAAAAGGAAACTCTTTCGGATGATTGAAGTATGGCTGCCACAAACTAGCGTTGGACTTAAGGTAGGGTCTAAAACACCTCTTAGTTTTTATTAATGAATCACAATATATTTAGAGAAAGGTAGATTTGCTTGTCCTGCTTGTTGCTAGATATCTGTTGATACTAGGGAGATCGGTCTTGTCTGCCAGAACAATTTATCTGGCCAACAAAGAACTCAAAGAAGAATGCTTGGGACCTGATGAAGAGATTCAGTAGGCTCTAAGAACTCATGAATTAAAGATTTCGGTTGAGGGATAAAAGTGCCATGGCATAAGAAGAAGTCAAGAAGCTTAAGGAAGGAATAAAGAAGAACTCTCTTGATAAGAAAACTGTGGTGATAAAACAGGATGCGCACAATTACATTAACAAACTTTGGGACTATCACCAAAAGTTGATTAGTTCGATGCCTTGGATTTGACTGTATGTTACTAAGGGGATCACAAATGGTGGCGCAATGCGGTTGGTAAAATGCACGATGCAGTTGGTGAAGTCAAATGGTGATCCCTTCCTAGGATAAGTCAACAATAAACGGTTGAAGCCATATACAGGTGGCACGGCCACTTGAATAGCTATGGGAAGCACAGTCTTAGTGCCCCAGGTAGTTGAAATGAGGTGCGAGACTATAAACTACTCTGCCCAGGAGCTACGTGATGTGAAGGCTACACGCAGCAGCAAAGTTTCACAGGGTCCACGACATCGCAAGGGTAGCTGCGCTGCCACGTGGGTCAGCTGGAAAGTTACCATTATAGTCACAATTCACGATGTGATACTTGATTTGAGATTAGATGGAGTGGGTGAAAAACATTTAAGGTAGGATTTATGGGCTATATTTGGGAAAATCTGCCACTAAGGGAGCATTAATGAACCGGATTTGAGGGGAACAGTCGAACTCGAATTCAAAAGGCATTATAAATTGCAAAGGGATACTTAGCAAACAACACTTGGCCATTTGAGAATTAATCTATTGTGTGCCGAGAGATCTATGAACCTAGATCTATTTGATTTTTTGAAGTCAAAGGCATTGTTTGAGCACTTACCTGAGCTGTTGAGAGATTTGTGGAACAACAGTATGACCACACCAGAGGAAGCCATGGATATCGGCGAAATGACTATTGAAGAGGCCGCGTAGGCCATGAAAATAGGAGATGCCTCTCAGAGCGCTAGTATAGTCGCGAAAATCCCTAAATCACCGCACATGCTGAGACCCAAGAAAGATAAGTACCCCATGGTTCTGGTGTGTGTGTCCCCTAGAAACACACTGCAAAATAAACTGACCATGGAAGAAAAGGGGAAAGCAGTTAATGTGGAAACCGATGAGAAGGAGGAATACCTTGAGGAAATCGTGGTCAAAGAGGAGGAGGATGAAGAAATGGAGGAAGAAAACTAGGGTGCAGACCCTATAACCAGGCTACCAACATATGTTCCTCTGTGAAAAGGGAAAGCAAGGATACCTAAGGACCTAGATGAGAGAAAGAGCTCTCTACAGACTCTGTTACTACCCGACGATATCATTTTTGAAGGAGTGCACTTAGTACGAGTGCTGAGTCTAAAGTTTTAAGACTAGGATCTTGTGGACCACGAGAAATTCCCACACTTGGCAACCTCACAACTCATGAGACTAAAGAAAAACATTGTGGTAGGAGTCATATAGTTGGAGCCGCACAAATGGTTGTGTGGAGTCGAGAAAGAAGGTTTGTTAAACCTACTCTAGGTGTTGCATTACCATTGCGCCCCAGTAACTATCTTTGTCATCAGGAAGTAGTTTTACTTGGTGCTTGATGGGTGTTTATGGCTGGAGGAGCCCATCCCCATTACGGACCACCTGATTCATAGAATTACCTGAATTCCTTGCAAAGGGGAGGAGCCAGTAGATATTTCAAAGGGTAAGAGAAACGACTTAGCCATCATGGAGGCCATGAAGGAAAAATTCAAGCTTGAGAGAAAGAAGAGAGGGTACGCGATCTCCAGTATCAAGAACAAGGCAGTTAGAGTTGCCATCCAGATATTGGCTGGCAAGGTTATGCGGAAGTGCCACACGGATGAGGTGCCCACGCCAGTGATAGCACTTTCCATGCAGTGTGCGGAGGGGGTACATTTTAACTGGTTTAAGTACTTGTGCAAGGAGTTCCTGGAGAATTGTTGTGAGGCACAGGTGTTGGGTTGTGTTATTATTTCCATGACTAGCCCATGTAGTGAACTGGGGGGTTAGAGGGGGAGTGGAGCCCACCCTTCATTGCACCGATTGTGCAGCGGTGGGGGGGGGGGTAACCCCCCGCTATCTAGAGGGTTTGAGGGGGGCATGTAGCCCCCCCTCTACAGGGTCCAGGGTAGCACCCTAGGAAATTTTATTTTTGGAACCTATATTAGGTTGGGCGGACCTACCTATGGTTTTGTGCATGATTTTCGCACATGGTTTTAGATGAGATGGTTTTCAGTCCATGGTTTTGGACGTGATAGTTTTTGGTCCATTGTATTGGATGCTTCGGCATGTATAAATATGTATTGTAACATTGGAAGGAACATAATGAAAAATCAAGTTGGTAATCCTGGTTTTGGGATCCAGGGGAAATCTCTGTGTATATGTGTTTTATGTGTTATGCTCTCACATTGTTTATTTTCTATGTTTTAGAATTCATATGCAGGTAATTTATGTACGAGGTTAAAACCTACATTTGGTATCAGAGTTGTTTTGGCTTCAAGGGGATTCCTTTGTTGTTGAGGGGTTTCACTCGGGCCCGTGGTAAACACCGTTCAATGGGAGATCTGCAGGATCGATTCTGGTGGTGAAAGAAGATGGCGAGCAGTGGAAAGATAAAGATCGAGAAATTTAATGGTCAGAGTTTTGAGTTGTGGAAACTCAAGATGGAGGATTTGTTGGTGGATAAAGATCAGTGGATCACGGTAGATCCGGGTACTAAACCAACGGAAGTGTCTGATGAAGAATGGAAGAAGTTAGATCAGAAGGCAAAGAGCACAATATGATTGTGTGTATCAGATTCAGTATCGCTGAATGTATCAGGGGAAGCTACAGTGAAGGTTTTGTGGGACAAGTTACGAACTTTGTACCAATCTAAGTCTCTGGTGAATAAATTGTTCCTACGAAAAAAGTTGTATAACCTGAGGATGAAAGATGGCAACTCAGTGAAAGTACGAAAAAATTTGTATAGCCCTGAGGAAATCCTGGTTGAAGAGGAGGAGGATGAAGAAATGGAGGAAGAAACCTAGGGTGTGGACTCTCTAACCAGGCTGCTAGCATATGTTCCACTGCAAAAAGGGAAAGCAAGGATACCTAAGGACATAGATGAGAGCAAGAGTTCTCTGCAGACTCCGCTACTACCTAACGATATCATTTTTGAAGGAGCGCATTTGGGACGAGTGCTGAGTCGAAAGTTTGAATACTGGGATCTCACAGACCACAAGAAATTCCCACACTTGTTAACCTCACAGCTCATGAGGCTGAGGAAAAACACTGCGGTGGGAGTCATATAGTTGGAGCTGCATAAGTGGTTGCATAGAGTCAAGAAATCAGGGTTGTTAAACCTGCTCTAGGTGCTACATTACCATCGGGCCCTAGTAACTATCTTTGTCATCAGGTAGCAGTTTTTCCTGGTGCTTGATGGGTGTTTATGGCAGGAGGAGCCCATCCCCATCACCAACCACCTAATTCATTGAATTACCTGACTTCCTTGCAAAGGGGAGGACCAGCGGATATTTTAGAGGGTAAGAGTAATGACTTGGTAATTGTGGAGGCCATGAAGGAAAAATTCAAGCTTGAGAAAAGGAAGAGAGGGTACGTGATCTCCAGTATCAACAACAAGGTAGTCAGAGTTGCCACCCAGATACTGGTTGGCAAGGTTATGTGGAAGTTCTACATAGATGAGGTGCCCGTGCCAGTGATAGCACTTGCCATGTAGTGCGCAGAGGGGGTCCAGTTTAACTGGTCTGAGTACTTGTGCAAGGAGTTCCTGGAGAATTGCCGTGAGGCATAGGAACAAGGGAAGACCTTCCACTATGCATGGCTTCTACTATCCATAGTGCCGGTGGATTGGGAATTTCCTGAGGACAACTAGTTCCCCACAATTGTGTGGGATCTCTCGGAGGCAGCGAAGTACGCTTTGCTGTGGGCCATTGAAGACATGTAGAGGATCCAAGATAGTAAGATATTTTGGGTGTTCATGGAGATGAACATCAGAATGGGGACTAATCGCAAGCAGTGGCTATCGCCCATCATCTACAATAGCCTACAAAGCTTCGTGGAGTTCAAGGTAAGCTTCCATCACATGTACATCAGGGTGCACAAGGATCCCACGAAGAAGTGGAATGAACTACCGTACCTGACCACAGACGATGTTATATTCGCTGTGCTTGAGTCATGGCCACCGGAGTGGCATGTTCCAGCCATCTCTACGATAGAAATAGAAAAGTATTCTGCACAATAGAAGAAGGAGGAGGAAAAACTATGGATAGTGCAATTGGAAGAGAAGAGAAGAAAAGAGGCAGTAGCAGCAAAGGCACAGGAGGCATGGGATGTCATGAATGCAGTAGTAGAACAACAGAAGGTAGCTACAAAACATCAACAGGCAGAAGAGAATGAACGTGAGGGCCATAAGTCATCATTTCCTGTGGAAGAGCCTGAGACAGAGGAAGGTGCCATGGACCTAGAAAAAACATCTACATAGTTGAAGTGCTAGTGCCCGAGAGAGTAGGTGGGGTCGCGAAAGAAGTCGAAAGCTTCTAAGACTCCTTTCGACCCTATCACCCTCACCGAAGGAGATATCCATGATATAGGTGAGACGGTGCGTGATGTCACCATAGAGGCCCTCCAACAGCTCGCGGATGAGAATCAGATTGTGTTAGGTGCCATTTGGGCAAAGATAGAGGAGTTGCAGTCACACTCCTCAGGCTGGTACTCTCTCGACCAGCCTTACAGATGGTTCAGCTGGTTGAAGAGGCCTGCCAAATGTTCCCTGCGTTGGCCATCCCAGAAGAGGAACCAACAGAGGTTCGAATCCAGAGGTTAGCATTAGGGCTGCATGAGGCATGAAAAGAGATGGCTAAGGTTCAACTGGAGTTGAACCTTTAGATAGCAGAGCTATAGTTGAAGGCACAACCTTCAACTCCTCTAGAGGTGAGGGAACATCACGCCAATGCCATTACATCGAGGATGGAGGAGATCAGTAGTGCAGTGAAGGACTACACCAAAATGTTGGAAGAGTCATTTGAGGTCCTCACCACTCTGTAGGAGGACCCAAACATACAACGCTTAGAAACAGAGGTGCGTGAGCTGCAACAAAAGTATGATGATATAAAAGGGACTACGTAGACGGTGGCCCTTACATTGAGGCTCGCATGGATGCAACATTCCAATGAACTTAAGGAGAAGGTAGATGCAACAAGACATAAAGAAGTGGTTTTGAAGGTGCACATCCATCCTTGGATCGATGAGGCATTCGTTATTACAGCCTCGATCGAAGCCAAGCTCACGCAGATGCAGGGATGCAAGAGCAGATACAAGGAAGTAGCTAGATTTTGACTAAATCTGATGTAAATATTCCATGTTTTCTGGGCGGGGAGTGTGAGCTTGTAAATGAGTCATAGGGTTGTCCACCCTCATCTTTGTAATGTAATGTTGGCTTTAGAGATCTACCCATGGTCCGTGGGCCATGGTATTGTATAAATAGAGTGAGGCTCTAAGTTGTAAATGACCGAATGATAGTCATGAATAAAGGATGAAGAATTGAGTCTTATCTAAGTGTCAAGTCAAGTTTTTGGGTCATAGAGTAGGAGAAGGCTTTGAAGCTAAGTGTGTAGAGGCCTAGTAGCTCGCAACTGATTGTGCAAACCCCTGCAGCTGAGTGTACAGGGCGAGTCCAGTCTGTAAACTTTAGATAAGTAGTAAAGAGAAGTTTTACATCATTTATGTGTATCTTTTTCCTGTTTTGTGCATTAAATGTATAAGATATAAATTGCATTTCTATTTTTTATATGATGTGCAAACTTATATGAATGTGTTGATAAAGTGAATATAAGATAAGGTATCAGTTTACGTGAAGGTAACTAACAATTATAAGAAGTTAATAACTTGGGGAAATAGCGTAGATCACTGCTTTAGTAGTGCAAAAGCACCTCAGCCCTCATTAGGGTTGTGTGAAGGTGATTATAGCAGATCGCGAAGGCCTCGCAGGTCAGGATAGTGTGCGAAGTGACCTGCGTGAAGGTATTCAAAGTTGGACTAAATCGACCCCTCAGACATCTCAAGGGTGCAGAAACTTGGTTCCAACATCCCCCCATACTGCTTCGGATGAGACCTCAGTTTTCGCTCCATAGGTTGCTGCTGAAAGGGCCAGTAGTGTACGGATTTTTTTTGTTAATTAACTCTGAACCTAGGTCAGGCCCCCTCAAGTCAACGCACACAAATTTGTAGTCTTATAGGGATTCTTTACTGTAACCAAGTTAAAACAGCTTCCAAACCTTCGCAAAGGTCCACAATTAGTCTTTGTGGACCTTAAACAAATGATCTACCTACTTTCATGCATCAATAAACTACCCTACATCTAAGTTCACATCGATCCACTTAATTCATTAGAAAACATAACAGAAATAGCTTTTAACTTCAGGAGAGCAGATAATCATTCATTCCATGCATTATTACGATAGATTCAGTGAATTTGTGCAGTATTCATTCATTATTGTATAAAAACATATCATTAAGAGAAAAAATAGGACATAAAAAGTTACAATAGAAGTGCGCAATAATTCTTAAAAACTAGTCTTTATTGATCTTCCAGTCTCAAAATATAGACTCTTCTACCCTGTGCACTCAGTTGCAGGGGTCCGTGCACTCAGCTGCAGACTCTACCCAGGTCTCCTGTGCACAGGAGCCTTCCCTTCTTCACCTAAGTATAGGAAGTATAACCTTCCTACCTTAGCACTTGCCCAAGACAATGAAAACTCTTCAGTGTACCCAATAATCCATCAAACATTATCTCTAAGACTAGCTATGACTCAATTAGATAGACTTTTTAATGCAATAACATAATCTACGGACCATGGGTGAGTCTCAAAACTGACTTAACTATCTATCCAAACAAGGGGATAAGACCCATTTTCCACCTATCTATCTGCATGCTCCGCATCCACATATCGCAGGGACTTTACATCTTTTACGAAAACATATACAAAATTTGGGTTATCTAATAGCAAAACTAACCCTAGGGACCCTATTCCAATGGGGCCCCAACACAAAGATCGTGACTCACCCTTGAGTCACTCAGCTAGTGTCTCAATATTCTTGCGAAGACCACCCAACTCAACCTGCATCACTTCAATCTCAACAGTGCTCCATGTCGTTTCTTGTTGTACGTCTTCGACCAATTTTTCTGTTGTTGGCCCTTCCACTTCTTGGCACATGGTCCTTTGTGTTTTCCATAGTCCCTTGAGCTTCTCCTAAAGTGACAGTGTAAGATGACAAGCTTCCTCTAGCCATGGCTACAATATGGCCTTCAGAAATGCCTCTTTCTTCTACAAGTCCTCCACCTGTGTTAGTAGCTAATTTCCCTCCTGTAACTTCATGAGGCATTGCCCTGGCACCAAAGTGCATGCAATCACTTAGACCTCAACATACTATGTTGCATCTTGTGAACATCTGTGTTGAGCTTCTGCAGGTTTTGGTCCTCCTGCAGATTCATCCATAGTTCCAATGCTGCATCAAACATCAAAGAGAAGCCACTGATTGCGGTATCCAGTGTATTCATGTCATCCTTTATTTCTACTCCTGGACCTCTAGCAGAGTTGTTGACTGCAACTTCAACTAAAGCTCTACGATTTTCATCTGGAAATCGAAAGTCACCCTACAGACTTCCTCCTTTGAAGCACATACCGCAAATAAAATTTCCAAACTTTTGTTGAGGCCTATGCATCCTCTAGTATATTTAGTTCATGCATTGACTTGTAGGCCTACTTGATCATTGTTTCCAGGCTCTGACATTGTACCTGTAGCTCCTCCTTTTCCATCAGTGCCTAGGTTTTCTCCGCGAACAACTGTTTGTTGTTGAACTTAAATTCACTGAAGACAGTGAGTGCGTGCTGCTCTCTGACCTTCACTTCATCTAAAACCCCCTGATGCACCTCATGGAGGGTCTGGAGCGGCAACACGATGAGATTTAGACCCATATCCTTCACTGTGTTGATCACAGCACGATCCTCATCCGATTCTACATGGACTGACCCCTCTGGAAATGGAATGACTTTGAGGTCTAGAGTTAGTTCATTCTCTGCCACTGTGCCACTTCCCTGTGTCAGGCTCGCTTGCACCCTGCTCGCTTTCCTGATGCTCGCCTTAATCTTGCTTGCCTGGATCTGCATCTCGCACAAATCCTTTTGGATGCTCCCTAGCATTTGCATTATTGCTACTCAAATTTTTAGAATAGCTCCATTGTTTAGCAAGCATCACATGCCTTACAATATGCTTTAGAATCCTTGTGTAACATTGGCCACCATAACCCAACATGTGAAATATTTTGCGCGGTTGCTTTCCTTGCATAGTGGCCTCCTTCCACTCCTCCATGAGCTTCAGCTAATATATTGGCACATTCAAACTCTAGAACATATCTATGCAATATCTCGTCCATTACCATTTTATATAAATGACCCATAATTACTGAAAAATATGCAGCATAAACTACTACTTCTTTTTTGAGTGGAATAGCCTTCCGGAGATGTTCCCATTGTTAGGAAATTAATAATATTGGCAAAGTGATCATCAACAATGTCTACTGTAAAGAGTTGTGCATATGGAAATCCTTCCTAAAAACTACTAGGTTCTACTCTTGATTCAATCCTTGAGAGACGTTTTGGGCCTGCATTCAGCCTTCTAGGTTTCACAATCACTTCGAAGGTATACTCCTGGAACAATAGAAACCATCGGTATATCTTCCCCCCCCCCCCCCCCCCCCCCCAATACAGGCTTATTGATTAGGTACATCAGCATGGAGTGATCTGTATACATCTTGAAGTGTCTGCCCAAAAAATAATGTCTGAATTTCTTTAGCACATAGACCATTGCCAATCCTTCACGCTCTGTAGTGGAGTAATACGTCTCAGCCTTTGATAAATTTATGATCACGAAGGCTATCAGATGATCAATCTCTCCCTCTCCTACCTGGGTTAATACTACTCCTAACTCCTAACGCAATATAGGCGGCATAAAGATCCACATGAAACTCCTTTTTCCAGTTGGGAAACACCAAAATAGGCACTTTTAGCATCTTCTCCTTTAAGACATCTAAGTTGCACTGACAGTCTTCATCCCAAAAGAACATCACATCCTTCTTTAATAATTTTTTCCATCGACGTGGTTATCTAGGCATATGCCTTGATAAACTTCTTGTAGTACCTAGTGTGTTTGAATGTCATGCGCAACTGTTTCACGTTCCTAGGGGGTTCCAAATTCACAATAATAAAAATTTTTGTAGGGTCCACCATTAATCCATGCTCACAGACAATGTGGCTGAGAAAAATCCCAAAAGGCACATAGAATATACACTTCTTCAAGTTCAGCACGATTTGAAATCTTTGACATGTATCCGGCATGAGGCATAGACTCACATCATGGCGCTTCACCAACCCAAACATGGTCAAATCATCGAAATATACCTCGAGGAACTTATGAATAAATTCCTTTAACAACATGATCACTACTCGGGAAAATATTTCAGGTGTGTTCTTCAATCCAAATGGCAAAACTATATATTGGAAGCACCCCCATTCAATCGTGAAGGTTGTTTTACTTCTTCATATGGTGTGATCTTTATTTCATTATAATGCGAAAATCCATCAGTAAACGAATATGCTTCTGTCCTCCAACATTCTCCAATACTTTGTCAGTAAATTGTGTCGGTGTTATCAGGAAATCTAGTGTCCACTCAGAGCTGCTAGTCCCACTAAGACTGGTAGCTATCTTAGAAACAAACAAACTAAAACTACTTTTGCTTTCCTTTATGAGAAGTAGATAAGAGGGGAACAAAGGAGACCAACCTCAGTCTTGCGCTTGGTTCCTTGCTTGGTTCCTCTCCCTTCTGACAGATCCTTGCCACTTTTCTTTTGTCTACCTAGCTTCAAAGAGCACCTATGGAATCAAAGCAGCATAATACTATCGAAGAACAAAGATCTAAAATCATAAAAAATACAGGACCAGATATATATTGACCACACAAATGCATTTATCATAAAAAATACAAGAATGTGGAGGAAAACTTGAATATATTTATTAATATCAAGAATAGCAAAGAGGATTACAACTAATTGTTCTGACCCAACATCATCCTCCCAGCATGAAAGCCCTTCTTCACCTCATGAAAAGCTTAAATCACCCAACACTATGATATTCCATCAAGAAACCAACATCACTTCCTTACAAGATACAAAATTCCAGCCTCTGGATCTCTGGGATGAGGGATCCACATATAGATGATTGTAGGGGGGTGAGTTAGCTTCTGGGATTTTGATTAGTGTCCTCTCTCTGATAGTTCTTGATTCCACTTGGAGATTGATGATCTCTTACTCATCCCTAGGTGAATTCAGAGAGGCAAGTGTCACAGGAGAAGTTTTTGGAAGATTCCATGACGATCCACCTTGCAAACTGTCTCTGCCATTTGTATACTCTCGCCCATCACACCCTACAGAAGGGCTTTCCAGTATGAATTGCACCCTTTTCACTGAGCAGGTGAGATGCATCGCACCCTTTGCACTAGGCAGTCTGTATGGTCCAACTTTGACCAGTTCTGAGTAGTTTCCTATGGAGAACTTCTGGGAGATGATGTAATCAGCTGACCTTGTTCCTTTAGGGTGTGAAGCAACACTTTTAGGGACTTAGGAGCCCTTGGTTTATGGACATGTATGATTGGGGTTGCAATGCCCGGAAATGTCTATAACAGTTGCCCCCTAAAGCATGAGGTTGTTAATCTTTTGATGTCGGGTGAAATTATTTATCATGAGGATCCAAAGTTTTTTGGAGCTGGAAGGTGACCTTTAATAAGATACAATACAATACATTATCTTCATAATATTTTTCATGATCTAGCTGAGGCGGGCATTCCCATGCTCATCTTTATAAATTCATTTTCATGTACATAAGACATACAATCGTCTGTGTGGCAGACCGATGATTCTGATAGAGCCATCATCCTTTGATTCGGATGATCATCTGTGCAACAATGATGTACATTTTATGTCTTTATTTTCCTGAATATATTGCAGCTCGGATGGATGAAACTAGATCTGGGGTCTTCAAACTCGTCCAATCTTCACTCGGAGTACAAGTCCATCCATGTGAAATATGTTCTGGCATCAAACATGGAAAGACATCGCCTGATTACCAGCCAATGACATAAGCTATTAACAAGCGCGAGAGGAATCGCCGATAATGATGATGACCCTCAAGGTGCTACAGTAAAATTCGAGTGGTGTGAAAAGGAACTTGGCATCAAACGCCATGCAAAGTCTTTTGGTTGAAGGCCATTGATGTAAACCTATTGCCAGAAGTGAGAAACTTGCCATTGAGACATGCAAGCTTCAAAGTACTGAAAGGGTTGTTCCTAAGTCAACTTCTTGGATAATGAGCTGATGTCGACAAGAAGCGACCTGTCGTAGGAAGTACTTAATGAATCCCACATCTATGACACGGAATGGAGTAAATGATTTTTAGAGGTGAAAACGATCTGATGATACAGGGTTTAGGGTGGTGGTCATGAAAGAATGGAGCGTGAATGTATTGCAGCGGATGAGACACAGGTGAATTCTCTGAGCGACTTCTCTTGAACATACCTACGACACTGACATGGTTTGGTAGCTTTAACCCCAAATATGGATGGTGCGATGGACCAATGGTGATATGACCGGTGAATGGAATAACCCAACCCGACTCGGATGTGGAGTGAAAGTGTCATGTTCAAGAGCGACTTGCTACCAATAAAGTTTCTTCAATTTTTCTTCCCAATTTTTCCCCAGTCATTGTTGACCAGTACCTCTTTATTTTTATCAAGCTTGAGGAGGATAACATATGCTTGTTCTACAATTTTCCCTTCGGGAAAACCCGTCGCTATGTTTTAACGAGCCTAGCGATAGTGAAACTCGTTCTTGTCTATATGGACAAGTTTGTCGCTATTGGTTTTAACAAGTTTAATGACAAAGATAACTCAGTCCTTTTCAATTTTAGAGAGTCTAAAAGGGATGTAAAGGAAACTCCAATAATCCTTTTTCGTCATATAATCCCTTAAGTTTGAAAAAGTATAAAATAATACGAAAGGGATGAATTTTCGATAATTTTAACGAGCCGAACAAAACAAGCGCTCGATATTTTTGTGTAATAATCCCTCAGGTCCAAAAAGAATAAAATCTAGAGGAGGGATAGCACTCCCGGTAGCTTTAACGAGCTAGAGAGGCTAATTGCTTGGAAATCTTTTCATATTTTACGAGTCAGATGAAAAGAGCTTATAGGAGACTTGTCTTTTGAGGAACGAGTGATAATTTCAAGTAGTAGCTGATTCCAGGTAAGGTTTGGAATTTTCCAATCACGACAATGTCACAAGGATGGCTAACAGGATCACTCTTTGCAACTGTTCCTCAAAAGGGGTAAACAATCAAATGGAGGTGGATGATCAGCTAAAACAGAGTGGAGGTGATGACGATAACACGACCAGGGCTCAAAAGCTTATGATAATGCATTCACAATGGTTATTTACCATAAATTGGTTCATTTTTTAATGAGCTTAAACTCTGGGGGAAACATTTGCTCATTGCTAAGGTTTAATTTTTAACGAGCTTGAACTTCACATAAAAACTGCTCATGCCAGTTGTATAATAAGGATGTCTCATCGATAGGTTCAATTTTTAGGGAGCTTGCACCATTCGAAACTTTGCTCCGGATCCTTTCATTATGCAAGCTAGGAACGACCAATCCTACGAGTTTAAAGGGTTGAGAAACTACAAACTAAGAAAATAAATGGTCGCTCTTTACTTTCAGGCAAAAAGGTTTGCATGCCCCCAGGTATAGTGAAGTAAAGTTTCCAGGTTACCATTTAGAAGTTCTCGTATTCGCAAGATAGTTTCCATCTGCATAGCAGACAGAAACACTTCCTCGGCTTAGTCCATCTGGACAAAGGCTCCAATCACCTAACCTTGACGAAAGAATCTTATCCCGGTCTAACTCCCTCTTCCTATATGGACGGGTGTCAGACCAGTCTTAAATCCTTCGTGGAAACTTACCCTATACCCAAGGTTTTCCTGCCGAAACAGACCAGGGTGCATGCCCCCTGGGTTTTAGTCATGTCCTCTCGAATTACTCGCACTCTTTAGGTGGACGGACCGGAGATTGATGGGACATTCCTTGTGTGAAAAGACCATTTAGGGATGGAATTTGACTATTAGCTATGTGTGAGCTGGGGAACGAAATTTGGTCTACGAGCTGGACCACTCGGCCTTCATACGGAAAACACATTACTCTAAAGAGTGAGGAGACAATGGCTCCCATGCTATAAATATAGTCGCGCCCAAGGAGTAGATTATAATCTAGAGTTCTTTGGACTACCATTACGTTCATATAAACGGTTTTCCTTCTCAACGTTATACGTACATTGGGAAGGATCCCTAACGGTCGATTGGTTCCTTTATCGAAGCCTGTCAGATTTCTCATCTTAGGTAGAAGCGATGGTGAAACAAGCGCTTTCCAAGCAATTGAGGAAAGGATACTCACAGAAGCCCCTTCATCTATGATGGTACCGACCATGACCATTTTGTAAGCTTGTACAATGATTCAGAATGGTACACTAGCCGGTAAACGGGGTCTTCATAGTAGATTCCAATCGAAGGAAATGACTAGGTTGCTTGGAGGTGGGATAGACGGCCCGATATGACTCTGACGAACTTCCTTCCTGCAGTAAAGGAATGGGTAGATTGCCCCCATGTTCATCGGAGTCTGTGTTTACAAAAAGAATTTGAACGGTGTCGTTCTCATTCTCTTCGGTGATTGTATCATTTGAAGATGGACCTTCCTAAGACAAGACTGGGTTGGCTGCCGCCTCAACCTTTTGAATTTCATATGGTATGGACTCAGCATGTTTATCTTCAATGATAGATGCTTCGACCGACCATAATGGTGTGTCAGTTGGATTTTCAACTAGTGATGGACTCGGCAAGAGTTTCTTGTATCCAGGAGGAAGCTATAGCGGTGAAGAAGGACGGTTATCCAAGACTCTTTTAGCTTCATCTAGGAAGGGACAATGGTGGACGACGTGACTGCCTTCACACAATTTACAAGGAAATTTACATTTCCTTTCCTGTCCAAATGCTTCGCTTTCACTAGTTGATGGTGTACTTTCAACATGATCTTCAGAGGTTGATGACACCAGATTGTGCAAACGAGGAGACTAGTCCCTTAAGATCCGAGGGATGCAAGGAAAATCTCAATGATAGTGGTCTCCTTTGCAAATGACACATGGAGATTTAGGCTTGGACAGTGCAGTGTGCGGATTTTCACTAGACGATGCCTAGTTAATCCTTTTTCCCTTTGGCTCCTTCTTCTTCTTCTCTTTCTTCTCCTTCCCCTTCTTCTCCTTCTTAGTTACTTGATTTTTGGCTTTACCAGCCTCATCAAGTGAAGAGGAAGGAGGAGAGGGAGAATTGGACGAAGTAGAAGGTTGGGGGATAACTTTAGTATCATCTAGTTGCTGACTCGATTGCTTAGGAGTCACGGTCTTCTGAACGACGGAGGTCGAGAAGAGCCATATTGGCAAGCCAATCGTCAATCCTGGAAGTGACAATGTGGCCATATGAGGTGCACCAACATCTCCCCAAGAGGAGAAAGGACTAGGATTTCCTCCAAGGGGAAATCCTTGGTTAGTGGACTCCATTTTCCTCAAACTAAGACCAACACGGGAATGGTGATATTATTCCGATTAAAATAAATTTTAGATGCTTTGACACAACTTGTTTTTTCAATTTTTAAGAGTCGAGAAAAAACAAAAGATGACTCTAGTTGCCTTTGATTTTTAATGAACCTAAAGTGACAAGTGGTCAGATGGACCTTTTCCTTTAAGGAGTCTGAAAAGGAACAAAAGAGACTAATTTGTAAATCTAGATAGAAGGATTACCAAACCAATCGCAAAACAGCAAAATACTTTTACGGTACGGCAGTCAATCTTCCAGAATGCTGTGTTCTATGCATTGCGAAGAAGGATTACCAAACCAATCGCAAAACTGCAAAATACTTTTACGGTACGGCAGTCAATCTTCCAGAATGCTGTGTTCTGTGCATTGCGATTGATAGGGCGGCAGACACGGCTTCCTATGGATAAAGGATATAGCCTATTGTGGTCTCCCAATATATACTCGACGGTACATGGGAGCACAAGTCCATACTGACACTTGTCATCTCAAAGAGGAGGAATCACCCAACCAACAATGAAAGTGATAATTACCAGGCTTTACGAAGCCGGAATACATCTCTAGCCTAGACTTCTAAATGTTTTGCATTAGGTTCCAAAGCATTTTTATGTTCATTGAATTTATTTTACAATTGATATTTCTTAAGAAATTTTCCTTTCAAGTTCACCGCATGATGTAGATATACAATTCCTAAAATGCAATCTAAGATGATAAACAATCATTTAATCTTCATTTTGCAATGAAAATCCTAGCTACTAAAGAAAGAGAGATGATATTATTTCAACATAGAGCAGAGAGCACACACTAGATGCACTGTCCTAAATCAAACCAACAAGCAGTCTAAATGCAAATGCACATGCATGTATTTGTTTTCAGCTTTCTTAATGTGTGAATGACAAGAAAAATGTGAAGTACAAATCTGAATTATCTTTTCAAAGCGATAGTACTAACAAATTTCTCTTTAAAAATGAAAGGAAGATAATGACGACACTTTGCTATTTTTTAATGAAAACTTCTTTCGACACTTGAAAAACTACTAATTCAAATCAAATACAAGATTAGCTGTATAATCGACCATCAAGAACAATAGAATTCTTTTCTTTGACTGAAAACGACACTTGCGACACTTTCAAATCAAAAGACGACAATTTGATTATGCTACTTCTTTGTAAAAGAGAACTGAAAATGGTGGCCAATACATAAAAAAATTCACAGTTCTTTGTAAAATGGAGGTGGAATGATGGAAAGGAATGGGGTTTCCATAGTGGTATACTGATAACAGACAACAAAACTCCTGAATAGAGCTGAAGGGAGTGAAGAAAAACCAAAGTCTGAAGGCAAAATTAGCCTTTTCTGACCATTGCACCTGTTACATAAGGAAACCAATATGCATCCCACCTATTGCACATGGGAGGTGCGATGCATACAGACTTCCTTGAAGATAGGGTGCGATGGTACCAGTGTGAGACTTTTACTTGGTCTTTGGTCATAGTTTGCAGCTCAGTTCAGGTATTTAGGCCAAGCAAGTGATGTTCAGTAAATATAAATCACAGGGGTTGATCTAATGAGGTTACTAGAGCCACCACTAGGGAAATTAGAAGGTTTGCAAATCAATTATTCAGTTTATAAACAAAACCCGGAGATAGACTAAAGTAGCATTGATCTACTTTGCACTTGCATAGCAAATGCAGTTTGAAGGCTAGCTGGCTTGACTTCAGGCTCCATATGTAAGTTTATAAAACAAACAAATATAGACAAGAAAACAATCTATTTGCTCCCCAGTGGAGTCGACATTTTGTTATCGGGAAATATAGTGTCCACTCAGAGCTGCTAGTCCCACTAAGACTGGTAGCTATCTTAGAAACAAACAAACAAACTAAAACTACTTTCGCTTTCCTTTATGAGAAATAGATAAGAGGGGAACAAAGGAGACCAACCTCAGTCTTGCGCTTGGTTCCTCTCCCTTCTGACAGATCCTTGCCACTTTTCTTTCATCTACCTAGCTTCAAAGAGCACCTTTGGAATCAAAGCAAAATAATACTATCGAAGAACAAAGATCTACAATCATAAACAATAGAGGACCAGATATATATTGACCACACAAATACATATATCATCAAACATACAAGAATGTGGAGGAAAACTTGAATAGCTTTATTAATATCAAGAATAGCAAAGAGGATTACAACCAATTTTTCTAACCCAGCATCATCCTCCCAGCATGAAAGCCCTTCTTCACCTCATGAAAAGCTTAGATCACCCAACACTATGATATTCCACCAAGAAACCAACAACACTTCTTTACAAGATACAAAATTCTAGCCTTTGGATCTTTGGGATGAGGGATCCATATATAGATGATTGTAGGGGGGTGAGTCAGCTTCTAGGATTTTTATTAGTGTCCTCTCTCTGATAGTTCTTGATTCCACTTGGATATTGATGATCTCTTACTCATCCCTGGGCGAATTCAGAGAGGCAAGTGTCACAGGAGAAGTCTCTGGAAGATTCCATGATGATCCACCTTGCAAACTGTCTCTGCCATTTGTCTACTCTAGCCCATCGCACCCTACAGAATGGCTTTCCAGTATGCATCACACCCTTTTCACTGAGAAAGTGAGATGCATCATACCCTTTGCACTGGGCAGTCTGTATGGTCCATCTTTGACCAGTTCTGAGTAGTTTCCTATGGAGAAATTCTTGGATATGGTGTAATCAGCTGACCTTGTTCCTTTAGGGTGTGAAGCAACATATTTAGGGACTTAGGATCCCTTGGTTTATGGACATGTATGATTGGGGTTGCAGTGCCAAAAAATATAGTCTATAATAGTTGGAAATGGGTCACGCACACATGCATCATTCAACTTCTGTAAATCTATGCATATGCAGATTTCACCCTTCTGTTTCTTTTCTTGGACCACCATTGGGCTTACCCAATCAGATTCTTCTATATGCTTAATAATGCCAGCTTCCAGCATCTTATCCATTTCTAGGTGCTCCTTTTCTTTGTACTTTGGATTCAATTGATAAAGTTGTTTCCTATTAGGCTTCACATCTGGTTTTAATGTAATTTTCATAACGCCGAGATCTCTGACAATTCCTTTCAGATATGAAAAATTTGTTGGGAACAAATGCTGGTATTCACGCAACAGCTCAGCTACCTTATTAACCATATCTTCATCCCAATAATATCGTATCTTCGTGAACTTAGGTTCTTCTTCAGATCCAATGTTTACCAGTCGAGTTTGCATAGGCCCTAATATATCTGGGTTTACTACCTTCAGTCCCTTGATGTCGCGCTGACCTTCGGTCTCAGGGATGGTAATATTCCACGAGTCATCCTCTTCTTCAGAAATCACATTATAGCATTCCAACGCATGGCGTGCTATGTAATCCAATCTGTCTTAGTCCATTCTACATATTCTTTTGGTGTTCTAAATATAGCTGCTTAAATTTCTTGGAACGCCTGATCGATGCTCTAAAACCCATACTTGAAGCTGAACATGAATAGAAAAATATCCCTTAGAATGTCCCATTCAAGCGTGCCATGGTGAAGCTCCATCTCCAAATACTAGTTCATTGGGATTGTATCTAGCGTATGATAGAATATATGCACCCATTTTGGTTGTGGTTGTATTCCCTAGGCCTTAGTCCATTGTGCTAAATGATCGTGTAGATCATCCTTCCCACTGTATGTTTCTGTCATCTTGGTGTTAGTGTAGCCAAACCTTAACTTCATCATTTTACGGTATTCTCTCCATCCAACAAAGCTCTCCTTATGCGTACCCCACCAATGGGCGGGCATAGTGAATAGTGCCAATTCCAGTGCCTAGAATCGATGCTCTTCTCGTACTTCTCATTTAAATTCATCCAAAAACAATTCCACATTAGTCAACCCATCATAATGTGGAAGGTTTCTTACCTCAGTCGAAACACACCTTAGCAATTTGGTCATCATATTACAATGGAGCATAGATACATCATGCAACCTATTCTACAAATTCTCAAGCTCTTCATTTGAATACGAGGCACAGGATCTATCCCTATCCCATGCGATTCGTCCATATGCTATAGGATTGATTCAATCCTCATCGTGTGTTATTATATTATATACCTAATCAAGATCGTCATCACTTTCTACATAGCCTTGCATAGGTTCAGTATTATGCACTCCCTCTGTAGGGTCTAATGGCACTATTACCCTAAGTGACTTCTTCTCAAAGGACATCTTTCGCTTCTTCAAGTTGATTATCCCATTCATATCAATAGCCCAATCGATTCCTAGTATCACAGGGTATGGGTTATTTTCATCCACTATCTCAATGACCTCAAAATCAGTCGGTGCACTTGCACCCTTAATTTCCATCGTTACACCATATAAGCACCCCATTGGAATAATATTTTGTTGATCTGCCATGCACAACTAAATAGGAGACCACTACAGTGCAGCTCTTCCCATCCTTTCCCATGTCTTTAGAGCAAATAAATTTGCATCAGACCCCATATCCAAGATGACTTGGTCCATTTCATATTCACCTATGTGCGCGATTAGCCTCATCTCGCACTGTGTTCGTGCCTTATGCTTGACAATCTTCATGACCATGTGCTGCTTTGTAGGAGTCTTTTCCTTATTGGTTCACTTGTCTATTAAATCTTGTAATCCTTCAACTTCTTTCTGATCGCGCAAAAGCTTCATACAAGTCTTCAAAAAGGTAGCTAGGATTGAAGGATCTACTTCTTGAGTTGTGTTAGTCTCAAGCATTTTCTCCTGACTTCCTGAGGTGGAGGCCTCAGCAAAGTTCTTCTTTGCTTCCAAGAACATTTCTTTAGCATGATTCAAATCAAAGTTAACTTCCTTCTCAGCAGCCTTTCATACCCATCCCTCTTCCTTAGGCTACTTACCTTTATCTGCGCTAGTTGTTATACCACTTCTTAACACAATGTTTATGTTCGGATCCTCTTCGCGGGGCTCAACCCTCATCATCTGAATGTTCTACGTAGGCTACTGGGGTTGCGCCTTCTTCTCTTACATATTTTCCATAAGGACCAGACATTCCTCTATGACATGATCAAACTGTCGACAATACTGACATGAGGGATGTGTGGGATTTGGACAATTGCGCGCAAAGTGCCCTTCTTCGCCACAATTATTTAAAATTACTTGCTGACACCCTCACCCTAGTCTAGTGCCTCTTCCTCATCCTTGGCCATGGAATCCCCCACGAGTTTCTCCTAGGCCTTGATCCTAAGGCTGACTTTCTACCTACATTCTATAGGTATAGGTTCTATCCATCATCAACTCATAACTTGTACAATGGCGCTCATCATGCCCTATAGACTTACAAAAATTTCAAAATAATTGTTGAGAGGTCTGTACAAACTTCTACAATAGGTGGCAGTTATCTGTAAAATGTTGTCTTGTAACCTGACAAATAGCGCACAATAGTGCAACTCCCACACTTGTCCCAATACATGGTTTCAGGGGTATAAGCCCTCCCCCTGTAATATAATTCTTAAATACTAGGAAATGATCCTTATCATGTCCATGGCTTTAACATCTTAGACACCATATTTCGGCCCACTCCTCCGGCTGAGCTCCCCGTCCTTTCTTCAGGCTTTGCAACTCTAAGTGTAGGCTCTCCAGTTTTGAATGAATCTGTTGCACCCCAAGGTTCGTATCTGGAATAGGTGATGCGTGCATCCTCATTGCGATCTCCAAGGCTTCTACTTGCATTGCTATCTTCTTCTGTGATAGAGGCATTCTTTAGTGCGGCAAAAGTGATGCTATAAACTAGTCGTGATGCTAGGTATATGAGATTTTCAAATTAGATTGCCTGATTTGACACTTCAACCTCTGATCAAAGTCCCAATGTGTATGATCGATTCTCATTTGGATCTCCTTAAATTCAATTTCTGAATCTTCCTCTAACTTAGGCCTACTGAAATCCTTGTTTAAAGTTAGCTGGGTATCTGCCAATGACACATTGGTGTTATCAGTGCAATACTTGATATACCATGTTAATGCATAGTCTTGTAAGGCTATAACCAATTGTGATTTCTTAATATTTTCATCGTAATCTACTACTCTATCCACATAACTCCTACAAAAAAGCAAAATTTTTCTGGGTCTTCATCGCCCATTGCTTTAAAAATTGACATCTTAATCGAATTCGCCCTGTTCGACGGTGGAAGTAGAGGTGGAGGAGGTGAACTTGTAGGTGTATGAGGTGGGGGTGGAGGCGGAGGTCGAGTGGATGGATGAGATATCCTTGGAATACTAATGAGCCTCATCATTGGGTAATTATATGGGCCTTAATTCACCTCCTAGCTTAGTCAAACCAACTATTCTCACAACTTATTGCATACTTTTGATTATATTTTGTTTATGAGATGAGTTAGAGTTGGATATTTTGATTTGTGGTTTAATGTGCATTTAACGCATGATTAAAGGATAAAAGAAAGGAATTTTGGCAAATACCTTGGTTAAAACTTGAATGGGACATGGAGAGGAATTATAGAAGGTAAATCCTCCTCATTTACTACCACTACATTCGAATATTCCTCCATCAGCTCAGAGTGCAAACAGCCAAATCATGAGGACTAGAAGGCAGCCGAGCAAGTGAAAGTCAAAGCACCAGTTTATCTCAAGTTTGGGAGCTGAGCCTCCCTAATTTTAAGGAAGTCGTTGGAGACTTTAGTCGTATAAGTAGAGAGGCCTAGGACCTTAGTAGGATTTAGAATTTTGATTGTAAAACTTTACTTTATTTTCGAGTTGCAAGACTTGTGATAGTTGTTGATGTAATCCATTGTTTTGATAATAAGAATGAGTTTTGTTTTGAGCCAGCACTGAGTTAACTCAGAGGGTTAAAGCTCTTGGGTTAGGGCCCAACCCTAGCAGCTAAGGCTCCTCTTTATTGTACATGTATGCTAGCGTATATTCATGGTTTAATTGATCATTTGCTTAAGTAGCTGCATTTCCATTACAATAGGGTAGAGTAGATTGGTTGTGTTTTAGATTTCTAGTTATCGCATGAGCTTTGGAGTTTGTTGTCTTGATTCAGTACTTGGTTCATTTCATCATTATCATCTTCAATCACTCTCTTTTTGTAATAGATCTCACTCACATTCTCATTTCCTTCAGCATGAAATGCTTAAGCGGGAGCCAATAACTCACGTCTTAATCAGATTATACGTAGATCTCTTTACTGTCCGATCCACAACAAACCTGGCCAATCACCGTTAACCACATGCGTATTCATTTCAACGTTTGACTTTATGCACCCCAAATCTCCACCGTTGATCTGTCTAGCTTGATCCAATGACTATCGCGTCCTCTCAATACTTTATGCACCCCAAATCTCCCCCGTCGATCTGTCTAGCTTGATCCAACAACTATTGCGCAATCTCGCTTGGATTATTGCACAACCGATATCCACCCAAGAGCACATGAGGAAAGTGGTTTTCTCGTGCTATGTGTCACCTAGTTAAGCTAATCGTGTAAAATTTTGGAATTCTACTTACAACCTTGAGGGCGCGCGAGAAACTGCTTACCACCTACAAAAACCTGCTCCACCATTTCTCACGTTTTTCTTGTGATAAGATCTCCACCGCTTATCTTCCCTTAATCTTGTTCGTCCATCTATTCACTTCATCTTTGAGATAAGATCTTCACCATTCATCTCATGTTAACCCTGTTCGTCCATCTATTCACTTCACCTCCGTGATAAGATCTCCGCCATTCATCTCCCGTGAACCTTGTTCATCCATCTTTTCACTTAACCTCTGCGATAAGATCTTTGTCATTCATCTCCTGTTAACCCTGTTCATCCATCTATTCACTTAATCTCCATGATAATATATTCACCGCTCATATTTCGTTAATCCTATTCATTGATCAATCCACCCATCTATTCACGTAATCTCCTGTGATAAGATCTCCTCCACTCATCTTTCATTCTTATTGTTTGCTGATCGATCCAATGGTTCCTAAGCACTACTGCTTCTTTACGTCTCCCTTTCACTTATTTTAATATTCAATTGCTTTTCCGCTTGACTCCTTCTCGAACTTTGTTCTGCATATCCTTAAAACGCTGCCACTCTCGAGCTTTGACTTGGTCATTCAATATTGTTCAATCATCGCAAACACCAAAAAAACAAAAGAAAGTGAAAATAGATTTAGTTTAGTTTCCTTGCTTACACCTTAGTTTGGTTTGATTCTCTTTACTTTTGTAACTTAGATAACAACATTAGGTTAGTGTTGATTTAGAAATTCTGCTTAGTTTAGTTGTTTAAATGGTTAATTAGAATATGATGCGATTTACCATTACATGTTGTTTTCTTCATTACTACAATAGAGTAGCTCTCTTAGAATAGATTTTCTCTTATTCCATCAAAGAATCAATCTTCTTCTGACTCTATAGAAGTATGGCTTGGAACCCTTGGGGTCTCTTGCCAGATGAACAAGTGACAACAGGCATGACCTTCACTTCTACTTGTGCATATAGCACTGTCACCTTCAGGTTTGTACGAACCTTGGGTTTATAAGTAAATTTGGTAGCCCAGGAGTTGTAGCATCCTTGTTGCAATACCGACGCTCATCACTTTTTTGCGCCATTTTCAGGGAGGTGTCTAAGTAGAATGTGAGTACTGCTTTCTTTTCTTCTATTTCTAGTTTGCTTTCTTTTCTTCTATTTCTAGTCTCCAATTTTTTGCCAGTAGTTTATTTTTGCAAAAGTAATCTAGTAGCTTCCTTTATTTCAATTGTCAGTATCTGATTTCCTTTCCATTTTGCAAGTAGAATTTCAATTCAGCAAGTAGTTTCTTTATGTTAGTACTTTTCATTTAATTAACAATTTCATTTCTGCAAAGTACTTTCCAACTTAAAAAAATATTACAAAAACCAACCCAAAAAAAATTCCTTTCATGCCTCGTAGGAGTGGGGACAATTTAGGGAAATTCTTGCCAAATACCCCCACTACATCCAACAACCAACCTTCTCTCTTCTTCAGTGGCTATGAACTGGAGGAACGTTTAGGTGAGCAACCTGACATATTTGAAGAGCCTATAGGGGAAGAAGAAGAAGAGGAACCCATTCCTACTGAACCAATGGTTGAAAACCGAAATGACAGAGGAAATAGAGAGAGAATTGAGGGTGCCTTCCCCATCAGGGAAACCCATGGGGACAATAAGATGAAGAATATAAGCCCCTCTGCTCTACCTCATTTCCATGGCCTGACCACAGAGGACCCTAACACTTTCCTATTTGAGTTTCCGTCTACCCTCAAGGATGCAACATTACGTTGGTTCATGGGTTTACCTGGAGATAGCATCACAACTTGGGCTCAGATGCAATAGGATTTTAACAACAAATATAGGGACTGCTATAGGTCAAAGGATACTAAAGAAGAGACTTTCAAGATGACCATCGACTAGGATGAATCTTGAGAAGACTATGAAGAAAGATTCCAACTCAGTTACAAAAGGGCCAGGTGCACACTTGACCCCAAGTCATTGAAGATGGTCCTGCTCAGAGGAGTAAGGGAAGATCTTCTAGACACCTTACATTTGTTAGCAGGAGGGGTTATCTACCAACTACCCTATGAGGATATCAAGATTGTCTTTAGAAACCATTCTAGGGAAACTAGGAAAAAGGGTAGGGGTAGTCAACCTATGGCCAGTACATCATCTTCCAACTCATCCATCAAGGGTGAAATTAGAAATATGTTGGAAGATTTCAAAAGTGAGATGCTGCAAACCCTTGCCTTGCAATTGGATACCATGAACATCAAAAGGAAGCAAGAGTAAGTAGAGATAGCCTTGGTCATATTTTGTCCTAGATGCACCAGGAGGCATCCTAGGAATGAATGTCCATTGAACTGCATTGAGATTTGCTCGGTTTGTGAAGAAAACCACTCCATAGACAAGTGCCCTTCTTTACCCGGACTCAAAGTTGTATATCAAGGAGCTAAAGGGCTCATTGAGCAGCTTTGTTTCATTAACCAAAGGAGACCTCCTAGGCCTAGACCATACCAATATGGTATTGAAGGGTCATCCCATGCATATTACAACCCCAACCAAATCACAACTATACCTTCTTGGGGACCCCTTGCTCATACTTCCTGGTCTACACTCCCTCCTTGGTCCTATGCACCTCAGTATCATTCCCAGCTAGCCAACTAGTCATTTCAACCTTATGTTCCACCACAACCTTAGTGGAATACCCCACTTTAGGGGTGGAGGCCCCAATACAACAATGCTCCAGCTCTATTGCCTCCATCACCTACCCAACCACAACTCCTACACTCCGCTCCACCCAAGCAACCCTAGATGCTTGCCCATCCAAATTTGAACCCGAATAATAGGCAGGCTCAACAAGTATACAATGGAGAGACATCCTACCCAGCTTATGTTGTAGAAATCTAGGAGATCAACCTAAGATCTGGGATAATTCTCTTGGATAACCAACCTCCCTCTCCACTTAGGGAGGTTGAGGAAGAAAGAGAGGAAATAAACCTTAAATTAAATCCACCCTTTCCGAAGAGATTAGCCCAACCACTCCAGCATACCCCAGAAGAACTTAAACTTCTAGGAGAATTGAAAAAACTATGTGTAAAGATCCCCCTCCTCCAGGAAATAAAAGATGTTCCCATTTACAATAAGTTGATTAAGGAGAAATGCTTCAAGCATCTAGGAAGAAGAAAAAGGGATGCCCCTACCATTAATGTCATTAGGCAGTTGTCTGACTTAATGCCGGGGTAGGTAATATGTCCAAAATATTTGGACCCTGGAAGCCCTATAGTAGATGTGCACATCAATGGCACCATCATCCCACACATTTTGATCAATCTTGGGGCTACCATTAATTTTATGACCAAGGACACCATTCTTAAGCTCAACCTCCAAGGGTCATTGAGGAAGACCACAACAGTTCTGCAACTTGCAGACCATTTTACAGTCACCCCTGAGGGAATTGTGGAGGATGTGATGGTCTCCATTGACTCCTGGGAGTACCCTGCAGATTTTCTAGTTCTCCAGTCTAAGGCTAAGCTTATTGGTTACCCTCTCGTCCTTGGAAGGCAATGGTTGGCCACAGCCGATGCTTACATTAGCTGTAGAGTTGGGAATATGACCATCAAGAATGGGCATATGTCCAAACAGTGATTCCTATACCCTCCTGCTCAACCTTCTCTATAGCATGATTTACCTTTATGGTTGGAGGAGGAGGAAGAAGATGAGGTTTATTCAGCCCAACTTTATGCTTTGGAAGTAACCATAGGAGGAGGACAGCAAGATGAGGGTGACTTAATTTAACACCTGCTCCAAAGTCCAAATCCTGTTTCATTACCATTAGAATAAGAAGTAAGGGAAACCTATAAAAATCATCCAATTGACTTATGCTTGGCCAATTCCAACCCACTCCATGTCAAAACCATAGAATTTGGCTAGAGAAAACTTTTAAAATTAATCCATCTCTTTCTTCTCTTGAAGAGGAAAATCTATGCAACATGTTGAGAGAAAACCTATAAGCCTTCACTTGGAGTTACAAGGAAATAAAGGGAGTACACCCTTCAGTTTGTACTCACCACATATACATCAAAGAAGGTTGCAAGCCAGTCTGACATCCACAAAGGAGGATGAATCCAACTCTTAAATATATAGTCAAAGAAGAACTAAAAAAACTGCTAGATGTAGGATTCATTTACCCTATATATGGCAGTGAGTGGGTCTCTCATTTAGTGTTAATTCCCAAGAAAATTGGTTAGTGGAGGATTTTTGTCGACTACAGGGAGTTGAACAAAACCACAAAGAAGGATCATTTTCCCCTACCCTTCATTGACCAAGTGCTAGATGGCCTGGCAGGGAAGAAGTTATTTTCTTTCCTAGATGGATTCAATTGGTATAATCAAATCCAAATCTGCCTAGAAGACCAGGATAAGACCACATTCACCTATCCTTGGGGCACTTTTTCCTATATGGTGCTTCCTTTTGGCCTATGCAATGCTCCTGCCACATTCTAGAGAACAGTCTTGAGCATTTTTATTGAATTAGTACATGATGCGATGGAAATTTATATGGATGATTTTACACCTTATGGCTGTGATTTTCAAGAAGCCTTGACTAACCTAGGAAATGTATTGCACAAATGAATTGAAATGAACCTGTCTCGCAGTCCAGAAAAATGTGAATTCTTAATGACTAAAGGGATTGTGCTAGGTCATTCAATATCTCAACAAGTACTGCAGGTGGACCCGAACAAGATAGCAATCATCCAAAGGGTCCCACCTCCACAAAAGCAGAGGGATGTTAGGAGTTTCTTGGGGTTAGCTGGATACTACTGAAGGTTCATAAAGGACTTTAGCAACTTGGCCTCTTTTTTATTTGGATTGTTGGCCAAATATTCAGAGTTTATATGGGCAAAAAGCTATCAAGAGGCCTTAGACATTTTAAAGGGTAAGTTAACCACTGCACCAATTCTTCAAGGCCCAAATTGGGCCCTCCCTTTTCATATTCATGTTGATGCCTCACACAAAGGCATAGGAGCAACCTTAGGTCAGGTAGAGGAGAAATTGCCCTATGCCATCTATTTTATTAGTAAGAACCTATCAAAGGTTGAGCTAAATTACACTGTGACCGAAAAGGAACTCCTAGTTATTGTGCATTCATTAAACAAATTTAGGCATTACATTACAAGATATCAAACATTTGTGCATGCTAACCATGCTGCAATCAAATATTTAATGGAAAAACCAGATGTGAATGCTAGAATTATAAGATGGTTTATTTTATTACAACAATTTGATCTAACTATTGTTGATAAGCCTGGTAAGGAAAATGTTGTTGCAGATTTTCTATCTAGGATGAATTTGCCTGCAAGTGAAGAAGGAATGGTGGATGACCGGTTACCAGACAAGCATTTGTTTGCTATTTCAGTTCTCTCCCCATGGTTTACTGATATAACAAACTATTTAGTATTAGCACAGTTCCCACCAAACTTTCCCACCAAATAAAAGAGCAAGATAGTCAGGAAAAGCACCCCCTTCACCTGGATTGGGGGCAATCTCTTCAAACTTGGCCCAAATTAAATCTTGAGAAGGTGTGTAAGGGAAGAGGAAGTTTTTGACATCCTTCTGACCTGTCATTATGGGCCTTGTGGAGGTCACTTTGCAGCAAAGAGGACAACATTCAAAGTGTTACAAGCGAGTTATTATTGGCCCACTCTTCATTAAGATGTGAAGAAGTAAATTAGTCAGTGTGATCGGTGTTAGAGGATGGGAAAGCCTACTCCAAGAGATGAAATAAACCTACAACCTCAAGTGACTTTTGAGCCATTTGACAAGTGGGGCATGGAATTCATTGGGCCTATCAACCCTCCTTCAAAGCAAAAACAATACATTATTGTGTGCACTGATTATTTGACTAAGTGGGCTAAAACCAAGGCAATTAAGGCAGCAATAGAAGAGAAGGTGGTTGAGTTCCTAAGGGAGAATGTATTCTACAAATTTGGGTACCCTAAAGAGCTAGTCATAGACCAAGGTAGCCAGTTTACCTCCAACATGATTGAAGATTTGATCAACCATAAAAAAATCAAGCATATGACCTCCACTCCTTATCATCCACAAGCTAATGGGCAAGTGGAGGTGACCAACAGGGCACTAGAGAGCATCTTAACCATGGTAGTTAGCAGCAACAGGAAGGATTAGGCAGAGAGACTAGTTGAGGCCACTTGGGCCTATAATACAACATGGAAGACCACCATTAGATTTAGACCCTATGAGCTGGTCTATGGGGAAAAGGCTTTGTTATCCATTGAGTTTGAATATAACACACTGAGGATGGCAACACAACCATATTTGGATCTTTGTCATGCATAGAAAGAAAGATTGTTCCATTTTAATGGCTTGGATGAATTCAGAATGCAGGCCCTCCTACATACATAGATAGTTCAGCTTCAGAGGAAGATCTGGCATGATAGACATATTAAGGAGAAGCAATTTGAAGAGGGTGATTGGGCATTGTTATATGATTCAAGGTATAAAGACTTCAAGGGAAAGCTAAGGGAAAGATGGCTCAGACCTTATGTGGTGGAAAGATTCCATGATAATGGTTCAGTGCAAATCAGAACTATAGATGAAGAAGCCACTCCATTGCTTGTTAATGGACATCGATTGAAAATGTACAAGAGGCCTTTATCAAAACAAGAGTTCATTGACAATCTCAATAAGACATTGATGATGGTGGAACAAGTTCCATCTCCTCCCTAATTAGGTCATTGAGAAGAGAAACAAAAGGAAAAAAGAATAAAGATTCAGGTGAAAACCTCCATGAGGTGCCTGAGTCCCATATTTGGGTTGAAAATCTTGTGAGGAAGCCCAATGATGAAAAACAAAAAAAAATGAAAAAAAAGAATAAGAAGATCCCTGGGTGAAAACCTTCCTTGAGGCACCTAGGGAAAACATCTAGGGTGAAAACCTCTCTGAGGCAACCTAGGTGTTTTTCAAAAAAAAGAAAAGGGAGAAAAATACATAATTGTTATTTGCAGGTGGGCGAGAAAGACAATCAAGGAGAAAATAGAAGATCCAAAGGGAACCCTACTTCACATATATTCATCTCCTCCACTCCTTACCATGCATCCCTCCATCAATTCCATTGTTTTTTCAGACTATGTTTTCTACAATCATCACCTATAGGTCTTCACTAGGATGATCTAGGAGCTGCAGACAACAGACAACAGAGGATAAAGAAGAATGACCATGCAGCAAATAGACAACGCAACACCTCTGGTCTTAGACAACTGCAGCATGGCATCAAGACCATAGGTAAGTATCCCGCTCACTCACTCATATGCATCATTTGATCAAAAGTTGTAAGGGTTATGAGGTAGTTGGTTTGTAAGTGAAAAGGTGGCCAGTTAACTTGGCCACCTTTAACAAAGCAGACAATCAGGTAGCAAAAAGGAAATTCTTTTTAAAATCAAAATAGAATGCAAGAGTCTAAAAACAGTGATTTATTTTTTATGGCATTCAAATCCAATGTAAGGTGGGGCCCCAAACCATATTAAAGTTCAAGTAATATCACAAGATTTAAGTAAGCGTGGGTTCGAGAGGCAAATAAAGTGCTCTGTGGGGGAGAAATGAGCACGAGTTATAACTCAGGCTCAACCCCCGCCATTGACCATGACATCAAGGTGTTTGACAAAGATCTATAGCCTGAGATTGCTGTAGGGGGGTTCAAGCCTGATGAACATGCCGTACACTCCCTACCCCCGCAACGGGCCACCCCAATTGTTCCACTCCATCTCATCTCCTCTACGTCATTTGCCACCCTCATTCATTACCATCCACCTCATTCACCGTACCTCGTCACCTCATTTTCCATTCCATAGATACAATGTTGTTTATGGCTACCATTTTAGGATGTTTGAAGAATTAAGATTTAGGGTAGAAACATTAGTTCACAAAAGACTTAGCATTCGCTATTTATTGATGCAATCACTCATAGACTCCAGCAACAAAGTAAAGGAAGGGAATTCCCAACAATTGGCTCACCATGGGTTGATCAGGATCCTCAATGAGGATGCCCTCCAAAACCTACGGATTGCTATAACATGGCCAGTCTTTAGAGATTTACTAGCAGAGGATGACATCAAAACCCTCACCTATGATGTTAGTCCTTCTGTTAGTGAGGAGGAGGAAAAACAAAAAGAAGAAGATATAGAGCTAGATGGGGATGAGATGGAAAAAGAAGAAACTAATACATAGGAACATGATGAAGGAGAAGAGAAGAAGGATGATGTTGAAATAGAGGAAGAAATTAAGGAAGAAACCGATGGAGATGAGAAAGAACAATAAGAAGAAGAAGATAAGAAAAATAGAGATGAAGAAGGCATTGAATCGAAGCTCAAGGAAATTGGCAAAGAGCTAAGTGGCTTAAGGGATAGAGAAGAAATAATTAGAGATCAACTTGAGAGGGAAAAGGCTTGGCTGAGAGGACAACTGCAGGAAAGGGAAAACCAACTAGCATGGATGTCCAACCTCTCCTTGGAGGCCATCCAGTGTAAGATGCCAGCTAAATCCTATGCTCTTTACCTTAGAGAACAATGGCGGTAATTTCATATTAAAACACTAGCACAAAGGGGCGCCATGCCATTTCAGGAATATAGGTAGTTTATTGATCTTTGTGATCAAAGTACACTAGAGGATAGGGCCAAAATGGTTGAGTTTTACTTGCACAACATGGCCCTCATAGACATGAATGTTTGGGATCCTAATGTCGAGCTAGGAGATATGAAATTAATGGCTTTGGCATCATGGATGAGCCATGAGGAGTTAAATGTTGTAGAGATGAAAAGAATATTAGTCAGAGAGAAAAATAAACCTATTTTCATTAGAGCTGAGCAATCAAATCCCATGGCCCTAATCAACATCCATAATCTAATTGCAAATGATCCTCAGCTGGCACCTAGATATCTTGCTGCCCAAGAGCAAGCAATTTCACTTTTTGAGGTTATGTTTAGGCTGCTAGGAGAAGATAGTATACATGCCTGCTTAGGGAGATGGAACACACTACCACATAGCTTGAATATCAGAGAATATCACTCCCCTCAAAGGTTGAGAGAGGCACTCAACAGGACACCAATGTATGATCAATCAATGGAAAGGTTGAAGGTCAATTGGATAGGCCTAAAACTCAGTCCACCACTACTCCTAGGGATGCTAGAAGGGAGAAAATAAGAAGAGGAAAAGGTAGCGGGAAGAAGTAGAAAGGAAAGCAGGCTTCTATGAACAAGAAGAAGAGACCACAGCAGAGACATGGGATGTCAGAGAGGCTACCGAGCCATGAAGGGCATGGATATTGACTAAGTTTCTCAGAGGATGAGCAACACTTTTAGTACGGGGGTGATGATGAGCCTCATCATTGGGTAATTGTATGGGCAATAATTCACATGCTAGCTTAGTCAAACCAACTATTCTCACAACTTATTGCATACTTTTGATTATATTTTGTTTATGAGATGAGTTAGAGTTGGATATTTTGCTTTATGGTCTAATGTGCATTTAATGCAAGATTAAAGGATAAAAGTAAGGAATTTTGGCAGAGACCTTGGTAAAAACTTGAATGGGACAAGGGAGAGGAATTATAGGAGGTAAATCCTCCTCATTTACTACCGCTCCATCCAAATATTCCTCCAACAGCTCGGAGTGAAAATAGCCAAATCACGAGGACTAGAAGGTAGTTTATCTCGAGTTTGGGAGCCGAGCCTCCCTAATTTTAAGGAAGTCGTTGGAGACTTTAGTTGTATAAGCAGAGAGGCATAGGACCTCAATAGGATTCAGATTTTTGATTGTAAAAATTTACTTTATTTTCTAGTTTCAAGACTTGTGATAGTTTTTGATGTAATCCATTATTTTGATAATAAGAATGAGTTTTGTTTTGAGCCAGCACTGAGTTAACTCAGAGGGTTGAAGCTCTTCGGTTAGGGCCCAACCCTAGTAGCTAAGGCTCCTCTTTTGTACATGTATGCTAGCATAGATTCATGATTTAATTGATCATTTGCTTAAGTAACTACATTTCCATTACAACAGGGTAGAGTAGATTGGTTGTGTTTCAGATTTCTAGTTATCGCATGAGCTTTGGAGTTTGTTGTCTTGATTCAGTACTTGGTTCATTTCATCGTTATCATCTTCAATCAATCTCTCTCTGTAATAGATCTCACTCACATTCTCATTTCCTTCAGCATGAAATTCTTAAGCACGAGCTAATAACTCATGTCTTAATTAGATTATACATAGATCTCTTTACCGTTCGATCCACAACAAACATGGCCAATCACTATTAACCACATGCATATTCATTTCAATGTTTAACTTTATGCACCCCAAATCTCCACCTTTGATCTGTCTATCTTGATCCAATGGCTATTGCGTCCTCTCATTACTTTATGCACCCCAAACATCCACCATTGATCTGTCTAGCTTGATCTAACAGCTATCATGCAATCTCACACGGATTCTTGCATGATCGATATCCACCTAGAGCATGCGATAAAAGTTGTTTTCTTGTGTTATGTTTCACCCAGTTAGGCTATTCACATAAAATTTAGGAATTCTTCTTGCAGCCTTGAGGGCGCACGAGAAACTGCTTACCACCTTTGAAAACTAGCTACATCATTCCACATGTTTTTCCCGCGATAAGATCTCCACCGCTCATCTTCCGTTAATCCTGTCCATCCATCTATTCACTTCACCTCCGCGATAAGATCTCTGCCATTCATCTCCTGTTAACCTTGTTCGTCCATCTATTCACTTCACCTCTGCAATAAGATCTCCGCCATTCATCTGCCTTTAACCCTGTTTGTCCATCTATTCACTTAACCTCTGCGATAAGATCTTTGCCATTCATCTCCCGTTAACCATGTTCATCCATATATTCACTTAACCTCTGTGATAAGATCTCCGCTGCTCATATTTCTTTAATCTTGTTCATTGATCGATCCATCCATCTCTTCACATAATCTCCTGTGATAAGAACTCTGCCACTCATCGTCTGTTCTTATTGTTCATTGATCGATCCAATGGTTCCTATGCACCGCTGCTTCATTATGTCTCCCTTTCGCTGATTTCGATCTTCGATTGCTTTTCCACTTGACTCCTTCCCAAACTTTGTTATACATATCCTTAAAACACTACCACTCCCAAGCTTTGAATTGGTCATTCAATACTGTCCGATCATCGCAAACACCAAAAAACCAAAAGAAAGAAAAAATAGATTTAGTTTAGTTTCCTTGCTTACACCTTAGTTTAGTTTGATGCTCTTTACTTATGTAACTTAGAAAACAACATTAGGTTAGTGTTGATTTACCAATTCTGCTTAGTTTAGCTATTTAAGTGGTTAAATAGGATATGGTGTGATTTAACATTACATGTTGTTTTCTTCATTATTGTAGTAGAGTAGCTCTCTTAGAATAGATTTTCTCTTCTTCCATCAAAGAATCAAGCTTTTCCTGACTCTATAGAAGTCTAGCTTGGAACCCTTGGGGTCTCTCGCTAGATGAACAAATGGCAATAGGCAACACCTTCACTTCTACTTTTGCATATAGCACTGTCACCTCCAAGTTTTTACGAACCCTGGGTTGATAAGTAAAGTTGGTAGCCAAGAAGTTGCAACATCCTTGCTACAATACTAGTGCTCATAAAATACCCTGAGTTATTAACCGAATGATGCTTCGCGGCGTAGTCAACACTGCCCCTTCACCATCACTTGAAGGGAGTTCAATGAGTGGACTATATTCTGGGCTAGATCCTCCATTTCTTCTAAATAGTCTCCAACTTTGCGTAGACCCAAACATCAAGGTAACTTAATAACACTCTTTTCACATAACCACATTTTAATCCAAGTCTTTAATGACTTCAAATAATTACCTCATGTTCCTTTAAAGATCCTTTGCTATAGCTGACATTCCTGTCAATCAAGAAATAAGTCACAAACCTTCCCAAGGTGCAGTCAACCAAGTGATCCACCACTCGTGCGATATTGCTTCCTGATGCTTCTAGATGTCACACCAGTTCAGGGGTTCACACTATAGGACTGTCAAGCCTCCACATCCCTTGACTATCAGCTAACTTGGACAACCACTCATATAGTTATTTAGGGAAGAAACATATGAATGTGTCGGTCTCATCTGTGTACAAAAATCTTTACAACCACTACTCCTTGGATAATTTAGGTCACATATTCTCCTGAGCTGCGAACGCGTGTGATTTTCGATCAATCCACTTATCAAGTTCTTTATTGGCATAAGGGTGCCTGACTAGGTTCAGAGTTGTTCGTACCAAAAAAAAAAGCCCTCAACTACTGGCCCTTTTAGAAACAACCTGCATAGTGCAAGCTGCAACCTCACACAAATTAGTATTGGGGGATGCTAGAACCAAGTTTCTAGATCTAGGGACATGTGATAAATGGTTCTTAGGGTTTGATAGCTTAGATCTACCTTCGCGCAGATCTGTAGTCTTATAGGGCTTTTTTACTGTAACCAAGTTAAAATAGCTTCCAGGCCTTCATGAAGGTACACGATAAGTATTTGCTGACCTTAAAAATATGATCTACCTACTTTCACACATCAATTGATCCGAAAGGATCTCCGCACGTGAAAGAGATTTTTACTTTGAGCCATGTTGATTTGAAGATTGGTGACAAAGTATTCAAGTGGATGAAATTCTAGTTAATGAGTTTTTATTTCTCACAGATTTAGTGGGGAAAATGTCTCATGCATTTTCATTATATATGATTAATGCTTTTCATGAGATGCTCATGCATTTAATTATGCAGTTCATGAGCCTTTATTAAACTCATGCATTATTATTCACTTTTGATATAAATGATTAATATTGGTGAGAGGAAATTTGTCTCGCATATTATTCATTTAATGTAATTGGAAATTGGTTTTAATGTGAGAAACCACCTCACACCAATTTTCTATTTTTATCAATTGTAGGTTGAGAGAATCAAGGGCATGGATAAAGAGTCTTTAAGTGATTTTGGATAATTTTCCCAATTATGAGCCTAAGATAGTTAGAGATCCTACTTTGATGGATCTTGTTTTTCCTTCTTTGTAATTAGGTTCTAAAATTGTGGATCTTGTAATTAATTCTCTTTGTTAGAGAGTGAGTGAGGAAAAACTATATATATTCCTTATGTGAGCCATGTGGAAGGAAGGGGGAAGGAAGGAAAAAATTCTTAGCTATTGAGAGTCATAATGATTAGCTAATGAAAAAAGCCATATAGCTTGAATGTAAGAGAGCTTTGAGAGCTTACTTTAATGAAGGAATATAAAAGATCTACGTTCTAGCTGAAGCAGATCTGGAGATGTAGCCCCAGAGGTGGAGGGGTGAACTCCGTTATCAACCTTGGTTGTCTCTCTCTTATTTACTTGCATGTGATTTTTTATATTTTAAGTCCATTTACTTATGTTTATGTGTTTTATGCATTATAATGGATGAAATAATGTGCTCAATTAAACCTATACAAGCCACAATCAATTAAAATATCCTCATAACATAAAAGTTGGTTAGAGAAGTACTCAACTCCATTTCAGATCATTTCGTATCAGAGAAAGTGACTGCTTCACAGGATGGGTAGAGGAGCAAAGCACGCTGAAAGAATTCAAGAGTCGCAAGAGATAAATGACAACATTCAAGATGACAGTGCAGATTTGCGAAGACTATTGCAGGTAGCTGAAGAGGACAAGAAGGAGCTTCAAGAGATGCTACAAGCCAAAGAGGATTTATTGGCTAAGTTGTAGAAGGTTGAAACGATGGATGCTGCATCTCAAACCGAGGTATATGATGTTACTTCATGTTCTGTTTTCTCTTAATATGAAACTAATGTTGGCATGAAGTTCCTCACAAAGATGGGGTATAGATGAGGTGAACTTGGCATGAATGGCCAAGGAGTCATCTAGCCATTGGAGGATGTACCAAGACAACCATTTGCAGGCTTGGGTTATGGACATGAAGAGAAAGGAGAATGCTCGAAGGTAGCTAAAGCAAAAGTTGTCTCTTCATCACCCGATTCCAAGAATGGAATCAGGCCATCTAGTCCTCATCGGTTCAAGGACAAGTCAATAAGGTATAACAGTCATTCAAATTCTTCTTTTGCATATAAGAGAAATGATTTCTTCCATATATCTTCTAACCGTGATGTAGTTAAGCATCACAGAGAAAGTGTGGGTTAAGAAGACATATGTGTCCACGAGAAGTGAGACCAAGAAGAATGAGAACCTTATGAATCCTCCTAACATGAAGACATAATTGAATGGGAAACGACATAATTTTTGCAGTTTCTGCAAAATCAATGGTCATTGGGAGAATAAGTGTTGGAAGTTGCACCCAGAAATTCACCACAAGTCAAGCAGATCTATGGTCAAAAATCTCGTGAAGAAGGAGGCTCCATCTACCATTCAAAAAGCACGATTATGAGAAGAAAGTGCTTGGTGCTAGTATGGTAAGTAGTTCATAACGTTTTTTCAATGCTTAATTCTATTAATATGCAAAATTTCAATTTTTATTGGGGCTTGTATCCCTCTGTTGATGGAAAAAACTCAATTTGTTTCTGATTCAAAATCAACAATTAATGGCCCCATTGCAAAAAACTTGGAGAGCGAAATTTGACCATGCTTGAATTGCATCAAATAGCCTCTGAAGATTATTTCCAGGATTTACCAAGATGATCATCGCATGACTCAAGATGTCCTATCCTTTTGGAGGATTATCACCTGGTGGAGAAGATTTCACATTGAAAATCAGGGGTTTGGGGCTTCGATTTGCAATAGTACGGGATGGTATGCCACAGATATGAGCATGCTGGAGGTCGTCTTCCATAGTCGGATGCTGGATAACCGTCGGAGGGTAGGATTACCACAAATCCAATGGAGTCAGCAAGCCACGAGGGATTTCAACTAGTCGTTGGATGAGGTATGCTGTGTGGAGTCGGTACAACATAGTTGGAATACCACGTAGTCAATGTTTCGTTACATGAGCACATTGCGGTGTTAATGATCCAAAGTTATAATTGTGCCATGGGGATATGCCACAATATCACTGCGGGATTGATGTGCTAACCCACCATAATAGGTATGCCAATAGTTAGGAAGCACGGAGCTGGCACTATGGAGCAGGTAGAGACCACTGGAAGGTGGAGATATATCAACACCAATTTATTGACAGAGAATTCATCGAGATTGCATCGGAATCATGAGATAAGGTAGTAAGATTGCATGCACAATAATCTTGCCAGATTTGGAGCACCAAAACATTGTAATTGCACCAGCATCATGTTTTCTAACAGAGTTGAGTACCTGCACAACCTTACATAGATAAGCTTTATTCATAGATATATAAAGCTCTCCCTTATCCTTCTAGGCGAGGACATGTGGACTAAGGTCTTGGATTTCGGGTTGGTCAAGCTACCCCCCGATGGAAAATTTTCTATCGAAATCAATTTGGTCGACACGTTTGATTTTCTGGCCCCTAAATATGTAGTGATAGGTCGGGTGACAACCAAGGTGGATGTGTTCAGATTTGGTGTGGTACTAATGGAGCCATAACTAGACGCAAGGCTTTGGATGAGACCCAACCAGAGGAGAGCATGCACTTGGTCACATTGTTCCAGCATATGCTTATGAGCCATGAGGATTTTCGTAAGGCTATTGATCTAGTCATTGACACGACTGATGATACCTTCCAAAATATCTACACAACGGGGAAACTGGCCTCACATTGCATCTCTCAAGAGCCCTTCTAGTGCCCTGACATGGGCCACACAGTTAATGTGCTCTCCCCCCTCGTCGAGCAGTGGAAGCCTGCCAACATGGATGCCGAGGAATGCTATAGTATTGAACTTGATGTGCCCCTATAGTAGGCACTCAAGTGATGGAAAGTCGTTGAAAGAGGAGTATCATCCCTCAAAGATGAGGACTACTCACTCAAGATCTTGGATAATACTCAGACAAGAATTCCCAAAAAGCCCTTGGTATTTGCAGATTCCTTTTAATCAACTAATTTTGGATGATTCATCACCCACAACAATCAGAAATACAGAATTGGGGGAACAAAATTGCAGAGATTTCAAAATTTAGCCATCCATGGCTGCTATTGATTGTATCTCAGATTGTGAATAATCTTGATATATATGCCTCCATGCTCACACTTTTCCATGGGTTTGAAAACTTTGGCATATGTTTCAAAGATGTAAACAGGCATGATTAGCTATAGATTTTAGCTTTAGGTAGATGTGGGTGTTTTAGTTCTAATTTCAAAGGATAGAGGTGAAGGAGTCGTGAAGGGATGTGCCTTTTTAGATATTTTCATTACAATAGTTGTAGGTGTTGGCATTTGCATTATGATTCCGAAGGATAGAGGTGAAGGAGTCATGTGGGAATGTGATTTTCAGAGACATTGCATGCAGTTTATCATGGATTGAAGCTAATACTTTTGGAGACCAAAAGATTCTTTGGTGGGAAGGCATGATCCAAAAGGATCTTCGCACGTGAAGGAGCTTTTTGCTTTTAGCCATGTTGATTTGAATATTGGCGACAAAGTATTCAAGTGGATGAAATTCTGGTTAATGAGTTTTGATTTCTCACACATTTAGTGGGGAAAATGTCTCATGCATTTTTCATTATTTATGATTAATGCTTTTCATGAGATGCTCATGCATTTAATTATGCAGTTCATGAGCCTTTATTAAACTCATGCATTATTATTCACTTTTGATATAAATGATTAATATTGGTGAGAGGAAATTTGTCTCACATATTATTCATTTAATGTAATTGGAAATTGGTTTTAATGTGAGAAACCACCTCACACCAATTTTCTATTTTTATCAATTGTAGGTTGAGAGAATCAAGGGCATGGATAAAGAGTCTTTAAGTGATTTTGGATACTTTTCCCAATTATGAGCCTGAGATAGTTGGAGATCCTACTTTGAGGGATCTTGTTTTTCCTTCTTTGTAATTAGGTCCTACAATAGTGGATGTTGTAATTAATGCTCTTTGCTAGAGAGTGAGTGAGGAAAAACTATATATATTCCTTATGTGGGCTATGTGGAAGGAAGAGGGAAGAAATGAGAGAATTCTTAGCTATTGAGAGTCATAGTGCTTAGCTAATGAAGAGCCATAGAGCTTGAATGTAAGAGAGCTTTGAGAGCTTACTTTAATGAAGGAATACAGAAGATTTTCATTCCAGTTGAAGCATATCTGTAGATGTAGCCCCAAAGGTGGAGGGGTGAACTCCGTTATCAACCTTTGTTGTCTCTCTCTTATTTAATTGCATGTGATTCTTTATATTTTAAGTTCATTTACTTATGTTTATGTGTTTTATGCATTATAATAGATGAAATAATGTGCTTAATTAAACCTATACAAGACACAATCAATTAAAATATCCTCCCACCATAAATGTTGGTTAGAGTAGTACTCAACTCCATTTCAGATCATTTGGTATCAGAGTAGGTGACTACTTTGCAGGATGGGTAGAGGAGCAAAGCACGCTGAAATAATGCAAGAGTTGCAAGAGATAAATGAAAACATTCAAGCCGACAATGCAGAGTTGCGAAGACTATTGAAGGTAGTTGAAGAGGATAAGCAGGAGCTTCAAGAGATGCTATAAGCCAAAGAGGATTTATTGGCTAAGTTGTAGAAGGTTGAAACGATGGACGCTGCATCTCAAACCAAGGTATATGATTTTACTTCATGTTCTGTTCTCTCTTAATATGAAACTAATGTTAGCATGAAGTTCCTCACGAAGATGGGGTATAGAGGAGGTGAACTTGGCATGAATGGCCAAGGAGTCATCTAGCCATTGGAGGTTGTACCAAGACAACCATTTGCAGGCTTGGGTTATGGACAAGAAGAGAAAGGAGAATGCTCGAAGGTAGCTGAAGCAAAAGTCATCTCTTCATCACTCGATTCCAAGAAGGGAATCAAGCCACCTAGTCCTTGTCAGTTCAAGGACAAGTTAGGAAGGTATAACAATCATTCAAATTCTTCTTTTGCATATAAGAGAAATGATTGCTTCCATAGATATTCTAACCGTGATGTAGTTAAGCATCACAGAAAGAAAGTGTGGGTTAAGAAGACAGATGTTTCCACGAGAAGTGAGACCAAGAAGAATGAGAACCTTTTGAATCCTCCTAACATGAAGACACAATTGAATGGGAAATGACATAATTTTTGCAGTTTCTGCAAAATCAGTGGCCATTGGGAGAAGAAGTGCTGGAAGTTGCACCCCGAAATTCGCCACAATTCAAGCAGACCTATGGTCAAAAATCTCGTGAAGAAGGAGGCTCCATCTGCCATTCGAAAAGCATGATTACGAGAAGAAAGTGCTTGGTGCTGGTATGGTAAGCAGTTCATAATGTTTTTGCAATTTTTATTTCTGCTCATATGCAAAATTTCAAGTTTTATGGGGGCATGTATCCCTCTATTGATGGAAAACACTCAATTTGTTTATGATTCAAATTCAACAATTAATTTCCCCATTGTGAAAAACTTGGAGAGCAGAATCCGACCATGGTTGAATCACATCAAATGACCTCTGGATGGATATTGTTTCTAGGATTTACCAAGATGACCATTTCACGACTCAAGAGGTCATATCCTTTTGGAGGATTATCACCTGGTGGAGAAGATTTCACATTGAAAATCAGGCATTTGGGGCTTTGAATTTCAACAGTACGGGATGGTATGCCATGGATATGAGCATGCTAGAGGTCGTCTTCCATAGAGGGATGCTAGATAACCATTGGAGGGTAGGATTACCACAAATCCGATGGAATCAGCAAGCCACGAGGGATTTCAACCAACTGTTGGATGAGGTATGTTGTGCGGAGTTGGTACAACATAGTTGGAATATTGCACAGTTAGTGTTTCATTGCATGAAAACATTGCAATGTTAACGATCCAAAGTTATAATTGTGCCATGGAGATATGCCACAACATCACTATGGGACTGACGTGCTAAGACACCAAAATAGGTATGCCAACAGTTAAGCAGCATAGAGGTGGCACCGTGGAGTAGGTTGAGAGCATCGGAAGGTGGAGATATATCAACACCAATTTATCGACAGAGAATTCATCGAGATTGCACTAGCATCATGAAATAAGGTAGCAAGATTCCATGTACAAGAATCTTGTCGGATTTGGAGCACCATAACATTGTAATTGCATTGACATCGTGTTTTCTAACAGAGTTGAGTACTTGCACAACCTTCCATAGATGAGCTTCATTCATAGAGATCTAAAGCCCTCCATTATCCTTCTGGGCGAGGACATGTGGGCCAAGGTCTCAGATTTCGGGTTGGTCAAGCTGGCCCATGATGGAAATTTTTTTGTTGAAATCATGTTGGTTGACACATTTGGTTATCTGGCCCTGGACTATGAAGTGATGGGTCGGGTGACAACCAAGGTGGAAGTGTTCAGCTTTGGTCTGGTGCTGATGGAGCTATAAGTGGACATAAGGCTCTGGATGAGATGAAACCAGAGGAGAGCATGCACTTGGTCATATGGTTCCAGTGTATGCTCATGAATCATGAGGGTTTCTACAAGGCTATTGATCCAGTCATTGACATGACTAATGATGCCTTCCAAATTATCTACACAGTGGCAGAACTGGATGAGCATTACATATCTTGGGAGCCCTTCTAGCACCTTGACATGGGCCACGCAGTCAATGTGCTCTCGCCCCTCGTCAAGCAGTGGTAGCCTGCCAACATGGATGCCGAGGAATGCTACGATATTAACCTTGATTTGCCCCTCTCCTAGGCACTCAAGCAATTGCAAACCATTGAAAGAGGGGTATCATCCCTTAGAGATGAGGACTACTCACTCAGAAGCTTGAAAAATACTCAGACAAGAATTCCCAACAAGCCTTTGGGATTTGTAGATTCCTTTCAATTAGCTGATTTCCAATGATCCATCACCCACAACAATCAGAAATATAGAATTGGGGGAACAAAATTGTAGAGATTTCAACATTCAATCATCCATGGTTGCTATTGATTGTATCTCAGATTGTGAATAATCTTGATATATGTGCCTCCATGCTCACTCTTTTACATGGGTTTTAAAACTTTGGCAAGTGTTTCAAAGATGTAAGCAGGAATGATTAGCTATAGATTTTAGCTTTAGGAAGATGTGGGCATTTTCATTCCAATTCCGAAGGATAGAGGTGAAGGAGTCTTGAAGGGATGTGTCTTTTTATATATTTTCATTGCAGTAGTTGCAGTTTTTGGCATTTGCATTCTGATTCCGAAGGATAGAGGTCAAGGCGTCATGTGGGAATGTGCTTTTTAGAGACATTGCATGCAGTTGATTATGGATTGAAGCTGATACTTTTGGATACCAAAAGTTTATTTTGTTGGTAGGTGTGATCCAAAAGGATTTCTACACGTGAAGGAGCATTTTACTTTGAGCCATGTTGATTTGAAGATTGGCGACAAAGTATTCAAGTGGATGAAATTCTGGTTAATGAGTTTTTATTTCTGACACATTTAGTGGGGAAAATGTCTCATGCATTTTTCATTATTTGTGATCAATGCTTTTCATGAGATGCTCATGCATTAATTATGCATTTCATGAGCCTTTATTAAACGCATGCATTATTATTCAATTTTGATATAAATGATTAATATTGGTGAGAGGAAATTTGTCTCACATATTATTCATTTGATGTAAGTGGAAATTGGTTTTAATGTGAGAAACCACCTCACACCAATTTTCTATTTTTCTCAATTGTAGGTTGAGAGAATCAAGGGCATGGATAAAGAGTCTTTAAGTGATTTTGGAGACTTTTCCCAATTATGAGCCCGAGATAGTTGGAGAACCTACTTTGAGGGATCTTTTTTTTCCTTCTTTGTAATTAGGTCCTACAATAGTGGATGTTGTAATTAATGCTCTTTGTTGGAGAGTGAGAGCGGAAAAACTATATATATTCCTTATGTGATCCATGTGGAAGGAAGGGGGAAAAAGGAGAGAATGCTTATCTATTGAGAGTCATAGTGCTTAGCTAATGAAGAGCCATAGAGCTTGAATGTAAGAGAGCTTTGAGAGCTTACTTTAAAGAAGGAATATAGAAGATCTGCATTCCAGTTGAAGTAGATCCGGAGATGTAGCCCCAGAGGTGGAGGGGTGAACTCCGTTATCAACCTTGGTTGTCTCTCTCTTATTTAATTGCATGTGCTTCTTGATGTTTTAAGTTTTTTTACTTATGTTGATGTGTTTTATGAATTATAATAGATGAAATAATGTGCTCAATTAAACCTGTACAATCCATAATCAATTAAAATATCCTCAAACCGTAAACGTTGGTTAGAGTAGTACTCGAATCCATTTCTGAGTTCGTGCAGATCTACTTAATTCATCAGAAAACATAACAGAAATAAATTTTAACTTCGCTAGAGTAGATAATCCTTCATATCATGCATTATTATGATAGATTTAGTGAATTCATGCAATATTCATTCATTATTATATAAAAACATATCATTAAGCGACAGAATAAGACATAAATAGTTACAACAGAAGTGCATAATAATTCTTAAAAAATAGTCTTTATTGATCTTCCATTCTCAGATTACAGACTCTTCTACCCTACGCACTCAGCTGCAGGGGTCAGTGCACTCAGCTGTAGACTCTACCCAGGCCTCCTACGCACTCAGCTGCAGGAACCTTCCCTTCTTCACCTAAGTATAGGAAGTGGAACCTTCTTGCCTTAGCACTTTCCCAAGACAAAAAAAGCCTTCAACATACCCAATTCTCCATAAAATGTTATCTCTAAGACTCGCTATGACTTAATTATATATAATTTTTAATACAATACCATGGTCCACAGACCATGGGTGAGTCTCAAAACTGACTTAACTATTTATCCAAACAAGGGACTAAGACCGCTTTGACACCTATGTATCTGTGTGCTCTGCATCCACATATTTTGGAGACTTCACATATTTTACGAAAACTTATACAAAATTTGGGTTATCTAACCCCAAAACTAACCCTAGGGACCCTATCCCAACAATCATTTAAAGAATGCATAGAATTTTATGAACCAAAAATTCTTGATGATGCCGTAAATAAATTAAAGCTCTGTTATGAACAAGAAAATCATAGGCCAGAATTTAAAAGTGATCAGAAAAAAATGAACAACAGTAAGGATAAGAAGAAATGGCCCAAGTGAACTATGGAGAACAAGGAAGGAATGCATTCATCTAGTGCAATTTAATTTCAGCTAAAATCTAATCCAATTGCCAAATGTAATGTGCATCAATAGGAAGGAGAACAACGTAGATTTGAAAGTAAAGTGAAGTTGAAATGATGGAATTATGGTTAAAATCACCAAAAGAGGGATTGCCACAGTAGAAGAACGTAGGTTCAAAAATTTACAACACCGAGGAAGCTTGGAATGTAGGGGATGTGTCACAAAGACTTCCCAACATCTATGTAGTTGTGGATAATTTCCAGGCATAACACCAAACACCCATCATTGAGGTGGAAGGTAAGTTGTGTAATCAAATTATTTCTATTTTAATTTATCCCAGTATATTAGTTTGGAGCTCAAGGAAAAGTGTTAGTTGGTCAAATAATTGCATGTAGAATCCTAGTTAGTTCAGTTGGAAAAATTAATAAAGAGAAAAATTAATTATTGGATGAAATCATGTGCATTTGAGCTCAACAATATGCCAACAACAACAAATTTAAATTTTTTGCCATTGGGTGTGTACAACATTTTTTCTGGCATGGATTTGTTGTACATGCACAGGTATAAAGTTGACTATTATGAAAAGGAAATTGAATGCCTAGATAATTCTGGAGAAAGAAAAATCTTGTGGGGTGAGAAAAATCCAATTTTGTTGAGACTAATTACAACCATGCAAGCTAAGCATAATGGACAAAAATTTTACAGATTATTGATGTACAAATTTTTAGTGATGGAAAAGTTGATGACATCACTGGGAAAGAGGAGATTGAAGTGCTAGAGAAGTATCCCATGTTACAGAAATTCGGAGATGTGTTTCTAGTTGATATTTCGGGACTGCCTCCTCATAGAAAAGTTGATTTCTATGTTGAATTAGTGCATGGAGCAGAACCAATGTCTAAGGCACCATACTAGATGACTATGCCTGAGCTAGATGAGTTAAAGATACAATTGAAAGATATTCTTGATAAAAGTTACAACCATGTGTATCATCATCGGGAACTCGAGTATTGTTTTTGAATAAAAAGGATGACACAATCAGACAAAGCATTGATTATTGGCAGTTGAACAAAGTGACAATCAAAAATCGATATTCGTTTCCACATGATGATGATTTATTTGATCAACTAAGAGGAGTGGTCTTCTAGAATATAGATTTGAGGTTTGGGTATCATCAGGTGTGCATCTAAGAGGAAGACTTCTAGAAAACTATTTTCTAGAAAAGATATGGACAATATGAGTTTGTAGTGGTATTATTTGGGCTTACTCATGTCCCTACCACTTTCATGTTTTTAATGAATAGTGTGATGCTTCCTTACTTGGACAAGTTCACGATTGTATTTGTTGATGGCATATTGGTGTTATAGCTCGAAATATCACCCTTTGTATTTGTGATGCTTGGTTTATGGCCTAGGGCAACCCCTCCTTCCAGACTTGGTCCAAATATTTTAAAAATAGTGTTTTACTCCTTGTACGCTACTTTTCCCTGTGTTAAAAGTGTGTACACGTGTGTTAGTCAATACCCAACCCACATATATGTGTTAAAACACTTAAAAAAAAAAAATCTCCTTAACTATGGGTAGAGTTCATGATTTTACCTATTGATTACCTACTAGTGCTTGTGGCCCAACTATTCCCAACTATTTCCCCAACTTAAAAACTAAATGGATGAAGTATAAAAAGACTACTATGGGAAGGCCTTAAGGAGGAGAGAAATGATAGAATTACTATACTGATATTATCCCATGATCAAGTCTGAAGTATCCATGTGCTTCAAGTACTTCCCCAAGTTTAGGAAACCCTTGTTTCCTTGAGTGATGATATTCTCCGACTTGCTTGAGATATCATGGTATTGGTTATGGAATGAGGTTGTTGAAGACTGGGACTGGAAAAACCTGGAGGACGTTTCCACTTGGAGCGGGAAGAGGAAGACTCAGGTGAACTCTTTCCATGTTTATTATAGTTTTCTACAATAAAAAGAAACATTTTCTTGTTCTAGATGTTGACTTTGTTTATGCATATGATGTTATTGTTATGGTTTATATATGAATGGCTATTTTGATGTAGAACTAACCATTTATTTATATGATATAAAGTTGATTTCACTAAAATTCTTTATCTATATGCTACTATGTGTATTCGAATTGGTTGATTTGCAGATTTGAAGATCATCAAGAGTTGCAGAGGGTTTGAACGCTAGCCGGAACTACCCAAACGAAGGACATCCGGGTATGTTCATCCTCGTATAGTTAGTTCATTTAAGCATGTTTCCTGAGTTGAATGCTTGTTTCTTACTATATATTACTCCTGCTCTGCTAGGGTTCTGACCCCAAATCCCTAAGGGACTTATTCCCTGAACAATTGGTGTATTCAAATAATGGAGAACAACATGATAAGAACATAGATGTAGTACTACAATTGCTAGGGGAACACAAGATTTATGAAAATATCAACAAGTGCATTTTCTTCCAGACACAGATTATTTGTAGCACATTGTCTCCAAGGAAGGGATATTAGTTAATCCGAAGAAGGTCCAAGGCATTATGGAATGGTGAAGACAGAAAATTGTGAATGAGATTATATCATTCATGGGATCGGCAATCTACTACCAGAGGTTCATCAAAAACGTTTCCAAGGTATGCCATCCTATCACATCCTTGCAAAGGAAGGGAAAGTAGTTTGAATTGGCATCAAAATGTGCAACAAGCTTTGAGTAGTTGAAATAGCTACTCACTAATTCTCCCATGTTGAGGATTGTAGATCAAGATTTTTTATTTTTTTATTTTTATGGTTTGTACAAATTCTTTCAAAGAAGGGTTGGTGGAGTCTTGATGCAGGAAGGGTAGGTAGTCTGCTATAAATCACATAAATTAAATGAACATGGCACAAACTATGTGACTTATGATAGTTAGCAACCATTATTCATGCATTTATGTGGAGACATTACCTCCTCAACTGAAAGTTCACACTCATGACAGGTCATAGTGGACTCAAATATTTATTTGATCAACCTAAGTTGAATGCAAGACAAGCTAGATGACTAGATATACTTAGTGAATTCAAATTTGAGATCAAGTACATCAATTAGAAAGAGAACAAGGTTGTTGATGCACTCAATTGAAGAATCCAATCAAATCACATAGCAACCATAAGTTCATATGGAGTGGATCAAGTAGAATGGATCAAGCGTGCATGATAGCATGATGAGAAATATCAACAAGTGAAGGAAAAGTTGCAACACGATGGTGAGAATAAGGAATATCATCTCACAGATGAAGGTCTAATTAGATTTAAGAATTCAATCTATGTACCATATAATGATGAATTGAAAGGGCTTATAATGAAAGAGTTTCATGCAAAACTATATTCCAGATCCAGGATACCAAAATACTCTCACAATCATCAAGAAGTTTTACTATTGGCCTAATTTGAAAAAGGAGGTGGCTAATTTTGTTGAAAAATGCATAGAATTCCAGTAGGTGAAGGTTGAATGTAAACATCCAATAGGCTTATTGCAACCCATTCCCATTCTAGAATGGAAGTGGGAAGTGATCTCCATGGACTTCATCATCGATTTTCTAAGAACCTCAAAACAACATGATGCAATTATGGTGGTGATTGACAAGTTGATCAATGTATCTCACTTTTTAGTAGTTAAATCCACAACTTAGTAAGAGAAGTGGCTCAAATATTGATAAAGGATATTGTGAAGTTGCATGGATTTCCAAAGAAAATTATTTGAGATAAATATGTCATGTTCACTTCCAAGCCTTGGAAGGGACTATTTTCAGGATTGGGGAAATAATTGGCTTTCGTACTACTTATCATCCATAGGTAGATGGGAAAATAGAGAGGAAAATTAGAATCCTAGAAGACATGTTGAGGATTTATGTGATGCACCAACAAAAGAAGTTGGAAAAGTATCTTCTACTTGTAGAGTTTTCATACAACAATGAGTACCAAGAATCTTTAAAGATGAGCCCATTTGAGGCATTATATGAAGGAATTGTAATATTCCTATCAAATAGAGTGATCCAATGAACAGGCTCGTTATTGGGCTTGATATGCTAAAAGGGATGGAGAAACAAATGCAGATCATTAAGCATAATTTAAAGAGAGCACAAGATAGGAAGAAAATCTATGCGGATCAACATAGGTTTCTTAAGTAATTCCAAGTTAGAGAACATGTTTACTTGAGAATTAAAACCAAGGAAATTTCCTTGAGGATTGGGTCATGTACCAAGTTGGCACCATGGCTTTGTGGACTTTTTCAAATACTTGAAAGGATAGGACCAATGGCCTATACGATGACCTTACCTCCATTAGTTAAAATCAATGGTTTTTCCATGTTTCTTTGCTTAAAATATATGTACAAGATTCTAATCATGTGAATGACTGGTATGTGCTACATGTGGAACTAGAGGGATAAATCTAGCCAGAGCCAATTTGCATTCTAGACTGGAAGAGCATCATGCTCCAGAATCAAGCAGTAGGGCAAGTTAAAGTGTAGTTGAGGCACTTTGGGGCTTAGGAAACCATTGGGAAATGATTGATTCAATGAGGGAATCATATCATTCTTTATTTGTTGGTTGAAGGAAATAAATATAATTGTAAATATTGTATAGAAGTATGTTTATAAACATCCATAAATAAAATATGTGTGTGATTTAAAGCATGTTTTGGTGTTGTATATGGAATAAGAACACCGACGACAGTGTTCCCCCAAGGGGGAGGGGTTTGTGATAGACCCAAATTAACTTATATTTATGTATGCAATGTAAATAGTATGATAAAAAAGAAAATGGGTTGGGTAATGGGACATGGATTCCAGAGGGATGGGGTGATTTCTTGCTGAAAATAATATTAATGTATAGAAAATTCAAATGAGGAATTTGAAAGGTCAAGGAGAGGAAAATTGCATTGCTAGAAAAAAAAGATTGGAACAACAAGAGAAGGAAGGGGAGCTGGAAAAAGAAGACCACAAAGACAAAAACATAGGGAGAGAGAAAATTTAAATTACCAAGAGAGGTTGAAAAATAGAAAGGAATGATTTTTTCAATTGGCAAAGGAGTTGGAAGAAACCACCAGGTGAGGAATTGATTGTCTCTAGATTCCCTGGTGGCTTGGAGGGTGGAGATGGTGTTTCTCAGGAAATTCCAAAGGGATGGGGTGGAGGAATTGATCCTGGAAAATTCCTGGAGGATTTTTGGATGTTTCTTTGTTGTATGTTGATTTTACTATGGATTCTTGAATCCCTGCATTGGGTGTGTTGGCTTATAGGGGCCTAACCCAAGTTTGGATTTAATTAGCCAAACAAATCCCTATACTGTTGGCCCTCTCGGCAACATCCCGTGGAGCGCGGACTGAGGTCTCACCCGAAGCAGTATGGGGGGATGCTGGAACTAAGTTTCTGCACCCTTTAGATGTATGAGGGATTGATTTGGTCCAACTGTGAATACCTTCACATAGGTTACTTCGCACACTTCCCTGGCCTACGAGGCCTTTGCGTAGACCTAACCAGGGGCTATGGGGCTTTCACACTGCTAGAGCAGCGATCTACACTAACTCCCAATTCGCCCCGTCGATCTTACTTATCTTCTTATAACAGTTAGTTACCTTTGCATAAATAGATACCTTGTATTATATTTACTTGTTTAGCACATTCGTATAAGTTTGCACAACAAAATAACAGCAAACTTGTACCCAATATACTTCAATGTATAAAATAGAAACTGATACATAGAAATATGGTAAAACTTCTCTTTATTAATGCTTCCAATGGTTACATACTTGACCTGCCCTATGCACTCAGCTGCGGACTACTAGGCCTCTATGCACTCAGCTGCAAAGCCTTCTCCTACTCTATGACCCAAAGACACAACTCTACACTTCGACTTACTGCTTCATCAATTTCTTATATGACCGATTTCTCTTTCTTTACACTTAGAGCCTCGCTCTATTTATACAATCTCTCAAATCGACACTACATTTACAAAAGTAAGGGCGGACAACCCTATGACTCTATTACAACTTCACGCTCTGTGCCCACAATTCACAAAGTCTTTACAATAGACTTAGTTAAAACTTTGGCTTTAAGCCCCAAAACTTGCCTTGGGGGGGATCCCATGCCCAACAGGGACCCAACACAAACATCATGACTCACTCTCGAATCACTCTGTTGGTGCAGAGTTCTTCGCACGAAGACCTCTCAACTATACTCGAATGGCTGCAAGGTTGGCAACGCACTGAGTAGCTACTTGATAAATCTCCTGGACTCATTGTTCTGAGACCATGGTGTTGGAACTGCTCCCCTGCATCTATTCCTGCATCCCCTACATCTGTGTGAGCTTGCCTTAAATTGTTGCTGTGATTACAAAGGCCTCATTGATCCAAGGCTAAACATATGCCTTCAAAACTACTTCTTTGTGTCATGCTACATCCACTTGCTCTTTAAGCACTTTGTACTATTGCATTCATGCGAACCTCTGAGTGAGAGCCACCATTTGCGCAGTCCCTTTGACATTGTCATACTACTACTGTAGCTCACGCGCCTCTGTTTCCAAGCGTTGTACGTTCAAGTCCTCTTGCAGATTTGTGAGGACCTCGAATGATTCTTCTAACATTGTGGTGCAGTCTCTTACTGCACTGCTGATCTCCTCCAGCCCTGATGTAATGGTATTGGTGAGCTGTTCCCGTACCTTTCGAGGAGTGGACGACTATGCCTTCATTCATAGCTCTGCTATTTGAAGGTTCAACTCTAGCTGAACCTTGGCCATTTCTTCTCGCACCTTGCGCACCCCTATTGTTAATCTATGGATGCGCGCCTCTGCTAGTGCTGCGACTGGGATGGTGAGCTCATGTACCATCTGGTAGGCTTCTTCAAGTACCTACACCATCTACCTGTTCTACGAGATGACTTCATTGCGCTGCAAGCTCAACTACTCCATGTTGATATTTTGCTCACTCAACACCTGCAACATGTGACACTCCCTAGCCCACAGTTCTACAGTAATCCCATCCTGCAGAACATAGAGTGTCTCCCACGGGAGTGCAGCCATGTTGATCCATATCCCTTTTAGTGTACTAACCGTAGGTCGGTCGGCCTCATTTGTTGTAACCAGTGCCCCTTTTGGTAGCACTATTGTGTTGGTTGTACGAGTGTGCAACATTTCCTCGGCTGTGGTTGTTTCTACTATGAGGCTGGCTGAGAAGGAACTAGCCTGAGGAGCGCACACCTTCAACTCCTGAATCTGTTCTTGGAGGGCCCCAACATAATCTAATTCTCCTCCACGAAGTTCTGGAGGGCCTCTATGGTGATGTCGCACACTGTCTCGCTTATATCATGCAAATCACCCTCAGTAAGGGTGATCAGGTTGATTGATATCTTAGATGATTTCACCTTCTTGCATGACCCCATCCACTCACTTGGGAATTAGCGATTTAATAGTGTCGATGTTGTTTGTGGGTCTGCGCTACCCTCCTCTACCTCTGTTTCCATCTCCTGTTCTTGCTCGAGCATAGGCAACTTCTGACCTTGGCGCACCTTCTCTGCTACCTTTTGTGCTATTGCTGCAGCTTTTTTCTATTCTATGGTTGTCTGTGTAGTGTCCCGTGCCTCCTACGCCTTTGCTGCTGCTACTTCTTTCCTTCTATTTTCTGCCAACTGGGCCATGTAGTTTGGCCTCCTCCTTATTCTTCTCCGTAGTAGACTTTTCTACTGCGGAAATTTCTAGGGCGCACCATTCCAGTGGCCACGTCTCTAGTACATCAAATATCACATCATCTATGGCTATGTAGGGTGCTCGCTCCATTTTTTTATAGGGTCCTTGCATGCCCTGAGATTGATGTGATGAAAATCTGCTTTAAACTCTACAAAACTTTGCAGGCTATTGTAGATAGTCGGTGATAACCATGGCTTGCGGTTAATCTCCATTCTGATGTTCATCTCCATGAACACCCATAATATTTTACTGTTGCGGATTTGGTTTATGTCCTTAGTGGCCCACAATGAAGCATACTTTTTGGCCTTCAGGAGATCCCTTGCAATTGTGGGGAACTGGCTGTCTCCTGTAATTCCCCCACCACCAGCACTATGGATAGCAGAAGCCATGCATAGTGGAACATTTTTCCTTGTTCCTGTGCCTCGTGGCAATTCTCCAGGAACTCTTTGCACAAGAATTCAGACTAGTTAAACTAGACCCCTTCTGCATATTGTTTAGCAAGTGCCACCACTGGCACAGGTACCTCATCCATGCGACACTTCTGCATGAGCTTACCTGCCAGTATCTGGGTCGCAACTTTGACTGCTTTGTTGTTGATGCTAGATATGGTGTAGCCCCTTTTCTTCTTCTCTAGCTTGTATTTCTTTTTCATGGCCTTCGCGATGGCCAAATCACTACTCTTACCCTCTGAAATGTCTGCAGGGTCCTCTCCTTTACATGGGAGCCAGGTAATGCGATGGATTAAGTGGTCTATGATGGGGATGGGCTCCTCCAACCACAAACACCCACCATGCACCAGGTAGAGCAACTGCCTGATGACGAAGATCGTTACTAGGGCGTGGTGGTAATGCGGCACCCAGAGCAGGTTTAATAACCTTTCCTTTTCAACTCCGCATAACCACTTGTGTGGCTCCAATTTTATAACTCCCACCGCAGTGTTCTGCTTCGACTTCATGAGCTGCAGGATCTCCAGGTGAGGGAATTTCTCATGGTCAGCGAGATCCCAATCTTCAAACTTCAAATTCGACACCCATCCCAGGTGTGTGCCATCAAAAATGATATCATCTGGGAGGAAAGGAATCTGTAGAGAGCTCTTGCTCTCGTCGAGGTCCTTGGGAACTTTTGACTCCCCCTTCCTTGGGGGGACATACGCGAGAAGCTTTGTTGGCAGGTAGGTAGCCTCAGTTTCTTCCTCCATGCCCTCGTCCTCATCCTCTTCAATGATGAAATCCTCAAGGTCTTCTTCCTCCTCGTCTGTTTCCAGGTTAACTGCTTTCCCTTTTTCCTCCATCGTTAATCTGGTTCGTAGCTGGTTTCAAGGGGACAGATGCACCAGAATCATTGGTTGTTTATCTTTCTTTGGTCTCGGAGTGCACGGTGATTTAGGGATTTCCACAAAAATCTCGGTGCCTTCAGGGGCATCTTCTATGGTTAGGGCTTGTGCAGCCTCTTCAGCGGTCATATTTGCAATTTCCATAGCTTCTTTAGATGTTGCCATTGTTCATCCAGAAAGTTATCAACCATTCACTCAGGTGCTTAACCAATGCTCTCCACAGGACAAGCAGGGCTCAGTTTGGAATACGTGGGGCACACGACATCTCAATTCGTAAATGACCAAGTGTTGTTTGCTGGGGAACCCTTTGTATTTTATAACGCCTTTTGAATTTGAATTTGACTGTCCCCCCTAAATTTGGTCCATTAATGCTACCTCGGCAATAGATTTTCCCAAATCTTACCCATAAAACTCATCTTACATTCCTGTCACCTGTTCCATTTGGTCTCAAGTTAAGCATCACATCGTGAATAGTTACTACAACGGTCACTTTTTAGCCAACCCATGCTGCAGCGTAGCCCCCTTATGCAGTCATAGACCTTGTGACACTTTGCTTTCACATGCAGCCCCAACATCGCACAGCTCCTAGGCAGAGTAGTTTATAGTCTCGCGCCTCCTTTCAACCTCCTAGAGTGCTAAGACTATACTTCCCCCAGTTAGTCAGGTGGTTGTGCCACATGTATAGGATTCCAAATGGTCATCCATCACTTTTCTTGCAGAAAATCCACCTTTTATTTTTACTGTCTATGTTGCATACTTTACCATTAGCATCGTGCCACCATGGGTGATCCCTTTAGTAATATACGGTCCAATCCATGGCATCAATCTGATTAACTCTCAACGGTAGTCCCAAAATTTGTCACCGTAGTCGTGCACACCTTGTTTTATTATCCCAATTTTCTTATCAAGAAAATCCTTTTGTATTTCTTCCTCAAGCTTCTTGACTTCTGCTTCCACCAGAGGGTGTTTCTCCATTAAGTGCACTCTTTCATTTATGAGTTCTTGGAGCCTAAGATCACCTTGTTGGATTTCTTCTTCATGTCCCAAGAATTCTTCTTTGTTCAGATGTGCTATCCCTCCTTCCAAAGCTCTGTGAGCCATCAAATCCACCGGCACTGCTATGCGTAGACTAGGCACATTATACTTTATTGGGACAACAATGTTTGCTCCATAAGCCAACCTAGAAGGCATCTTCCCTATCAGTTTCTTGCACGTTGTCCTATAATCCCATAGAACTATTGGTACATGCAGGTCCCAATCACTCCACTACGGATTATATACCCTGTTCAGTGTTTTTCACACTTCGTTAAAGGCTTTTGTGTGGTAGTCTTCTGCGCACTTGTTCCTTCCACTCTTTGTCATCCCAACTGGAGGGACTATTTGTGCAATTTCCTTGCCAACACCTACTTATTGACACTATTCCTGAACATAAAGTCCGTGTGCATCCGCGTAAGTTGTTTATCATGTGCCTTTACCCATCTGAACAAATGCACGTGCAGATCATTTCGTCTGTCATACTTGTCTTTTAGATGCATCTGAGGCTTCCTAAAATGCATGCGCATCACTCTCTTGCATTTGTGCTAGTCCTCAAAGCTTCCTTGGTACGTACTGCACCACTTCGCAGGCATAACATGTAGTACCAATTTCAAAGCCTCGAAACATTATTGTTCTGACACCTCTCTTTCAAATCTATTGAGGAAGGCATCGACCTCGTTTAACCCATCATATGTAGGCAGATCTCTTACTTCCGTTGGTACGAAGCACAATGATCTTGTCATCATATTGCAGTTCAACGTGGTTACCTCGTGTAACTAGTTCTGCATCGCTCCTTCTCTTCATCTGAATCGACGTACAGGAGCTTTAACGCTCCCATGATATTTGCCCATCCACGGTGGGATTTATGTAGTCTTTCTCTCACACGGTCATCTTGTAGATGCAGTCTAAGTCGTCATCACTTTCATAGTTGTGCACTGGCTTTGTGTAGCGCGATCCTTCTACAAGGTCCAAAGGTACGATTATGCACAAATATTTTTTCTCAAAAATCATCTTACGCTTCTTCATATTTATCACTCTATTCATGTCAGTGGCCCAATATATTCCTAATAGCACAAGGTAGGGATTGCTTTCATCAACAATCTCTATCACTTGAAAATCTGCCAGTGCGCTTGCTCCTCCAATATCTATGGTTATTCCCTACAATCTTCCCATAGGTAGGATCTTTTGTTGGTTTGCCATTCGTAGTTGGATAGGAGACCATTGCAATGTAGGCCTTCCCATGTGCTGCAATGTCTGCTTCGGCAAAACATTCGCGTCTGATCCTAAATCGCAATTAATCTCATTTCTCTTCCTGTCCTCATCGCATGATTTCCAATCTTCTGGACTACGTGCGGTTCTCCTGGCGCGGTCACAGCGCATCTATTTATGAGTTCCTGCAATCCCTTTATAGTCTTACTATCACGCAATAGCTTCATGCATGTTTCCAAGAATGTTGTGACCATCGATGGGTCCAATTCCGGCTTCGGTCTATCTTTGCTTCCTGAAGTGAAGGCATTAGTGAAGCTCTTCCTAGATTTCATCAAGGTTTCCTTAGTGCACACCAAATAAAAATCTGGTTCTTTCGTCAGAGCCTTGCCAACCCAAGTACTATCTTCAGGCTTCTTTCCTTTATCATCATCTGTCATCATCCCACTTCGGAGAACAGTGTTTACATTAGGGTCTTCCTCGTGCGGCTCAGACCTCATAATTTGTAGGTTCTAGGTGAGGGGAGGTTGGAGTGCTCCCTTGTCGTGCAACCTTGCTATCAGTTGGGGACAATCCTCTGTCTCATGACCAAACAATGTACAATACAAGCATGATGGATGCTTCAGATTCATACAATCATGAGAAAAATGTCTTGCCCCCCCGCAATTGTAACATATCAGTTGTCAACGACCTCTTCCGGGTCCTCCTCCACCTCAGCCTTGTCCGCGTTCCTGAAATCTGGTTCGTGCCACTCCTACATTCTGGTCAAGGGGTCGTGTTTCGGCCTGAACTCTGTAGGTAGGAGTCCTATCCATCATTAGCTCATAACAACTATAGGTGCACTCATCATGTCCCACTAATCTACAGAAATTACAGAACAACTATTTTGAATTCTGCGTGTACTTCTACAATAAATGGTAGTTGTTTGTAGCATGCTTTCCTCTTATTTGACAAATCGCGCACCACAACACAGGTACTGCGCTAGGTCCTGCTTTGGCTTCTGGTCTTAACAACATCGATCGTCCTCCTGTGAGGTAATTTGTGAACACTAGGCAGTGGTCCTTGTCATGACCCTGACCCTTACATTTAAAACACCATACCTCGTCGCGCACTTCCGGGCGAGCTGTCCTATCTTGTTTCAGACTTTGCATCTCAAGGCACAAGTTTTTCAACTGCATGTGGATCTACTGAACTCCCAGGTTAGGATCCTATATCGGGGTCTCATGCAGCCTCATCATGATCTCCAAGGCCTCTACCTAAGTTTTTAACCTTTTTTGTGATAACGCGTTCCTCAAATGCGGTGTTAACGATGCTATAAACCATTCGCGGTGTTGTCCATATGTCAAAGTCATGTTAGCTTCAGGAATTGTGCACTTTAGTCTCTGATCCAACTTCTAAGGAGTCTCACCTGGTAGCATCATGATCTCCTTGAACCCAATGATCAACTGTGCCTCTGACTTCGGCCTGTTAAATTCTCTGTTCAATGTAGTTTAGATATCTGTGATCCCTGCATTCAGATTGTCATTAGAATGCTTAATATACCAGGTCAAAACGTGATCCTGTAGAGCATTAACCAAATTCACCTTATTTATATTGTTGTCTGTAATTCCCTGTGCTTCCCATACAACTTTTATCATGAACCAAAATTGGTACGGATCTTCATTTCCTACTCCCTTGAACACTGGAAACTTTATCGCACTTGCCATATTGACTTGTGGTGGTGGTCGAGGTGGTACGGGTAGAGACGAGGGTGAAGCTGGTGGTGGTGTGGGTGGGGGTGGTATGCGTAGAGTCCTCTGCGTTATCAAATTGATCACACTTCTTGGTGAGAACTTCATGAGCTCTTCATTGTCCCCTCGTAGAGGTGAAATCGAGGGGCTCGTTTCTAGTTCTGTACTACCTTCGTTTCTATAAATTCTCCCACTTCGCGTATTCCCAAACATCAATATATTCGCATAATTTTTTTTCGCACAGTAGCATTTTAATCCAGGTGTTCAAATACTTAACATACTTACCTTCTGGTCCTTTGAGGAAGCATCGCTCTTCCCCACTATAGCTGACTGAAGTATCTACCGTGAACTCAATAATGAATCATCCTATAATTCGATCGAGCCAGTGATAAAAAATGTGTGTGATCTTATCCTCTGATGCTTCTAATCTGTGCACCAACTTTGGGGTCCACACAATAGGACTGTCGAGCTTGCACCTTCCTTGGCTATCTGCTAGCTTTACAATCCACTCGTACAACTCAGTAGGGAAAGATGCGAAGAAAATTTCATGGATCTCTGTGTACAGGTAGCAGTCTAACCACTCTTCTTTTGATAGTCACAGATTCCTATTCTCTTGCACTGCAAACTTGTGAATTCTCCTGTCCAACCAACCTTCAATTTCTTTCTTAGTTGGATTCCAATGATACGACATCATACATCTCTATGCAGATTCCGGTCCCAGTAATGGAACCATTTGTTGGCTTATAGGGGCCTGACCCAGGTTTGGATTTAATTAGCCAAACAAATCCTTGTATTTTTGTCCCTTTCCAAAACATCCCGCAGAGTGTGGAATAAGGTATCACCCAAAGCAGTATGGTGGGATGCTGGAACCAAGTTTCTGCACCCTTGAGATGTATGAGGGGTTGATTTGGTCCAACTGTGAATACCTTCATGCAAGTTACTTCGTGCACTTCCTTGGCCTACAAGGCCTTCACACCCTGATATATTTGCCTTCACGCAACCCTAACTAGGGGATGTGTGGCTTTCGCGTTGTTGGAGAAATGATCTACACTATCCCCCCAAGTCAGCCCATGGATCTTACTTATCTTCTTATAACAGTTAGTTATCTTCACATAAATAGATACCTTGTATTATATTTATGTGTTTAGCACATTCATGTAAGTTCGCACAACAAAATAATAGTAAACTTGTACCCAATATACTTCAATCTATAAAATAGAAACTGATACACAAAAATATGGTGAAACTTCCCTTTATTAATGCTTCCAATAGTTACAGACTCGACCTACCCTGTACACTCAGTTGCAGGGGTCTGTGCACTTAGCTGTGGACTACGAGGCCTCTGTGCACTCAATTGCAGAGCCTTCTCCTACTCTACGACCCAAAGACACAACTCTACACTTCGACTTACTGATTCATCAATTTCTTAGATGATCAATTTCTCTCTCTTTAGACTTAGAGCCTCGATCTATTTATATAATCCCATGGTTCATTTACCATGGGTAGATCTCTCAAACCAACACTACATTTAAAAAAGTAAGGGTAGACAACCCTGTGACTCTATTAAAGCTTCACGCTCCACACCCAAAATTTGCGGAGTCTTTACAATAGACTTAGTCAAAACTTGGGCTTTAAGCCCCAAAACTTGCCTTGGGGGATCCCATGCCCAACAGGTGGAACATAATATCATGTTTTGAAGGGTGGTGTTGGGGGGGCTCATTAACTTAATCGACTAGCCTAGTCGAGTGAGAAAAGCATATTGTAAGTCAGTCGATAGTCTTGTTGATTCGAAGATTAATTAAGATTAAGCTAAGTCAAGTTAGATAGGTAAATTGTTGTAACTATCTTGACATGGTATAAATATCCTTGAATGTATCAATGTATCGGTTCCATTCAGCTTTAAGAGATATATAATAAAGTCTGCTTTTATTGGTTCTCCACTGCTTGTGTCTTTTCTATTCTCTATTTACTTGCGTGCTTTTGATCCAGGTGGATATTGGTGGCCACCTGCCAAGTCCACCTAGACCCCCACCATTGTTTCTCTCAGCATTTTTAGTTTCCTTAATTGTAGCACAACTTACTATTTTTAGCAGTTTTTCGTGTCCTGAACTTCTGGAGCCGTTTTGAGGCCCTAAATGATGTTTTTTGGGAAATCTGGGGGCAACATGGGTCCATGGACCGATGTTGCCCTTCCCAAAGTGGTAGTACTCAGATAGATCTTTCTAACGAGCTATTGTACGTGTCAAACAGAGATCGTATGCCAAAGTTACGACCCCGGGAAGTTGATGTACCAATTTACCCAAATGGGGCCCACAGTTTGGCGTTTCATCTCCTAGGGTTAGGTTTTGGAATGTGAAGGGTTTTCCATTGTTTCTCAACAATAAATAGGCCTTCGAGCCTCATTGTAACACAGTTCAGAGGCATGTAGCCACCACATCTCTTCTCAGAGATAAGCTACTGTAGAACCTCTATTCTACACCTATTTGTCTACCATTTTCCTCAACTTTTCCTTATCTTTCCTTCACTTTTGCCTCATTTTCACCATAAAACCTCTCAGATCATTACATTCAGTGTCAATAAGCATGATCAAGCAAGTTTTGGTAATGGATGACTATTTGTTTAGTTTTTGACTTACTTGCAGGAATCTCGCAGCTATCTGATGATCCCGCAGCTATCTGAAGATCCTGCAGCCTTTTTGTTAAACACTATGATCCACGTGTCGGTTTGCTAGACGAGCCACATGGGCACTCAGGTATCAGCGTGCTCGAGGTTCCTGTCCGTTTGTTCCAGCTATCCATGTCATTTTTACCCATGGTCAAAGCTGGTTAAGCCACGGTCAACTCAAGGTGGTTTAAACGGTGTTTGAAAGCTGTTTGGTCATGTCACCTTGAATGGTGATCTGTCCATGTTCTACAGATGGCAGGGGACGCAATCCAACATAGATTTATTATCCATGTCGACAGAACCACTAAACTCGTCCACGCAGCCGTGATGTGTCAAAGGACCTTTAATACGCATACTGTTTTATTGTTTTTCTGTTAACTAGCTGTACGCATAGGCTATCTTAGAAACTCCTATAAATTGATGCGTCTGCGTACGCTCAAAGAACTTTTTATTAGTTGTAATTTTCTGAACTTGTGTGGAATTTAAGAGCTTTGTGAACTCTGTTTTCTAGTGCTATTCCAGCACTCTGTTTTGTATACTTTTTGCAAATGGAGGAATAGACATAGCACCGTTTTGAAGTTTCCAGATCTCTGAGTTTTCTTGTGGCTGAATGAACAGAGGGCCCCTGCTCGTCTCAGCCCTTGTAAAGTATTTTATGTGCAGTATTTCGTTATTTTCTTGTTTATTTCCTTAAGCATGTATAGTTTCATTTACTTGTTTTCCTTTCTTTTCAGCTGATCAGTGTTATTTCTTTGCAGGTTTCTTTTAGCCCGGGATTTATTTTTATATGTGTTGTGTTTGCTTTATAGCTAATGGTATTTGAAGTTGACAATTCAAGTGCTGCCTTTGTCTTTATAGTTAGTTTTTAATCTTATTTCTCAAAGAGCTATTAACATACATGAATGATCTTCATCATAAATTATTATCTTTTAAGATCAAAATATCACTAACTTGCAGCTTGTTTGGGTACTTTTTGGACTGTTCTTAAGCTACTTTCTTTCCGTGCTTTACACAGTACATGTGCTTTGAAGCATCGAGTTAGAAAGAGTAAATCATTACCACTAGTCTTTAGAGTAAAAGTTTTGATTTTAAAGTGCTTCCTAGACTATTTCCTCACTACTTTCTAATCATGCTTTCCATAGTACATATGGCTGAAGTAGAGAATTAGAAATAGCAAATTATTATCATTAGTCTTTCAAGCATATTTTTCTCACTTTTATAAATTCCACTTAAGCTACTTTCTTTCCGTGCTTTACACAGTACATGTGCTTTGAAGCATCGAGTTAGAGAGAGATAATCTTTATTCTTGGGTTTTAAAAGTGATTCTCTTTTCTTTTATTAGCAGCAACTTGAACGGTGTCTAGTGCCATTGGTAGTGGTCATTTGCTTTCAAGTTTATTTCAAGTCATTTCAATTCATTTATTCTTTCCAAGCATTTCCTTTCAAGCAATTAGTTAGAGATCACTCCACACACACTTCCACTCATTTAGAATTCACTCTACACACACACCATCACTCACTTGTTTATAAATTCTCACTCCATCTTAGGAACATAATTAACCACAACAACACCCCCCAACGATAAGAAAAACTCTAAGAGGTTACTTAAGTACATATAGTACACCCTCACTTCATCAGCTTACGAGCCCCGGGTTGACAATAAATACTAGCAATTTAGATAACACTAAATTGACTAAACATTTTGGCGCCGTTGCCGGGGAAGTGAAATTAAGTAGCCATATTCTTAGAAGAAAAATAATATATAAAAAAAAAAACTTCAAGAAAAGAAGTTAATAACCCATCTAAGTATGCTCTCCTCTTGCACTTTGAAGTGATCTGGAGGATCAGAAAGGAGAAAGTTATTGATTTAATAGTTTCTTGAGTATGCTCTCTTCTTGCACCTAGAGTGAACTGGAAGATCAGAAAAAGAACTATTTAACTTAACTTGAAGATAAAATAAAAATGACATGCATAGAGCTAGAGATTCTAGGGGAAGGTTTTTAGCTAGAGCTCGAAGTTCAATTTTTACAAGTCCATCTGCTTCAAGAGATAGACAAGAGACACCTTCCTTATCTCCAACCGAAACTCCTAGTCCTGAAATTCAAGAGCCAAGAGTTGACTCTCCTATACCTTCTATTGAGTTTGAACTAGGAAGAGACTCTTCTCTTTCTCCTACCAGACAACCAATTGTAATTGAGGAAATAGACTCACCTGAAGAGGAAGGAGAAATCTCTCCTCATTCACCCTTTGTAGAAGAACCAGAAGATTTTGAAATCCCTAGGAGAATCATCATGGCAGAGGAAGAAGGAGGCGATAGAGGTAGAGGTAGAGGAGGAGGAGGAAATAACAATAACAATGGAGGAGGTAGAGGTCCCATTGGAGGAAATAGAGATGGGGATAACACATTTGGGTTTCCCATTGTTGATGAGGACTCCCGAGCCACCATGAAAAACATATCACCATCCGTCCTCCCAAATTTTCATGGATTAAGAACTGAGGACCCTGAAACATTCTTGTTTGAATTTGAAGTTGTGTGTCGAACTTATGACTATCTGGATGATACTCAGAAACTCAAACTGTTCCCATCAACATTAAAAGATCAAGCTTTGAAATGGTTCATGGGGTTACTTACTCAGTCCATTAGGACCTGGGATGAAATGAAACAAACCTTTTTGGATAGGTATTTGGACTATTGTATGCCTACTAATCATAAGGATGAGGTTTTTAAAATGATGCAAAAAGAAGATGAGAGCTTAGAAGATTTACTTGAGAGATTTCAATATAATTTAAAAAGAGCAAAAATGAGCACCTTGGATGAAGAGACCTTAAAAGCCCTCTTATTAAAAGCCATTAGGGATGAATGGATAGATATCTTAAACATGATGGGGAAAGGGGATATTTCTCAACTTCCTCTCAGTGATATAGCAGAACTATGTACCCATCTCTCAAGAGGCAAATCAAAAACTCAAAAAGGGCCTAGAGATCCTTCTCTCCTTAGGGCAAATAAATCTGCAACAGGATCAGTGAGTAGGGCTGAAATCGGTAATATGCTAGATGAATTTAAAACTGACATCTTAGGGAGTCTTAGTGAACAAATTGATACCCTTAAGATTCAGAATAAACAAAAAGCAGAAGCCGAGGCTATGACCATCTTTTGCCCGAAGTGTAGAAAGAAGCATGCTTTAAGGGAATGTCCCTTGGAAGCACAAGTTGTGGAAACCTGTGTAATTTGCTCAGAAACTCATGAGACCAAGGAATGTCCTTCAATCCCTGGCCTCAAAGCAGTCTTTCAAGAAGATCCAAGTACGCTTGAATCTCTTTGTTTTGTTGCAAGAAGACCTTGGCAGGGGCAGCAAAATCAAGGGTTTAACAACTCTATGAATTTCCAGCCCCCACCAAATTGGAATCCTTGGCAACAACCTTGGTCACAACCACAAAATCCTTTCCAAGCATGGTTGCAAAGCATGCAAATGCAAAATCCTTATGGGAGATTTGCCCAATTCTATCAATATCCTCAATCCTTTCAGAATCAGCAAGCTCCCCAACTTCCAAATCAAGGTCAACAATTGTCATTACCATTCCCTCAACAACAACAACCTCCTCCACAAAATCAAAATTCTCAACTCTTGTTACAATCTCAGCAGAGGCCAAATCAACTTCCCTCTCAACCTCAACCAAACCCCAATAATAGAAATCCTCAAAATGCTTATGTGATGGAAGGTCAACCACTTATGGAAGGTCAACCATTCCCTACCTATATGGTTGTCCCTCTCAATGAGGTCCAACTCAGATCAGGTAGAATCCTAGACCAACCTTCTACAAGTGCTCAACAACCAAGCATTTCTGAGGAAGAATCTCTCAAAGCCAATAAGGGTTCTGAAGTATCCCTTCAAAACCCAAGCATTAAAGAAAAAGAAAAAGAATCAACTCCCTTAGTAGAGCAACCCACATCTTCAGCTATTCCTCCTTTTCCTGAAAGATTGCAAATTGATAAAGGAGTGGAGAAGCAGATTTGGTTGCCTGACTATAGCTTTCTAGATGAATTGAAAAATGTCTGTATCAAGATTCCCTTGTTAACAGCCATTAAGGAGATTCCCATTCTAGCAAAGACAATAAAGGAGATGAGTTTGAAAAAAACAATAAAAAGAACCAGAGACACAAAAAGGATACATCTAGTTGGAAAAATTGCAGACATTATGATGGGTAAAATTACCATGCAAAAATATGTAGATCCCGGTAGCCCTATTGTTAAAACTCACATTAATGGGGTTGAAATCCCAAATACCTTGATTGACTTAGGAGCCGCTATCAACATTATGAGTAGACAGACCATGGATCAGTTAAAACTTCCTAACCTTCTCTTTACACCTACTTTGCTGCAACTTGCAGACAGATCAATCATTAAACCTGATGGTGTATTGGAAGACATTCCAGTCTCACTAGACTCTTGGGAATATCCAGTTGATTTTATGATTTTAACTCCCAAGAACAATCTAGGAGGACATCCTCTTATTCTAGGAAGACCTTGGCTGGCCACAGCTGATGCTTTCATAAGTTGTAGGTCGGGAGACATGTATATATCAGATGGTAATTCTACCAAGAAATTCAACTTGTATCCTCCCGCAAAGGCAATAACAGAAATAGGAGAAGATGAGTGGATTGATGATGAGGATACTCTTCAACCTGTTCTAACCATCTCTGAAATCAGTGAGGACAGTCAAATTCTAAATACATTAGAAAATTTTGAGGCACCTTTAGAATATGACTCTTCACAATTCCAGTTAGATGCAGATATTGAATATCTTTCCTCTAGACAGATGTCTCTCTTCTCAATGGAAGAGTTTGGTAGTTCTACAGTTGAAGTCTTTCCAGGAAAAACATTAAATATCAACAAGAACTTGGAAAGACTACAACAAGAAGAATTAACTAAACTGTTGCAAAAACATTCCACTGCCTTTGCATGGGAATATACTGACATGAAAGGAATCGACCCTAAGACTTGTATTCATCATATTTACATTGAAGAAAACAGCAGACCTATTAGGTAGCCACAAAGACGGATGAATCCAAATCTTAGGGAAATTGTGAAAGAAGAACTTCAGAAATTGCTCAAGGTAAACTTCATTTACCCCATTTCAGATAGCCAATGGGTTTCTCCCTTGGTTATAGTGCCCAAAAAGAATGGTAAATGGAGAGTTTGCATTGACTATCGAGAATTGAACAAGGCAACCTTAAAGGATCATTTTCCTCTACCTTTTATTGATCAGGTATTAGACACTTTAGCAGGTAAAAAGTATTTCTCATTCTTGGATGGTTTTAGTGGTTACAATCAGATTCAGGTAGCACCTGAAGATCAAGACAAAACCACCTTTACTTGTCCTTGGGGGACTTTTGCCTATCGAGTACTCCCTTTTGGTTTGTGCAATGCACCTGCTACATTTCAAAGGGCTGTACTAGGAATCTTCTCAGATCTGATTCATGATTGTGTAGAGGTATACATGGACGATTTCACAGTCTATGGTAATACATTTGAAGAAGCTTTGGCAAATTTGGAAAAAGTACTGGTAAGATGTAAGGAAACAAATCTTTCTTTAAGTCATGAAAAGTGTTTTATGATGTTTACTGAAGGGATTGTTTTAGGACATCATATTTCAGGAGATGGAATCAAAGTTGATAGATCTAAAGTAGAAGTCATCTCTAAGTTACCTGTTCCAAATTTCCAAAGAGATGTTAGAAGTTTTCTTGGGTTTACTGGTTATTACAGAAGATTTATTGAAAACTTCACTAAGATAGCATCCCCTCTTTTCAAATTACTCACTAAAGATTGTGAATTTAAGTGGGATCCTGAATGTCAATCTGCCTTTGAAGCTTTAAAGACTAGAATATCTGAAGCACCCATTTTAAGGGGTCCAAATTGGAAACTCCCTTTCCACATTTCTACTGATGCTTCAGATACAGCTTTAGGAGCTGTTTTGGGACAAAAGGATTTGATCCCTTATGCCATTTATTACACGAGTAAGAATTTGACTCCTACTGAGTTAAATTATACTGTTACTGAAAAGGAGTTTCTAGCCGTTGTTCATGCTATAAACAAGTTTAGACACTATATAACCGGCTATGAAACCTTTGTCCACACTGATCACTCTGCCATTAGATACCTCATGAACAAACCAGTCACTAATGGTAGAGTTACAAGATGGCTTTTGCTTTTACAAGAATTCAACATAACTGTGTTAGATCGACCAGGTAAACAGAACACAGTAGCTGACTTCTTGTCTAGAATCCAAAACACTAATGAGGACTCTCCGGTAGAGGATAAATTTCCAGATGAGTATTTGTTTGCAGTAACTACCAAAACCCCTTGGTATGCTGATATTGCTAATTATTTAGTTACTGGAAAATTACCTTTACATTTATTTCCTAATGAGAAAAGGAAAATCATTCAGGATAGTTCACTTTATTCTTGGATTTCTAATGAATTGTTCAGAACAGGGCCAGATTTGATGATCAGAAGATGTGTACGAGAGGATGAGATGCCTGACATCCTTAAGGCATGTCATGACGAACCTTGTGGCGGACATTTTTCTGATAAGAGGACTGCCTATAAAATCCTTTCATCAGGATATTATTGGCCTTCTCTCTTTAAGGATGCAAAGCAATATGTTAAAAGGTGTGACAGTTGTCAAAGAACTGGGAGACCAACTCTTTCAAATGAAATGCCACTACAGCCACAGGTATGCATCGAACCTTTCGAGAAATAGGCTCTAGATTTTGTTGGACCAATTAATCCGCCATCCAAGCAAAATAGATATATACTGGTTTGTACTGACTATGTTACCAAGTGGGTAGAAGCTATAGCATTAACTTCTGCTACTGAAAATTCAGTTGTTCAATTTCTTTTCAAGGATATTTTCACTCGTTTTGGTGTCCCAAGAGAAATTGTAACAGATCAGGGGAGCCAATTTACATCAAGGATGGTGGAAAAGCTGATGGAGGAATATAAAATTAAGCATAGAACATCTACTCCATACCATCCGCAAGCGAATGGTCAAGTAGAATCTACAAATAAAGTTCTTGAAAGCATCATCATAAAGAATGTTCATCTACATAGAAGAGATTGGGCAGAAAGGCTTCCTGAAGCCTTATGGGCCTATAGAACTACATGGAGGAACACTACAGGACATTCTCCCTATGAACTTGTTTATGGGAAGGAAGTCCTGTTCCCCATTGAGTTCCAAATCAAGACCTTCAAGACAGCAGTTCAATTGGGGATGAGCTTATCAGAAGCCCAGAAGCACAGAATGGACCAGTTAAATGAACTAGATGAAATGAGACAAGATGCAATTCTAAGAACCGATCTAGTTCAGCACCAAAGAAGCAAATGGCATGATCGACATATCAAAGAAAGGAAGTTTCAAAAGGGTGATTGGACACTCTTGTTTGATTCAAAATTTAAGGACTTCAAAGGAAAATTTCAAACTCATTGGCTTGGGCCATATGAGATTGATGAAGTCTTTAATAATGGAGCAGTTAGAGTGAAGACTATTGATGAACTTCAAACTCCCTTTATTGTGAATGGCCACCGGTTAAAAGTCTACCACAAGCCACTCTCAAAAGAGGAGTTTGTTAAGTTATTCCAAGGCGATTCTGAAATGAGGCTGGTGGAGAAGAATTCTTCTCCTCCATCAGCCTAATCTCTGTTTCTTTCAATTTCAATAAAAAAAAAAAAAAAAAAAAAAGGGAAAAATGAATAAATGTATGAGCCTGAAAACCAATCTCTGATTGGCAGTCTCATGCAGAAAACATAAGGTGAAAATCAGGGTCACCTGACACCTAATGTTTTCCAAAAAAAAAAAAATCTCTCTCTCTTTCATTTCCATTTCATTTATTTCATCTCACCATTTTCTTCCATCTTACCATCTTCACTTCACCTCACTGCTTTCCACTCACTCATTCATTCCTTCATTCCATTTCACTTCATTAATAAAGTTTTTTTGGCAACTAAAGTATTTTATGCAGCTAGAAGACTTCATTACAGTTTCTGCAGCCATTTGACAATCCTGCAGCCGATTAGCTTTCCTGCAGCCTTCTGTACCTGCACAAGAAACACAGTTTGTCTGAAGAAAATATTTACAGTTCAAAATCATCAAAGACAAGGAGAAAAGGTCATGTGCTAGCAATAAAGTTTACAAAAGGTTAGTAAATCATCAGAAGCCAAATCAAAAGTGATCCGAGGTATGTTCAAAACTCTAAACCTATGGTTATTTCATTATGCGGAATTTTCTGGGTTATGTCTTGTTGGCCACTAAACGTAATGATTACCCATTCTCTTTTTCCCATGCGACCACAAATCTCCGAATCCTCCACGTCTACCAGCTCATAATAACCACGATTTTTGAAATTACATATGGCTGTTTCGGTCATTAAGGTCTTGTACCCTAATGACGTAACCTACCGCATTACGTCTCTCAGTTCTCGTTCCACAGCCATGTGTCACTCCACAGCCGAGATTAAAGAATGTAGCCGTTCCGTTCATCATTTCAAAACCCTCTATGCTCATAACACCCTATTCCTCGCCATCATCTCCCTTATTTCGTTTTCACTCACTACGATTACCTCCATAAACCATCCTCTGTTTTCCCTCTGCCGTATAGCCCGTAAACCTGTGATACAGTCGTATTACGACTGTTAGTCACCGTTTTCACTGTGTCCACGCTAATTCCACCGCTTAACTCTAAATTCAAGCCGTGAATTCCCGGTGTCTGAGGCTGTTAATGCACCGTATACCCTCTGTTCCACAAAGTCTGAACAGGAACCGAGGAGTTACTGTGTGAAGTTACGGAGTTACTGTGTAAGGTCACCATCAAATTTGTATTTAAACAAGAGCTGAAGAGTCGATGGGAAAGCTTTTGAGGGCTGAACCCGAAGGTTCGAAATTCTTGGAGGCATATCCTCAGGTTGAGGAGGCACTACAAAAAGCCAATTGGTTACAATGTATCAGAAAGTTTAAGGGCTACCATAAGGAAGTAACCAAAGCCTTTGCAAGATCATTTAAGGATAAAGACAGTCAGGCAATTGTGGGTGATTTAACAGTTACAGTCAGCGAAGGAAGCATAGCAAGGGCTACCTCTCTTCCACAAACCGGTGAACGTTGGTTCAAAAACCGGGCAGTCCAGGATCAACAATGGAAGCGGATTTTTAAAAACCCAGGTATGGACACAAGTGTTTTCACCAAAGGAATTCCAATTTCCCATGTTAAAGAAGAATGGAAAATTCTATTGTTATTAGTACAAAAGTTTTTCACCTGTGAAGGGAGATTTGGAGTGTTGTATGTCTATCATGGTAAAATTATGCTGCAGTTTCAAGGAGAACATGATATAAACCTTCCTTATTTCCTATTTCAAAGCCTTAGGAAAATGTGTTCCATGGCTCAACGAAATCCACGAAATGTAGAAGCTTACCTCTGTCACCATGGTCTTGTAAAATTATTGATAGAAGAACAGTTAAAAGAAAAACAAGACACATGGGAAAAATTCCTTGTAAGGAATCATTTTGCAGAGCCTGGAGAGTCTTCTATACCTAGAAAAAGCAGAAGAAAGAGAAAAGAAAGTATCTCTGAGACTGATATCTTAGAAGAACAAACTGTGGCAGAAATAGAAGTCCATCATCCTGAACCTGAGATTGAACCCACTGAAGACAGTGCTCAAGAGGTCATCTCAGAAACCCTCGCTGAACTTGCCAAGGAAGCTGCCAAAAAGAAAAGAGAGGACAAAAAGAAACAAAAACAAGATAAGGGGAAATCCATAATCCGAGAAACTGACCAGACCCCAGAGCATTCTAGTGGTGAAGAAAGAGATAACCAGCCTTTAGCACAAAGGGTAGCTAAACTCCATGAGAAAACTGCCCTCTCTGAGGAAGTAAAAGTTCAAAAACCAAAGGAAAAGGCACAAAAAGAAACACAGAGTGCTGCCACTGTAAGAAGGAGTAGTAGATTGCAGAATAAAAGGAAAGCCACGAGGACACTCTTCGTTGATCTCAGCACACCTGAGAAGGGTGCTACACAAGCAGACCTTGAGGATAGTCCATCACGTGAGGCAGCTACTCCTTCAAGAGAAGACAGTCCATTTCAGCCGGAGTTTGAAACTGAGCATGAATATAGTCCAAGGAGGTCACCAATTGTTGACCCAATTCAACAAGAGGTGTACAACTATTATGAGACATTGGAGCAAAACACTGCTGGCCCAAGTAATGTCATACCTCATGAGCAGCAAATAGATTTACTTAAACAAGAAATCTATGAACTTGAAGTGCTGAACCGTCACATTAAACAGAGAAATGAAGAAATGAAGCAGCAAGCTGATATTGCCAAGGCAATCCAAGATAATACCTATCTTCACATGAGCATGTGGCAGAAGAAACACAGCAGACTCAAGAAGAGATGCAGAAGGCTGAACAGAGCCTTAATTAACTTGAAATTCAGATGCATGTTCAAGAGGCCAAAGGTTAATGTTTCTACACAAAGGAAGAGAAGGAGGTTGGATGTCCTAGCTGAGGCATCCCAGCAGATGGACTGAATTGTGTTTTCATTGCATGAGGACATGCAATACCCTCGGAGTGGGGGTATGTAGAACCTCTATTCTACACCTATTTGTCTACCATTTTCCTCAACTTTTCCTTATCTTTCCTTCACTTTTGCCTCATTTTCACCATAAAACCTCTCAGATCATTACATTCAGTGTCAATAAGCATGATCAAGCAAGTTTTGCTAATGGATGACTATTTGTTTAGTTTTTGACTTACTTGCAGGAATCCCGCAGCTATCTGATGATCCCGCAGCTATCTGAAGATCCTGCAGCCTTTTTGTTAAACACTATGATCCACGTGTCGGTTTGCTAGACGAGCCACATGGGCACTCAGGTATCAGCGTGCTCGAGGTTCCTGTGCCTTTGTTCCAGCTATCCACGTCATTTTTACCCATGGTCAAAGCTGGTTAAGCCACGGTCAACTCAAGGTGGTTTAAACGGTGTTTGAAAGTTGTTTGGTCACGTCACCTTGAATGGTGATCTGTCCATGTTCTACAGATGGCAGGGGACGCAATCCAACATAGATTTATTATCCATGTCGACAGAACCACTAAACTCGTCCACGCAGCCGTGATGTGTCAAAGGACCTTTAATACGCATACTGTTTTATTGTTTTTCTGTTAACTAGCTGTACGCATAGGCTATCTTAGAAACTCCTATAAATTGATGCGTCTGCGTACGCTCAAAGAACTTTTTATTAGTTGTAATTTTCTGAACTTGTGTGGAATTTAAGAGCTTTGTGAACTCTGTTTTCTAGTGCTATTCCAGCACTCTGTTTTGTATACTTTTTGCAAATGGAGGAATAGACATAGCACCGTTTTGAAGTTTCCAGATCTCTGAGTTTTCTTGTGGCTGAATGAACAGAGGGCCCCTGCTCGTCTCAGCCCTTGTAAAGTATTTTATGTGCAGTATTTCGTTATTTTCTTGTTTATTTCCTTAAGCATGTATAGTTTCATTTACTTGTTTTCCTTTCTTTCCAGCTGATCAGTGTTATTTCTTTGCAGGTTTCTTTTAGCCCGGGATTTATTTTTATATGTGTTGTGTTTGCTTTACAGCTAATGGTATTTGAAGTTGACAATTCAAGTGCTGCCTTTGTCTTTATAGTTAGTTTTTAATCTTATTTCTCAAAGAGCTGTTAACATACATGAATGATCTTCATCATAAATTATTATCTTTTAAGATCAAAATATCACTAACTTGCAGCTTGTTTGGGTACTTTTTGGACTGTTCTTAAGCTACTTTCTTTCCGTGCTTTACACAGTACATGTGCTTTGAAGCATCGAGTTAGAAAGAGTAAATCATTACCACTAGTCTTTAGAGTAAAAGTTTTGATTTTAAAGTGCTTCCTAGACTATTTCCTCACTACTTTCTAATCATGCTTTCCATAGTACATATGGCTGAAGTAGAGAATTAGAAATAGCAAATTATTATCATTAGTCTTTCAAGCATATTTTTCTCACTTTTATAAATTCCACTTAAGCTACTTTCTTTCCGTGCTTTACACAGTACATGTGCTTTGAAGCATCGAGTTAGAGAGAGATAATCTTTATTCTTGGGTTTTAAAAGTGATTCTCTTTTCTTTTATTAGCAGCAACTTGAACGGTGTCTAGTGCCATTGGTAGTGGTCATTTGCTTTCAAGTTTATTTCAAGTCATTTCAATTCATTTATTCTTTCCAAGCATTTCCTTTCAAGCAATTAGTTAGAGATCACTCCACACACACTTCCACTCATTTAGAATTCACTCTACACACACACCATCACTCACTTGTTTATAAATTCTCACTCCATCTTAGGAACATAATTAACCACAACAACACCCCCCAACGATAAGAAAAACTCTAAGAGGTTACTTAAGTACATATAGTACACCCTCACTTCATCAGCTTACGAGCCCCGGGTTGACAATAAATACTAGCAATTTAGATAACACTAAATTGACTAAACAGCTACCATCGCCCTAGCTGGTTTATTTCCATTTCTGGTTGTAAGCATATTTCAGTATTTTCCATTAATGAAATGAAGTATTATTTCCGCTGCATCTTTGTGTATATGGTTATCTCTGTAATTTGTTGCATTCCTGTTTAAATCCGGATCAGTGGTATCAGAGCGGTCTGCTTTTTCTCTGTTTTTCTTTGCATGTCCCCAACAAGGTCGGGATATAAGGAGTTAGGGCTTGAACTGGTTGAACCTTTGCAAGACCAGCCTCGTAAATCCCGACGGCCTCCCATGGCGGATGAGAAGAAAGACTAGGGGGCAGGAGATCCCATCAAAATCTTGCTCGAAGAAGCCCTCGAGCGACAACGGAATGCGATGATGGACAGCTTTGCCCAGATCCTTCAGCGACTACTGAGAAGCGACGCATCGGCTTCCAGCAGCTACTCTAGAAACACCACGCCATTTAAGGTACAAGTTAATTTTGAAATCCCCATATTCGAGGGTCAGATAGACGCATATGCCGTAGATAAATGGTTAAATCTGCTAGAGGGTTATTTTTCTATTCATGAATTTTCAAGTCGGGAAAAGATTGTTTTCGCTCTTCTCAAAGCAGCCCCCCACGTCAAGGACTGGTGGGAAACCTACTGCGAGCAGAAGGATGAAAGTACTGGCTCACTATTTTCAGCCGCACCCACCTGGAATTCATTCCGGGATGCCATCAAGGAGCAGTACTACCCTGTTGGAAGCTATGAGGATGAATACATAAAGTGGACCATGCTGCGATAGGGAAGGGACCAAGATGTGTCGGAGTTCACCAATATTTTCCATACCCTTCGCACAAAGTTGGGTATGAAGGATTCGGAGCAACATTTGATACTCAAATACCGTGGCTGCCTACACAAGTACATCCAGGAAGAAATACAATTCTTGAACATCTCCTCGCTCGGCGCAGCATACCGATATGCTGTCAAGGTCGAGCAGAAGTTTAAACAAAAGAAGCGAGACTTTGGATCTGCGAACCCAAAGTAGGGGAAAGGTGCCCCTAAACCACAAAACAAAGGACAAAGCCAAGGCGGGACAGCCCAAGACAAACCGCCGAAGCTGCAAGCAAAGAACAGCGCCGCGAAGCCAAAAAAGGACACTAGAAAATGGTGTGAGTTCCATAAGAGCTCCACTCACAACACAAGTGAGTGTCGGGCCAAGCAGTCACTGGTGGCTGAGCTAAAGGTTTCAGAATCAGATGCATGTTCCGACTCTGAGTTAGAACCCGATAAGGGGAATGAAAAGGGGAAGCAGATCATTGATGCGGATCCTAACGCCACTGTTGCTACCGCCAAGATCCAGAAAAATGAACCCGAAGATCTAGAGGAGGAGGAGTGTCTCTTCCACTCCCAGATGTGGGTAAAGGGCTCCCCGATACAGTTCATTGTTGATAGCGAGAGTCAAAAGAACCTCATTTCGGCAAAGGTCGTGAAGCGGTTGGGCTTACCGACCACAGCACATCCACAACCATACACCATTGGGTGGCTTCACCAAGGACAAGATCTTTGCGTGAGCCAGTAGTGTCGCCTTCCATACAACATCAAGCCCTTCACGGATGAGGTATTGTGTGACATTGCTCCCCTTGAAGTTTGTGATGTATTATTAGGACAGCTATACTTGTGGAAGCGACATGCTGTGTATGAATCAAGGCCCCGTGCTGTTATTATTACATTGGGAAATAAGTTGTATAGGATACCAGAGGTAGCACCACCTACCGCCATCTCTTTGATTACTGCAAAACAATGCAGTAAAATCATTTCCAAAACCAGGAAATTTGTTTTCTCGATGATACGCCCTCAAGGAAAGAAGAAGACGGTGGCCACAGCCTCCAGACGGGGTCCCTCTGCACGACAACTACAGATGGACAAGGTTATGGAGGAGTACGAGGACATCTTCACCTCCCCTGCAGGGGTTCCTCTGCATTGTCAGGTCAAGCACTCCATCGATCTGACCCCAGGTGCGCCGCTACCCAATGGGCCAATTTATCGGCCCTCCATTCTGGAGAACAATGAAATCAAGAGGCAGATTCAGGAGCTCCTGTAGAAAGGTCACATCCGTCTGAGTTCATCGCCTTGTGGGAGCTCGATCGTGTTGGTACAGAAGAAGGATGGGACATGGAGACTTTGTATTGACTATCGGGCACTGAACAAGATCACTGTCCGTAATAGGTACCCGATCCCATGGATTGATGACCTCCTGGACCAACTAAAGGGGGCGAAATATTTTAGCAAGGTCGATCTGAAGTCAGGATATCACTAGGTACCAATCGAACCCTCTGATGTGTGGAAGACTGCCTTCAAAACCAAGGAGGGCCTTTTCGAATGGTTGGTTATGCCTTTCGGATTGACGAATGCTCCTGCAACCTTCATGAGGCTAATGGATGACATCTTGTGGCCATTCACCAACTCCTTTTTAATAGTATACTTGGATGACATTTTGATCTTCAGCTAGAGTTGGGAAGAGCACCTCCACCACATCTGACAGGTTCTCCAAACACTGCGACAACACAAGCTATGTGCCAATTTGGAGAAATGCACTTTTGGCATGACCCAGGTTCAATATCTGGGATACATCATTGATGAACATGGGGTGTATGTTGATCCAGCCAAGATCCAAGTCATTCGGGATTGGCCATCTCCAACCACTCTAATAGAGCTCCGCAGCTTTCTAGGTCTTGCCAACTTCTACCGCAGGTTCGTGTTTGGGTTTTCTCATATTACTTGGCTCCTGAGTCAAGTCACCAAGGGAGGGGTGAAAGCAAAATTCTTTTGGTCTGAATCTCAACAGAAGGCATTCATGGAGTTGAAGGATCGCCTCTGCATGGCACCAGTGCTTGTGTTACCAGATTTACAACAACCATTTGAGGTCGAGACAGATGCCTCTGATTATACTATTGGGGCAGTCCTTACTCAACATGGACATCCAGTGGCATATCACAGTGAAACACTTTCAGACACAGTCTGGAAGTACCCCACTTATGATACAGAGATGTATTCCATTGTACAGGCCTGCCGACAATGGAAGCATTACATTTTGGGGAAGGAAACGGTCATCCACACAGACCACCGACCCCTGCAGTTCATATAGACCCAAGGGAAATTGCAGAATGATCGCCATCAGAAGTGGTCTACATACCTGCAACAGTTCCACTTGAATATCAAGTATAAGAAGGGAAACACCAATAATGTTGTAGATTGCCTCAGTCGACCACCGATCATGGCGTTAACCACAGTGCTCAACTCTTGTGGGCACAAGACTTCTGATTGGCCACTTCTCTACAAAAGCGACCTAGAATTCGGCCACACATACCAGACACTCTTGGAGGGTTGGCATGTTCCAGATTTTCACCTCCAGGATGCCCTGTTATGCCACCTGGGTCACCTTTGTGTTCCTTCAAGCGAGCGTGCTAAGATGATTTGGGAATCACACTATAGTCGGGTTGCTGGGCATTTCGGGGTTGAGAAAACAGTGGCAGTACTGCAAAATTATTTCTATTGGCCGAATCTTCGACAGGATGTTGGGAAGTACATCAGATCATGTATTGCCTGTGCCATTGCCAAACCAACCATTAAGAAGCACGACCTCTATACCCCGTTGCCTACCCCTAGTCGACCTTGGGAATCCATCGCCATGGATTACATGTCAGGCCTTCCTTCCACTAAGCATGGAAATGACTGTGTTTTTGTGGTCGTCGACAGGTTCTCAAAGGTGGCCATTATGGCGGCCTGCAAGAAGAATATCACAGCGGAAGCCACTGCTAAACTATTCTTTGAACGAGTGTGGGTGCACTTTGGGATCCCACAGTCTATCATCTCAGATCGGGACAGTCGGTTTCTCAACACATTTTGTTCCAGTCTCTGGTCAATGCTGGACACCAAACTCACGAAGTCCACAACCTTCCATCCTCAAACTGATGGCCAGACAGAGGTTGTCAATAGGATGATTGTGCACATTCTGCGCATGTATAACTCAAAGAATCCACGCACATGGGACGAGAGCCTCCCCTATGTTCAGAACAGCTACAACCGAGCTCTTCACAGCTCCACTGGCCATAGCCCTTTTCAGGTGGGTTTGGGATTCCAGCCACTATGCCCCATTGATGTGGCCATGCCACTTGTAGCTACTCACATAAATTCAGCTCATGTCTAGTCCGAAACAGATAAGGCCACCAGCTTCATTGAGCGCATCCAACATATTCGCTAGCAGGTCCATGACATTCTTGAGAAATCAAATGGCAAGTACAAGCAGCGACATGATCAACATTGGGTGCCACACAAGTTTCAGGTGGGCGACAAAGTCTGGTTGCATTTGCAAAAGGAATGCCTTACTGGAGCCTATCGGAAATTGAGACCACTCTGATATGGTCCTTACACCATTACTAAGGCTATGGGAGACAATGCATTTGAGCTCAACATTCCCCCATTCCTTGGCCTGCACCCAGTGTTCAATGTGGACCGCCTTCGGCCATACTTTCCACCATTGCTAGACACATCCGACATTGCAGAATAGCTCAAACCCACAGAATTAAATCTAGATTGCATGGAACAAGATTCAACTGATCGGATCATCGACACACAGATCAAGAACACTCACCAACAGAATATCCAACTGTATCGAGTTGTCAAAGCAGGCAAACTCCTTCAGCAGGGCAAGTGGCTCACCAGGGAACAAGTTCAGCAAAAGTCTCCTCATCTCATGGAGGAACTCAACGCAATGGGGACCATTGCTTCCTAAGGGGGGAGGAATGATCCAAGTGGATATTGGTGGCCACCTGCCAAGTCCACCTGGACCCCCACCATTGTTTCTCTCAGCATTTTCAGTTTCCTTAATTGTAGCACAACTTACTATTTTTAGCAGTTTTTCGGGTCCTGAACTTCTGGCGCCGTTTTGAGGCCCTAAACGACGTTTTTTGGGAAATCTTGGGGCAACATGGGTCCTTCCCAAAGTGGTAGTACTCGGATAGATCTTTCTAACGAGCTATTGTACGCGTCAAATGGAGATCGTATGCCAAAGTTACGATCCCGGGAAGTTGATGTACCAATTTACCCAAACGGGGCCCACAGTTTGGCATTTCATCTCCTAGGGTTAGGTTTTGGAATGTGAAGGGTTTTCCATTGTTTCTCAACAATAAATAGGCCTTCGAGCCTCATTGTAACATAGTTCAGAGGCATGTAGCCACCACATCTCTTCTCAGAGATAAGCTACCATCGCCCTAGCTGGTTTATTAACATTTCTAGTTGTAAGCATATTTCAGTATTTTCCATTAATGAAATGAAGTATTATTTCCACTGCATCTTTATGTATATGGTTATCTCTGTAATTTGTTGCGTTCCTGTTTAAATCCGGATCAACTTTTCTATGTGAATGCTTGATGTCCTTACTAATGGTAAATATGTATACTTTTCCCTAGATTACAAAAAATATTTGATTGTTTGAATTTTTGGACTCGAGTCTCAAAAAATAGCAAGCATAAATGTTAAAATTCGAAGAGATACAACAACGGTGGGAGACAAATGTTAAAAACTACCTAAAGAACTATGTAAGAAGAAACAAAATTTCATTAGCAGAATTGAGGGTTAACTTTTTCACAGAAGAACATAAATGTTTTATTGAAGGAGATTTGATGGAAATAAAAAAAATCCTTGGCCAAGTTACTCATGAAAAAACCAGAAATTGAAAATGATGCCCGGTTGTTACTAAAATTATCAAACAATGGTCAAATGAATTTACATGAGCGGCTTGAGATGATTCTTAATGAATTTATGAGCAATGAGAAATATAACCATTGAACATATTAAAGCCAAGTTTTGTGACAATACTCATAATTGTTTCTTTTTCATGATCCCTAGCATATTACATAAGTTCCTCCTTGAATAGGGTGCTAGACATATCACCAAATATTGAATTCCTTTGTAGACTCTGATAAACACTGACCACCAAGAAAGCAAACCAACTAGCAAAATTTCCTCAACGCATAGTGTATGGAAATGAAAGAAGAATGTGATTACTTCTTAAGTAAATAGACACAGCTACCATGTACTCCCTTGTCACCTAACATTAGGTCATGATGGCATGGGGGGGGGGGGGGGGTAATGATTCATGAGAAATAAAGAAAGAAAAAGAAAAAGAAGTAAAATTGGAGAATTATAAAAGAAAATCATAAATAGTAAAGATGGAAGGGAAGACGTCGATTGTCAAGAAACAACAAGGATAAAGTAGCTGACAAAAGAATATTTGATAGTATAAGAAATCAACCAATATTTAGAAAATAACATGGGGTAAAAGACAAAAATAATGAGAAGAAATAAGAGATCAATACGAGGGGAAGAAAATGCAAACTCAGGAGCGTGAGAGCGAAGATGCATGGGGATCTTGAGATGAGTAGAGAGGCATATCAATGCCCATTTTATCAGAGAATAATGGTCTACAAATAAGTCCTAGATGGCATGTAGATGAGATGGAATTTGATTACTCTAGTCCCACAATTCCATCAATACAGACTGTATCAATATCGAGTCACACTGTCAAATAATTCCTTCAACTAACATTGCATATTTATTTAGGAATACCCATTTTTGGCATAAGTAGGGTGAACAAAGAAATCAACCAAAAAATAAAAAAATCTAACTAAGAATCAAACAAATAGTGAGTCTGAAGAAAATGAAGAAATGTTTCTCCAATTAAGAAATATCACAATTGTGTCCCCCTGCTGCAATTAGTATCCAACGCGGAAGTTGAAAGTACAAATCCATTGATGAAGAGTAGTGAAATGAAGTAAGTCGATTTACCAAGTATAAATATAGATCATGCCAGACTGATGAGTAATTTCTTGAAGACAACATCGAAAAGCAAGGAAGTAGCACACCTTTGAGAAATCGACCAATCATTAATCTTGTCGACACCGACAAGTTAAGTAATATTGGAATATCTAGAACAACAAAGACTTCGAAAAATAAAATGGGATTAAATCACATACCCCTCTATGAGGGAGATGAAGATCCTAAGAAACATTGGTTTGTCTATGAGAAGTTCTAGTTTGCATAAGATATCACTGGCGAAGACAAATAGATGGAACAATTCATAGTGGCTTTGAGGAAATGTGCATTAACATGGTTTATGAATCTTACTAAAAATCAACCAAAATCAAAAGATGAAATCAAAACCAGTTTTCTTACTTTCTTCAAGGCCCAAGATGTAAAACACTTGGCAACACAAAAGTTAAAAGAAATCAAGTAGTGATCCAATGAAACAGTGTGTGAATATGATAAAATATTCAAAGATCTATTGAGTCAAATCCCATATATCATCGATGAACATTTATTAGTCTAGTGGTATGTGGTTAGTCTCCTCCAAAAGATCACGTGATGTTGTGAATGCATGAAGTCGGAACTTGTGAAGAAGCTCTCAAGTTGGCTCAATGAATTGAAACTAACGACAAAGTACAATCGACTAACTCATCGAATGAAAATAAGATTAAAGAAAAAATTGAGCAATTGCAAAATTCTTTGATGGCGTTAACATTTTAAAGAAAAAAATTATGGTGCACTAATTGTCAAACCAAGGGGAATACTAAGGATAATTGTAAATTTGTTGATTATTTTGATCAAGATGTTCGACGAGCACAATATGATATATACTACGATATATGTCAAATAGATTTGAATTATACTACTAAATATTTTCAGTGTAATCTTTGTAATTTTAAACAAAAATGGTGCACCAATTGTGAAGACAATGCCTATTCAATGAAAGAATGCTCGCTTAATGGGAAAAACAATTTGAATTATCATGTCGTTTATCATACATAAACAATAGATCAGTACAACAAACCACTAATGCATGGGATTCTTAATTAGGTGTAGTAGTTGGAACAATGATGGCCTCTCGACCAATGTTATCAGAGGATAACTCATTGCAATAGAGAGTTCACTATCTTATATAACTTAAGGAATTGGATGCACAAGTGAGGATAGCAGTTCAAGAATGGTTGATATTTGAAAATCATATTTGACTTCTCGCCCTTGTAATATATCAAAATCCTTCCCAAATATGTTGCCACCACCACCAGTTCAGTCTTCACTTCCAAAACCACCTTGACCTACCCATCCATTATTTGAACCTAGCATTTCAAAATGTGTTGCGACTTCAAAACAAGAAACTTATGAAGTTGAAGTTAAGCAAGAAAAACAACATTTGACAAATGAAGTTCATAAAGTACTGTCCAAAAATCCACAATTACATGTCAAAGAACCAAAAGTCCCATGATAAGTTTTGAATTTAGTTTATCTTTTATTATCTCTCTTATATTGTAATCAATTTTGTATCAAATTTTGTAATATTTTCAGAAGCTCTAATAGAGCCAGCAAGTAAAAATAAAGTTGTATATTCATAGTGATCTATGTTGTAACAAATTTGAATAATTTTTTTTTTTTCTTTTTTTATTGTATCGCTCCAAATCTCCCCTTCTTCGAGACGAAGGAGGCTTTGAGGGTGGGAGATATGTCAGAGGGGCTAGTCAACTTAGTCAACTAGCCTATTTGAGTGAGAAAAGCATATTGTAAGTTAGTCAACAAGCTTGTTGAGTTGATGAATAAGTCATATTAAGCTAAGTTATTTTGTATAGTTAAACTTTTGTAACCATCTTGACACAATATAAATATAATTGAATGTAGTAATGTATCTATTCCATTTGGCTTTAAGAGATATATAATAAAAGTGTGCTTCCATTTGTTCTCCACTACTTGTGTCTCTTCTCTTCTCTATTTACTTATTTTCTTTGCTACATGAATGCTTGATGTCCTTACTACTAGTAACTATGTATACTTTTCCCTATATTACAATAGGTGGAGACCATTAGTCTCTAGAATCCCTCTGTGTCTTTATCGGTTTTAAGTCAACTAGTGCGTGGAGTTGGATGAATCTCTAGAGTCCCTATTTTAGCTGATGGATGCATTTTAATTCTTGAAGAAAAATAACCCTTAACCTCTAGAATTAGGATCGGGGGTGACAAATGCAAGTGAGACTTGGCAGTAGTTGTTTATGGTTGGGTTTATTGATAGCATGGTTCATGATTTATTTAACTTTATGAATTTAACGAAATGTTGTTGTTACTATGTAAAAGGTGCTGGAACAACATGTGGCATAATTGATTTAGTTCTTGCAGTAAATAACATGTAATCTCAAATAACATGTAATCTCCCTTAATGTAGTCTTATGATCTCATTTAAATTACAATATTGTGCATGTTTATCAGCATATGGAAGAATTGATTTATTTCTTGCAATAAAATGCATGCACTCTCCCTTAATACAATGTTATAATATTATCTAAATTATACTACCACGCATGTTTATTGTGTATAAATTGCAAACTACATGAAAATGTGAAAGCATAGATGTATAAAATGAATGGTTTTCAATAACATCTTGTATGTAGGGGTTACCTCACTATGATAGTGATGGGTTGCAATGATAGAAAGGAGTTCTCAATAGTGTGAAATGATTTGTAATCTACACTTAGATTGTAGGTTTAAATTGTTGTATAAGTTATGGCAGCCTTAATGCATGCTAAATGTTCATTTCTTGATTGAAGGGAAGGAGGCTTGATTGTCATCCATTTTGGTTGCATACCATCCAAAAATTAAAGCATGCATGAATTAGTGAATAGGGTTCAAGAAAATAAGTTTTCTACTCAGTTAACGTGCTGTAACAACTCTCTATATTTTGGGAGTGAATGCTCTTAAAAATGTTGTTAAATTGATATCATGCATATGATTGAGTATTTATTTAGTTTATCTTTAAGTTTCTTATGCATTTGTTAGCCATTAAGTGCTGGAGATCGTGCTTGAAAAGTTGTAAAAGTATGAAAAGTTATAACATTGTTAAAGTGGTGGAAATTGCAAAAAAGTTGCATTTTTAGTTTGCAAGTCAGCCAGGTCAGAGGTTAGGGGGTCGGAAGGTCAGGGTGGTTAGGGGTAAGACCTACCCTCAACCAATAAAATGCAACACCAAGTATGGTAGGTCTGACCTCTACCTAGGTCGAAGGTCGTGGGTTGAGACCATCATTAAAATTTAATAATGTGCCACAGAGGCAGGTCCGATCTCAAACCTCCTTGGGACTTATGCCTACCACATGGCCTTGTCCACGGTGGTTTTGTGTTAGGTGGTAGGTGGGCCGTGGTGGGTCCATGTGCCACATCACTTATCATGTGGGCCTATGTAATGCAGCCACATGGAAGTCTTCATGATGTGGCAGGGTGTGATTGGCCTAAGTTTAAAGGGCCATAAGTTTTGATATGTAAGTTGGATTGAGGCGAAATTTATGTTGTTTGACTCACCTCAACAAGATGTACACAATGATGTTGTTTATTGAAAATTATGGAAAAGTAAAAAAATTTCAAAATAATTAACTCTCGTTCCCATAACTATACTTTGGAAGCTAGGTCAACAAAGTAACAAACTCCTTCTAACTCTTGTTGGATTTGGGGTTAGGAGGGGTGTGTTTACAATAGACAATACAAATAGAAGGAGCTTCCAAGATTGAGCCATAAATAATACAAACAGAGGAGGCCTTTGGGCTTTGACCAATACCACACTATAATTAAAAAATTATGAAACTTATGAGGCAACACTGCACCGATAATGATAATGCCTCTCGAGCTCAACACTGACTAATACTTTGAAAAAATGACAGCGCCTCTCGAGCTTTGCAAGGAATGATACACCTTGGTAAATCCTGGCCAATACTGTGATAATAAACAATTATGCATGTTAGGCTCTGAAGGACCATCACCTCTCGAGTAACACTAGCCAATACTTTGACAAAAACAATGATTTCTCTCTCACTCTACAAGGACCGAGATCCCTTGGGAAACACTTGCCAATACTGTGACAAAAAAACAATGCCTAGTGATCAAACATAGTGGTGACAGTGATCAAACATGGAATAAAAAAGCATTGAATTTAATGGAAACAATGCATAAACAAAACAAAACTAAATAACATAAAACAAGCTTGTGAAGCAAAACAAATCAACAAAGGAATAGGAAAAGGATCCTCTTTTATTATTGCTAGTAGTGAAAGAGTTACAAATAAGTATCAAAGGCACTTGGAGAGAGTTTCTTAAGAAATGGTTCTCAATAGCTCTCAACAAGGATTTCCCCTTCTCAATCTCTTTTGCATGCTCTTTCTCTCTCAAAGAAGTATTAAAAAACTCTCTATAATGGTGGAATTATCCTCACATTGCTATGCTAGATTTCTTTGGAGAAATTTTGGTAGCATAACAATGAACAAATTCTTCTTATTTTTAGCTCTCCATGCTCTTGAATTTATAGACATTTTTAACACTCCTTCCCTCCTTTGGCTCATCAATGAGGTTATTTTCCTCATAAATTATGTTATCACTGACAAAATTTCAATGCCAAATGTCTTACATTTGTTTTATGGTAAAACACATAAATCATTTTTAGCAGTTTCGCAGCACAACATCTTTTAGGTGATTTCGCAGCGCGCTGCGAAACCCCTGTAGCAGCCTGTTTCAGCTGAAGAAACTCTGTTTTCTGCTTTTACTAGTCAATTTCTAAAAGCTTTCCTGAGCAGCTGAGAACTTAATTTTGCAAACTAAAAGAGGCTTTTCTTCCTAACATACTGCAATACAAAAACCTCTTTCAGTTTCTTCAAATTCGTTCTGAGGTGGGAGTAATTTATGGTTAAACTTGCGCTACGAAACTGCTGAAAGTCAAGCTTTGTCTACTGGTTTTAGTAGTGTTTTTCAAAATCAGTTTCTGGTCACATGAAAGGCTATCTTGGAATTATGAAGGAGGTTTCTCTTCATAACATGTCCAGATACAATAACCTATCTCACTTTATTCATATGTGTTTTCAGTTGGGAGATAAGAAGCTTTCATTGAGACCCTACTTTCAGAAAACGGATTTTTTTTCCTGTTTGCCACGTGTTTTTCAAGGACAGTTTCTGGACAGCTGGAGAAATGTTTTCAAAAACCAGGAGAGGTTTTTGTTCTGGACAACATGGGCTACAAAAACCTCCTTCAGTTTCGTAAAATGTGTCATGGATGAAGAGATAAAGGCTCTGCAATTTTCAAGGATCTAACCCTAAAAACAGGGAAACATGTTCCCTAATTTCTAGGGTTTCTCATCAGCAGTTGGGTGACCACGTGGGAGGCTTCATCAATTCGACCTCATGGAGTGTTAGGTGTCAAAGAATGCTTTAAATGTTTAGATAAGTTTGTTGTAATCATAATAAGGAGTTACACTCCTAGTTGTATTAGGTCTCTAGGACTCCTAGTTAGCTGTCCTTTGCATTTAATAGTTAGTTTTGAGTGTCATTAGGTGTCAGGTCAGGTAGAATTCGAATTTTCCTCATCCTAGAAGAGGAATCTAAGTTGTGTAAAGAGCTCTATATATAGCAAAAGAGCTGATGTACAAAGGGTTGGAAAATGTTAGAGAAAAAGACTACTTTTGTAAATGCTATGCAGGGATTGATATATACAAAAGCAGTTGGACTTTTCTGAAGCTGAGATTCTTAGTGTACTTCAGTGAGATTCATCTTTCATCTTTTATATGCTTTACTTCCATAGTCTTAATGCTTATTACTCAGAATTCATGGAGGAACATGCTCTGACTTCCTTTAAGTGTTAAACTATGGTGAATTGAGTTTTTGAGTCCTATCTTTGGATGTTTTTCTTCAATGTTTTAATACTTATTACTCAGAATTCATAGTTACTCATGCTCTGACTTCCTTTAGGTATTAAACTCTGATATATCACTTTAAATTCTCTCCTTTTAAATACCTTGATGTATCATTATTCAGAATTCATGCCCACATGCTCTGACTCCTATGAACTTCAAGTTATTTGAGACTTTCTTGAATGTGTCACTCTTTCATTGAAGTATATACAAGCCTCAGTTTTATAAGAAGAGCCATTTGTTATCCTTATCTCTTTCACTGACTCCATAGCCCAATGGTAGCAAGTCTCCATCTTCCAATCTACAAACATATAAAATCACAAATCATAGAGTTAGCCATCTATCCATATCTTTAATCAATATCATTAACCCTTTGAGAGAGCCCTCTCAGGCTAAGGAGGCTAAGCCTTAGCTAAAAGATTGGTTTGAAATAGTTACACTAAGATTGTCTGATCAGCAGCCTATCAGGGTCCTATTTTGGTGATAACAAATTAGATGAGAGCTTGTTAATTTTAGGTATGTTTTATGCTAGAGCAATTTATTTCACTTTTCACAGTTAGCTCAATATCTTTTCCAGATTAGAAATTACATCAGCATTAAAGTAAACTATAGATAGAACATAAATATAAATCGCAAAAGAAAAGCCAAGACAAGAGGACACAAGATGTGGCGCTAGCCAGGGAAAAACCCCAATGTGGTGAAACCCTTGATCAATTCTTCTTATATGTTCTTCAATAGTTCAGCAGAGAGAGAGAGAGAGAGAGAGAGAGAGTACATTTACAATAGAAGCCAACACTTTGACTTATCTAGATAAGAGCATAGATCATATCTAATAAGATGATAAATGAGATCAGTTGAAGACATGCTGCTTCAACTAATTCTCCAAGGTGACTCCTTCACCTATCATTGTGTTGCATTTCGTCATCATGCTGCACCTCACCACGCTGCACCATGTTGAACCCATCATCACTATGCTGCATCTCATCACGCTTCATTAATCATGACTGTACCCATCATTGTACTGCATTATATGCCATTGCTGCACCATGTTTCCATCCTGACCTATGTGTTGGCTGCACCTTGCTTGCTTGTTGTCCATTTCTTGCTTGTTGTCCTTAGCATTCTTGTTGTTGCATGTTAGTTTTCCTTTGCATGCTAGCTATAACATTGCATGCTTGGTGTATTTATTGCTAAGTACCATACAACTGTCCCAATGTTAGTTAGTTATCCCTTGCATGCTACCCTCCTTCAATGACAGATGCTTCAGCTGTTTCGGTAGTTCTCGACAGTTCCAGTAGTTTCAGCTTTTTTGGCAGTTCCGAATTTTTTGGCTTTTTAGGTAGTTCCAAATTTTTCAACAATTCTGGCTTTTCCAGCTTTTCGGACAGTTCTGGATTTTTCGACAGTTATGGCTTTCTAGTAGTTTTAGCTTTTCTAGCAGTTCTGGCTTCCAGTAGTTCTGGATTTTCTATCAATTTCGGCTTTTCTAATGGTTCTGTCTTTTCCAGCAGTTCTGGCTTTTTCGACAGTTCTGGATTTCTCGGTTTTTCTGACTTTTCCGGCTTTTCCAACAGTTTCGGTAGTTTTGGATTTTCTGGCAGTTCTGGCTTTTTTGGCCTTTTGAGCAACGTAGAGCTTATTCTCCCATGATTGCATTTAGATCTAGGGCATGTTATCTAGGACAGTGTATACCCTAGGGCACTCCCTCTAGCTCTCATCTTCATCAAACCCAAAACAAGATGAAGTGAGATCACAAGAGTGAGTGTGTGTGTGACAAATGACTTCAAGTCCTCTTGTATTTATACTAAAATGTAGAGGTTGAATAGACATGACTTTTGGTCTTATGAGCCTACATAAGTTGTTGACCGACTTGACAATTTGTCCATAATCAAAATAAATTCATATCTTCATAAACACTTATCAAAATCGGATGATCTTTAGATCAGTCCTACACCTCTCGATGAGAGGGATCCAAGAAAAATATCAGATGCCATAAATAATATAACCCACATGGAGTTTGGCCCTAGTTTCCAATTTTAACACTCCCTCTCAACTAGGGAGAACTCCATCCACTGATCCATATGTCTAACTATACTATCTCTGCCATCATTTCCCTGCACTGCTCTGCTATGCTCTGATCTATTGAGCTCTTCTCTGCTCTACTCTACTTTTATTTGCTCTACTCTGTTGAGTCATGGAGAAGAATAATTGATCGAGAATGTCTCATACCATTCTCTATTGACCTGAAGTTAGTTTCATCTAAAGAGAGCGCATCACATCATTCTTACTGACCCGAAGTCATTTTTATTGATCCCAAATCAATATCACAAGAGAGTGTCTCAAACCACTCATACTGATCCCAAATCAGTTTCATTGATCCCAGATTAGTTTCATTGATCCTAGATCAATATCACAAGAAATTTTCTCAAACCACTCATACTGATCCCAGATCAGTTTCATTGATCCCAAATCAATATCACAAGAGAGTGTCTCAAACCACTCATACTGATCCCAGATCAGTTTCATTGATCCTAGATTAATGGAGGTCATCCTAGCATAGGGAGTACAATAGATACAACGATGTGTCCATCAATAGAACTACTATGGTCCCTATCCTCATTTCCCTGCTCATTCATCAAATGAGAGGCACTTCCCATGAGTCCTAGACTGCATGGGTAGGATGCCTCGATAGGAGAACGAATCATCCTATCCACAGGAGAACGAATCATCATGTTCCACAGTCACCACGGAGAATGAATCATCCTGACCCACAGGATAACGAATCATCTTGTTCCATAGTCGCCATGGAGAACAAATCATCTTGGCCCACAAGAGGGCCAATCATCCTATTCCACAGTCGCCATAGAGAATGAATCATCCTGGCCCAGAGGAGAACAAATCATCTTGTTCCATAGTCGCCACGGAGAACAAATCATCTTGGCCCATAGGAGAACGAATCATCCTATTCCACAGTCACCATGGATAACAAATCATCCTATCCCACTGGAAAATGAATCATCCTGTTCCATAGTTGATACGAAGAACGAATCATCCTGGCCCACAGGAGAACGAATCATCCTGTTCCATAGTGAACCATCAGGGGAGGGTGAGTTGCCCTGTGGTCGTATGTTGCTCCAGTAATTACTCCAAGCCCCCTAGAGCTCCCAGAGCTCAAATCATGCAACATTCAAGACCCTTATAAGAAGTTCTCTCAACGACTCCAAGTCATTTGGGAAAGTTACAGATTTGACCTTTCCCTGGGGCTTTGACAAAAAATGTATGCAACTTATACATCAGTCTCAATGTGATGGAGCCTCCTCGCTCATAGACTTACCATATCCCAGATAAGGTAGTATCTGATGTCTATCTGCTGGAGCAATCATTGAATACAAGATTCCTCAATAATCAAATCCCACCTCTGGTTGTCATAGAGAATCATAGTGGTATTCATCATGTGTAGAAACAGCTCACTTAAGAGCTTCTGCAACCATGTAGCTTCAAACGAGATCATACTCATATATGTGTATTCGGTCTTGGTGATGCTTATAGCAACCAATTTATGCTTCCTGCTCATCCATGATATCAAAGCAGAATCCAAAGAGAACCAACACTGAGAAGTGCTCTAGTGATCCTCCACACTGCTTGCCCACTTAGCATTCGAGTAATCATGCAGTTTCATATTTCTGACAGTGTACCTCAATCCATGAGAGATTGTGCCCCGAAGATATCTCAGAAGATTCTTTGCACCAATCCACTGAGGCTCAACCAAATATGAGCTCACCATGCTAACTGCAAAACATATGTCTCGACGGAAGTTCACCAAGAACATCAACACGAATGAGTTTATGAAACTCAGAGGCAATTCCCAAATCTGGTCTGACATCACTACTATAACTTCTGAAAGTCAATATCCTCAAGGTAGTCATAGGCTTGCAGTTTAACATTCCACATTCGGAATGCAACTCCCTCTTACTTCTGCAAATGAGAGGGTCTGCACTTGTTAGAAATAGGTCGTCCTCATAAGGTGCCAGTATGAGAGGTCTATCATCCACAACCTTCGGGTAATGGTTTGGATCAATTTCACTCCTAGTGAATCTCAGCTTCATCTGATAGCTATCAATCCTCTCATACTATGCTCGGGGAGTTTTGCTTCAAGCCATAGAGGGCTTTCTTCCACCTATATACATGAGATTCCCAATCATGAATCTCAAATTCCTCGTGTTGTTCCAAACCTATGGACCTACTACATGAGGGGAATGGTCCCCTTGTAAGATTTTACTTTGGTACATCTCAAACATGTACTTTCATGCTCTACTTGAATTCAGACATCCCTATCACCATTTAACTCACATTAGGTGGGGCCCCATAAGTAGACCTCCGGTGTTATAGATGCGATATGTCAATTGACATGATCCCCAATGGACCATCCTACAACTTGATACAAATTTCCAACCCTGAACCCATGAGAAAAAGCATCTTTGAAAATTATATATTTTAAGATGTACCTTTCCATTGATGAATGCCACCCTGAAACCTTTGACTTCCATTTCCGAGATGGACACTAGGTTCTTCTTGTGATCAGGTACATAAAAGATATTCTGTAAATGAATCGAGTTACCCTTATTCAATTTAGAGTTAACATTCCCTACACCCTTTCCGGGACAGGTATCATTGGTTCCAAGTATAATCCCATGATTGTTTCCATCTCTACCAAATTAGAGAGTGCACCCATCTATTTGATGAAGTGCCTTGAAGCACTACAATCTATAAGCTAGATTCCCAAAGAATCTGAAGGAGAGGGCCAATACAAGATAACACTTCTTTATCTTATCAAAAACAACATTTGATTCTTCATACCTGGGGTTCCTTGCTTTCTATGAAGAGTCGAAAATTTCCTTGATGACCTGCATTACCTGTCATTCCTTTGATCATTGAATATGTCCATGGAATGATTGTTATCATCATCAAATGATGTGTCTTTGCCATTCGGACACTCCTTCGCATAGTGGCTGAACTAGTTATCTGCCTTTCCTTCCATCATGACATTTGGTCTTCCAATGAAGCGATCATTAGGTAGGCCATATTCTGTTGTGCCATTCTGATAATATTCTCTACTTCGACTTCACCCTTGGTGAATTTGAAGAGGGATGAGGAATCCACTGATCCTTTTGTCCTTTCCCAACTATCTTCGGTGATTTCTCTTTCACTCTTGCTAGGGCATTGTTTTCACCTTAGCTCTAATACCATGTTAATTTTAGGTATGTTCTATGCTAGAAAAATTTATTTCAATTTTCATAGTTAGCTCAATATCTTTTCTAGATTAGCAATCACATCAACATTAAAGTAAAATGTATATATAACATAAATATAAATCACAGAAGGCAAGCCAAGACAAGAGGACACAAGATGTGGCGCTATCCAGGGACAAACCCCAATGTGGTGAAACCCTTGATCAATTCTTCTTATATGTTCTTCAATAGTTCAACATAGAGAGAGAGAGATAGCACGTTTACAACAAAATTCAACACTTTGACTTATCTAGATAAGAGCATAGATCATCTCTAAGAAGATGATACATGAGATCAGTTGAAGACATGCTGCTTCAACTAATTCTCCAAGGTGACTCCTTCACCTATCTTTGTGCTGCATTTTTTCATCATGTTGCACCTCACCGTGCTGCACCATGTTGAACCCATCATCACTATGCTACATCTCATCACACTTTGTTAATTATGATGGTACCCATCATTGTAATGCATTATGTGCCATTGCTACACCATGTTGCCATCCTGACCCATGTGTTGGCTACACCTTGCCTACTTGTTGTCCTTAGCATGCTTGTTGTTGCATGTTAGTTGTCCCTTGCATGCTAGCTGTAACATTGCATGCTTGGTGTATTTTTTGCTAAGTACCATACAACTATCCCAATGTTAATTAGATATCCCTTGCATGCTTCCCTCCTTTGGAGACAGATGCTTCAGCTATTCCGGTAGTTCCTGATAGTTCCAGTAGTTCCAGCAGTTCTGGTAGTTCCGGCTTTTCCAGCAGTTCCATCTTTTCCGGATTTTCAGATAGTTCCAGCTTTTTCGATAGTTCTGGCTTTTTCAGCAGTTCCAGCTTTTTCGACAGTTCTAGCTTTCTGGAAGTTCTGGCTTTTCTAGTAGTTCTGTCTTGCAATAGTTCTAGCTTTTCTCGCAATTTTGGCTTTTTTGGCAGTTCTGGCTTTTTCGAAAGTTCTGGCTTTCTCGGCTTTTCTAGCTTTTCTGTCTTTTCTAATAGTTCCGATAGTCCCAGCTTTTCTAGCAGTTCTGATAGTTCCGACTTTTCTGGCCTTTTTAGCAATGTAGAGCTTATTCTCCCATGACTACATTTAGACCTAGGGCATGTTATCTAGGGCAATGTATACCCTAGGGTACTCCCTCTATTTCTCATCTTCATCAAACCCAAAACAGGATGAAGTGAGATCACAAGAATGAGTGTGTGTGTGACAAATGACTTCAAGTCCTCTTCTATTTATACTAAAATGTAGAGGTTGAACAGACATGACTGTTGGGCTTCTGAGCCTACATAAGTTGCTGACCGACTTGACAATTTGTCCATAATCGAAATAAATTCATATCTTCGTAAATACTTATCAGAATCGGATGATATTTAGATCAATCCTACACCTCTCGATGAGAGGGATCCAAGAAAAATATCAGCTGCCATAAATAAGATGACCCACATGGATTTTGACCCTAGTTTCCAATTTTAACAGAGCTACCATCCTCTCGCCATTAAGGCTTCTTGGGGATCAAGGCTCAAATGGTCAACCCATCATGTAAAAGGATTGAGTATTTTTCAAGAAAGTTTGTATCCCGAGGTGATGACTAGGCTTTTAGTGACCCTCATGTCTACCAAAGGAAAAGCTGCGATATAGTGAATTTTTGTCTTTAGAGCATTCACAAGGGTTGTTTTTTAAGTCAAATTTATGAAAGTATTTTGATTTTTTCTTTCCATGATGTTTCAAACATAAAACTTATCGTCTATACATACTAATCACTAACTTTGAGTTTCTTCTACTACATATAAACGAGTGTACCATTTTCTCATAATAATAGTCCCCCCTGATATATGAGGTTAGGAGCAAGCGTATAACTAAAATACATCACATTTTTTTGTTCGAACGATGAGTCTTACTTAACTCTTGGGAGAGAGAGACTTGTTGTGGAGATGATTAGTGAAAATATCCATGACTAAGAAATGAAAGAGTCACAAGGGAGGCATGTCCCATGCTTGTTATGATGACTATGTTTGAAATATCACAAACATACACAAAAGATCATGTCAAGTCAACTTTGAAGTGGATGACATGTTGCTAGTTATAGAAGATGACTTCTTTCACCCTAAAGGGAATTTCTAATAAATTGGATGAATTGAGCGCCCCCATACATCAAATACAAAGCACTAATAATATAGGTGCGATCAAATACACGGATCTTCGACTAAATGAGAGAACTATAATGGTCATAAGTACAATACATCTCTAACGTGAAAACTTATGTTGGCGTCGAACATCAAGGAGACCATTTAAATTAATGGGCAATAATGGTTCCCACTGTGTCACTCAAGACTATCTCAAAAATGTTGGTATCAATCAAGGTACTTCTTTGATTCTGGAATATGGGTGTCCATGTCCACAAAAAAGAGGTGCCTCCTTCCCGAAAGATGATTTCAGGAAGATATGAATATTAAGGAGATGTTGTAACATGATGGAGATGAGCCTCATCATTGGGAAACTATCTGGACCTTAATCCACCTTCTAGCTTATTCAAATCAACTCTTCTCATAATTTATTACATATTTTGATTGTATTTTTCTTAATGAGATGAGTCAAAGTGAGATATTATGCCTAGTGGACTAATATGCATTGATTGCAGGTTTTTGAGAGAAAATCACGGAAATTTTGGCTAATTAAGGGATGAAACTCGAATGAGACAAGGAGGATAGATTGTAGGAGGTATGTCCTCCTCATTTACTCCTCACTCATTGATTCCTCTATCAATCACACTAGCTCAGAGTACAAGCATCCAAGTCATGGAGATCAAAAAGCAGCTGAGAAAGTGACAGTCAAAGATCTAGTTTATTTAGAGTTTGGGAGCCAAGCCTCCCTAGATTTAAGATAGTCATTGGAGACTTCAGTTGTATAAATAAGAAGGCCTAGAGCATCATTAGGATTCGAGTTTTTGCTATAAAAACACTAGTCATTTTCGAGTTCAAGACTTGTGGAAGACATTGTTATGTAATTTTCTGTTTTTGATAATGAGAATGAGAATTTCCTTGATCCAACACTGAGTTGAATTAGAGGGCTGAAGCTCTTGGGTTAGGGACCAACCCTAGCAACAAAGTCTCCTCTTCTTGTATTTTTATTCTTAGTCAATTTCAAAGATTAATGGTTGAATTGTCTTTAAAATTATTTCATTACAAGTAGTTGTAGATTTGATTAGTTTGCTTCCTTTTGTGCTTTACTTCAATGATAGATTAGAGGAGATAAAGTAACTTCAAAAATACATCAGTAGGTGGATTTGGCTTCATTCCTTCCTTCAGGGATCATGGTTTGAGGAAAGAACCCCTATGCAGCCCCAAAAAGACAGAATTATAGTTTCTAATGGAATTTAGGGTTTTTTGTACTTAGGCCAACATTTGATCAGTTTGAAAGAATATGATTTAGTTATCATTTCTTCTATCCTCATTATTACAATCTCATCAAGGTTTCATATTATTTTGCAAAGTTTTATCATGCATGAAATAGGCAGCTAACTCATGAAATTTTGTTTTCCTTAGTTAATTGAAATCCTTCTTGTTTACATGATTTAAAGATAAATGTTAATGGTTGATGTAGTGCAGGAGTTTCAGCAGTAAATAGATATTTGATGATCAGAAACCTCATCCCAACTTCATCCATCCATGATCATTCCTTTCTTTCACTAAAAACCTCACCAATTTAATCATTTCATAAGAATACTTCTCCAAGCTTGTTGAGCAAATCCAACCATCTCCCAACTCTATTTTTGAGTTCTGAAGTGATCCTAGGTACTCTCTAGCCTTATTCCATCCACCAACCACCTTCCCTAAGCCTTCAATCACCTTCAACATCCCTCCTTTTTCTCTCAGTTGTATCTTGTAGGAATATAGGGGATCTTCTAGGAATTCACGACATCCTGTAGAACGCATTAGGACATCCTGTCAGTTGACATGTAGTGGCCTGTTTTGAGGAAGAATTGTGGAAAAATCCCCTAGGAAGCTATAAAAGGACCTCTACTTATCTCCCAAGCCTTCTAACCATTCACCATTATTAGAGTCAGTATTTGCCTACTGCCACCAGTGATCAAACATGCTCTTATAAAGTGGTCTTAGGGTGTCAAAGTCAAATTTTTTCATTTCAGTGAGTCTTCAAGTAAAAATTTGGTCACTGGGTATTAGGTCTAGGATTTTTTTCACTCCTTCCAAAGTTTTCCAAGTATTGGTTCATGTCACCATTCGGCTGAATGTACCATCATTCAAAGAGTTGTCATCATTATTTCAAGTTCTAATGGGTCATTTTACACCTTGTTTGTGCTTCAGTAAGGCTCATTTCCCTCTCTTAGGGTTTTGAAGGTAATTTTTATTAGATGGTCAAATCATCAACAAAACTTGCATCCTAATGCTCATACACCTTCCTCTATCCTTAATATACCTTCTTAAACACTTCCTATCACTAATATCCATCAAATTCATCATTTTCCCATAGACCCTAGCCTATTGCTACAATTTGACATTTTTCTAGGTTAGGCCTATGTTTTGCTCTTTTGGACCCCTTCCCCTAACTCAATCCTTGAAATTCCACTTTCCCTTGCTTCCTAACATTCCTCCCTACTTCCCAAAATTTTCTCAAGAATTTATAAGCCCCTCATCCCCTTCATTTCCCTTTATTTCTACAAATCCCCTGTTCCACACATCGAGATAGGTTTTATTCAAATGATGTTTCTGAGCAAGAAAATATGAATTTGACAAAAGTGAGAGAGGTTTTGTCCATCATAGAATCAAGAAGAAAAAACTCCTTTAGTTTTTACACAGGTCTCATGGTTTGGGAGAAATGTCCAAACAATCATTTGCCACAGGAGAGTTGCTGCCCTTTTGGAGTGACCTTGGTAAAATCAATTTTTCTCCTAGATGGAATGTCCAAAAGACTTGCTTGATGAGTCAAATGATAACTAGACACAAATAGATTTTCAATGAGCTATCATGAGCTCAATTTGGAGTTGAGGAAGACCTCCAAAAGTTGACTAAAACAACACTCTACATTTTGGCAGCCTCATTCTTCACATTTTGACTAGTCTTGGGAGATTGTGCCTTTTATAGAGAAAATGAGCTCAAAATTTAAAAATTCAAGATATTCTAGAAAGTATACTTGACAAGATTTCCAATGAATTGTCCCTTGCCCAATTTGGACACTGGGAAGGCCTCCAAACGTGGCCTAAAAAATGCACTACACGTTAAGGGAGGGCACTATGCGTTGGGGAAATTTTTCAATGTATTTTTACACTGCGTTGTGCATTCAAGAGTGGCGTTGCGCTCCTCTAGGGTGTCCTGCGCGTAGGTCCAAAAAGCATCAAAACTCATAGTCCATCATCCAAAAACCATTTTTGTTGTTTTGGACCCTCATAAAAGTAGGTACCTTCCTTCTTCTATCCCTTGACATTCAATTTGTGATTCTAAAGTGGTTGGTTGTTTGTAAACAATTTGCAAACCATAGGTTCCAAATACACTCCTCCACTCACTCCCCATATCCTAGTTCCCTCAAATTCCACTCATTCCATATACTGTAATCCCCTCAAATAAACACTTCCATCTATCCCTTGGCCCCTCGAACCCTAAAACAAATTCATCCCTTGCCCCCTCAAACCCTAAAACAAATTCCTAAAACCCTCATAACCTCTTTAGCACTCTCACAAGCTCACTCATAAGCTCAAACCCTAATGAGCTCACCTCCCCTTCCCCTACCCCTATTCACCATAACTCATTCCTCAATTACCTTCTCTAGGGTTTCAAGGCTTCAAAACTCAACCAACATGGACACAAAGGACAAAGATTATGAGGAGGAGGAAAATAGTGGCAGTGAAAGCATGGTAGATGAACCTCAGCATCAGAGAAAACCACATAAGGGAGGTAGACATATCATAGGGGCACAAGGAGATTGTTTGCAGCTGATAGGCAAGTGTTTGCTCCACAAGATGTGGAAGGGACCTTGCCTTCTTCATCAACCCATAGGCAAATGATTGCTCCACAGGATGTGGAAGGGGCTTTTCCTTCTTCATCAACACAACAGGTACAGGTGTAGCAGCTACACAAGGGGAAGGAAATATGTTGGAGGAAAGTTTTGATGCTGAGGAGAAAGCGAGAGACTTTGATTTGACAGAGCATGATGACCTGAAGCAGCGTTATACTCATTATGGCACAGAAATAATTGACTTAGAAGCTCAGGATGAAGAAACAATAAAGGACATCATCATACAGGAAAATGAGGCTCAAGTCCAAGCATTGATGGAAAATTTGGAGAGGGCCAAGTATGTCATCACATATTTGGAACAAGAGAACAAGTAGTTGAGTGACAAGCAAGTCGTCATGGAGCTGGAACTTCTCAAGGTAAAATGACAAGGTGATAAGGAGGCACCGGTCAATTTGTCTCCTATTGAGAAGGAAATTGAGGATGATAGAGAGACTTCACTTGATAGAGTCAATTTGCACGCATAGAAGATGTTATAGAAGGCCAATAGGGACAATCAAATGACCAGGCACATGGCCTACCATTATAGGACCCGAAACAAAATTTGCAACATGAGGGTCAAAAAGATGAAAGCTAGGCTAAGGCGGACTCTAAAAGGAAAAAATGAGGAGGATAGGCTTAAGTTGCTTGCTAAATCTTCCTTGGCTCATCAAGATACTTGATGATGGTGCTTCTCACCAATTTTGGTCAAGTTTGGAAGAGTTTTTGTCATTTGCAAATTTTGAAATTTTAAACACAGAAAATCAATGGCACTGCACTTTTCCTAGGGGCACCCAATGCACAAATGGCTTGCATTTTTGGACTCCGAGTGATGAGTACATGCACCCTGTGGATTTTCTAAGTTTTTGGGGAAGAATTGGTCCACCAAAAGGTCACAAAACACCTTAAAAATTACCTTTCTGCCACTTTTTGGACACACAGAAGCAATCTTGGGAGGATCAAGTCTCGAGGGGTCAAATTAACTTCAAATGAATAAATTATAGGTTTTTTGGAAAGTATACTTGAATACCTTTCCAATGAGCTATGATGATATCAATTTGGATGCAAGGAAGGCCTCCAAAAGGAACCTGAAAGCAGCACTGTGCGTTGGGTCAGTGGCGCTGGGCGTAGGGCAAATTTTGCATAGGATGCCTATTTTTCTATTTTTTGACTGGGTTCATGGATTTCCTCCTACAAAGGATGTTTTACTGATGTAAATGATGACTTGGTTTGTAAATATGATAGATAATTAGTAGTAGAGGGTATATTCATTGCATTAAAAGTCAATCTGAGCTCAAATGAATCAGTGTTTCACTTTTAGAGGCAAGTTGTTAAGATGCCTATATTCTTGTTTCTTGTTCAGTGTTGGTTTGATTAGCTCCTCATCTTAGGAATTCCACCCGTGAGGATGGGATGAGGTTGAAACAAAGTCTATATCTTCTAGTTCTTTCTCACTGTAAAGGGCTGGACTCAGCTGGATGCTCAGACTTTGATTGTCCATCATTTTGTAGCAGTTTAGCATAATATAATAAGAATTACAGCTATTTTTATGGGATCCATGTGGTATGGAGTTTTAGTACAATGTATTCTCTTGTGATCATATGTTAGTATGTTTTTTGCATTCCTTTAATCATTTCATTGCTTCTAAGTGAATGCTTTCAAGTTGATAGGCAGAATTCAATACATCACTGCTTTGCTTTGGGAAAACATTCACCATTTCATGTTTTCTATAGTTTGGGAAGGATTGATGGTAATCACATGCTCTTCCTAGCCTCTCACCAGTCTTAAAACATCTCACCCATCAATCCCTAGAGTGCTAAACCTTATGCCTACCTTGTCCCATTGAACACCCTGTAATTTTGACCTAATTCCCTAGCCCTAAACCATCCAGCTCCTCCATATCCAGCAAAACCCCTTTAAAATCCAATCAAAACTTTGTGCTGCTATACCTAGCCTAAAATCCTTTTCCTGATCCAGTCATCTTGGCTGAGATCCTTATGGAGAGAGCCCTCTCCAGGCCTAGTAGAGATAGCTACTTGGCTACGTGTGGTTTTTGGTTACCCTGGCATTGCCTTCCGTCAACCTGGTGTTCAATCTAGGTGATAACATAGTGACTAGCATACTGAGGAACATAGTTTTATGTTCCTCAGAAAAATATATCAAGTTCAGATCTAATTGTTGATGGTTAACAACGATCAGACATCAGAAGGATAAAATCATTCACCTGGTGACTCTAAATCAATTTTGAGATTAGATCCAAGGAATCCATTGGAGGATGAACCCGACCAGCAAAAACATGAAAGGACAATATGCAAAGATCAGGTATTCAAGTTGGAATTTCATCCAAGACATTATTTTCTTTGTTATAAAGTATTTCTTCTCTTATTTCGAGAATGTCAAGAAGGTTTTATAAAGTATATTGTATTTGAGAAAATATCCTAGACCTACATGTGATTCCTTCCCTTTGAAGATTGCGAATACTAAATAGTCGCATGACTTTGATCTTGATCAAAATCCTTCTTCTGAATCTTATGATGACCGTCTTCAAACTGATGAGCCTCAAAAGGTAAAGAATAATTCTACAGCTTTTGTATATACTCCTATACCTTGTAAAATTCTAGATATATACAAGCCTCTGATTTTACCTCCTATATACCATGCTTTCCCTAAAAATAATTACCTATATCTACCAAGATTTGATGGTGAATGTGACAACATCACTGCTAAGAGACATGTACTAAATTTTGAGTCTTTTCTTGACCTTTTTGAAGTTGATGAAGAGGATGTCAGTATTAGGCTTTTTTCTCTTTCTTTGCAAGGCAAAGTCAAGAGTTGGTTCAAAACCCTGCCTGAAGCGAGCATCTTAGATTTCCAATAGTTCATCAAAGTTTTCCTCCACAAGTGGGTGGTCAAACATAACCCTTTCTTGATTCTAGAAGAGTATAAATAGCTGAAAAGACAACCAGGGGAGACAGTACAACATTTTTTTGCCAGATTTAACCAAGTTTATTGTTCGACGCCTGTTAATATAAGGCCTCCTCTTGGATCCGCTCTCTTGCACTACCCAGATGCCTTTGATCCAAAAATAGAGTTTTAGTTGAGAGAAAGGAACCTTGCAACACTTGAAGAGATGCAAAACAGTGCAGTAGATGTAGAGGCTAATTTGCTGATCAAAAGGGAAAAGTTGAAGGAATAAAATATGAGAACATAGATACAGAGGAATCAACATCTTTAGAGGTAAAAATTGACATTTTTTTAAGTGCAGTGGAAGAGATGATGCAAAAGATCACCACAAGGAATGAGTATGATGTTCAAGACCATGGCTCGCTAATTGAAGAAGAACAAGTGGTTGATCCAAAACATTTTCTTTCTTATCCCAGTTGTCATAGATCTGATAATGATTGTTTTATAGATCATCTTGGAGAAGAGAGATCTGTTGATCTGACATGTATGGTTGATGATGTGTTTTATACTGATGATTTTCCTAAGTTTGATCAATATCATGATGATTATGTTCTCCAAATAGAAGCTAATCTTGCAGACAAATTAGCAGCTAGTTTGTGGAAGGAGGAATTCCGCTTTCAGTAGCTCGAATACAGTGATCAGCTGATGCATATCAGCTATGGAAGTGAGGAGGAAAGCGCAGAAAATTTTGAAGTAAGTAAAGGATCTTTTCCTTTTTGTTTTACTTCGTTTCAGTTCATCAAAGACAACTTTTGTGCAATCAGAAATCAACCAGCGATAAGTTTTGATCTTAACCATCTAGAGGGCAATGAGATCCTTATTCAAGACTTATCATATCTAGATTTGTAGCCCCAGAATGCCATTGAATGTCAGGTTGCAGATGAAGACTTGGAAGCTAGAACATATCATCAAATGATGCAAGATGATTATGTACCATTATGTTTTGAATCATTTCAGTTTTTGAAGAAAAATTTGCATAGTATATCTTTAATAATGGATGAACAGCCTGTAGAAAATCATGCAATCTCATTGGAACCAATAGAAAATGAGTTGCAATGGTCTTTTCAAGTTTTTTATGACCCAATAGCTGATGTGTTGGATGATATCTGCAGTCAAAGTCCTTCTCCATTAGCTAACTATGAGCTTGAAAAAATTATTGATAGAAACTTGATCCGGCAACTGGTTTCTTTGTCATATTCAACAGGAGTCTCGTCACAAAGCTTAGATGAAAGTTTGCATTCATGGTTTGAGGACAAGCAGACTAATCCATTGGATGGGATAAGTCCCAGTGCACATGAATTTCAAGATCCTTATGCAGTATTTTTAGAGTCAGATAGAGAATCCATATTATTCAATCTAGGATCTGTTTACAAGTTTTCATGGGAGTTGCATTTCAGTAGTTCTCTCTTCTTGCTCATAAAAAAGCACTTGCGGAGAATTCAAATAACAGCCATAATGCTTACTTGGTTGCATTGGTTGTTTCATTTCACTTGATCAGGTGATGAATGGTACAAGTAGAGTAGGTTTTATTGAATAAGTTCCATTTTGAGCATATTTTCCAGTTTGTCAGCTGTGTTTTAGTATCGAGTCAGTTTTTAGTTGAGTAAAAGTCAGTTTGTGTCTTTGAGTCATCAGTATTCAGTCATGTATTTTAGTTTGGGTTTTTTCTTTTACTCCATGCCCAATGGATAAGGCTACTTGGTCTATGGTGTTCTTGGCACCTCCAAGGAGCTATCATCCCCAATGGAGCCAATGTTAGAGTCAGTATTTGCATACTGCCACCAGTGATCAAATATGCTCTTATAAAGTGGTCGTAGGGTGTCAAAGTAATTTTTTTTCATTTTAGTGAGTCTTCAAGTAAAAATTTGGTCACTAGGTATTAGGTCTAAGATTGTTTTCACTCCTTCCAAAGTTTTCCAAGTATTGTTTCATGTCACCATTCGGCTGAGTGTGCCATCATTCAAAGAGTTGCCATCACTATTTCAGGTTCCAATGGGTCATTTTACACCTTGTTTGTGCTTCAGTAAGGCTCATTTCCCTCTCTTAGGGTTTTGAAGGTAATTTTTCTTGGATGGTCAAATCATCAACAAAACTGGTATCCTGATGTTCATACACCTTCCCATATCCTTAATATACCTTATTAAACACTTCCCATCACTATTATCCTTCAAATTCATCATTTTCCCACAAATCCTAGCCTATTGCTACAATTTGACATTTTTCTAGGCTAGGCCTATGTTTTCCCCTTTTGGACCCCTTCTCCTCACTCAATCCTTGAAATTACACTTTCCCCTACTTGCTAACATTCCTCCCTACTTCCCAAAATTTTCTCAAGAATTTATAAGCCCCTCATCCCCTTCGTTTCCCTTTATTTCTACAAATCTCATGTTCCACACATTGGGATAGGTTTTAGTCAAATGATGTTTCTGAGCAAGAAAAGATGAATTTGACAAAAGTGAGAGTTTTTTTCCATAATAGACTAAAGAAGAAAAAAATCCTTTATTTTTTACACAAGTCTCATGGTTTGGGAGAAATGTCCAAACAATCATTTGCCACAGGAGAGTTGCTGCCCTTCTAGAGTGACCTTGGTAAAATCAACTTTTCTCCTCGATGGGTTGTCCAAAATACTTTCTTGATGAGTCAAATGATAACTAGACACATAGAGCTTTTCAATGAGATATCATGAGCTCAATTTTGAGTTGTGGAAGACCTCCAAAAGTTTAATGAAAGAACACTATGCATTTTTGCCATTGGCACTGCACCTTTCCTAGGGTCACCCAATGGAAAAATGGTTTGCACTTTTGGATTCAGAGCGATGAGTACATGCACCCTATGGATTTGCTAAGTTTTTGGGGCAGAATTGGTCCACCAAAAGGTCAAAAAACACCCTAAAAATGACCTTTCTGCCACTTTTTGGACACACAGAAGCAGTCTTCGGAGGATCAAGTGTTGAGGGGTCAAATGAACTTCAAATGAAGAAATTCTAGGTGTTTTGGAAAGCAGACTTGACAAAATTTCCAATGAGCTATCCTGAGCTCAATTTGGATGCCGGGAAGGCCTCCAAAGGGGACTTGAAAGTGGCACTGCATGTTGGGCTAGTGGCGTTGCGCGTAGGGAAAATTTTGCATAGGATGCCTATTTTTCCATTTTTTGACTGTGTTCATGGATTTTCTCCCATGGATGATGTTTTACGGATGTAAATGATGACTTGGTTTGTAAATATGATAGATAATTAATAGTAGAGGGTATATTCATTACATTAAAAGTCAATTTGAGCTCAAATGAATCAGTGTTTCACTTTTAGAGGCAAGTTGTTAAGATGCCTATATTCCTATTTCTTGTTCAGTGTTGGTTAGATTAGCTCCTCATCTTAGGGATTCGATCCCTAAGGATGGGAGGAGGTTGAAACAAAGCCTATATCTTCTTCTTATTTCTCATTGTAAAGGGTTGGACTCAGCTGGATACTCAGACTTTGATTGTACATCATTTTGCAGCAGTTTAGCAGAAGATTAGTAAGAATTGCAACTATTTTTATTGGATCCATGTGGTATGGAGTTTTAGTATAGTTTTTTCTCTTGTGATCATATGTTAGTATGTTTTATATATTCCGTTAATCATTTCATTGATTCTAAGTGAATGCTTTCAAGTTGATAGGAAGAATTCATTACATCACTGCTCTGATTTGGGAAAACATTCACCATTTCATGTTTTCTACAGTTTGGGAAGGATCCATGGTAATCACATGCTCTTGCTAGCCTCTCACCAGTCTTAAAAAATCTCACGCATCGAGCCCTAGAGTGCTAAACCTTATTCCTACCTTGCCCCATTGAACACCCTGCAATTTTGACCTAATTCCCTATCCCTAAACTGTCCAGCTCCTCCTGATCCATAAAAGCCCCTTTAAAATCCAATCAAAACTTTGTGCTACTATACCTAGCCTAAAATCCTTTTCCTGATCTAGTCATCTTGGCTGAGATCCTTATACAGAGAGCTCTTTCCTAACCTAGTAGAGCTAGCTACTTGGCTAAGCGTGGTTTGTGGTTACCCTGGCATTGCCTTCCTTCAACCTGAGGTTCAATCTAGGTGATAAAAACCATCATCCCTAAGCCACTTGCCACATCACCAATAGAAGTTAGATTTCACACTTTCTCATGAAAAAAGACAAGAAGAAAAACATACTTATTTTATTCATTTACATGCACAACAACAAAATGTTTTATGTTTCAATTTGCATACCTAGGACAATAAGATTGCATACATGTTAACTTAGCATTCTTTTGAAGCAAAGACTCTTAGTGGTTAGTTAGAAGAATGGTGTGTTTAGCATTTGATTTTAGTATTTTTCCTTACTATAGTAGACAAGCTTTCCCTCAGTGTATATTTCTCTTTTCCTCATTGGTAATCAGGCTTCTTCTGAATCAATAGAAGTCTGGTTTGAAAAAACCTAGTGGTCAATCACCAACTTAGCAGTGACAAAGAGTGGACTCATCAGATTTACTTGTGTATATAGCACTTTCACCTCCATTTGTACGAACTCGGGTTGATAAAGTAAATTTTGTAGCCCCAGGAGTTGTAGCATTCTTGCTGCAATACTGTTGATCATCACTTTTTGGCACCGTTACCGAAGAGGTGTTTGAGTAATAGTGATTACTATTTTCTTTCTTCCATTTCTTATCTTTGACATTCTGTTATTAGTTTCATTTCCGCAAAGGTAATTTAGTTTTCTTTCTTTTCCATTCTGCATTCTTTGCTTTCTTTTCCATTCTGCAAGTGAGATTTCATTCAAGTAGTTAGTTTTCATTCAGTCAATTAGTTTCCCTTCCATTTGCAATTTCAATTCTGCAACTATTCTCAAAGCTAAAAATAAAACACTTCTTTTATGCCTCATACTAATAGGGATAACTTAGGAAAATTTTTGCCAAATACCCCCACCGCTTCAAACAACCAACCTTCCCTCTTCTTCGGTGGCTGTGAATTGGAGGAACCCTCAGGTAAAAAACCAAAGATATTTGAAGAGCCTACAGGAGAAGAAGAAGAAGAACCCATTCCAACTGACCCAATGGTTGAAAATAGAAAAGACCAAGGAAATAGAGAAAGAGTTGAGGGTACCTTTCCCATCATAGAAACTAATGGGGATACCAAGATGAAGAATATAATCCCCTCTCCTCTTCCTCATTTCCATGGCTTGACCTCAGAAGATCTAGACGCTTTCTTGTTTGAGTTTGCTGTCATATGTAGAACCTATGGTTACACAATGATGAGCAGATGTTAAAACTATTCCCATCCACTCTCAAGGATGTAGCTTTGCATTGGTTCATGGGTTTACCTGTGGATATCATCACAACTTGGGCTTCAATGCAGCAAGCCTTCAACAAAAAGTATCGAGACTATTACAGGTCCAAAGACACTAAAGAAGAATTTTTTAGGATGACGTTAGGGCATGATGAATACCTAGAGGATTATGAAGAAAGATTCCAACTTAGCTACAAAAGGGACAGGTGCACACTTGATCTTGATTCACCGAAGCTAGTCTTGCTTAGAGGGGTGGCTACCCTAAACTTACTAGTAGGAGGGGACATCTACCAACTACCCTATGAAGATATCAAGATTGTCTTTAGGAACCATTCTAGGGTAGCTAGGAAAAAGGGTAGGGGTAGTCAACCTATGGTAAGTCCATCCTCTTCCAATACATCCATCAAAGGTGAAATTGGAAATATGATGGAATATTTCAAGAGTGAGATGCTGCAAACTCTTTCCCTACAGATGGACACTATGCACATCAAGAGAAAGCAGGAGGAGGCAAAGAGAGCCTTAGCCATTTTCTGCCCTATATGCACAAGGAGGCACCCTAGGAATGAATGTCCATTGAATCTTATTGAATTTTGCTTGGTCTATGAAGAAAACCACTCCACAGACAAGTGACCCTCTCTACTTAGACTGAAAGATGTGTATCAGGGGACTGAAGGGGTGACTGAACAACTCTGCTACATGAATTGAAGGAGACCTCATGGGCCTCGGCCACACTAGTACATCATGCAAGGGTCATCCCATGCCTATTACAACCATAACCAGACCACATCCATTCCCTCTTGGGGGCCCCCTACTCATCCTTCCTAGTCTACACCTCCTCCTTGGTCCTTTGCACCTCAGTACCATTCCCAACCAACCAGCCAGTCATTTCAGCCATTTTCTCCACCTCAACCTTAGTGGAATGCACCATCCCAGGGGTGGATTCTCCCATAAAATAATGATCTAGCTATATTGCCTTCACCACCTACTCAATGACAACGTTTACACCTAGCTCCACCTAAACAACCCCAAATTCTTGCCTAGCCAAGTTTGAACCCGAACAACAGACAGGCACAATAAGTATACATTAGAGAGACATCCGATCCTGCTTATGTTGTGGAGATTTAGGAAATCAACTTGAGATTTGGGAGGCTACTCTCGGACAACCAACCTCTACCTCCACCTAGGGAGAGTGAGGAATAAATAGAGGAAATCATGCCTAGAGTAAATCCTCCACCATTTCTTGAGAGATTAACTCATCCAGTCCAACCTACCCTAGAAGAGAATGAACTTTTGGGTGAATTGAAAAATCTACGTGTCAAAATTCCACTTCTCCAAGCCTTAAAGGATGTACCAATTTACAACAATTTTATTAAGTAGAAGTTCTTCAAACATCCAGGGAGGCGAAAAAGAGACACCCCTACCATTAATTTCATTGGACAACTGTCCAAATTAATGTTGAGGCAGGTAATTTGTCTGAAGTATTTCGACCCTGGAAGCCCTATAGTAGATGTGTACATTAATGGCACCATTGTCCCATACAATTTGATTGATTTTGGGGCTACCATTAATGTGATGACTAAGGACACCATGCTCAAGCTCAACCACTAGGGTTCATTGAGAAAGACCACAACAATCTTGCAACTTGCAGACCATTCCACATTGACCCTTGAGGGATTGTGGAGGATGTGATGGTATCCATTGACTCTTGGGAGTATCTTGCAAACTTCCTAGTTCTCCAGCCTAATGCCAAGCTTACTGGTTACCCTCTCATCCTTGGGAGGCCTTGGTTAGCCACTACTGATGCCTACATCAATTGCAGGGCTGGAAATATGACTATAAAAAATGGGCATATGTCCAAGAAGTTAGTCCTATACCCTCCTTCTCAGCCATCTCTAGAACATGACTTACCTTTATGGTTGGAAGAGGAGGAAGAAGATTAATTTTGTTCAACTTAACTATATACCTTAGACATAGCCATGGGAAGAGGACAACTAGATGAAGATGATTTGATTGAACACATACTCCAAAGTCCAACTCCCAACACATTGTCCTTAGAGGAAGTAGTAAAGGAAACCTAGAAAAACCATCAGATTGACCTATGCTTAGCTGATTCAAACCCTACCCATGTCAAAACCATAGAATTCGGCCCTGAGAGAACTTTGAAAATCAACCCATCTCTTTTTGTACACCAAGAAGAAAAGTTGTGTAACATGCTAAAGGAACATCTAGATGCCTTTTCTTGGAGTTACAAGGAAATGAAGGGAGTGCACCCATCGGTGTGTTATATCAAAGAAGGTTTCAAACCAGTCTGACAACCCCAAAGGAGAATGAATCCATCTCTCAAGGATATAGTCAAAGGAGATCTGCAAAAGCTGCTAGATGCAAGATTCATTTACCCTATCTTGGACAATGAGTGGGCCTCTCCTTTAGTGTTGGTTCCAAATAAAAATGGGAAGTGGAGGATTTTTGTTGATTATGGGGAGTTAAATCAAAGCAACAAAGAAGGACCATCTCCCTCCATCTTTCATTGACCAAGTGCTAGATGGCTTAGCAGGGAAAAAGTTTTTCTCTTTCCTAGATGGGTTTAGCAGGTACAATGAAATCCAGATTAGCCTAGAAGACTAGGATAAAACCACCTTCACTTGTCCTTGGGGTACTTTCACCTATAGGGCCCTTCCTTTTAGCTTATGCAATGCCCCTGCCACTTTCTGGAGAGCAGTCTTGAGTATCTTTGCCAAGCTAGTCCATGATGCAGCAGCGATTTATATGGATGATTTTACACCCTATGGATGTGATTTCCAGGAGGCTCTGTCGAACTTAAGTAAGGTGCTAAACAAATGCATTGAAATGAACCTATCTCTTAGCCCCTAAAAATGTGAGTTCTTGATGACTGCAGGGACTGTTCTAGGTCATTCAATATCCCAGCAAGGACTGCAGGTGGACCCAAACAAAATAGCCATCATCCAAAGGGTCCCACCTCCGTAAAAACAGACAGTTGTCAAAATTTTTATAGGTTTAGTTTGATACTATCAAAGGTTTATAAAATAATTTAGCAAGTTATCTTCTCCTTTATTTGGGTTATTGGCCAAAGACTCTTAATTTGTATGGTTAAAAAGCTATCATGAGGCCTTGGACACCCTAAAGGACAAGTTGACCACTGCATCTATTCTCCGCGGCCCGAATTGGGCCCTTCCTTTTCATAGACATGCTAATGCCTCACATAAATCCATAGGAGTAGCTCTAGGCCAGATAGATGAAAATTTACCTTATGCAATTTACTTCATTAGTAAGAATATGTCAAAGGCCAAACTGAACTACACAATGACCGAAAAGGAGCTCCTAGCTATTGTGCATTCATTGAATAAATTTAGGCATTACATTACAAGTTACCAAACATTTGTACACACTGACCATGATGCAATTAAATACTTGATGAATAAACCTGATGTGAATGCCTGAATTATTAGATGGTTACTTTTATTACAGTAATTCGATCTAACTATTGTTGATAAGCCTGGCATGGAAAATGTTGTTGCTGATTTTTTTATCCAGGTTAACTTTTCTTGTAGGAGAGGAAGGAATGGTTGATGATTAGTTACTTGATGAACACTTATTCACCATTTTATTTCTCTCTCCATAGTTTGCTGACATAACAAACTATTTGGTGTCTGCACAGTTCCCGCCGAATTTTTCCTCCAAAGATAAAAGCAAGATTGTGAGGAAGAGCACCCCATTCACTTGGATTGGGGGAAACCTCTTCAAACTAGGCCCAGATCAAATTATGAGAAGAGGTGTCATGGAGGAGGAAGTATTTGACATCCTTCTGACCTATCATGATGGGCCTTTTGGAGGTCACTTCATAGCCAAGAGGACAACATTTAAGGTGTTACAAGTTGGTTATTATTGGCCCACTCTTCATCAGGATGTGAGAAGATATACTAGTCAGTGTGATCGGTGATAAATGATGGGAAAGCCTACTCCAAGGGATGAAATGCTTCTACAACCTCAAGTGACTTTCGAGCCATTTGAAAAGTGGGGCATGTATTTCATTGGACCTATTGACCCTCCATCCAAGCAAACATAGTACATCATTGTGTGCACTGACTATTTGACCAAATGGGTTGAAGCCAAGGAAATGAAGGCAACAACAGAGGATAAAGTGGTTGAGTTATTAAGGGAAAATGTATTTTACAAGTTTGGGTACTGTAGAGAACTGGTCACTAATGAAGGTAGCCAGTTTACATCTCACATGATCGAAGACTTATTAAGCTAGCACAAGATCAAGCATAGAACCTCCACTCCCTATCACCCACAAGTTAATGGGAAAGTAGAGGTGACCAACAAAGTGATGGAGGGAATTCTAACCAAAGTGGTTAGCAGCAACAAATATTGGGTAGATATATTAGTTGAGGCCACTTGGGCCTACAATACCACATGGAAGACCACCACTCGATTCACACCCTGTGAGTTGGTCTATGCAAAAAAGGCGTTGTTGTCCATTGAATTTGAGTACAATACATTGAGGATGACAACCCAACTAGATCTCGATCTCAGCAGTGCACAAAAAGAGAGAATGCTCTAGTTGAATGGGTTATATGAGTTTAGAATGCAGGCCCTCCTACACACAGAGGTGACTCAAATTCAGAGGAAGATCGGGCATGACAAGAACATCAAGGACAATCAATTTCAAGAAGGCGATTGGGCTTTGTTATATGATTCCATATAAAAATATTTTAAGGGAAAGTTAAGGAATAGATGGTTAGGGCCTTATGTCATATATAATGTCATGGCAATGGTTCAGTGCAGATTAGAACCATTGATGCAGAGGCCTTTCCTTTACTTGTTAATGGGCACAGATTGAAGGTTTACAAGAAGCCATTGTCAAAGCAAAAATTCATTGATGGTATCAACAAGGCAGCGATGGTGGTGGAGCAAGTCTCAGCTTCTACCTCATCAAGTCATTGAAAAACAAAAAAAACAAAAAATAAAAGAAAAGAAAAGAAAAAACGAGAAAAATAAGGAAACTCAGGTGAAAACCTTCATGAGGCACCTAAGTCTCACTTTTGGGTTGATAACCTCTTGAGGTAGCCCAATGGTGTCAAAAAAAAAGAGAGAAATAAAAATATCTCTGTGTGAAAAACTCTTTTGAGGGGCCTAGGGAAAGAAGCTAGGAAGAAATCCTCTTGGAGGCAGACTAGTTGCTTTCAAAAAGAACAAAAGAAAAAAAAGAGAGAAAAGAAAAATTGTGAAAATATTGTTTGCAGATCAGTAGGAGGACGATTAGAGCATCAAGAGAGGATCAAAGAGGACCTATCTAGTTCATGTTCTTATTTCTCCATTCATTATCCTTCATCATTCCATCATTCCCTCCATTTTTCTACTCATTTAGCTCAGTTTGCAAGGGTTTTGTGTTTTCTACAAGATTCCCTGTAAACCTACAGGATGATCCTATAGGAATTACAGTGGCTTGGGAATCCTAAAGGAAGTAAACCTAGAGCAAGGGGATGACCTACCCATGTAAAAAAAATAAATTTCTACTTCACCATCTCATCACCATACCTCTCTCCACCATGATCACCCCTGCATTCATCTAAAAAAAAGGTCAGTTTCAAAAATTAGAGTTAAAAAAAAAAAAAAAAAAAAAAAAACAGAGAAAAGAGGATGAAGACAGCGAACAAGGGGACAAAAACTGAAGGATATTTTCCTCATCCACAAATCCCTACACCCATTCTCTACCTATGCCAACCATCCTAATTCTCCAAAAGTGGAAAATGATTAATTTTGGTTTTGAGGGAGAAGCAGCTACAGTACATCCAGTAGGAAATCTTGTAGCAGCCTCTCCCACAAAACAAAAAATCATAGGTTGCAGCCAGCTTCAAGCATGGAGATCCAGAGATTAAAGAATCTCCTCTAGAGATTAGAAACAACATCATGATCATCATCATCAACACCCAGTACCTACACATTAAAGAAAACATCAGAGGAAAAACAAAAAAAGAGAGGAGAAAAACACATGCAGCTAGTACACAACAAGGAATTCATTCTTCAACAAACAACATCAAGGCATCATTACCACAGGTAAGTATCCCCCGTCCACTATCTCATTAGAATAATATGATCAAACATGTGAAATTTGTGAAAGAGTTGGTTTATAAGTGAAAGGTGGCCAATTAACTTGGCCACCTTCGCTCAGTCAACAAGGAGAAGACAGTTAGTCCTTACACACGTGATAACATTCAAATCAAGGAAAAGGAGAGATGAGGTCAAAAGTGGTTAAGCTATGGATGCCCAAAGTGAAAATAGATTACGAGGTGAGGAGAATGATGATGTGGTAGTGGGACCAATGGTCCAAAAATAGATATTTGTACCTCGGCTGCAAGCACACCACCCCATTCAAATCACCCATATGAGGAAATAAATGTTGATCCACATGCATAGAGGCATTCACATTCTTGAGGCTACACACTAGCAAAGCTTCTCTCGGTCCTCAAGCATTCTACAGGAAAGGCATAATTCGTTTTTTACCTACGTAGGAGCACCCATAAGATCCTATAGGAGATACTATAGGATATAAAACAACACCTACAGGATTGGCAGTGAGCAGTTCTACACAAGAAAAACAGAGGTTGGCTTCATCAAGCAGTGATAAGGAGGTAGGCTCTATACTTTCAAACAATTTCCAAGTGAAAATAATATAGAAAATATTTCTATTGTGTTGAAAAAGATTGCAATCTAGGGGAATTATATACATAGAATTTTCAATTAAAATTCCTCATTCTTAAATTTGGTATCAGACATATACAACCCTCCATCCATCGGAGAAAATGACAGGGGGATTTAATAAGAGGGAACCCATCAACACAGTGAGGATTCATCAACACCCTCCTGTACTAGAGATATTCACAAGGTACAATTGGATGGGTTTCTTTGAGAAATTGAGGGGATATGATCATGAAGTAGCTAGAGATTTTTCTCTCTCCCTCATTCCACTAACTAGGACCCATGCCACTGTTGTAGTGAAAGGCCTCTCTATAGAACTCACCCATGAAATCATAGGCAGAATCACCACCCTTCCTTTAGGGATGCCTTGGAGAAAGGAGGATAAGGAAAATAGCCAAATTGCAAAGAAGAAATTATTTTTAGAAGGAGAGGAGGCCATGGAAGACAAAAATGGAGTCAGAAGAGCAAGCCTGCCATATCCTTGGAATGAAATTAGCTACCACCTTATTAAGTATATATCATGTGAAGGTAGGTATAGTGTGGTATATGGATACCATTTTAGGCTTCTCCAAGAGTTGAGGTTTGGAGCAGACACACCTCCTCAAAACAGACTCAGCATACCCTACTTCCTTCTTCAATCAGTGATAGATATGATCATGAAGGTCTAGGAAGGAAACCATCAACAACTAGCCCGTCATGGGTTAATTAGACTTATCATAGAATATGCCCTCTAAAACCTCAGACTCCCTATTACATGGGAAAATTTTAGAGACATGCAGACAAAGGAAGATATAAAAGCCATTGAATATGACAAGAGCCCCACTGCCAGTGAAAAGGATGAAAAAGAAACAGAGAAGGATGACGAAGAAATTGAAAAGGAAGAAGAAGAAATAGAGAGGGATGAATGGGAAATAGATGAGGAATAAGAGGAAGGAAAGGAGAAGGAAAGTGGTGCAGAGACAGAAGAAGATGCAAAGGAGGAAACTGATGAACAAAGTGAGGAACTAGAGGGGGAAGGAGAGGAGAAAGACAAATATGAGAAGGGGAATGGAAAAGGGGAGACAAAACATAAGGAAGGATCACCCAAGGTATCCCTAGAACCCACTAAGAAAGAGGCAGAAACTGCCCTCACTACCCTTAGTACCCCTATCAAAAAAAAAGGGAAGAGACAGAGACAAAATCCATTGTACTTTAGGACAACAAAAAGTACAAGAATAAGGAAAGGAAAACCTCAAACTCCCACCAAGGTTCCTATTGTCATTGAAGACTCACCCAAACAATATGAAAATATAGCTCCTCTTATGAAAAATCAAGGAGAAGTATCATCAGGACAAGCCTCTCCCAAGTCTCCTATCAGCTATGTTAAGAGGCCTGTCACTAGATATGCCTAATCCAAAGGAAAAGGCCTCCCACAGATAAACAGAAGGACCTACAAGAAACTCTGCTAAACCTATAGGAAACTCAGAAATTGGACAAAGAAGGGAGTATGCAACAAGAAACCAAAAACGAGCATCCAGAGCTGAGGGAACCTAGCCCTCAACCTAACCTTGACTCCTACTATAGGTTCATTGAAGGGGGTAGGGTCATTCCACAAAAATTTTCCATCCCATTATTCTTTGAAATTGAGAAAGAAAGGGAAACAACACATAGATGGATGCAAATTTCCAAATCCAAAGGAGTGGAGGGCATAGGTCACATGGAGGAGAAAGTAAAGGAGATGGGTAGAGAACTGAGCAACCTGAGGGACATAGAGGCAAAGATGAAAGCTTAGTTGGAAGAAAAAAATGCATGGTTAAGAGGACATCTACAAGAGAGAGAGAGAATCAATTGGAATCCATGGCCAGTCTATCCTTAGAGGCAATCTAGTGCAGGATGCTAACTAAATCCTATGCATTGTATCTTAAGGAACAATGGTTGCAGTTCCAAATCAAGACTTTAGCATAGAGAGGCACTATGCCATTCCAGGATTATAGACAATTCATTGATCTTTGTGATCAAAGCACATTGGAGGATAGGGCTAAAATGTCTGAGTTCTACCTACATAACTTAGCCTTGACAGATTTAAATGTGTGGGACCCTAATTCAAAACTAGGGGACTTACAGTTGATGGATTTGGCATCATGGATGAACCATGAGGAAGCAAGGGTTGCAGAAATGAAGAAAATAATGGAAAGGGAAGAAAGAGAACCTCTCATGATGAGAAATCAAATCCAATGGCTATCATTAGCACCCATAACTTGATTGCAAATGACCCTCAACTTGCACCTAGGTACCTTGCTACCCAAGAGCAAGCAATCACACACTTTGAGGACATGTTTAGGTTGTTAGGGGATGACAACATGCAAGATTTCCAAAGGAGATGGAACACTCTGCCCTACAACTTGAAAATTAGAGAGTACCATTATCCTCAGAGAATGAGAGAAGCACTAAACATGACACCCATGTACAAGCAAGCTGTCCAAAGACTTAAAGTCAATTGGATTGGCTTGAGACTTAGTCCACCACTGCTCTTAGGAATGTTGGAAGGAAGGAAGGAAGAGGAAGAAAGAAAGTAGTGGGAGGATATAGAAAGGAAGGAAAGATTCTATGCACAGGAAGAGGAAACTACAACAGAAGCATGGGATGTCAGGGAGACCACTAGAGCAATGAAGGACATGGATATTGATTGAGTTTCTTAGAGGAGGACCAACATTTTCAATAGGGGGTGATGATAAACCTCATAATTAGGTAACTATATGGACCTTAATCCACCTCTTTATCTTATTCAAATCAACTCTTCTCATAATTTATTACAATTTTAATTGTATTTTTCTTAGTGAGATGAGTCAAAGTGAGATATTATGCCGAGTGGACTCATATGCATTCATTGCAGGTTTTTGAGAGAAAATCATGGAAATTTTGGCTAATTAAGGGCTGAAACTTGAATGAGACAAGGAGGAGAGATTGTAGGAGGTAGATCCTCCTCATTTACTCCTCACTCATTCGAATATTCCTCCATCAATCACACTAGCCCGGAGTACAAGAAACCAAGTCATGGAGATCAAAAGGTAGTCAAGAAAGTGTTAGTCAAAGAGCTATTTTATCTCAAGTTTGGGATCTGAGCCTCCCTAGATTTAAGGAAGTCGTTGTAGACTTTAGTTTTATAAATAAGAAGGCCTAGAGCCTCATTAGGATTCGAATTTTTGCTATAAAAACACTAGTCATTTTCGAGTTCAAGACTTGTGGAAGACATTGTTATGTAATTTTCTATTTTGATAATGAGAATGAGCATTTCCTTGATGGAGCACTGAGTTGACTTAGAGGGCTGAAGCTCTTGGGCTAGGGCCCAACCATAGCAACAAAGTCTCCTCTTCTTATATTGGTATGCTTAGTCAATTTCAAAGATTAATGGTTTAATTGTCTTTAAAATTATTTCATTGCAAGTAGTTGTAAATTTGATTAGTTTACTTCCATTTGTGCTTTACTTGAGAAATAGCTTAGAAGAGATAAAGAAAATTCACAAAGCTGTCAGTGGGCAGATTTGGCCTTACTCCTTCCTTTAGGGATCATGGTTTGAGGAAGGAACCCCTATGTAGCCCCAAAAAGATGGAATTCTAGTTCCTCATGGAATTTAGGGTTTTTTGTATTTAGGCCAACAATTGATCAGTTTGCAAGAATATGATTTAGTTACCATTTCTTCTATCCTTATTCTTACATTAGATCTCATAAAGGTTTCATATTATTTTTCAAGGTTTTCTCATGCATTAATAGGCAGCTAACTCATGAAATTATGTTTTCCTTAGTTAATTGAAATCCTTCTTGTTTACATGATTTATGGATAAATGTCAATGGCTGATGCAGTGCAAGAGTTTTAGCAGTACATAGATATTTCATGACCAAAAACCTCATCCAAACTTCATCCATCCATGATCATTCCTTTCTTTCAGTAAAACCCTCACCAATTTCATCATTTCACAAGAATACTTCTCCAAGCTTGTTGTGAAAATCCAGCCATCTCCCAACTCTGGTTTTGAGTTCTGAAATGGTCCTAGGAACTCCCTGGCCTCATTCCATCCACAAAACACCTTCCCTAATCCTTCCATCACCTTCAACATCCCTCCTTTTTCTCTTGGCTGTATCCTGTAGGAATACAGAGGATCCTATAGGAATTCAGGACATCGTTTATAACGCACTAGGACATCCTGTAGGCTGACCTATAGTGGCTTGTTTTGAGGCCGAATTGTGGAAAAATCCCCTAGGAGGATAGGAAGGGACTCCTACTTGTCTCCCAAGCCTTCTAACCACTCACTATCATCCCAAAGCCACCTGCCACATCACCAAAAGAAGTTAGCTTTCACACTTTCTCATGAAAAAGGACAATAAGAAAAAGCATAGTTATTTTATTCATTTACATGCACAACAATAGAACGTTTGATATTTCAATTTGCATACTTAGGATAGTAGGATTGCATACATGTTAACTTAGCATTCTTTTGAAGCAAATGGTGTGTTTTAGCATTTGATTTCAGTCTTTGCCCTTACTACAGTAGACAAGCTTTCCCTTAGTGTACATTTCTCTTTTCCTCATTGGTAATCAAGATTCTTTTGAATCAATAGAATTCTGGTTTGAAAAAACTTAGTGGTCTATTTCCAACTTACCAGTGGTAAAGAGCTGACCCATCACATTTACTTGCGTATACAACACTGTCACCTCCAAGTTTGTACGAACCCCGAGTTGATAAAGTAAAGTTGGTAGCCCTAAGAGTTGCAACATTCTTGCTGCAATATTGATGCTTATCACTTTGTGGTGCCAGTTCCAAATCAAGACTTTAGCACAGAGAGGCACTATGCCATTCTAGGATTATAGACAATTCATTGATATTTTTTATTAAATCACATTGGATGATAGGGCTAAAATTTCTGAGTTCTACCTACATAACTTAGCCTTGACAAATTTGAATCTGTGGGACCCTAATTCAAAACTAGGGGGCTTACAGTTGATGGCTTTGGCATCATGGATGAACCATGAGGAAGAAAGGGCTAGAGAAATGAAGAAAATAATGGCAAGGGAAGAAACAAAACCTCTCATGATAAGAGCTGAGTAGTCAAATCCAATGGCTATCATTAGCACCCATAACTTGATTGCAAATTACCCTCAACTTGAACCTAGGTACCTTGTTGCCCAAGAGAAATCAATCACACATTTTGAGGACATGTTTAGGTTGTTAGGGGATCAAATCACGCAAGCTTGCCAAAGGAGATGGAACACTCTGCCCTACAAATTGAAAATAAGAGTGTACCATTCTCCTCATAGAATGAGAGAAGCACTAAACATGACACCCATGTACAAGCAAGCTCTCCAAAGAATCAAAGTCAATTGGATTGGCTTGAGACTCAGTCTACCACTGCTCTTAGTAATGTTGGAAGGAAGGAAGGAAGAGGAAGAAGTAAAGTAGTGGGAGGAGATAAAAATGAAAGTAGGATTCTATGCACAGGAAGAGGAAACTATAGCAGAAGCATGGGATGTCAGGGAGGCCAATAGAGCAATGAAGGACATGGATATTGATTGAGTTTCTTAGAGGATGAGCAACACTTTTAGTAGGGGGGTGATGATGAGCCTCATAATTGGGTAACTATATGGACCTTAATCCACATCCTAGCTTATTCAAATCAACTCTTCTCATAATTTATTACATATTTTGATTGTATTTTGCTTAATGAGATGAGTCAAAGTGAGATATTATGCCTAGTGGACTAATATGCATTGATTGTAGGTTTTTAAGAGAAAATCATGGAAATTTTGGCTAATTAAGGGCCAAAACTTGAATGAGATGAGGAGGATAGATTGTAGGAGTTAGATCCTCCTCATTTACTCCTCATTAATTCAAATATTCCTCCATCAATCACACTAGCTCAAAGTACATGCAGCCAAATCATGTAGATCAAAAAGTAGCCGAGCAAGTGATAGTCAAAGAGCTAGTTTATATAGAGTTTAGGATCAAAGCCTCCCTAGATTTAAGGAAGTCATTGGAGATTTTAGTTGTATAAATAAGAAGGCCTAGAGCCTCATTAGGATTCGAATTTTTGTTGTAAAAACACTAGTCATTTTGGAGTTCAAGACTTGTGGAAGACACGGTTATGTAATTTTCTATTTTTGATAATGAGAATGAGAATTTCCTTGATCCAGCACTGAGTTGACTTAGAGGGATGAAATATTGGGTTAGGTCCCAAACCTAGCAGAAAATTCTACTCTTCTTGTATTTGTATTCTTAGTCAATTTCATAGATTAATGGCTGAATTGTCTTTGAAATTATTTCATTGCAAGTAGTTGTAGATTTGATTAATTTTCTTCCATTTGTGCTTTACTTCAGCAATAGCTTAGAAGAGATAAATGAACTTCAAAAATCTGTCAGTAGGCAGATTTGGCCTCACTCCTTCCTTCAGGGATCATGGTTTGAAGAAAGAACCCCTATGCAGCCACAAAAAGACAAAATTCTAGTTTCTCATGGAATTTAGGGTTTTCTATACTTAGGCTAGCATTTGATCAATTTGCAAGAATAGGATTTAGTTATCATTTCTTCTATCCTTAGTCTTTAATTAGATCTCATCAATGTTTCATATTATTTTTCAATGTTTTCTCATGCATTAAATAGGCATCTAACTCATGAAATTCTATTTTCCTTAGTTAATTGAAATCCTTCTTGTTTACATGATTTATGGATAAATGTGAATGGTTGATGCAGTGTAGGAGTTTTAGAAGTACATAGAAATTTCATCATCAACAAACTCATCCCAACTTCATCCATCCATGATCATCCCTTTCTTTCACTAAAACCCTCACCAATTTCATCATTTCACAAGAATACTTCTCCAAGTTTGTTGAGTAAATCCAACCATCTCCAAACTCTGGTTTTGAGTTCTGAAGAGGTCCTAGGCACTCCCTGGCCTCATTACATCCACCAACCACCTTCCCTAAGCCTTACATCACCTTCAACATCCCTCCTTTTTCTCTCAGTTGTATCGTGTAGGAATACAAGGGATCCTGTAGGAATTTAGGACATCCTATAGAATGCATTACGACATGTTGTAGGTTGACCTGTAGTGGCATGTTTTGAGGCTGAAGTGTGGAAAAATACCCTAGGAAGCTATAAAAGGACCCCTACTTGTCTCCCAATCCATCTAACCATTCACCATCATCCCTAATCCACCTTACAAATCACTAAAAGAAGTTAGCTTTCACACTTTCTTATGAAAAATGACAAGAAGAAAAAAAGAGTTATTTGATTCATTTACATGCATAGCAACAGAATGTTTGTTGTTTCAATTTTCATACCTAGGACAATAGGATTGCATACATGTTAACTTAGCATTCTTTTGAAGCAAATCCTCCTAGCGGTTAGTTAGAAAAATGGTGTGTTTTAGTATTTGATTTCATTATTTTTCCTTACTGCAGTAGACAAGCTTTCCCTTAGTGTAGATTTCTCTTTTCCTCATCAGTAATCAAGCTTCTTTTGAATCAGTAGAATTCTAGTTTGAAAAACCTTAGTGATCTATCGCTAGCTTAGCAGTGACAAAGAGTGGAAGCATCACATTTACTTGTGTATACAACACTGTCACATCTAAGTTTGTATGAACCCCGGGTTGATAAAGTAAAGTTGGTAGCCCCAGGAGTTGCAACATTCTTGTTGCAATACTAGTGCTAATTAGATGGGTCAAAGGCATGATTGTGAGAGTTTTCAGTATAAGAGGGATATGGAAAAATTCCCAAGGTTGGAGTTGTAATGAAACTAGTGGTAGTCAAAGAAAGAGTGCTAAGGTGTATAGCCATAGAGTCGGTAGGATGTCCAGGGGAGGTATATGTATGCTTTGGCTATCGTGATAGATGTATGAGAAAATGTTGATTAATGGTGTGGGTATGAGGTGGGTAAAATCAAGCTCCAACCAAGGATGACTAGAAATTTCTTCCAGGTAACTAACATAAAAATATGGGTGAGAATCCTTTTCCAAAAAAAAAACTTTGTACACTTGCAAAAATAATTTGAAATTGGTTTTGGATGTACAAACACAAATATGGGTGCCCCAAGAATATGATGGCCTATGTAATGATGTAGGTGGGTTTCTATAGAGGGTGGGGGCCCCGTTGACTAGTCTCAGTGTGAGGTGGATGAAATGGATGCGATAATGCATATGGTATAATTCAATGTGGATGGATGGTAGACCAAGTGAAAAATGTGGTGGTGCATTCATCATTATCCAAAAATAATGGTGACCTAGGAGACAGGTGCTAAGAGGGAAAGTGAAGAAGAGATAAATGAGGTTTATGTTCAAGTCATGTGAGTGAAATGGCTCTCATACCTCAGAAAGTTGTCATGGATACCAATGGTGTTGGGGGAACTACAAATTGGGGTAATTCATGTGGGTGAAGCTCTATCAACCAAAGTGAATGTTTACTGTGTTCACATGGAGGGTGATGGAAAACATGACTGAGATGGTGGACCTTATGGTTAATTTCAGAGAAATGATGTTAGGATATGCATAGTTTCTAAGGAAACATATCATGCTGAGTGAAGGATGACACCTTAATTGTCGATTGGTGCCAAGGGACTGAGTTCATTGTGGGAGCTACCAATAACCTGCAAATTTGAAGCCAATACCCCAAGTGAAAACATCTCTCGATATAAAAACATGTATATTCAAAATATTAAAAAAGATGTATCCAAAATTATAGAAATACACTCCTAATGGGTACTCTGAATGTGAAATGGGATTGAAAATGGAAAATTTTGGAAAATTGAGGTGAAGTTGCCATGATGAATATGTTGTGACTTGATCTCGGATCTTAAGGAGCCAAGGGGACCTCCTGCTTGCGGTAGGGGGAAGCTAGGGTGTTGGTCCCTCCCTACCACTACTCTAGATGTTATGGTTTCCCAGGAGAAGCACTAGTTATGAAGATGCTCCTCTTTGGTGTGAGAATTTGGTTTTTTAACCAATCTACATGGCCCATAGGAATAAAATCCTTGGTTTCCACTACACAAATGGTATTGGTTGGTGTGTCAGTAGATGTGAATGTTGTTTCTAGTAGGAAGAAAGAGTGATTATGCATGGGATCCCACATAATTCGGGTTCCATCATAGCCTCCAAGATATCTGTATAAAAATGAAATAGGTTTTTGAATGGTGATGGAGGTGATGAGAGGTCATGAGGCCACAATTGGCATCTAGAAGTTCTGGTTGACAAGTAGGGAAATGATTTTTTTGTTGCTTCCATAGAACCAAGAGATGTTGGAAATGAATAGACGATATGGGTCCATGCAGTCATTGATGGCACAATATTTTCAATGGGAAAGTGGTCTCTACACCATGGAACAATGAGTAGACAACATTAACCATGGTTCCTCCAGAGGAAGAAATGAATAGAATGTGATGTTGCATGTCATCAACACCAGGGGGTGGGAGTATTTCTTTGATGGTCACCTAATGGTAAATGGGAGAGGGTTCCTGAGAATGTGTTGATGTCATGGGGGCCAAAGAGTTATCCTCTCTAGGAGGAATCTATACTTGATTTACATGCATTGGGTGTTGCGCTATACTGAGTCGTCCAAATATATGAAGAAGTCAACATGTGGATGAAACATGGGATGTCCTAGTGTATATATCACATGGATGAAGAACATATAATACAACTCATATGGTTATGTAGTAGGTATATTTCATGGTAGTGTCTCTTGTAGCTCCCATCAATGGTTTAGGTAACATCATGCGGTGGTGTTCTTATAGAGGGTGAGTTCCACCAATAGATCTTAGATTTAACAACAACAACAACAATTACTAGGGGCCCAACATTAGTTTGTCGTAAGGCCACCCATGATTCTTAGAATTGAGGGATCTTTGGGCAATGCTGTTTATGGTGACCTTGTGTGAAAATACCATTTTTTTCCATTGTAATTAGACCTATTTTTGAGAGTCAGTGGAGGCATTGAAAAAATTTAGAAGAAAAAACCCTAAATCTCTTTCAAATTTGGACAACAATTGATTGAATGTTCTTGTTTATCGCATAAGCATGAAGGGGTTGATTTTGGAGGAGTTGGTTTTGTCTGCTTTTTCTTCCTAGTCGAGATTGAAGTAGGGTGGTAGGTATGCTAGTAGGAAGCACATAGGTGAACTACACATGGGGCTTCTTCCTCAAAGACATAGTAGATTGTATAAGGTGTGTCATCCACCACTAGATTAGCAAGAAGTGATCATGCAACAATACTAGCCTAATGAAGGGCCACCAATGTGTACCAATAGCTAAGGAGATTAGGGAAATGGTGAGTAAATGACCATGTTATGCACAAATAGTGCAAGATTGGTTAGTGCGTAATCCATTATTGCATGATGGGATTGATCCGGATTTAAATAGGAACACAATAAAATATAGAGATAACCATAAAGACAGATATGCAGCGGAAATAACACTTCATTTCATTAATGGAAAATACTGAAATATGCTTACAAATAGAAATAGAAATAACCCAGTTAGGGCGATGGTAGGTTATCTCTGAGGAGAGATGTGTCGGCTACATGCCTCTCAACTGTTTCGAACCCTCTTTACAATGAGGCTCGAAGGCCTATTTATTATTGAGAAACAATGGAAAACCCTTCACATTCCAAAACCTAACCCTAGAAGATGAAACGCCAAATTGTGGGCCCCGTTTTGGGGTGAGTTGGACAGCCAACTTCCCGGGGTCGCGAATTGGTCGTATTATCTCCGTTTGACGCGCCTGATAGCCCAATGGAAAGATCTCTTCGAGGACTACGACGGAAAAGGAGATTTTTATCAGAAAAATCGCTGGCGGTAGATTTCCCAAAAAGCATCGTTTAGGGCCTCAAAACGGCTCCGGAAGTTCAGGACCCGAAAAACTGCTAAAAATAGTAAGTTGTGCTACAATTAAGGAAACTGAAAATGCTGAGAGAAACAATGGTGGGGGTCCAGGTGGACTTGGAAGGTGGCCACCAAGATCCACCTGGATCATTCCTCCCCCCTTAGGAAGCAATGGTCCCCATTGCGTTGAGTTCCTCCATGAGATGAGGAAACTTTTGCTGAACTTGGTCCCTGGTGAACCACTTGCCCTGGTGAAGGATTTGGCCTGCTTTGACAACTCAATACAGTTGGATATTCTGTTGGTGAGTGTTCTTGACCTGTGTGTCCATGATCCGATCAGTTGCAGCTTGTTCCATTCAATCTGCATTTAGTTCTATGGGTGTGAGTTGTTCTGCAATGTCGGATGTGTCTAGCAATGGTGGAAAGTATGGCCGAAGGCGGTCCACATTGAACACTGGGTGTAGGCCAAGGAACGGGGGAATGCTGAGCTCAAATGCATTGTCTCCCACAGCCTTAATAATGGTGTAAGGACCATATCGGAGTGATCTCAGTTTCCGATAGGCTCCAGTAAGGCGTTCCTTTTGCAAATGCAACCAGACTTTGTCACCCACTTGAAACTTGTGTGGCACCCGATGTTGATCATGTCGCTGATTGTACTTGGCATTTGATTTTTCCAGAATGTCATGGACCTGCTGGTGAATATGTTGGATGTGATCAATGAAGCTGGTTGCCTTATCTGTTTCGGATTGGACATGAGCTGAATATGTGTGAGTAGCTGCAAGTGGCATGGCCACATCAATGGGGCATAGTGGTTGGAATCCCAGGCCCACCTGAAAAGGGCTGTGGCCCGTCGAGCTATGAAGAGCTCGGTTGTAGCTGTGCTGAACATAGGGGAGGCTCTCGTCCCATGTGCGTGGATGCTTTGAGTTGTACATGCGCAGAATGTGTACAATCATCTGATTGACAACCTCTGTCTGGCCATCAGTTTGAGGATGGAAGGCTGTGGACTTAGTGAGTTTGGTGTCCAGCATTGACCAGAGACTGGACCAAAATGTACTGAGGAACCGACTGTCCCAATCTGAGATGATAGACTATGGGATCCCAAAGTGCACCCAAACTCATTCAAAGAGTTTAGCAGTGGCTTCTACTGTGATATTCTTCTTGCAGGCCACCATAATGGCCATCTTCGAGAACCTGTCGACGACCACAAAAACACAATCATTTCCATGCTTAGTGGAAGGAAAGCTTGACATGTAATCCATGGAGATGGATTCCCAAGGTCGACTAGAAGTAGGCAGCGGGGTATAGAGGCCTTGCTTCTTGATGGTTGGTTTGGCAATGGCACAGGCAGTACATGATCTGATGTATTTCCCGACATCTTGTCGAAGATTTGGCCAATAGAAATACTTTTGTAGTACTGCCACCATTTTCTCGACCCCGAAATGCCCAGCAGCCCGACTGTAGTGTGCTTCCCAAATCATCTTGGCACGCTCGCTTGAAGGAACAAAAAGGTGACCCAGGTGGCATAACAAGGCATCTTGGAGATGAAAATCTGGAACATGCCGACCCCCCAAGAGTGTCTGGTATGTGTGGCCAAATTCTGGGTCGCTTTTATAGAGAAGTGGCCAATCAGAAGTCTCGTGCCCACAAGAGTTGAGCACGGTGGTTAACGCCATGATTGGTGGTCGACTGAGGCAATCTGCAACATTATTGGTGCTGCCCTTCTTATACTTGATATTCAAATGGAACTGTTGCAGATATGTAGACCACTTCTGATGGCGATCATTCTGCAATTTCCCTTGGGTCTATATGAACTGCAGGGGTCGGTGGTCTATGTGGATGACTGTTTCCTTCCCCAAAATGTAATGCTTCCATTGTCGGCAGGCCTGCATAATGGAATACATCTCTTTATCATAAGTGGGATACTTTCGGACTATGTCTGAAAGTGTTTCACTGTGATATGCCACTGGATGCCCATGTTGAGTAAGGACTGCCCCAATAGCATAGTCAGAGGCATCTGTCTCGACCTCAAATGGTTGTTGTAAATCTGGTAACGTGAGCACCGGTGCCGTGCAGAGGCAATCTTTCAACTCTCTGAATACCTTCTGTTGAGATGCAGACCAGAAGAATTTCGCTTTCGCTCCTCCCTTGGTGACTTGACTCAAGGGCCAAGTGATATGAGAAAACCCCAACACGAACCTGCAGTAGAAGTTGGCAAGACCCAGAAAGCTGCGGAGCTCTGTCAGAGTGGTTGGAGATGGCCAATCCCGAATGACTTGGATCTTGGCCGGATCTACATGCACCCCCTGTTCATCAATAATGTATCCCAGATACTACACCTAGGTCATGCCAAAAGTGCATTTCTCCAAATTGGCACATAGCTTGTGTTGTCGCAGTGTTTGAAGAACCTGTCGGATGTGGTGGAGGTGCTCTTCCCAACTCTGGCTGAAGATCAGAATGTCATCCAAGTATACCACTACAAATGAGTTGGTGAATGGCCGCAAGATGTCATCCATTAGCCTCTTGAAGGTTGCAAGAGCATTCATCAATCCGAAAGGCATAACCAACCATTCGAAGAGGCCCTCCTTGGCTTTGAAGGCAGTCTTCCACACATCAGAGGGTTCGATTGGTACCTGGTGATATCCTGACTTCAGATCGATCTTGCTGAAATATTTTGCCCCCTTTAGTTGGTCCAAGAGGTCATCAATCTGCGGGATAGGGTACCTATTACGAACAGTGATCTTGTTCAGCGCCCGATAGTCAATACAGAGTCTCCAAGTCCCATCCTTCTTCTGTACCAATGCGATCGAGCTCCCACAAGGTGATGAACTCGGACGGATGTGACCTTTCTGCAATAGCTCCTGAATCTGCCTCTTGATTTCATCGTTCTCCAGAATGGAGCGCCGATAAATTGGTCCATTGGGTAGCGGCGCACCTAGGGTCAGATTGATGGAGTGCTTAACTTGACAGTGTAGAGGAACCCCTGCGGGGGAGGTGAAGATGTCCTCGTACTCCTTCACGACCTTATCCATCTGTAGTTGTCATGTAGAGGGGTCTTGTTTGGAGGCCATGGCTACTGTCTTATTCTTTCCTTGCGGGCGTATCATCAGGAAAACAAATTTCCCAGTCTTGGAAATGAGCTTATTGCATTGTTTTGCAGTAATCAAAGAGATGGCGGTAGGCGGTGCTACCTCTGGTATCCTGTACAACTTATTTCCCAATGTAACAATAACAGCACGGGGCCTTGATTCATACATAGCATGTCGCTTCCACAAGTATGGTTGTCCTAATAATACATCACAAACTTCAAGGGGAGAAATGTCACACAATACCTCATCCGTGAAGGGCTTGATGTTGTACGGAAGGCGACACTGCTGGCTCACGCGAAGATCCCGTCCTTGGTGAAGCCACCCGATGGTGTATGGTTGTGGATGTGCTGTGGTCGGCGATCCCAACCGCTTCACAACCTCTGCCAAAATGAGGTTCTTTTGGCTCCCACTATCGACAATGAACTATAGCGGGGAGCCCTTTACCCACATCTGGGAGTGGAAGAGACGCTCCTCCTATTCTGGATCTTCGGGTTCATTTTTCTGGATCTTTGCAGTAGCAACAGTGGCATTGGGATCCGTGTCAATGATCTACTTCCCTTTGTCATCCCCCTTGTCGGGTTCTGACTCAGAGTCGGAACATGCATCTGATTCTGGAACCTTTAGTTTAGCCACCAGTGACTTCTTGGCTCGACACTCACTGGTGTTGTGAGTGGAGCTCTTATGGAACTCACACTATTTTCCCGTGTCCTCTTTCGTCTTCGCGGCGCTGTTGTTTGCCTGTAGATTTGGTGGGTTGTCTTGGGCTGCCCCACCTTGGCTTTGTCCTTTGTTCTGTGTTTTAGGGGCACCTTTCCCTTGCTTCAGATTCGTAGATCCAAAGTCTCGCTTCTTTTGTTTAAACTTCTGCTCGACCTTGACGACATATCGATACGCTGTGCCGAGCGAGGAGATGTTCAGGAATTGTATTTCTTCCTGGATGTACTTGTGAAGGCAGCCGCGGTATTTGAGTATCAAATGCTGCTCCGTATCCTTGATACCCAGCTTTGTGCGAAGGGTATGGAAAAGATTGGTGAACTCCGGCACATCTTGGTCCCTTCCCTGCCGCAACGTGGTCCATTTTATGTATTCATCCTCATAGCTTCCAACAGGGTAGTACTGCTCCTTGATGGCATCCCGGAATGAATTCCAAGTGGGTGTAGTTGAAAATAGTGAGCCAGTATTTTCATCCTTCTGGTCGCAGTAGGTTTCCCACCAGTCCTTGACGTGGGGGGCTGCTTTGAGAAGAGCGAAAACAATATTTTCCCGACTTGAAAATTCATGAACAGAAAAATAACCCTCCAGCAGATTTAACCATTTATCTATAACATCTGCGTCTATTTGACCCTCAAATATGGGGATTTCAAAATTAACTTGTACCTTAAAGGGCATGGCATTTCCAGAGTAGCTGCTGGAAGCCGATGTGTCGCTTCTGGGTAGCCGCTGAAGGATTTGGGCAAAACTGTCCATCATCGCGTTCCGTTGTCGCTCGAGGGCTTCTTCGAGCAATATTTGATAGGATCTCCTGCCCCCTCATCTTTCTTCTCATCCGCCATAGGAGGCCGTCGGGATCTACGAGGCTGGTCTCGCAAAGGTTCGACCAGTTCAAGCCCTAACTCCTTATATCCCGACCTCGTTGGGGACATGCAAAGAAAAACAGAGAAAAAGCAGACCGCTCTGATACCACTTATCCGGATTTAAATAGGAACGCAATAAAATATAGAGATAACCATAAAGACAGATATGCAGCGGAAATAACACTTCATTTCATTAATGGAAAATACTGAAATATGCTTACAAATAGAAATAGAAATAACCCAGTTAGGGCGATGGTAGCTTATCTATGAGGAGAGATGTGCCGGCTACATGCCTCTGAACTGTTCCGAACCCTCTTTACAATGAGGCTCGAAGGCCTATTTATTATTGAGAAACAATGGAAAACCCTTCACATTCCAAAACCTAACCCTAGAAGATGAAACGCCAAATTGTGGGCCCCGTTTTGGGGTGAGTTGGACAGCCAACTTTCCGGGGTCGCGAATTGGTCGTATTATCTCCGTTTGACGCGCCTGATAGCCCGTTGGAAAGATCTCTCCAAGGACTACGACGGAAAAGACGATTTTTATCAGAAAAATCGCTGCGGTAGATTTCCCAAAAAACGTCGTTTAGGGCCTCAAAACGGCTCCGGAAGTTTAGGACCCGAAAAACTACTAAAAATAGTAAGTTGTGCTACAATTAAGGAAACTGAAAATGCTGAGAGAAACAATGGTGGGGGTCCAGGTGGACTTGGCAGGTGGCCACCAAGATCCACCTGGATCAGGGATGGACTTATCTCTCGAAGGGGCGGGTGAAGGAATGGGTGCCTTTGGGACATGAAGAAGGACTTTCAACTCTTCCAATGTTGGGCATTGGTTGGTAGGGTGCCCTGATCCATTACATAATGCACATGGAGAAGGTAGTTGGGATGCCTTTCTTTCTTCCTCTCTTCTTATCCTTCTTGGTGGCACCTATTGGTGTCAAAATAGGTATGAATACTAGAGGTAAGGTGTCTTGAAGGTGGTTCAAGGGAGCCACTTTGGTATAAGTGATAATTCAACTTGTGGAAATTGCTTGGAAAGCCAAATACCAGACAAGTATCGTAAGAGCCATATTTGGAAATGTAAGGGTTTCCATGACTTGGTGAGAAATAAAATTAGGTGGAGGATAAGGAAAATTGGTTTGAGTGATTGCATGAGGGAGAAAGGGAGATTCATTTGTCCCAACATTAGGTGTTTGAGAGGCATGTGTTTGATTAATAATTTATGTGGTCATGATACATATTGAGGCTGCAGAGACTAATGGGATAATAGGTGGGTCTTCCCAGACCGACTTCAGTCAAGCAAGGGAACAATTAATTTTGGGACCCAAAAAAGGTCAACACACCATTTGTCAAGGAAGATATCCTTATTCCATAGTGTGTTAATTGGTTGATGGTGATTTTTTTTCCATTATGGTGGAACCTCATGGTGTAGAATAAAGATTATGGAACTACCTTGATGGAATACATGTAACTTCTTCAAAATAGAATGTTGTAATCTAAGGGGGAATCAAGGATTTTGATATATATGAGGACTATATTTCCTGTGAGTTCAACAAGAACATTTTGGAAAAGTCCTATTGGTGATGATGGACATTCATCATATGCCCTTAGGGTCATAGAGGAAGTAGCCAACTCAGGGGATCCAATTTTCTGCCAAACTAACTTTGGCATAATATAGGTAGATGCCCCTAATGAGGTTCATCAATAGGTACATTATAAATTTATGAGGGTGATAGTGCCATCCTCCAGCTTTATAACTATATCTTTCTCACATTTATTTACAATTTTTGCTATATTATGCTTAGTGAGAGGGATAAAAGATGTTTTTATATTTCATGTGGCCTAATATGGTTTAATTGCAAGAAATGGAGCATTTTTTAGATAATTTACATGTATGGGATCAGAGTAGACAACAGGAAGAGATTCTAGGACTTTGTCCACTTCCTTAACTCCTTCAATCAGCCCAGGATCACCACACTCTCTCATCAGCTCGAGGTCATTGGAAGCCAAGCAAGGCGAGGTCATTGGCAGCCAAACAATTGCAATTAATGGAGATCAAGATCCTCTAATATCGAGTTATGGGAGGCAAACATTCCTATATTATAGGGAGTTGTTAATATCTACCCTCTTGTAGAAATAGACATGTAAAAGAGCTCATTAGGATTCAAGTTTTTTTTTTTTTCAGCTAGGTAGCTATTGAGCTCAAGTACTTGGCATTATTATTTTTTACTGTTAGATGATGTATTAGAAATTTATGCAATGATAATGAGAATATTCTTATTGGTTCTTCACTGAGTTCGTTCCAGATGGCTGAGGTTCTTGGGAGCCTTGGGTTTGGGCCCAACCCTAGTGGCTATGGTCCCTCTTGTGTATCTGTATCTCCTTTTGGTTGATATTTCTTATTAGTTTCTTGCATTCCATTATAAAATAACCCACGAAAATCTTGTGATTGCAACCTCTACCTCATATCTCCTATGGGAGAATGACTAGAAGAATCTACAATCACATCCCAAAAATACTATGTTTATGATTTCTTAGAAGAAGATTCATGTTAGGCATATTGTTTTGCATGTTCTTACTATAGCATATGAGTTGATTTATTGACTAGATCAAAGTTTTTGGCATAGATTAGATGGAATTCAAATTCAACTCATCTTTTACACTACTAGTTGTTTCATTTTGTCAATGATAAAAGGGTATATGCATGTGATGATTGCAGGGCTATTTGGACCTGCAGGCAAGAGCACCTTCACCACCTCCATCTTAGACTTCCTCACCCTCTTTTATGAATCCCAAAGTATGCCCTCAAAGTTTTGTTCTCATGATCATTTTCCTAAACCACTGTGAGCAACTCTCATAGTGAAAGACATGCCTTCAAAAGGCCCTGAGCTTGGCTAGGGGTTGTGGCCACCCTTCATCTATTTACCTCAACCTCCATCCACCTTTCTATCCCAAGAAACCATCATTTACACCTCCTAAAAGTTCTCGACAACCTTTCTATAGCATTACATGCCTTTTTGTAGAAATGCAGGGCACCTATAGAAGCCTCATGAGCACACCTGTAGTAGTCTATTTCTCAATAGTTTTGACCTTTTCTACAATTTGGACTTATCTTAGAAGTATATTGACCCCAAGTTGTGACTCCATGATCAAGGGTAGCTCCTAAGACTCTCCAAACCCTCCTTTTCCTTCATTGCAAAATAGAATAACATTAGTTTTTGTATCACAGATTTGGAAAAAATAGAACATTGGTTTACATGCAAATGTGAGCTAGATATATGATGCATAGAATCTTAAGTTTTGATTTGGTAGGTTAGCTTCTTGTCTACAAGTAGATTTGGTAGGTTAGCTTCTTGTTTACAAGTAGATTTAGTAGCTAGATGGTTGATTGCAAGATAATGTATTTACCTTTCTACAAGTAGTGTAGCTCTTATCCTTTCATGAATTTATTCAATAAAATTTTACAAGTTGAAGTTCAAAATCATATTCCTTTTTATAATTAGAGATATCTTCTAAATTTCACCTTCAATAGTTAGTTTTTATTCTAATTCAGTGGGAGGAATGGTCTTGGAGCACTATTGATAAAATTTCTTAGTTGAGGGTGGCATGAGTAGAATACCATCTACTATGCATATAACACTGTCACCTTGGAGTTTGTACGAACCTCAGGTTGATAAACAGAGTTGAGGAGCCCTTGGGAGTTGCAACACTTTTAGTGCAATACCAGGGCTCATCAATCCCATTGTCAACAATGCAACTATGAATAGTGACATTTTGAATGGTAACTAGAATTTGGAAGGTGACTTTAGATGGTAGTGATGGTTTTGAGTTGGACAAGTCAAAGGTGATCAACCATGAATATGAAGGATCAACTTCACCTAGCACAAAAAATATATCTTTCTGTTGAGTTGCACATGTTTGCAGGACTTCCAGTCCCGAGATGGCTAATGGAGATTTCATAGGTCATCAATGATACTATAGTTATAAGCTTCCTTTGAATTATGGGAAGTATGAGATAATGGTACCCTAACTATTTTTGGAATGGGTTCGATAGAAGGAATTTGTATAGTCAAAGTTGGCATAGTGGTATTTTTGAAGGATTAGGTTCCAAAGGGCTTCCATTACTATAGGTTTGGAGTAGGACATATGTACCTTGCACATAGATGTATCAATTTGTGGTATTGTTAGAACTACCCCCTACTCAGTTTTGATATTGGGGAGGGCCAACCTCATCCTGAGTAGTTATTTCTCCTTAGTCGGGGAATGTATTTTACATTACTGCAGGTTGTTGACTTGCTCCCCTCTACCCCCTAGCCTCTCTCATGCATTTCAATTCTGGAAGTTGAGGGAAATGATGAGTGCATTGCCCATACTCTTCAAAAATATCACAATTATGGTTAGTACAAAGGCCAAAACTCTTTTTTTTCTTTTGGGGGTTATTTTCACCCTAATTCTAGTTTTGGGTTTCAATTAGGGGGATTTCTCCAAGTTGGTGCCCATGGTTGTTGCTTGTTTCCCCTATCCTTGGTCTCCTTTCAATTTATTCTTCCCTTTATTTTTGTTAGCATTTGGTGGGTTTGCAATGTTGAGTTTCTCAAATGAATATTGTTGTTGAGGGATTTAAGGCTTCACAAAATTAACCCTCACTCTATACTAAGGTGGAGGGTTATTGTATTGTGGTGATAGGAAAGGAAAATAAGGATTTCCTTGAATTGGCTGTGTGTAGTTGGATTGGGAGGTTGAAACCATCTCCAAGGTGCATGATGGGTACTTATGACCTTGCATGGGAGGGTTCTAAGAATGTACATGTTGGTTGGCGTAGTATCCAATGTTTTATGGTGTTGGTGTTGTGGGTGGCACACCAAATTAATGGAAATGAAATTGTGTACCATACATATTTCTGATATATTGAAAGATATTCTATGGTTGATTCTGGGTGATGTTCCAAATCAAACCGTCCACAAAATTTGATGCTCCAGATTTATCTTGTACAAATTACTATAAGCAAGGAGCATATGGAATTATAGAGTAAAGGTACCCTAATTGTGTAGATGAACTCAAACTATTGAGATTTAGTGATGGCCTCTTCTTCTTATTGTGACATAGTTGTGGCTACATCTTTTGCAGTTGCAGGCAAAAGAGATTTCAAGAACAAACCAAGATGAGAGGATTCTATTACATCCACTTTACATAAGTTATGGGGTTTCCACCATTCATGAACATGTTTTGAAATGTGGGTTGATCTTGTTTGTCGAAATTTGGTTAAAAATTCCAACCCCGTGTCATGGAAAACTTGGAGCTAGAAAAATGTGAGGAATGATCTAGCTAAGGACTCAAAGGAGTTGAAAATGTAACTAGTTTCGGCCTTGATAATTGTTTTTGTACTAATTTCAATACGTATCATATGTAACAAGAAAGATAGGAAAAGAAAAAGTTATTATGATGAAAGCATGGGCTTCATGCTCTTTATTGATGGTATTCTAGTTAAAATCATGTTCTTCGTGCTTCTATGGCTTGTTAGGTCTTATGATTTATTATCACGAGTCAAAGGAGTTAACATCATGTTTATAAGACCCTTATGGGAAAAGAGTGATTGTAAAATGAATTATTTTTGAGTCTAGAAAGTCCTAGAAACTCCAAAAGTAGAAGTTGACCCTAACAATTACAAGTTAGCCTAAAGGAGGGAATTCGACCCCTTGAGAAGGATATGTAAAGAAGCAATTTGATCTCATTTAAGACTGATCTAGGTGGATATTGGTGGCCACCCGCCTATTCCACCTGGACCTCCAATTGGTTTCATCAGTTTCCTTGATTATAGCACAATTTACTATTTTTAGCAATTTTTTGGGTCCTAAACTTCCAGAGTTGTTTTGACCCCCTAAACGACATTTTTTTGGGGTTCGCAACAAGCCCATAATCATAAGGAAGAACCTATTACAAATATTGTAGTACTTGGAGAGATATCTCTAACAAGGTATTGTACGTTCCAAATGGAGATCATATGACCAAGTTACGACCTTGAGAAGTTGGTTGTCCAACTAACCCCAATGGGGCCCACCAACTCTAGGTGTTCCATATCCTAGGGTTAAGGTTTTGGTTTTTTATGGTTTCCCTTTGTTGTTCAATAATAAAAAGGACCTTGAGCCTTATTGTAGCACAGTTTAAAGGCTTGTAGCCACCCCATCTCTTCTCATAGATAAGCTACCATCGCCTAAGCTAGTTTATTTCCATTATGTATGTAAGCATCTTTCAGTTCTTTGATATTAATGAAATGAAGATTTATTTCTTCTACGCATTTGTGTTTATGTTTATATCTATATTTTGTTGCATTCCTGCACAAGTCTAGATCAATGGTATTAGAGTGGTCTGCTATTTCTTTGTATTTCTGTGCATGCCCCCAATGAGGTTGCGGTATAAGGAGTTAGGGATTGAACTGGTTGAATCTTTGCAAGACTGGACTCGCCGAACCCGACGAGATCCCATGGAAGAAGAAAAGAAAGGAAAGGGAGCAGGAGATCCTTTCAAACTATTACTTGAAGAAGCCCTCGAGCGACAAAGGAACACGATGGAAAAATTTGCTCAGATCCTTTGGCGGATGCCCACAGGTGGCGCATCTTCATCCGAAAACCACACTGGATGTGCCACTCCATTTAATGGACAAATCAACTTTGACATTACCATATTTGAAAGCCAAATAGATGTAGATGCCATAGATAAATAGTTAAATATGATGGAAGGATAATTTCCAGTTCATTAATTTTCAAATAGGGAAAATATTACTTTTTCACTCCTCAAAGCCATCGCCCATGTCAAGGACTGGTGGGAAACCTACTGTGAGTAGAGAGACGAGACGAAACCCTCACTGTTTTGAACCACACCCACTTGGAATTATTTCTGAGATGCCATCAAGGAACAATATTACCCTGTCAGGAGGTATGATGACAAGTACATACAATGGACTACGCTGCGACAAGAAAGGGATAGGGATGTGCATGATATTATGAATCTCTTCCATACCCTATGCACAAATTTGGGTTTCAAAGATTTTGAGAAACATATATTTCTCAATTACTGCGACTGTTTGCACAAACACATTTAGGAGGAAATAAAGTTCTTGGACATCTCCTCACTTGGTTCAACATACTGATATGTTTCCAAGATTGAGTAAAAGTTCAAGTAGAAGAAGCGAGAATTTTGGATTTGTTAATCCAAAGAAGAGAAAAGGCTCCCCCAAGCTATAGAGCAAAGGGAAAATCTAGGCCACGACCCCCCAGGATAACTCCTTGAAGTTGCAAGCCAAGAATAACAGGAAGGCAAAGAAGGAAACCGACAAGTGGTGTGAGTTCCATAAAACTCCCACTCATAACAAGAATGAAAATCGCACAAAGCAAGCACTGGTGGTTGAGCTAAAATACTCAGAGACGGATGCATGCTATGATATCGAGCCAGAACCTAAAAAGGGAACCAACAAGGGAAATCATATAATTGACGCAGAAACCACTACGATGGTAGCCACCGTCAAGCTCCAAAAGGCATAACTTGAGGATCTAGAGGAGGGGGGGCACCTCTTCGACTTGCAGATGTGGGTAAAGGTTTCGCCTGTGCAGTTCATCATTGACATTGAAAGCTAGAAGAACTTGATCTCAAATGAGGTTGTTAATACATTAAAGATGCCAACAATGCCACACCCACAATAATGCACCATTGAGTGGCTCCACCAAGGGCGAGATCTATGTCTCAGCTAGCCATGCCACCTGCCTTACAAAATCAAGCCCTTTGTAGATGAGGTATTGTGTGATTTTTCCCCTCTAAGTATGTGATGTTTTATTAGGTCAAACATACATATGGAAGTGTCATGTTGTATATGAATTCATACCTCATTATGTTATTATTACTTTGGGTCAGAAATTATATATGATATGAGAGGTAGCATTGCCTAATGCATTTTTTTTTTATCTTTGCTAAACAATGCAGTAATATCATTTCCCTTACTGGGAAATTTTTCTTCCTTATCATTTCCCATTAGAGCAAGAGGAATATTGTCACCACATCCACAACCTCTAGACAGGGCTCCTTAACACGACAACACCAGATGGATAAGGTTGTGGAGGATTACAGGAACATATTCACTTCACCCACATGGGTAACCCTACGCTGTCAAGTTAAAAACTCCATCGATCTAGCCCTTGGTGCATTGCTACCTAATGGAACGATCTATTGATGCTTTTTTCTATAGAACTATGAAATCAAGAAGCGGATTCAGGAGATATTGAAGAATGGGCACATCAGGCCAAGTTCATCACCATGTGGGAACCTAATTGTGTTGGTACAGAAGAAGGATGAAATGTCAAGGCTCTGTATTGACTATCAGGCATGGAATAATATAACACTCTATAATAGGTCTCCTATCCCATAAATTGATGACCTTTTGGACTAGCTCAGGGGGACCAAATATTTTAGCAATATTGACTTGAATTTCGATTATCACCAGCTACTAATCAAACCTTCTGATGTGTGGAAGAATATCTTCAAATCAAATGAGGGCCTTTTTGAATGGATGGTCATGCCTTTCGGGTTGATAAATTCCCCTGCAGCTTCATGAGGTTGATGGAAGACATATTCCAGATCTTCACCAACTCATTCATGGTAGTGTATTTAGATGACATCTTGATCTTCAACTAGAGTTGGGAAGAGAACCTACACCATATTTGACAGGTCCTCCAAACCCTGCGACAACACAAATTGTGTGATAATTTGGAGAAATGCACTTTTGGCATGATCTAGGTTCAATATTTGGGTTAGATTATTGATGAGCGGGGTGTGCATGTGGACCCAACCAAGATACAATTTATTCAAGATTGGCCATCCCCAACCACTCTAATAGAGCTCCACAACTTTCCGGGCCTTGCCAATTTCTATATTAGGTTTGTGTTCGGATTCTCTCATATCACTTGGCCTTTGAGTCAAGTCACCAAGGGTGGAGTGAAGGCATAGTTATTTTGGTCCAAATCCCAACAAAAGGAATTTTTTGACTTGAAGCATCACCTCTGCTCTTCACTAGTTCTCACATTACCAAACTACAACAACCATTTAAAATTGAGACTGACACCTCTAACTATTCTATTAGTGTAGTTCTTACCCAACAAGAGAATTTGGTGGAATATCACAGTCAGACGCTTTTAGATACAATACAAAAGTATCCCACTTATTAAAAAGAGATGTATTTCATTATGCAGGCTCATCGACAATGGAAGAATTACATTCTGGGAAAGGAAATGGTCATCCACACAAACCATTGACTCTTGCAGTTCATACATACATAGGGAAAGTTGTAGAATGATCACCATCAGAAATGGTACACATATTTGAAATAGTTCCATTTAAACATTAAGTACAAGAAATGTAGCACCAATAATCTTGCAGACTTTCGCATTTGACTGCTGGTTATGGCGTTGACCACTGTGCTCGACTCTTGTGGACACAAGACTTTGGGAACACTGCATCTTAACAAGAGTGATCTAGAATTTTGCACCACATACCAGATGATCCTAGAAGGCTAACAAGTTTTAGACTTTCACCTTTAGGGTGCACTATTATGCCACTTGGGACACCTTTGTGTCCTTCAAGTGAGCGTGCCAAGATGATTTTGGAGACGCACTATAGTTGTGTTGCTGGGCATTTTATGGTAGAAAAAATAATGGTGGTGTTGCAAAAGTATTTTTATTGGCCAAAACTTTGACATGATGTTGGGAAGTACATCAAATCCTACACTACCTACACCATTTTCAAACCTACAATCAAGAAGCAAGGCCTGTATACGCCTTTGCATACTCCTAGCCAGCTTAGGGAATCCATCTCCATAGATTACATGTTAGGAATTCCTTCGATCAAGCATGTCAATGGCTATATTTTTGTGGTCATCGACATATTCTATAAGATGGCCATTCTGGCGGCCTACAAGATGAGTATCACAACATAAGCCACTGCCAAAATATCCTTTGAATGAGTGTGGGTACACTTGGGGATCCCACAATCCATTATCTCATATTGGGACAAAAGGTTCCTAAGTACATTCTAGTCAAGTTTTTGGTCATTGTTGGATACCAAGGTCACTAAGTCCATGACCTTCTACACCCAAAATGATGGCCAAACAAAGGTCATCAATAGGATGATTGTGCAATCCTGTGCCTGTACAACTCAAAGCATCCACGCACATGGTATGAAATCCTCCCCTATTTCCAACACAAATACAACAAAGCTCTCCTTTGGTCAACTAGCCACAAACCATTTTAGGTGGAGTTGGGATTCCAACCACTATATCCCATTGATGTTGCCATACCCCTTATAGCTACTAAGACAAATTCAGCTCATGTCTAGCCTAAAGCTGATAGAGATACCAACTTCATTGAATGCATTCAACACATTTGCTAGTAGGTCTATGACATATTGGATAGAGCAAATGCTAAGTAAAAACAACGTTATGATCAACATCATGTGCCACACAAGTTCCAGGTGGGTGACAAAGTTTGGTTACATTTGCAAAAGGAGCACCTTTCTGGGGCCCACTGCAAGCTTCGCCTGCTCTAATATGGGCCTTACACAATAACTAAGGCTATAGCAGACAATGCTTTCAAGCTCAGCATTCCATCATTCCTTGGCCTACACCTAGCATTCAATGTGGACTGACTGTGGCCATACTTTCCCCCATTGCTAGACACATCAAATGGTGTTGAGCAACTGACACCAATAGACCTCAACCCGAGTTGTATCAAACATGCCATGACTGATAGGATCATTGGCACACATATCAATAACACTCATCGGCATAGGATCTAGCTAAATCAAGTTGTCAAAGAAAGCCAACTCCTTCACCAAGGCAAGTGGCTCACTAGGGACTAGGTTAAATAGAAATTTCCTTACCTCATGTAGGATTTACATGCAATGGGGAAAATTACTTCGTAAGGGGTGGGCAACTAATCCAAGTGAACATTGGTGGACCTCTAGTTGGTTTCACCATTTTCCTTGATTATAGCACAATTTACTATATTTAGAAAATTTTTAGGTCCTGAACTTCCAAAGCTATTTTGACTACCTAAACGATGTTTTTTTTAGGTCCGCAGCAGGTCCATAACCCTGCTACAAATATTGTAGTACTTGTTTCTAACAAGGTATCGTACATGCCAAATGAAGATCATATGAACAAGTTACAACCCAGGAAGTTGGTTGTCTAACTAACCTCAACGAGGCCCAAAAACTCTTGGTGTTCCATCTCCTAGGGTTAGGGTTTTGGTTGTTTAGGGTTTCCCTTTTTTTTTTAGTAATAAAAATGTTGTTGAGCCTCATTATAACACAATTCATAGGCATGTAGCCACCACATCTCTTCTAAGAGATAAGCTACCATCGACCAAGCTAGTTTATTTCCATTCTGTAAGTAAGCATTTTTGATATTAATTAAATGAAGACTTATTTCTGTTGCATCTCTGTTTTTATGTTTATAATTGCATTCTGTTGCATTCTTGCATAAGTCTAGATCAAGGACACACTCACTCAAGAAGTTCGATATATCAAGAAAGAGTTTGATCTTTAGCTAGGAAACAGAAAGAACAAGAGCGAAGGTCTAGAAGAAGAAAGGAGGAAAAAAATCTTTGTTTTGGGCTCTATCTCTCTCATATGTGTGAAGTTCTATGGTTTTTGGTACTGTAGAAGGAGGTCTAAGTTTCAATTCCAATTTATAGTAGGACAACGTGTAGAATCTTATAGCTAGAAGGAAGAATACCCTACCTTGACCTCATTAACCTTGGGAGGAGTTTTCTTGCTCTAGGAAGGTCTTAGGAGGAAGGTGCAAGGCCAAATTTGTAGGATCAAAATAGCAGTATTGAAGTTGCAATATTAAAGCTGTAAATACTTTTTGGAGGGCTGACTTGGAACTTGGAGAAGGACTTGGTCTAGGGTTTGGGTCTTTGTGTCTCAATTGAAGCAAATTCTATAATAAGAGAAGATTTTTCCCAAGTTTTTCCCTTATAGGGGTGTTTCCCTGGCTAAAAACCTAATTTTTGTGTCCTCTATTGTTACTATTTCATTCTTGATATTTGGTACATAAGCTGCCACTTTTCATTTTCCAACATGGAATCAAAGCTAAGGTGAATAAGGAAGGCAACTGGATGGAAACTAGAAGGAATTACTTGTCAACGGGAAGGAAAAAGGGAAACTCTCAAGGAAATCTTAAAGAAGAATACTTCATGAAGGATTGTCTCTTGAAGGATCTAGTTAAAGACTCATTGGTAGAAAACCTAGTAACCTAGAAGGAGGGTTTCTACATTGAAGAAGACACGACTACATCAAAGGAAATATACAAGAATGTTGTTGATATCACTTGAAAGAAGAAATATTTGGAAGACATCTTCGAAGGACACATCAAAGGATCTGGGAATTTGTTGTTGGAGGAATGCTTGCGAACATCCTTCAAGGGAATTATTAAAGTCTCTTCAAAGATCTTGAAGGCTTTAAGAAGGTTGAATACATCATCAAGGAGAATATTGGTCATCAAGTAAGTATTATATTATTACATTATGTCTAAATGTACAAGTAGTATGGGTTCTTTATGCAAGGAGATAAATAAGCTTATTGGAGCAACATCTTATCTAGCATGGAAGAAAAGGGTTAACCTAATACTCACAAAACAAGAAGTAATAGAGTACGTTTCTAAGAGAATATTGAACCTAGAAAATACAAGACATATGAAATAGAAAAGTACATGAAAGGGGGAAGTAAGGACTCAAAGTATCATAGTTTAATCCATTAAATATTCTCTTATTCCATTTGTTGCAAACATGGAAAATTCTAAGGCTATGTATGACAAGCTAGTGAACTTGTACTCTATAAGTATATTAGGAAAAAATATGTATTTGCAAAATAAGTTATGTAGAATGAAGAAATAAAAGGCTGAGGTTATGAAATCCTTTCTCATGAAAGTATCTTAGCTAAGTTATCATCTGCAAGGGCTTGTGGAAACAATTTTTTATTCAGAAGTGACCATTTGTTTGCTAAATGTATTGCCACCAGAATGGAGCAACTTTGCAACAAGCATATACTCCAAGAAATATTCAACTCGCTTTGTCAAATTGTGGGCTCAATTCATATTGGAATAATCAAGGATCATGGTAAAATATGACATTGGATTAGATGACTAGTCTTAACCCTTTCTAGCTTGAGTCAAGAATTTGAAGAAAGAAAAGTTTTGAAATTCCAAGAAGAAAGACATGTCCAAGGTTTAATGCTTTAGGTCAATGAGTTTGGTAACTTTAAGAGGGTCTATCCAAGTCAACCTAACATAAAAAGAAATGAAATTAGTGAAGCTCATGTAATCGAGATAGTGGGAGAAACTTAGAAGAACCTGAAGAAGGAAGAAGTGAAGGATATTTACTATTAAAGAAGGAACTATGTTTGGCAGGTTCTTTTTATTTCCTTTAGATAGTATGATTATGTATAACATCATAGAGAGAAGCATATGATAGTATCATGTATATAATTTACATGATTAATTTGATTTGTAGAGATCATCTAGATAGATGGATAGATTGACTAGTTTTTCGTAATGTTCATCCAGGTATTATCTAACATTATGTTAGAAGTTGTCATCCCGCTCAGTTGAATCATCATGACTAAGGAACGACCATCAATTTGGAAGGTCCTTGGGAAAATAATAATGAAAAGGTGAGTATATATTCCATGTAATGTGGAATAAATAATTTTAAATGGATGAAAAGAATGCAATGGGTTAGGTTGAAGGCTCACTTTAGGAAAAAAAAACTAGATGATCAGGTGAAAGCATATGAATGCATGCTGGATGTAAAACTTTGGATAAGATTCATATGTATAGAATCTTATGAAAATAAAGTTGGTCATAAATTATGCTTGAGTATATAATATGATGCTTAATAAAGAAGAATTTGAGTTACTCTATGATGAACATAGAATTTAGACTTTCTCTGGAATATACAACATTGACTAACATCTAATATCATCTCCAAAGGAGAAGTTCTAACTTGGTAATCAAGTTCGATCCTTGGGCACTCTAATGCATGAAGGAAGTTTCAAATGGAGATGGTTGATGAGGATGTTGATGGCACAAGAAGGTCATCATGATGAGGTAAGTCTCATTTTAATTGTTGATTATTTGGTTAACATATGATTTTTCTACCTAGAAGGATGCTACAGGAATTCATGATGACAATTGAGGAACTTTCAACTATATGGATGAAAATTAATGAAAGAATATTGAGGGAAGCTCAATAGTTGATACCTGGCAACTATGAAGTCAACGTATGACCATATTGGGATTGAAATATAGTAGTGTGAGAAGATAACCTGAAGGTTAAAGGAAATCACTTTCATGTGGAAGCTATGATCAATATGAAGTTTGGAAAGGATCAATATAAATCCTTCATCTATGATGAAAGCAATAAGCAAGAGAGATGACATGGATCCTATCCCAAGATTGAAGAGAGAAGATGGCTCCATAACACCTAGAAATAAAGCAAGCTCGATGCAAGAGATGCAAAGGAAATAGGGATCCATGAAGGTATGAAGATCAAGTAGATGATACTCTTATGAAGACAAACTATAGGACCTATGATGTTGACTTCCCAATAGAAAGGAAGTTGGAATCTCCTCTAGATTTGAGAGGGAGAAGGAAGTATCCTTGAACAGGAGCAAGGATATATTCTCTAAGTACAAAGAGAATAGAGATATCCTCTCTAGTTGAGAGGGAGTCATGTTGGACATCACATGTGCATTATCTTCTTTAGGGGATGAATAAATAATGGCAAAGGATTGGATAAACATCTATGGTTTCCTTTAGGATATAACATCCAAGAAAGCAAAATTACTAACACTCTTTGAGAATGGGATAAGCATACAAGAGAAGAGTGGTCAACGAGGACTGATCTTCTTTGAGGACTCATGTATGGAGATCCAAGATAAAAATATTCCTAAAAGGACATACTTTATGGACATCTGGATGGAGTATGTGACTTGTAGAGGTAGTGAGGTATCACATGTAATGCCTCACAACATAATGCTCTTAAGTAAAGTAGAGCTTGTCTAGTTAAACCTTAGAGATAGTGTTGGTCATAATGATGATGCTTACAATATGATTATCAATCCGACTCCTCTTATGAGAACTCTTCAATGTGAGAATGATTTTGTACAATTAGGAATACTTCCCTACTTAAGAGGGAGTGTTGAAAATGTAACTAGTTTCAGTCTTCATTATTATTGTTGTACTCATTTCAATATGTATCATATGTAACAAACAAGAGAAGAAAAAACAAATTATTATTATTAAGCATGTGTTTCATGATCTTTATTGATGGTCTTCTAGGTAAAAGCACGTTCTTTGTGCTTCTAGGGTTTTTTTGGTCTTAAGATTTATTATCATGATTCAAATAAGTCAACATCATGTTTATAAGACCCTTCTGGGGAAAATGTAATTGTAAAAATAACTATTTTTGAGTCTAGAAAGTCCTAGAAACTCCAAAAGTACAAGTCAACCTAAAGGAGGGAATTCGACCTCTTGAGAAGGCTATATAAAGAAGCAGTTCGACCTCATTTAGGTCACATTCTCTTAAGAAGTTTGATTTATCAAGAAATGGTTCGATCTTTAGTTGGGAATCATAAAGAAGAAGAGTGAAGGTCTAGGAGAAGAAGGAAGGAACAAAAAATACTTGTTTTGGGCTCTATCTCTCGCACGTGTGATGTTCTAGGGTTTTTGGTATTGGAGAAGGAGAACAAAGTTGCAGGTATGAGTCTTGTAGCTGGTGTTGGAAATAATAATGAGAGGGGGGGTGAATCAGTATTATCAGATCAATAAAACTTTTTCAATGCTCAGAAACATATACGCTACTTCAGTTAAGTGAACCAGCGTGTACACGCAACTGTGTCTAAAGAAACCAACGTATAACCATAAATCTTATAATTCAGTTAGTTTATCTTCAGTTAAATGCATTAGGACATTATTCACCATATTAGGAGTAAACAGATGCAGTGTAACAGAACAGATCATCACACAAAAGCCACACCCATGAACACCATGATATAAGGTGGAAACCCAATGTGGGTGAAAACCACCTGCTGCAAGTCGTCTCTATCTTTCTTTAATAAGAACTTCAGTTTACAATATTTTGTACTAGTGCAGCCTTATACCAGTACGCAGGCTACAACCTGCAGAAGGCTTCAACCTTCTCTCGTTCTTCAAACTTCCTTGGAAGGGAGATCCAACCCCCTTTGCTCTTGTACTAGCTAAGATACTAGTACGTAGGTGCAGGCCTACAATCTTCTTTCCTTCAGGTACCACTTTTCATACATTTTCAGACTGGATATTCCTGAAGCACAACATTACAATCTGAAGACCACAATTCATTCAACTTTCATAGCATATTACAAAACAACCAATACTCGCATCAACAATCTTTGAATCACTGAACCACTGAAACCCTGTCAAACCCAATCACCAGAACACAGAGCAGACTACAGAACTCTGCAATAATAGTTAGACCCAGCTGCAACCCAAAAATCAAGCTCCAAAAGATACACGCTACTTCAATGAAGGCAACCTGCGTATACACGCGGTTTTACCGAAGACAACCTGCGTACAGATCTAAAAATAATTTTTCATAACTTGCAGTTGTACCAGATATCAGTTATACCCAGAACATAACATTGCGTCAGTATGCAGATCTAGAAATACGCATAATCAACCATATAAAGATAGTTCATTTCAAACCATTTGATCCCGATGTCTCCTTAGATCTTCTTCTCCATCAACCGATGAGATCTCTCCTTAGCTCAGATCAAGCAATACATCATCAACCAATAACCTGCATACTGGATCTAATACTTCATCAGATATTCAAGCCTTTTCAGTTTCCCTTGCCTAATGATTTCCTTCTCCTTATATAGCCTTAGGCCTTGTTCAATACCAAGAGCCAAAACCATAGAAATCCAATACCATCATCCTCAAAACTAGGGATCAACACGTCCGTCGAGACACCAAGGTCCAAAACCATAGGCACAACTTCCAAGGAATAACCGCCATGGACCAAAGATAAGTTTTCCACATACACGCGCTTTTACTGAAGCCAACCAGCGTGTACACACGACTTGGTATATAGCGAACCTGCGTATACGCGACTTGGTATATAGTGAACCTGCTTGTATACGCGACTTGGTATATAGTGAACCAGCGTGTATATATTTTTCTTCATACTTGTAGACTGATCATCAATTCCTTGCTGCTATCCTTCTGCACTATGATTTGTTATCAGTGTGATTTTCCATCAAGGACAATACTTGTCTCATAATGCCAACAATCTCCCCCTTTGGACTTGATGGCAACAACACCAAATCAAATCACTCTCCCCTTTTGTCATCAAGGGCGAAGGGCTGTGCTCCCCCTGAGTACATGCTGATATCTTTGCTTGGTTGTGCTAAAACATGCTCCCCCTGACTGTAGGTAAGATCTGCAAAAGATTTTCTTCAAAATAACCAAGACTTAGACACCATAAGAGACCTTCCTATCACCAAAAGACTCAATACATACATCCATACTCCCAACCAAGAGGGGATACATCAGAAACAACTAATTACATCATTCATCCCAGGCATAGTGGGGAAACCAACATAGGCCGTTACATGACCTTGACACCATAAAAGAGATATCACATAAAAAATACATGACATAGAGACAACAGATCTAGACCAAGACTTATGAAGATCACAAGCAGCATCTGATAAACATCTTTTTAGATCAGCAACCAAGATTTCCTTCTGAGCTCCTTCTCCTGAAACCAACAACAGTTGTGTACAGAACCAAAGGCATCTAAATGCCAACAATGCTTTATGAGACTTTAAGCTGCTCCCCCTGAACCTGTGCCTGCTGCACCCCCTGAAACTGTGCCTGAAGCATTCTGGCATACCCATCTCAGACCTTCTCCAACCAGAGTTTGCCCTTACTGTTCAGAATTCCATATACGCGACTTCTCCTGCATAAAACAACGTATGCACGCGGATATGCTTTCTGCAACACGCGTACACCATACACGCGACTTTCCCAGTATAAATAGGCGTATATACGCGGATATCCCTTACGAAACTTGCGTATACCAATTTTTCTGTAGAACAGACAAGCTTCAATAGCAGGATGAAGCATCAACTACTCCCAGCTTTTGTCTGAGATATTCAAAAGTTTCCCTGGGCAGTGGTTTTGTGAGAATATCAGCAACTTGTTCCTTAGAAGGAACATACTCCAGCTTGACCTTCTGCTCAAGCACTTGTTCCCGAAGAAAATGGTACTTGATTGGTATGTGCTTGGTCTTTGAGTGCATGACTTGATTCTTTGAAATGCTGATTGCACTTGTATTATCACATAAGATAGAGATTGGTGGAGTGCAAGTGATTTGAAAATCCTGCAAGGTCTGCATCATCCAAAGAAGTTGTGTGCAACAAGATGCCGCAGCCACATATTCTGCTTCAGCTGTAGATAAGGCAATCGAACTCTGTTTCTTGCTGAACCAAGATACTAATCTGGAACCCATGAAGAAAGCACCACCACTTGTGGTTTTCCTATCATCCACACTTCCGGCCCAATTTGCATCTGTGTAAGCATGAAGAGTGAGATCTGTATCTCTAGGATACCATAAGCCATAGTTTTGGGTCCCTTGAAGATACTTGAAGATTCTTTTGACTGCCTGAAGATGAGTTTCCTTTGGGTTGGCTTGAAATCTTCCAACAATTCCTACTGCATGCATAATATATGGTCGGGTACCTGTCAAATAAAGCAAACTCCCAATCATGGATCTATAAGTGGGTTGGTGAACTGCTGCTGATTCGTCATTTGCACTGAGGCTGCATCCTGTAACCATGGGGGTACAAACTGGCTTTGAATCTTCCATGCCATACTTCTTCAAGATCTGCTTGAGGTACTTGGTTTGAGACAAGAAAATACCTCCTTCATTTTGTTGGATTTGCAATCCAAGAAAGTATGTCAATTCTCCAAGTAATGACATTTCAAATTCTCTCTACATAACGAAGGCAAAGTTTTGACTCATAGCCTTTTCATTGCTACCAAAGATAATATCATCTACATACACAACAAGTATTAGCAATTTGTTATTTTCAACTTTCATATAGAGATTGTTATCTGCTGATCCTTTTGAAAAACCTTGTTTGTGAAGATATTTGTCCAGACGATAGTACCAAGCCCTTGGAGCTTGTTTGAGACCATAGAGAGCCTTTTTCAATCTGCATACAAGGTTTGGATCATTCCCAAGAATGAAACCATCTGGCTGCTCAATATATACTTCTTCTTCTAAGTCTCCATTCAGAAAGGCTGATTTCACGTCCATTTGGAATACCTTGAAGTTTTGAAAGCTTGAGAGAGCAAGGAACATTCGGATGGCTTCAAGTCTTGCAACAGGAGAAAAGGTCTCTTCAAAATCTATTCCTTCTTGCTGCGCATACCCTTTACAAACGAGTCTGGCCTTATTTCTAATTACTTCTCCATTTTCATTCAATTTATTTTTGAAGACCCATCTAGTCCCTATGACATTTTTATCTTTTGGTCTAGGAACCAATTCCCAAGTATTGTTCTTTTCGATCTGCTCAAGTTCTTCATCCATTGCCTTGACCCAACATTCATCTTTGCATGCCTCTTTCACATTTTGTGGTTCAGTGGAAGAGAGTAATGCCAAATAGCTTGAAGCTTCTGCAATTCTTCTTCTTGTTTGTATTCCTGCTTCTTTCTGCCCCACAATCTGAGATTCTGGATGATTCTTTTGAACATATCTGGATGGAGTCTTCTCTTCTATTCTTGTCTGCTCCTCTGGTTCTTCTTGAGGTCCTTCTTCTTCTTGAGGTTCTTCTTCTTCATCATTCTGCCTTTGAGGGTAGCCTTCATCTTCTTCAATGTCTTCATGATGAACTTGCCTAGGAATATATCCCTTCTCATCAACCACTACATCAATGCTGTCAACAATTCTGCCAAGTCTTTTGTTGTAGCACTTGTATGCTTTGCTATGTGGAGAATAACCAAGAAGAATGCCTTCATCTGCTCTTGGTTCAAGTTTTCCAAGTTGCTCATCAGTATTCTTAATATAACATTTTCTCCCAAAGATTTTGAAATGCTTCACCGAAGGTGTCTCACCACTCCAGAGCTCATGAGGTGTTTGAGCGCTGTTTACTCGGACATTTGTTTTGTTAAGAATAATAACCGCAGCATGTGCAGCCTCACCCCAGAAAGTTGCGGGAGTACCTGATTCATCGAGCATAGCACGAGCCATTTGTTGGATTGTTCTGTTCATTCTTTCCACAACCCCATTTTGCTGAGGAGTTCTAGCTGTAGAGAATTCTCTTCTTATCCCATGTTCTTCACAGAAATCGAAAAATTCGTTTGAGGTAAACTCCCCACCTCTGTCAGATCTGAGGCACTTAATTTTGTGTCCTAATTCATTTTCAACCAAAGCTTTGAAGGATTTGAATTTTTCGAATGCTTCATCTTTGTGCTTCATAAGCCCTAACCAGACAAACCTGGAGAAATCGTCAATGAATAATATCAAATATTCTTCTCCTCGAGGTGTCCTTTTCCTAAATGGACCACATACATCTGTATGGACTAGCTCAAGAGGTATGCTGGCTGATCCTTCCTTCTCTCGAAAGTTAGTTCTGGTTTGCTTTCCAAACTGACAAGATTTGCATATAGTGTTGTCTGGAATTTTGATATCTGGAAGACCACGAACTGCCTGATATTTGCATGCTTTCCTTATTTGTGAAAAGCTTATATGCCCCAACCTCCGATGCCATAGCCAGTGTTCATCATCCTTGCTCAAATAGCATTGTTGTGGTCCTTCTTCAAATATGTATAGATTATTTGGAGTCCTTCTTCCTTTGATCACTGTTTTACCTGTATCAAGGTCACGAACACAACATCCATTTGATCTAAATATTACCTCTGTTCCTTGATCGCACATCTGACTGACACTCAGAAGATTATGCTTCAATCCATCAACATACAAAACATTTCCAGCTTTGACCTTCTCTTTCAATGGAGCAACACATTTTCCTTTTATGGCTGCAGAGATATCGTTTCCAAAAGAAACTTTCTTCCCCTTTTCTAATGCGGTATATGACTCAAGCTTTTCTTTGTCCCCTGTCATATGCTTCGAACATCCGCTGTCAATGTACCATAGATTTTCTTGACCTTCTACATAAAAGGCTATCCCACATCTTTCTGGTTGCGGTTCCTCTATTCTCCATGTTCTGACATTTGAGGTTTGTTCCTTCTGAGTTGTCTTCCGGAACCTGCTCCTGCATTCAGAGTCTTCATGACCAAAGTTATTACAAATAGAGCATTCAACTTCATTTTCAAGAACCGAAAAGTTGTTATAAGTCCTTTTCATGGTTCCAGTCATTCTCCCTTGCTTTTGATCTTCTCTAGTCATGATTGTCTTGTAGGAAACACATTGAGCTGCTTTGTGACTGAAGTTATGGCAAGAAAAGCATTGGCCATTAAAGAAACTTCTGCGATAATCAGATCTATCATCCAACCGATTGTAGCTTCTATTCACATTCATTCTTGGAGCAAATTGGGAAGATTTTACCTGAGGCTGATTGTAGCTTTTGTTTGTCCTTAAGGCAGTTTGTCCCCGAATTTCTTGATGGTCTTTATTTGTTCTTGAGGTAAACTGTCCCTGATTCACCTGATGACTTTTATTTGGCCTTTGCTCGCTTCTCCTTGCTGCATCAAGATAGCTTTTAGAGGTAGATGATTGAGATGTTTCTCCATTATATCCAAGACCTGTCTTGATCAGAGGAGATCTCTGCACATTGATAATCTCATCCAAGGTTTCAGATCCTTTAACAAATTTAAGATTAATCGCTTTTGTTTTCTCAATCTCCTTTCTAAGACAAACAATCTCACATTCCAATTTTTCAAGATGTTTTTCCTTTTCAGCTAGTTGACATTGTAGAGAATCAATAATAGCACTCTTCTCTTCTAAGCAAACTTTGAGATCTTTCATTTCTTCACAAAAACCTTCTACATCTATAGCATCCATATAGTCATCATCTTGAAAAGCCATTAAAAGTTTATATCTATTACCTTGTTCATCTTCATCACTATTTGAAAGACCATCACTATCTTCATGAGTGTAATAGCTTTTCTTCTTTTCATTTTGTTTCTTGTTCCATTTAACAGGTTCCTTTCCCTTGTCATTCTTATCTTTGTGAGGACATCTGGCAACATAATGACCTACTCTTCCAAAAGCAAAGCATTTAAAAGGTAACTTACCTCTGAACCTTCCAGAACCCCTTTGAAGATTTCTGACAAAATTTGATTCCTCTTCTTCATCTTCTGGCACGTGACTTACTTCATAATAATCTTCTTTGCCTGAAGCCTTGAAGGCAGCTTCTCTTCTGTCTGATGGACCTCCCTTTCTCATTTCATAAGCGGTTAGAATTCCGTGAAGTTGAGACATAGTGAGAATTTGCAGATTTTCCTTTTCTTCTATGGCAGACACTTTAGATTCAAACTTGGGGGACAAAGATCTTAGAATCTTTTCAACCACAATAGCCTCTTTTATTTCTTCACCCAAGTTTTTCATGCAATTAACAATCTCATCTACCCTAAGGAAATAGTTAGCCACACTTTCATCATTATACATTCTGAGAGTCTCATACTTAATCCTGAGAGTTTGGAGTTTAGCACACTTTACCTATTCGTCTCCTTCATAGCTCGTGACAATTTTATCCCATATTTCTTTTGCAGATTTATAGTGCATTACCTTCATGAATTCTGATTGAGATATACATCCCAATAGAGTATTGACTGCTTTCGCATTTGTTTCATATTTCTTTTTCTCGGCTGCATCTGTAGGAGTAGCTGAAGGAAAAGTGTAGCCTGTCTCTACGATGTCCCAAACATCTGTACCAAGAGATTGAAGATAGGCAGTAACTCTTACCTTCCAATAATTGAAGTTTGTCCCATCAAAAACCGGTGGCCTGATTGATGCTTCTCTCTCGTAGTTACTCATGATGAACGATCAACCTTCAAGCGATCAAGCTTCTCTGAAGGACTTGCTCTGATACCAATTGTTGGAAATAATACTGAGAGGGGGGGGGGGGGTGAATCAGTATTATCAGATCAATAAAACTTTTTCAATGCTCAGAAACATATACGCTACTTCAGTTAAGTGAACCAGCGTGTACACGCAACTGTGTCTAAAGAAACCAGCGTATAACCATAAATCTTATAATTCAGTTAGTTTATCTTCAGTTAAATGCATTAGGACATTATTCACCATATTAGGAGTAAAAAGATGCAGTGTAACAGAACAGATCATCACACAAAAGCCACACCCATGAACACCATGATATAAGGTGGAAACCCAATGTGGGTGAAAACCACCTGCTGCAAGTCGTCTCTATCTTTCTTTAATAAGAACTTCAGTTTACAATATTTTGTACTGGTGCAGCCTTATACCAGTACGCAGGCTACAACCTGCAGAAGGCTTCAACCTTCTCTCGTTCTCCAAACTTCCTTGGAAGGGAGCTCCAACCCCCTTTGCTCTTGTACTAACTAAGATACTAGTACGTAGGTGTAGGCCTACAATCTTCTTTCCTTCAGGTACCACTTTTCATACATTTTCAGACTGGATATTCTTGAAGCACAACATTACAATCTGAAGACCACAATTCATTCAACTTTCATAGCAGATTACAAAACAACCAATACTCGCATCAACAATCTTTGAATCACTGAACCACTGAAACCCTGTCAAACCCAGTCACCAGAACACAGAGCAGACTACAGAACTCTGCAATAATAGTCAGACCCAGCTGCAACCCAAAAATCAAGCTCCAAAAGATACACGCTACTTCAATGAATGCAACCCGCGTATACACGCGGTTTTACCGAAGACAACCTGCGTATAGATCTAAAAATAATTTTTCATAACTTGCAGCTGTACCAGATATCAGTTATACCCAGAACATAACATTGCGTCAGTATGCAGATCTAGAAATACGCATAATCAACCATATAAAGATAGTTCATTTCAAACCATTTGATCCCGATGTCTCCTTAGATCTTTTTCTCCATCAACCGATGAGATCTCTCCTTAGCTCAGATCAAGCAATACATCATCAACCAATAACCTGCATACTGGATCTAATACTTCATCAGATATTCAAGCCTTTTCAGTTTCCCTTGCCTAATGATTTCCTTCTCCTTATATAGCCTTAGGCCTTGTTCAATACCAAGAGCCAAAACCATAGAAATCCAATACCATCATCCTCAAAACTAGGGATCAACACGTCCGTCGAGACACCAAGGTCCAAAACCATAGGCACAACTTCCAAGGAATAACCGCCATGGACCAAAGATAAGTTTTCCACATACACGCGCTTTTACTGAAGCCAACCAGCGTGTACACACGACTTGGTATATAGCGAACCTGCGTATACGCGACTTGGTATATAGTGAACCTGCTTGTATACGCGACTTGGTATATAGTGAACCAGCGTGTATATATTTTTCTTCATACTTGTAGACTGATCATCAATTCCTTGCTGCTATCCTTCTGCACTATGATTTGTTATCAGTGTGATTTTCCATCAAGGACAATACTTGTCTCATAATGCCAACAGCTGGAAGGAATAATACCCTACCTTGACCTCTTTGACCTTGGGAGAAGTTTTCTTTCTTTAGGAATTACTTAGGAGGAAGGTGAATTAGGGATTCTGTGGAAACTACAAGGCCAAAATTGTAGTATGAGATGTAGTATTGAAGCTGGAAAGTCAAAGTTGCAGTAATCAAGCTGGCAAGTCAAAGTTGCAGTATTCAAGATGGTTGTTGAAGGATCAAGGAAATACTTGTTGGAGGGTTGAATTATCACTTGGAGAAGGACTTGGTATGGGGTTTGGGTGTTTGTGTCTCATTTGAATCAGATTCTACAAGAAGAGAAGATTTTTTTGAGTCTTCACCTTGGAGGGTTTTCCCCTAGACGAGATTCTAATTTATGTGTCCTCTATTGTTACTATTTCATTCTTGATGTTTTTTTGATGAAAATATCTAACTAAAGAACATAAGAAGAATAATAAAGTTCATAACAAACTATTAAGGTTAAGGAAAATAAGAATTAATAAGCTACCACTTTGCATTTTCCAATAAAACATTTGATGGGAACTTGCAGTATAGCTTACAAAACATTTCACTATAGGACCAATGAGGGTACATTGAAATAGTCTTAGAAGAACTAATTCCTCAATGATACTATTGGGGAAGAAAACCATAAATGGAAGGTAATAACGTGGTTGGCTCAATCCTCCCCTTGTTTTCCTTCAAATTTAGGGATATCTGAAGGTAATTTGGTTGGCATAGGGGTCCATTGTTGATTATGTGCAATGGGTTCATTTGTAAGCCTCGTAAGATATGGGAGATTTAATGAAGCTACAAATGGGATTATATTGGTATTTTCCATGTTAGAATGACCTTGAAATGGGGTGTTAAAAGGGGTCCCTTTTGGGGAAGTGTGGGTAGGGGTACTCGGTAGGGTAGCGTTTAGGCTCCCATGAGGGGTAATAAAATGGGTACCTTGAGGGGGAGTGAACCCTAACAAGGTTGCAACAAGAATGGTTGCGCCAACCAAGATGGATAGGTGTTGTCTCCTACGTAAAAATGGTGAGAGACCAAGCACACCTCCTAGTAATGGGGGGAGGTCTTGAAGGTGTCTAGAGAAACGAATATCCCTTGGGTCCCTTATGGTGCCCTACTAGATGTATGGAATTATATGATGAGGGAGGTTTTCTAGAAAACGTAATTAAACACATATATAAGGAAAAGTGAAAAATAAACGGTTAACTTTCCATCTAGCTCTCTAATATGTGAAACAATCAACAAAAAAGTTTTGTGAGGTTTTTGCATATTATAAAATCCTAAAAAGACCTTACATCCTTCCACTCAATAGTAACTGGGCCTTGAGAATATTTTATATTAGGGTACTGGGGTCATGTCCCAAAATTACCAGCGACACTTCTAACGGCCAAAAATCAAACAATGTATGAAGAGGGTTGTAGTGGGTGGTACTTTGGATATGTCTCTAAAGATATGGTGATGTTTCCAGTAGCTTGACCAAAATCACCTTAGTTGGAGTGCTCCCACACCCACTACCTATAGGGAAATTTTCCCTAATATTTGGCTAGTAAATTATTTGCGTCTAGTGGGAATGAATGAATCTCAACCTCTGGTTGTCATCTTTGAACACATAACCCCTACCAAGTGTTGGGAGAAAACAACGAGACTTGTGATAATTCATTGTCTAAGGCTTTCCATTTCACAGGTTTCAACACATTACTGGTTTTGGCATTAGATGATGTAGGATTTTAAGCTTCCTAAAAGTCACCTTCTATGTTTCACGATGAAAAACAACCACAAAAACTTATGTGTTTCCCACCCCTGTGGTCCTAATATGAACTATAAATTATCTTGTGGCCCCTTTGTGGAATTTAGTTTGTTTAAGTTAAGGTCATTTTTAGTGAGTCTTTGCCTCACTTAGGGTGTGCAAAAATGTAAACTCAAAGAAAAAAAGTGCAAGGATTCCAAATGAGGCCCTACCCTTTATACAAATTTTAAGTGAGCTTAGTGTTTGAGGTGAAAGTGTGTGCAAGTGAAATGGTGAACATACAAAGTGTGAATTATAATGATGTGGATTTGTGGTGATCCTTTATAATTCCCCTAATTACACTATGTTATGGTTGTTCCTTGCAAGAAAAGAAAATATGTGTGGATAATGGTGTGGAGTACTAAAAAGGTATGTTTTTAATGATCCTTTCAGTGGCTTTTCAGTGGGACTTGTGAATCTTTTACATCATGAATGTGGAGAACAATAGAGAATTGTGATAAAATATGTGGAATTAGTATGCAAGACTTAACCGCTGATAGTTGTTATTCTCCTGTGCGGGAAAGGGTAAAAACAAGGAGCTGTTGTTCCAAAGAAGAAGATAAGAACAGGGTAACTGTTGTCCCTTTGACGAAGGACCAAGTGCAAACGAGGCAAAGCAGGCTGAAGCAAACCGGTCCGAAAAGGAGGAGAAGGCACCAGCTCGGTGGAGGAGAAAAGAAGTGATTAAGGGTTAACAGTTTGGCGAATCCCTCAGGCTTTATTTATCTTATCGCTTAGACATCTCTGCCGTTACTCTTATATAAAGGGATGACACTGTTAGTCTAGGGGAGGATATGCTTTTATATAACTTCTTGTTAAAGATTGAACTTTGATCATCGAGTCTCGCTGAACTTGGCTCATTGTACTTTCTGTTTTATGCATTAATATAAACTTGGTGATTATCTTATTTCTGCGTCTGGATTAACTTAAAGTGGTGTACCCTTGAGGCTAAGAGCCCGGCCCCGGAGGACACTTGCTTCTGTATCACTACGATTTGATTTCTGCGTGGTTTGCTTATCGTCACTAGTTGGTAATCTGATATGCTTTATAAGTTACATCACATGCTCTGCTAAGATTCATTCATTAATTTTCTTTCTATTGACTCTACATTATATCATCAATACTTTTAGAGTGGATTCAATTAATTGAGCATTGTTACCATTGTGTTACAGAGCTTTTATGTTGTGTATGTGTGTTAAGGAAATTATCTGAAAGGTGTGTTCTTTATGATTCAGGTTCATGCTGTTCCATTTTGAAACATAGTTGTAATTCCTATTGACGATTGGTGTTAAATCAGATTACTTCTTCAGAGTGTTATGTGTGTATGATTTTCACATGCTGTTCCATAATTAGTAATTAATGTTGTTCCATTAGTTGGTTGCATGATTTGTTTGGGGAATGAAAGATTGGAGTTTTGGATTACAATGAGTGCGTTTGAGTTGATAGGATAAAGTTTGATTATTGCTCGTGAGGTTTAGTTATAGCGATTGCCGTTCCATTTCAGAATTGTTGTTCCATTTTAAGCATTGTTGTTCCATTCTAGATTTGCAATTTCCTATTTTCCGTTCCATTTTTATCTGCCGTTTCATTTACTCGCATTTGGTGTGAGAGACGATCTGTGGTTGTAGTGAGCCTCGGCATTTGCTGCCTCACTCCCAGACCCGTGGTCCATGCTCTAGTTTTCTTTCCATCAGTTTCTAAAGGGCTGGGCTATTGCTGTCAAACCCTTGACTGATAAAGTTGCCTAGCTTTAAGAGTGTGTGCTTTAGTCATTTGAAGGAACTTAGTCATAGACAAGCATTAGTTTACTCTTGTGTTTTTGTAGGACGCTGTACTACTAGCATTACTCTGACAAATAGCCTCAGATTGAGTCACTCTTTGAAATAACCAAATGCTCCCGGATTGACATATTAATGTGAGGTAATTAGAGGTGAAAGAGACCCTTTTTATAGCTCTACATTTTGGCGCCGTTGCCGGGGAAAGAGTGTAGCCATTTGTCTTTTTCAGAGTAGTGTACGAACCTGCTAGGGAAGAGTTGGATCTTAAAAACGAAAGGTAAGAACCTGCGTGCGGAGCATGTAAAAGCCCTGCTCCACTGTCCGCTTTCCTAACAGATTTGCTCTTGCTTTGATTGAATAGAATTTAGCAGTTCATTTGAGTGCATGACTAAGCAGAAAAAACCAGAAAAGAATATCAAGCTTCCATCCAAATGCAAAAAAGCTAAGGGGTCGGTGACCCTTGGCCGAACAACTTTCATAGACGAAATCTATAAGAAAACAGAATCTCAGCCATCAGTAGGTCCTAGGAAAATCATTTCTAAACAGCCTACTAGTTCCCTTCAGGCCACAGGATCACCATCTGTAGCCTTTGCTGAGGTGCATAGTCAAACTGAAGAGCAGGACTTTCAGGAAATTGAAAATTCTGCTCCAGAACTATTGCAGGAAGGAAATTTCAGCAACTTTTGTGAAGGAGAAGGAGAAACAGGGGAAACTAAGGAACCAAAATCTCCCATTGGAACATATCAGCCATTAAACAACCCAGATAAGGGGAGCATTGCGAAAATCATTGTGGAGGGAATTCAACCTCCTCAGACATCAAGTATTCCTCTTATCCCAGATAAAGGAAGTGCCATTAAAACTATCCCTGCTAAAATCATTCCCTCTCAACCTAGGAATACTCTCCTAGATATCCCAGAAGGTTATTGGCATATATTTGATCCTATGGCTCAGAATCAGCCAAATACTCAAACCTCCCGATTACAATATCCTATAGTGGATTCTACAGCAAATGCGCCCATGAAAGCTATCCCTCTTCAACATATCCCAACCTTTCACGATCTCACATCAGAACATCCGGATGCATTTTTATTCGAATTTGACGTGTTGTGTAGGGGATATGATTACACCACCGATCCCCAGAAATTGAAATTATTGCCCTCGACATTAAAGGGGGCTTCTCTAAGATGGGTTATGGGACTAGGTGGTGGGGTCATCAACAATTGGGATCAAATGAAAGAATCCTTCTTAAAAAAATATCAGGATTATTGTAGGTCTAGAGAATTGAAAGATGAAATATTTCAAATGACAGCCAAACCAAACGAAACATTAGAAGAATATGTGGAACGTTTTCAATATAATTTACAAAGATCTCCTTATGCATCACTACCTTTACCTGATAATGTGTTAAAAACTGCATTAATAAGGGGCAGGAAGGAACAGTGGATCGAAACATTAAACATTATGGGAAAAGGGGATATTTATCAAGAGAATTTTGCTGACATTATTGATTTATGCATCAGGATTTCGAGAGGCAACACAAGAATAAAACCGGCAAAATATGATCGGTTTGCAAGAGACAATAAGATAGCAACAGAAGGAGTAACGCGCGTGGAGATTGGAAATTTATTAGAAAATTTTAAAACTGATATTCTAGGGACACTGACTACACAACTTGATATTATGCAGGCCAAGCAGAAGTAGATGGAGGCGGAACAAAATTTGGCAATCTTCTGCCCCCGATGCAGAAAAAAACATAGTCACAAAGAGTTTCCACTCGATACACTCCAAGCATGTGCCATCTGTACAAACGATCATCCTACGGAAAGTTTCCCCTCACTTCCTGGATTAAAAATAGTATACAAGGAAGCAGAGGAAGAACCAGAATCGATGTACTTGATCAACCAGTGCCGCCAGTGGCAGCAAAGACAATCTAGTATGTTTTCAGACCCAACCTCTTCTTTTCAGCCTCCACAATATAATTCTCAACAATATAATATGTGGCAAAATCAGCCCCCACCCCCATTCTCAAATTGGTCACCACCACCATTTCCTTCTTCAAACCCATGGCTGAATCATCCAAATCAATCTGGTTGGCCGAATTTCCCTTATACTTCACCATATTGGCAAAATAGCCCATATCCTTCGCAATGGACTCCACCTACTTCACAAGGTTCATCCTGGTAGACAAACTGGCAAAGACCGATGCAACAGCCAGTAGGAACTATTCCGCTCCCTCAACTTACTCTGCCAGCTCTACAACAAAATCCCAAGTCTAATTTGAGACCGCAACTCCCAGCCCAACCCAACCCCAATCCAAATAACATACTGGTCCAATCTCTTCAAATCATAGAATCACCAGAAATAGGACCCGACCTGCAGGAGTGTAATGATCTTCAATTACAATCTGGACGTATCATTGAAAATGAGGGAGATAAAACAGTTCATAGTGAAGATCAGTTAGTAAGAGAACATCAGTTGCAACAAGAGGATGTAAATAAGCAACAGTCTCATAATCAAGCAACCAAATCCTCTCCCCCGTTCCTAGAACGATTAGTCATACCTCGACCTTTACAATATCCTGACTTTGACATTCTGGGGGAATTACAAAATTTGTACATAAAAATCTCGTTCCTCCAAGCCATTCAAGATATTCCTATATATGCAAAAACTATTAAAGAATTGTGCATAAAGAAACCAAGGAGGAATATAATAACTAATCCAAGAGTCCAAGCAGTCGGTACTTTATCTGATCTCTTATCTGGGAAAGAAACACCCATCAAATATGAAGACCCAAGAAATCTAATTGTAATTGTTCAAATTTACGGTCAGACCTTGTCTAATGCCTTAGTTGATCTAGGAGCTGCAATCAATTTTCTAACAACCACCACCTGTCAAAAACTTGGCATTACATCTGTAGAACCTACCTCTACTTTGTTAGAATTGGCTGACCGATCTCTGATTAGACCAAAAGGTAGTCTACACGATGTCATGGTCTCTGTAGATTCCTGGGAATATCTGACCGATTTCCTGATAATTAATCCAAAAACCCGACTTGATGGACACCTGCTAATCCTAGGTAGGCCTTGGCTTGCCACCGCTGATGCTTACATTGGTTGCCGGCAAGGAAATATGACCATAACTAAAGGACCCGATATTAAGAATTTGGTTCTATACCCTCCAGCGCAGCCAAGTCTCACAATAATTAAAACGAACAAGTATCATGTATCATACCTTACTGATAACATTAGATCTCCATTGACTTTGCAAGAGGCACTTGATTTTAAAGACCAAACAGAAGATGATGCCATTAACAATTTCATTAGCCAAACCAAAGCTGAATCCTGCACACAATGTCACATGATAGAAGCAGCATTTGATAATGAATTAGAAGAAGATCCTCTGAAAGACACACATGATCAAACAATAACTGTTACTTCTGTCGCAAATAGTAAAATTGTAGACATTGAACCGAGAAAAACTTTAAATATCAATGCCAACTTCACATCTGAACAAGAAACTAAGCTCATCCATCTGTTAAGAAAATATCAACAGGCATTTGCATGGGATTACCCTGATATGAAAGGAATCGACCCACATTTGTGTACACACCACATTTATATAGAAAAGGATGCTAGACCTGTTCGTCAACCGCAGAGAAGACTTAATCCTCATCTAAAGGATGTGGTGAAAGCAGAACTTCAGAAACTGTTAGATGTCAATTTATTTATCCTATTTCTGACAGTAAATGGGTCTCTCCGCTTGTGGTCGTACCAAAAAATAATGGGAAATGGAGAATTTGTGTGGATTACAGGGAACTCAATAAAGCAACACAAAAAGACCACATTCCACTCCCATTCATAGACCAAGTGCTAGATACTTTGGCAGGAAAAAAATTATTTTCCTTCCTGGATGGCTTCAGTGGATACAATCAGATTCAGATTCCCCTGAAGACCAGGACAAAACAACTTTCACTTGTCCTTGGGGGACATTTGCCTACCCAGTTTTACCTTTTGGCCTATGTAATGCTCTCGCCACATTCCAAAGGGCTATCCTTAGCATTTTTGCAGATTTAATAAATGATGGACTTGAAGTGTATATGGATGACTTTACACCCTATGGAGATGATTTTGATCCAGCACTAAATACCCTAGAAAAAGTCCTACAATGTTGTATAGCTACTAGGCTTTGCTTAAGTCACGAAAAATGTTACATGATGATGACTGAAGGACTTATTCTGGGACACTATGTTTCAGCAGTCGACATTCAGGTAGACCCGGCCAAAATCCAAATACTTTTGCTTATTCCCACTCCTACTACTCAAATAGAGGTACGCAACTTTCTTGGATTTTCTGGATATTATAGACGATTTATAGAACATTATTCACACATTGCTGCACCTTTATATGCACTAACAAGTAATGTTTATTTTCTTTGGACAGAAAAATGTGAACGTGCTTTCAAGGATTTAAAGAAGCTTGTATCCACAGCCCTAGTCCTGCGAGGACCAAACTGGGATCTGCCATTTTAGATATCAGCTGATGCCTCAGATACAGCCATTTGCGCAGTCCTTGGGCAGGAAGAGGATAAAAAACCATATGCTATCTATTACATCAGCAAAAATTTATCCCCTGCTAAATTAAATTACACTGTTACTGAAAAAGAATCCTAGCTGTAATACATGCTGTCATTCAATTTAGACATTATATTACAGGCTATCTTGTTATTTTGTATACAGATCATTCTGCCATAAAATACTTAACAAATAAGCCTGTCACAAATGCCAGAATAACTATATGGTTGATTCTATTGCTGGAATTCGATATCACAATCAAGGACCAGCCTGGCAAAGAGAACCCTGTAGCCGATTTTCTCTCGAGAATGCCAAAGCCAATTGATGCAGCAGCAGTTGAAGATCAATTTCTGGACGAACATCTGTTTGTTGTTGTCGTTCGAACACCCTGGTATGCCGATGTTGCCAATTACCTTGCAGTAGGTAAACTACCAAAACACTTAACCCCTAATGAGCGAAAACAGATTGTTCAGAAGAGTACTCAATTCTCCTGGATTGGGGGCTATTTGTTTCATACAGGGGTAGACGTGCATATCAAGAGATGTGTTCGAGAGGATGAAATCTTTGACATCCTAAAAGCCTGTCACGATGGACCATGTGGGGGACACTTCGTTGAGCATAGAACTAGACACAAAGTATTGCAGACAGGATATTGCTGCCCCACGATTTTCAGAGATGCAAAGAAATTTGTCCAAGCCTGTGACAGCTTCCAGCGAGCAGGATGTCCTGGTCAAGCTGACGAGATGCCTCTCAAACCACAGTTAGTCATCAAACCATTCAAGCGATGGGCTCTTGATTTCGTTGGACCCATCAACCCTTCATCAAATCAGAGAACATATATCTTGGTGGCAACATAATATGTCACCAAGTGGGTTGAAGCAGAAGCATTGCCAAGAGCCACAGAGGACTCTGTCATACAGTTCCTGTTCCATCTATTTGTACGTTATGGCCTTCCAAGGGAAATAATCACAGACGTAGGACCACAATTTGTTGGCAATATATTAGAAGCAACACTTAATAATTATCATGTCCAGCACAAAATCACTACTCCATATCACCCACAAGCAAATGGACAAGTAGAAAGCAACAATAAGGTAATAGAATCAATCCTAGCAAAAACCATTGCGTCACATAGGCATGATTGGGCCGCCCGACTACCTGAAGCACTCTGGGCCTATGTAACAACATGGAGAAGCACCACTAGTTACTCACCTTATCAATTAGTGTTTGGAAAACAACCCATCTTTCCTATAGAATTTGAAATCCAAACATTACGAACAGCACAGGAAGTTGGCTTAGATCTAACTGAGGCACAGATTAATCGACTACAACAGATCAATGAATTGGACAAAATTAGGCTCTCCGCACTAAAAATACAACATTGATTCAACAGCAGCGAGCTAAATGGCATGATGCCCTCATAAAAAACAAAGTCTTCCACGAGGGAGACTGGGCTCTAGTATATGACTCTCAGTTTCAGGATTTCCCTGGGAAACTCCAGACTCGTTGGATGGGACCATACGAAATCCAGAAGGTACATGATAATGGGACCATCACTTTAATCACCATTGATGGTTCTGTACATACCTTTAAAGTGAATGGCCACTGAGTTCGTCTCTATCGTAAACCACTCACTCGGGAATCCTTCTACCAACAGCTACGCAGAGACACTGATATGGAGATTTTAGGAGAGAAAGAGAAATCTTCCTCACCTGTAATTCATTAAGGAATTCATTTCTTTTCACAATTTGTACATAATTTCTTTTCCTCAAACTTGTTTGTTCACACATAGATTTCAATTTTTCTGCCGTTCCTGAAACGAATGGCATTTGCATGTTTCTGTTGTTCCTTTTCAAAAGGAACAACACTTTTGATTTTCCTGCTGTCCCTTTTCAAAAGGAACAACACTTTTGATTTTCCTGTTGTCCCTTTTCAAAAGGAACAACACTTTTGATTTTCTACTGTTCCTTTTCAAAAGGGACAAAACTTTTGATTTTCTGCTGTTCCTTTTCAAAAGGAACATCACTTTTGATTTTTTGCTGTTCCTTTTCAAAAGGAACGACACTTTTGGTTTTTCTGTTGTTCCTTTTCAAAAGGAACAACACTTTTGATTTTTCTGCTGTTCCTTTTCAAAAGGAACAACACTTTTGATTTTCTGCTGTTCCTTTTCAAAAGGAACAACACTTTTGATTTTCTGCTATTCCTTTTCAAAAGGAACAACACTTTTGATTTTTTGCTGTTCCTTTTCAAAAGGAACGACACTTTTGGTTTTTCTACTGTTCCTTTTAAAAAGGAACAACACTTTTGATTTTTCTGCTGTTCCTTTTCAAAAGGAACAACACTTTTGATTTTCTGTTGTTCCTTTTCAAAAGGAACAACACTTTTGATTTTTCTGCTGTTCCTTTTCAAAAGGAACAACACTTTTGATTTTCTACTGTTCCTTTTCAAAAGGAACAACGCTTTTGATTTTCTACTGTTCCTTTTTGAAAGGAACAACACTTTTGATTTTCTACTGTTCCTTTTCAAAAGGAACAACACTTTTGATTTTCTGCTATTCCTTTTCAAAAGGAACAACACTTTTGATTTTTCTGTTGTTCCTTTTCAAAAGGAACGGTACCTTTGGTTTTTCTGCTGTTCCTTTTCAAAAGGAACAACACTCTTGATTTTTGTTGTTTCTTTTTCAAAGGAATGGAGTTTGCTTATCTTGCTGTTCCTTTTCTAAAAGGAACATAATTTTGATTTTTGCTGTTCTTTTTTCAAAAGGAACGTCATTGCTGTGTTCTGCTGTTCCTTTTTCAAAAGGAACGGCATTTTCACTTTTGAAACCTATGCTCCTTTATTGTTCTAGCATACTTCTTCTCTCTTCGTGAAACAACTAACCTATTGCTGGTCCAAGTGAGGATGCTTCTTGCCCCTATTCTTTCAAAGTCTTTTAGAGACAAGCGATGCACTTATGCAGTGAATACAAAATCACAACATACTGAAATCAGGCAATTATAAGTCGCTATCTTTATAAGGCTATGTATTGGTAAGAGGACAGAAGGAAGGATATACTTATCTTTTGTTGTCATTGTCTTATTAATTTTGCCCTGATTGGTTATCTTTATCATGCCATTCTTTTTTAATTCCCTTTGATTTTTTTTTAGGAATAAGAGCAAAGGGTTTATATCCTCCTATTGAGATGATAAGACTTCTTCCACCATTCCTACTCTTAAGGAGTGTTGAACCACCCTTTGTGGATATATAAGGAAAAGTGCTTTATGAAAAAAAAAATGAGAAAGAAAAAGCAAATGAATTATAAAATTGTCAAATGCAGGATAGGGGGTCTCATCAAGAGCCAGCCTACCATGATCATGAGGATGGAAGCGAAGTGGCATTCCCACTATGGCCACCACACCAGGGATATGGTCCAAAAGGTATAGCAAACAAACAAACCTTGGAATAGGAGGTCTCATCACGAGTCGGCCTGCCCACTCTTCGCCCCCTCCTTGTGAATGGCATTATGGCTAACTGGTTACCAAGCCAGCATAATGGTCTACACTTTGACATCACATTCCTTAATATGCACATAAAGGATCATGGTTCTGGGGGTGAAATAAACAACTCTGCCAAGGTTATGGACACCTGTCGGCAGCAGAACATTGTTAATGGTATCGAAGTCACATTAATTACACCAATAGGTAGGATACTAATACTGTTTTGTTTCTTATATCCTAGGCACTAATCGTGCATTACTTCCTGACTTATATACCGCATGAACATTTATTACACCAATCATGGCAAAGGAGGTGACAATGACCACTTGAGATTTGGCAAGTACGACAGACGTCCTATCCCCGGGCCTCGCATCATATCACAGCAGCCTCTTACGTAATACGCGATCTAACTTTACGCCTCGATTTCGGCAATCCGTTGTTTTTCTAAACATGGCATATTTTCATATGTTGTTCCTTTATGACTTGGTTACAGATCGGGTGTCGCTCCTCTCTTTGACGGCTGGGGTAGCCTATTACATTGTGGGGGGGGAGGTTCACCTCATGATTCCCCGGGTTATGTGTCAGCTCACTATTTGGGAAAGATAGTGTACCAGGAAATGGCACGGTTTAACGACATGACATTTGTATTTTTTTCTATACAAGTTGCTGTTCATAAGTCATTTCTATTGCATACTCTGTGTTTTTCTAAATCCGACGATTATTACCCTCTCTGTGTTTCAAATAGCACAAGCAGTTGTTGTTCCATTGAGAACCCACAATGAAACCATGGGAGGCAGGGCAATTCGAAGCGAACCACAGGAGTTGATAGTCTCCGCTGCTGCTCGGGAGATCCTGGAAAGAGCAGGGTGGCTGACTTATCTCAGTCGCCTGCAAGAGTCCAATGAAACAATGGCGATGGAATTTCTGCAGAACCTGCAGGAGGATCACTCCACGGTGCGGGGGAAGCAGATAGCAGTCATCGACGATATAATTGCAGAAGTCTCGGGACTACTAGCCACCGGACCTGTATGGACATTAAAGAAGGAAAGACTCCAAAATATCATGGAAATTTTCCAGGATGAAGGCTAGAGCTTAGCAATTAAAGGGAAGGGAGTTCTGCCAGCAACACTAGGAGAACCCTGGGCAGAATTAGCAAGAACTGTGCAAAGCTACATCACTTGCGAAGGGAGAAAAGACGTGGTAAGGCCACGACACCTTAAACTTTTAGCTGTTTTAAAGTAGAAATGCTCTGTAAACCTTCCTGCACTTTTGAATTATTTACTCCATGACGTCGCACAAAGCCTGAAAATGGCACAGCATGTAGAGTCAGTTGTCAGCCACCATGGATTAATCCGACTAATAGTTAGTCATAGCCTCACCCAGCAGCAAAGCAGCTGGGAAGAATTAATTGCAATAATTGAGGGGAGAGCGACAACACCTTCCGCAAAATGTAAACATACTCTAAGCACACCAGAACGACCGGAAAAATGCAGAGAATTAAGAAAACAAAAACATGTTGCAAGCACATCCGAACGACCAGAAACACGCCAGGAATCAACAAAGCGTAAGCATGACACTGATACACCGGAGCAGCCAAAGAAACACAGAAAATCAGTCCAGTTGGCCCAGATAAGAGGAAGGTTAGAAAACTCCAGGAAAGCACCAGCCAACCAGTGGTAATTGAGGACGAGCAACCCTCACGACAAGAAATAGAAGAAGAACAAGTTGAAGGAGAAAAGGAAGGAGAGGCCAAGGAGGCTGAGCAATCTGAAAAGGAAAATGACGAAGTAGCTGAGCATTCAGAAACAAAAGCTGAACCTCCTGAGACAGAAGCTGAGCCTCTTGAGATAGAAGCCAAGCATCCTGAAATGGAAGTTGAGCATCCTGAGGCAGAAGATGGACAATCCTGGCAGGAGGAGGAAATGGCACAGCAGGTAGGTATCCCACCACAGGACCCAGTGGGAGAAGAGGAATTGGCCGCAATATTTGCCAATATGGGTGAGTATGGCCAACCTTCCACTCCATCATACCTCCGCGACAAACCCCAGGAAGAAGATGCACCTGAAAAACCACATGCAAAAGAGGAAGAGGAAGGAAATCTGCCTGTTCATGATGAAAAGGAGATAGGAGACACTGAGAGGGAACAATCTGTTCCCATGGCACCAGAAGAAATTCCAGAGGAAGTGAGGATAGAAAGCGAAGCCACGGAACCAGTTAGGGTTCTTACCCCAGAACAGCCAGCACAAAACAGTGAAGAAGCACCCCAGGAGAAAGATCCAGGGACTAGTCACGGCCCAGAACGCAACAAAAAGCCTGTTGTTCCTTCTAATAAAACATTGGAAATTAGAGAATTACGAAAGGAACAGCGGAGGTTATTGAGCATAATAGCCTAGATCCACCAGCAGATCAGGATCCTGAAAGCAAGGCAGAGGACAAGGAAGACCACCGGGAAGAAAAAGATGACCACTGTAGTAAGAAACCGCAGGATAAAACAGCAGAGGACTAAAAATCGCTCTGTTGATCAAAAACCTATTGAAAATCCAACTGTTGTTTCAAATGAAGCTGAAAATCCAACTGTTGTTCCAAATGAAGCTGAAGGCCCAACTGCTATTCCAAGGGAAGCTGAAGGTCCAGCTGCTGTTCCAAATAATGCTGAGGGACAGACTACTGTTCCATTTGAAAAGGAACAGCTGCAAGCTGGTATTCATGTTAAAAAAGAAAAGGATAATAAGGAGATTCAAACAGAGGCACCACCCTCAGGGGTGATAAGGGTTCTGAACTTGAAACAACGCAATAAGAAATTTTAGGTAAAACTCCCGGCCTCCACTGATGCATGGAAAAGAGATCCAAAGATGAGAACCTTGCACAAGGGATTGAAATAGGCTCAGCAAGAAATGGAGAGGCTTAGAGAGCAAACAATACCTCATGAGAAGTATGAAGAACTCCAACAACAATTAAGGAACGTCAACCAATCCGAAAGCCAGGCCTTTGAAGGGTGGCAAAAGGAATAGGAGAAAGTTGCAAAGGTAACCCGTAGGCTAGATACTGTTATCAAACAGATGGATACCTTGTGTTCTTTATACAATGACGTTTTAGCATGTAGGGCCCCTGCCAAAAACTATGCTCTGTTTTTATTGGAACAATACTTACAATTAAAAATAAAGGCTGTTAAAGCAAGCACCCCGATACAAATTAACACTGTCAATGACTTTATAGATTGTTGTAAACATTATGGAGTGAAGGTCCAGAGATTGCTATGTGAATTTTATTTGCATAACCTCGTGCTAGATCAGGAGATTGAGTTGAACCTTGGCCCTTTTGTTGGGGACATTCAATTGCAAGCATTCATCTCATTCGGGGTTAATCAGATTAAATGGCTCAAAGCCTATAACACTTTCTAGAGACGGGAAAATGGCCTAGACTTGTGGGTAAGGGCTGAGCCTAGGGACCCAGTACGGTTATGGAAAGCACATAGAAACCTTATGATAACTCTGGGTGTCATCGAAACATTAGGACCCCTGCACGAGGCACTCATTCGACAAAGTTTAGAATATTTTATTTCTATCAAATACCTCGCCATTGATGCAGCCAAATTCCGGTACCGAATCTCTAATCCAAACATCTAGCTCAGGGAGCCATTTAAGTATGAGAATTTTCAATTAGCTGCCAATCATTTGAACCTCTATGGCAAAAGCATTTTGAGGGCAGGGCCATCCTGGTTAGGATATAGATTCCACAGTCCAATTATCTGGCACCCTGCACCCGGATATCAAGCCCTATATGAGATGCCTGAGGGTCAAACAGGCCAGTTCTTTGACTACCTAGTCACTCACCATGGTTGTAGGCCTCTGCATGAGATTCCTTCTCCAGCTTATTCTCTCACTACTTTGCATGTCAACTACAACGTTTTCATGAGGGCATGAAACAGGGTAAGCAGGGGGGTGTGTGGAGTACTAAAAAGGTATGTTTTTAATGATCATTTCAGTGGCTTTTCAGAGGGACTTTTGAATCTTTTACATCATGAATGTGGAAAACAATAGAGAATTGTGATAAAATATGTGGAATTAGTATGCAAGACTTAACCGCTGATAGTTGTCATTCTCCTGTGTAGGAAAGGGTAAAAACAAGGAGCTGCTGTTCCAAAGAAGAAGATAAGAACAGGGTAACTGTTGTCCCTTTGACGAAGGACCGAGTGAAAACGAGGCAAAGCAGGCTAAAGCAAACCGGTCCGGAAAAGGAGGAGAAGGCACCAGCTCGGTGGAGGAGAAAAGAAGTGATTAAGGGTTAACAGTTTATCTTATCGCTTAGACAACTCCGCCATTACTCTTATATAAAGGGATGACACTGTTAGTCTAGGGGAGGAGATGCTTTTATATAACTTCTTGTTAAAGATTGAACTTTGATCATTGAGTCTCGTTGAACTTGGCTCATTGTACTTTCTGTTTTATGCATTAATATAAACTTGGTGATTATCTTATTTCTGCGTCTGGATTAACTTAAAGCGGTGTACCCTTGAGGCTAAGGGCCCGGCCCCGGAGGACACTTGCTTCTGTATCACTACGATTTGATTTCTGCGTGGTTTGCTTATCGTCGCTAGTTGGTAATCTGATATGCTTTATAAGTTACATCACATGCTCTGCTAAGATTCGTTCATTAATTTTCTTTCTATTGACTCTACATTATATCATCAATACTTTCAGAGTGGATTCAATTAATTGAGCATTGTTACCATTGTGTTACGGAGCTTTTATGTTGTGTATGTGTGTTAAGGAAATTATCTGAAAGGTGTGTTCTTTATGATTTAGGTTCATGCTATTCCATTTTGAAACACAGTTGTAATTCCTGTTGATGATTGGTGTTAAATTAGATTACTTCTTCAGAGTGTTATGTGTGTATGATTTTCACATGCTGTTCCATAATTAGTAATTATTGTTGTTCCATTAGTTGGTTGTGTGATTTGTTTGGGGAATGAAATATTGGAGTTTTGGATTACAATGAGTGCGTTTGAGTTGATAGGATAAAGTTTGATTATTGCTCGTGAGGTTTAGTTATAGTGATTGCCGTTCCATTTCAGAATTGTTGTTGCATTTTAAGCATTGTTGTTCCATTCTAGATTTGCTGTTCAATTTCCTATTTGCCATTCCATTTTTATCTGCCATTTCATTTACTCGCATTTGGTGTGAGAGACGATTTGTGGCTGTAGTGAGCCTCGGCATTTGCTACCTCGCTCCCAGACCTGTGGTCCATGCTCGAGTTTCCTTTCCATCATTTTCTAAAGGGATGGGCTATTGTTGTCGAACCCTTGACTGATAAAGTTGCCTAGCTTTAAGAGTGTGTTCTTTAGTCATTTGAAGGAACTTAGTCATAGACAAGCATTAGTTTACTCTTGTGTTTTTGTAGGATGCTATACTACTAGCATTACTCTGACAAATAGCCTCAGATTGAGTCACTCTTTGAAATAACCAAACGCTCCCGGATTGACATATTAATGTGAGGTAATTAGAGGTGAAAGAGACCCTTTTTATAGCTCTACAAATGGGCCACTTACTCTATCCTAATTATGCTACGTGAGCATATAGGGAGATGGAAAATTAGTGCTTTGAGAAAGATTTTAGATCCCCCCACAGGTTCACTTTAAGGGTGTAAGGAATGGAGGGCCTACTCTCATTCTTTACTAATACCAACTCCTAGTACCAAAATAAATAAATGAAATAATGAATTTGGTTAGCAAAACAAGTAAAAGATATGTGTAGTTTTAGGGACACTTACTTTCCTCCTTGTTAAGCTAAGTGTGATATGAGTTGATTTGACCAAAACAAGTAAAAAAAATATGTGGATTAGGGCCACTTACTCCTATCCTAGTTAAGCTATGTGTGTAACTTTACAATTAAAAGGGAGATGGGAGTTAGTATTTTAGAACCATTTTGGATCCCCCCTCAAGTGTGCCACAAGGGTGCAAGGGAGGGAGGACCTAGTCTCTTTCCTAAATACACTACACCTAGTCCCAACATGTAAAATTTCAGAGTAAAAGATATGCAATTACTCTACTTATAATGGTTAGAAAGAAAATTGAAATCCTATTTGAACTATGAAAAATTGTAGGGGGCAGGTCAATAAAGGCTGCCACAACACTTAGGAAAAGGAAGTTACAATGAATATTTTACTTCTTTGTGTGTTTCATGGGTTATGTTTTGCACCCTCATGATACTCATGCCACTATATTTGAAAAAATCCATGAGGCTAGCCTGGACAAATAAAAATGGATACTTCCAGGCTACCAACAGGTCTAATGGAGAATTACACTGTTTCAAATAAATAATGTGATGAAAACCAAATGGAAATACAGTGATAAAAGGCTTCCAAAACAACCAATTAGATAAAAAAGGAAAGCAAGTTGAGTTTTCATTTTGTATGGTGTGTTTGGTTGCATATGAGTCCCAAATCCACCTTCCTTGTAGTTGGTTTCTTCCTAAAAGGAAATATACAAACAAATGAGTGGTGTTAGTGATCAAACATAGACTAACAAAGCATTGAATCTAATGAAAAAAATGCATATACAAAAAACAACTAAAACTAAACTAAATAACATAAAAGAATCTTGTGAAACAAAACAAATCAACAAAGGAATAGGAAAAGGATCTTCTTTATTGATTTCTGGTAGTGAAAGAGTTACAAATACGTATCAAAGACACTTGAAGAGAGTTACTTGAGCAATGATGCTCAATAGATCTCAACAAGGATTTCCCCTTCTCAATCTCCTTTCCAAGCTCTTTCTCTCTCAAATAATCATAGAAAAAAATCTCTACAATGGTGGAATTCTCCTCACAATAGTATGCTATATTTCTTTGTAGCAATTTTAGCAGAATAACAATGCACAAATTCTTTTTGTTTTTGGCTCTCCATGCTCTTGCATTTATAGAAATTTTGAACACTCCTTCCCTCCTTTGGCTTATCAATGAGGTTGCTTGCCTCATAAATGAAATGAAAGTTACCATCCTCTTGACATTAAGGCTTCTTGGGGATTAAGGCTTGAATGGTAAACCCACCATGTCAAAGGATTGAGTATTTTTCAAGCAAGTTCATATCCCAAGGTGTTGACTGGGTTTTTAGCAACCCTTGCAACTATTGAAGGAAAAACTGTGATCTAGTGAATTTCTATATTTGGAGCACTGTTACACAAAAATATCATCACTATGATTATTTCCAGTTAGTATGGGTCTATCATTACTTGTATTGTCCTCCTAAGCAAGTTTAAGACCTCAGCTCTTCAAATCAAGCTTTGGAAATGGGAGAAAGACATTAAAAATCAGTGTAACTCTGGTTCCGCACTTTCTCTCATGGTCACCTGCGGTCCCGCACCTTCTGTGTACAAAAGCTGCGTACCCACCCTCTCTGTCCCTAACGGTGTAGGTGTGGACCCCTGTGAAAGTCAAAAGGCGCAAGTTTTATCTTAAAAAACTCACTTTGGGTTAATTCTAGAGTTTTCTAGAAGGAATTTTGACGTGGATTGTTCGCTCTGAGGTGGTTCATGCATCCCAAAAGAGAAGGAGCTAATCCCTTGACTAAAGGAGCTATCCCTTTGAAGGAGGGCTTTATCCCTTTGAAGGAGGACCTAGTAACTTCCCTCCATTGCACTATAAATACAGGCATTGGGGTGAGGACTAGGGAGGTTAGAAGCTGAACATTTTGAGGGTAAATGCTAGTGAAATTAAGACTTCCTAGTTGAGCTTAAGAGGAGAGATCACATACCTTTTTGGCTTCATTGGGGAGTGAGTGAAACTTGTCAAAGTAGAGGAGACTTCTTGTTGGACCCTGGGAGGAGCTTGTACAGCGTCAAGGCAAAGGTTGTAAAGTTCTTCTTCTTTTGAATTAATACAATCAAACTCATTTTTCTCAACAAGTATCTTATGTTATTTGTTTCATGGACTCCTTGACTTTCATGTTAAATATGTTTTATGCAATTGGTTTTTCAGGTGCTATTTAATTTGTTTGCCTTGTTTGTGTTTGCAGATTCTCGAAAAGGAGCTCATTTGGATCAAAGGAGTGAGGGCATCCACAAGCTTGCGTTGGACCAAAGGTAGGCCCTAAAAGCACTTGCTTGATATTGTTTATTAAAGCATATTTAGAGAAAGATAGTGTCTGGTTGGTTTGCTTGTCATTAGGTCTTCTTTAGATTCTAGGAAGGTCTATCTTGTTCGCAAGATCGACTCATTCCGTGCGACAAAATGGCGACCATACTGGGGAAATTGATTGTTTTCCTTGTTTATACTTTGACCTAAGAAACTGTATTTTTTGTTTCTGTTTTTGACTTGATGATTGTGGGATTGGGTGAATTTAGTTAATTTTGAGTCAGTTTTTATTTTTCATAGTTTTGGGAGAGGTACGCACTCTCTGAGTTAAGCACAGTGCGTACCTATACGCACTTTTCCTTTGTACACAGAGCGTGAACGCACCTATCTAAACAGGTTGCCTGCATACCCTGTCAAAAATTTGAGAAATGTTAAATTTTTCTCTTTTTTATCAGTTTAGAATTTGTTTATAGGTTTTAGCCATTGCCCAAACCTGCTCGTTCCCTGTCAAAAACTTTCCTTGGTTTAATTTCATTAGTGTTAGGGTTTTAGGTGGAATTCCTAGGAATTTTGCTTGTTGGGTTTGTTTTTCATTTTTGGTTGTGTAGTGGCTCTGAGCTTAGAAGCAGTAGGGACCTCAGATTACCGTGGTGTCTACTAGTCTTCTTATGAGTCTGACCATTTATGAAATCTCCCCTTGTTGAGGAATCTGCTTTGTGTTTTCTCATTTCAAAATTTCAAAAAACTTGTATTTGAAAGTTGGAATTTTCATTTTTAAAAAAGAAAACGAAAGATTGGTTGTTTTTTGACTAATTGTGATTCTGCATAAATTAGTCCTTAGCTCACATTTAGCTAAGTAAAACATCCTCAAAAAGACTTTTAGTAGGCTTTGACTTCAAGTAGCTTTTTATAGTTTGTAGCTCTCAAAGTTAGTCATTTTCATTAGTTTTGAGTGTTTTATTCACAAAATATTTAAAAAAAATCTCTTTTGGAAAAAGTTTGTTTTTGTAGTGGTTGAGTGCTTTGAAAAGAAAAGGGAAATTTTTGTGAAATAACTAGTTGTCTCGTTTTGAGTGCTTTGGAAAGGAAAAATCTCTTCTTTAAATTTGTTTAATTGAGAAAGATTTGTGTTTACAAAGTATTTGCATTCTCAAACTCTTTCTTAGTGTAGAAGTTCATCGAAGAGAAAAGATTGTTTAAATCATCTTAGGTGCATCTTTTTAGTGATTTCGAGTCGAGTCTTTACACCACGAGTTTCATCTCCGCCACCTCTTGACTTAAACAACAACCACTAAAATTAACGCTTAAAGTAAAATTCACCTAGTAACATTTTATTTCTAGGGATCTGATACACCAACTTAGCTTAGGCTAGTGTCTTGGAGTAGGAGAGTAATTAACTCTCCAAGACAGTAAAAACAAACAAGTAGTTGTATCTTGTGGTAGGAAGAAATCCAATTGTTGCATTTATGCTATGGGAAAGCTCCTCTTAAAGGAGAAGCACGAGATCGTGTCCGAACCAGTGTGGGAATCAATCCTTCCTCATTGGGAACGACGCCAGATATTCACGTATTAAAAATGGTAAACCTCAGATTAACCATTGTCGAGGAGCCTGGGGTCACTTGTTGGTAAACCTTGGATTATGTCAAGGAGCCTTCAAGGGGATTGAGCTTGCTACTCTGCCCTTGCGTGCGTATCGGATCGTAGACTGTTCCCCCAGGTGTATTTGTCTCAGTTGGTAACCTTAGTGGCCATATTCTTTAGGATTCTTCCTAAGGTGACAGTGGTGGGAAGATCCCACTGTACTTGGAGCAGACATCGGCTAGACTCACTTGGATTTTCTGGGGGGTTCACTTCACTCGAGACGGTTAAGTGGAGGAACTTGGTCTAGTCTATTCATTAAGCAAGTTGCCAGGGTAACTGTTCCAACTGCCATTTCTGTACTGAATTCTGTGACGTTGGATTTCATCACCAACTAGTGTTTTCGGTCCGGAAAGTTATTGTTTGTATGTGTTTGATCTCTAGATTCTTTAGGCATGTGATTCAAATTTGTTTGATTCTTTAGAGACTTTAGGTGTTTTTCATTGAGATTTTACTTTGTTTCTGTGTGAAGTAGTTAAAAGTTTTTAACTGTGGCTGAATTACCAAGACAGTCCCGTAGACTTCGGGGCCAGTTTCCTGAGTTTGTAACCGTGGTTGATTTATTGAGGAAGTCCCGTAGACTTCGGGGCCAACCTCCTGAAGAAGTCCCGAGCCATCTTGAAGGCTTGAAAGTCCTCGTAACTCCTAGTGGTAGTAAGGTTGGGTCACCTGAAGAAGGAGAGTCTTCATTGGTTGTACATCCTGATTACCAAACTCTAGTAACAGGTTATGATCCACAATCAATTTCATTTTCCGAACTTGCTGGTAGCTTTTCATCTACTAGTGATATAGGTGAAGAACCTGAGATATCTGAACCTGTTACTCCAACATTGGGGTTTGTCTCTCCAACTTCTAGTGGTCCTGATTCACCTAGGGTAGAAAGAGTAATTACCCAAGATCTTCCTTCTGGACTTATTGCTATTGAAGAACTTGCTCCAGAAGAAGAAGTAGGCATCCCTATCCCAGAAAATAAACCTGTTCTTGATCTAAGGGAGCGTGAATCAATTTTTTACAGTCCGCCTAGGAGTACTACTTGGTATCTTTCTTTGACTAATTATTTGGAAAACCCAGGGTTAAGTTTTTCACCACCTCGTGCTCCTTATCATCCTAGAGGTTTTTATACTCCCGTAAATATGTCAGGTCAGTCGTCCATGTTTACTCAATCGCCTGAATATTTTTTGTACAGCGGTCCTTCTGTTCCCTCTGGGTATCAGTCACTTTCTGGTACTTTTTCGGGAGCATCTCCTCAACCCATTGAGCAAGGGTTATTAACTGGAAATAATAGTACAAAGCCGTTAAGCATAGAAGACATTCTTATGATGTCAGGTTCTATTCCCAATTCTCAACCTCAAGGTGGCCAGTTACCGCCTGGGGGGCAGCCTCAATTAACGCCTGGGGGGCAACCTCAAGGTACACAATTTGCATCTGGGGGGCAACCTCAAGGACAGTACATACCTACGATACAGTACGTTCCTCAAGGTCAACCCCAGACTCAATATGTACCCCAAGGTCAACCCAGTATCAATTTATACCTTAAGGTCAACCCCAGTATCAGTACGTGCCTCAAGGGTATCTAACCCAAGGTCAGTACTCGAACCAAGGTTTCCAACCACCCCAAGGTCAATCTTATGTTCAAGGAACGAGAAATGTACCTTTCAATTATCAATCCTACCCTCAACCCGGTTATGGTCCTCAATATTCTCAACCTGTTATGGGTCAGTACCCCGGAATGAACATAGTGTGGGATCCATTGCAAACCCAACAGGTGTTGCAGCCAAGTGTACAGTTGTCATCTCAAACTGGACAACCCTTAGTTTCTGGTACACCCCAGCAACCAGTCCAGTCTAATATTCAAACTTCTGTACCTTCGGTAGTTTCTCAGTTTGGGCCTACTGCGCCTCGTACTCCATCTCAAACGACTACTACAACTGCCGCAACATCTGTTCGATCTACCCCACCTACTTCTGGAGTATCGACAGCTCCGGTTTCTACTGTTCCTGTGTCTACTCCTCAGACATCTTTACCACTGTCTGGATCCACGATTCAAACTACGGTTCAGATGCCTATAGGACAACCTAGTTTAAGTACGGTTGTCACAAGTCAACCACAATTCACCTATCAACCGTACCAGGGACAGTACAAATTCGGTCCTGCTGTCCAGCAGCCAGTTTATCAGTATCAACCGTATCCTGGGTACACTTATCAACAACCTCAACAACCCCAGTACGGTCCGATTAATCCTGGTTTTCTGGGAGGATACAATATCCCGAACGCGATTCCTATTCCCAGTTATCCCGGATATCCTCCTCCTGGGGCTGGTCTCATGACCTAGAGTTTTAGGGATCCTAATCGGCAGTTACCATTTATCACAACTTTGGACTTACCAGACTTGTCGCGCCTAATGAACGATCCGATTAATTATCTTCCGTTTTGGTTGCCAATGCCGAATAAGTTGCCCAGTGACATTCCCAAGTTCGAAGGTAAATCAGGAGAGGACCCGTCGAACCATGTGATGACTTACCACCTTTGGTGTGCATCTAACTCCATCACAGATGATTCGATCCATCTTAGACTTTTCCAGCGCACTCTAATTGGTCTCGCGGCCAAGTGGTACATTGAGTTACTGCGAGGCACTTTTTATAATTTTAGTCAGTTAGCTACCTCGTTTTTAACTCATTTCCAGTTGCCAGTCCGATATGACAATGGCACGGAATTCTTAACTTCGCTAAAACAGTCAACATCCACCTACATTTCAGATCATATTCATGAGTGGAGATGTCGACGTCGTTTAGTGAAGGTATTTATTCCGGATCAAATCTTGGCCGAGTGGTTTGTAAAATCTTTGCTGCCAAAGATCACTGAAGATGTTTCTAAAGCCGGAGTGGTTACTGAGGAGCAAGTCATTGCTCAAGCATAGTACCTTGACTTGGTTTATACTCAGTCAGGTACGTTACACGAAAAGATCCCCGATCTTCCCAAGTCAAATCAAATCGCTACAGCTCCTTCGGGATCTCATGCCGCTGACGGTATGATTGGCACGGTTAACACTAAAGGTAAGAAGAAATCCTCCAAGAATTCTTCTCCTATTATAACCTTGCCTGATTCCACAACAGGAGATTCTTCTGTAGAGATTTCCACCGATATTCACGTTGTAGAGTCATCTACAGCTAAATCAAAATCCAGTGGGAAGAAGAAAGGAAAGAAGAAGAATAAAACAGACAAAAGTTCAAAGGAGAAATTGAAAAGGCGGAATCCAATGATGAAAAGCACAAACCTCTTTATCCATGTCTCATTTGTGACGAAGAACATTTTACAAGGGACTACCCTCATCGTGCAGAGGTTGTGAAGATCGTCAAAGGTTCCTAAACTCCTACTGTTTTGAAGGATCCATTTCCAAGTCAAGACAGCAAGATGATAGGTTCTTCCTCGAGTGCCAATGAAGAACCCATATTGATGATGTCCCATGTAAGGATTGCGACTCGATCGCAATATTATGGCAGTAAAAGTCCTGTTGATGGTAAAGAAGCAGAATCTTCTCATTCTAATCCATCAACCTCAGCTCCCGGTTCCGATCCACTACAGATCGAGAAACCTAATCCAAACTTGGTAATCAAACCGCCCGCTAAGGGTATACTTCGAAAGTCAGCTTTCAATCCACATGCGAGAGCAGCTCAGAACTATAACATTGTTGAGGATTTGGCTGTTTCACCCTCAACAATGTCGGCTTTGGAAGTGCTGCAATCATGTCCAGCACAGCGTAAATTACTTTTGTCGGCTATAGGAGCTGTTGACGTTCAGGACCCGAACTTAATAATTTTCGATCTAGAAAATAGTACACCGCGTCTCCCTCATCAAATGGCTTTCCAGATCCCAGTGATAGTCAAAAACAGGTCTATTCATCGGACTGTAATTGATGAGGGAGCCTCAACGTGCATTATGTCGATACAGTGTTGGAGATCGCTTGGTTCTCCTTCACTAAATAAATCCCCGACAATTCTTAAGGCCTTTGATGGCCGTGGGTTTCATCCTTTTGGAATTCTATAGGATTTGCCTATAGGGGTTGAAGGAAAAACTGTTAGTCTAGATGTGGAGGTGGTTGATGCCCCTCTAGACTACAACCTTCTCTTGGGTTGAAGTTGGTCTTATGCTATGACAACGGTCGTTTCATCGGTCTTTCGAGTAATAAGGTTTCCACATAATGGAAAGATCGTAACAATAGACCAGCTGGCTTACTTTTCATCCGACCCAGCCTCTTCGGAGAGTATTCAACATGTTGGTAAAACGACTATCCCATATAAGGATGTTGAAGTAGGATTAGTTAAAGATGTCAGTTTATTGGGAACTTTTCCTTTTCCTCCAATCAACGCATCATCTTCATTTGCAACTATTCATATGATTACATCAGACACCATTATTTATGATGATCCTTGGATCATCCCTTCTGAATCTGAGATAGACTCATTTGGTAATTCCATGCCTTTGAGTCCATATGAAATTTCCTATGAAGTCGTGCAGTCTTTTGCCGACCTGCGTTCAACCGAAATTGACTTAATGAATGTGGTCCGTGAGGAATCACTTTTCACATCAACCTTGGATTTAATTATGTTTTCTGAACTTGTTCACACTGATGAGCAAATTCGTGAAATCCTATGTGTAGATGATTTACCATGGGAAGATCTCCATCACAGATCTTCATTTTTACCCGAGAATGATCGTTTTCAAAATGATTTCTCATCAATTCTTACAACTGAATATGTCAAGGAACCTCAGAATCCAATGAAACATCCCGATTCAGAGTTAAATTTGGGAAACATCTGTCGAACTATTCCTATTGACATTTCGGTTAAGCCCGAAATTGTTGAAAACATTCATATAGGTGCCTCATGTACAGATGACGAAATTCAATTATATAAGGCCCTATTTCAAGAATTCCACGACGTGTTTGCCTGGTCCTATGAGGAAATGCCAGGAATTGATCCTGCGATTGTTGTTCATGAGATCAAGACTTACCCGGCGCTAAACCCTTCCGGAAACATTTGCGTCAGATTCACCCACGAAAAGTTGCTGCAATTAATGCAGAAGTTGAAAAACTGTTGAAAGCAGGTTTCATTTATCTGATCCCATTAACAGATCGGGTATCGAATATTGTTCCAGTTAACAAAAATAGGGAACAATAAGAATATGCATCGATTATAGGGACATTAATCGAGCCTGTCCAAAGGACAATTACCCAACTCCCTATATCGACCAAATCATTGATGATTGTGCCGGCAGCGAAATATTTTCCTTTATGGACGGTTTTTCTGGATACAATCAAATCAACATTCTACCTGTCGATCAACCAAAAATGGCTTTTATTTGTCCATGGGGGACATTTGCTTATTGCAAATTGCCTTTTGGGCTTAAGAATGCCGGAGCAACTTTTCAAAGGGCGATGTCTTATGCGTTTCATGACATCAAACACATTGTGAAACCGTATCTCGATGATTTGCCTGCTCATTCATTACATCGAGTTGATCACCTCGTCCATTTACGAGCAATCTTTATGAGGTGTAGGCATTATCGTATTCGGTTGAACCCACACAAATGTGTCTTCTGTATAGAAACGAGTCGATTGTTGGGATTTGTAGTTTCGAAAGCCAGCATTCGCGTTGATCCCTCAAAGGTCGAAGCTATCATCAAATTGCCTCCTCCTTTGAGTCTTTGCCAACTCCAAATTTTGCTGGGGAAAGCAAAATTTTTACGACAATTCATTCCTAACTACGCCGAGGTTACAAAGGGTTTTACCCAGTTGTTGAAACAAAACACTCAATTCTCTTGGGATGAGATAGCTCAGAAATCTTTTGATCCACTCAAACACACGTTGACCCATGCACCGTTGTTGCATCCTCCCAACTACAACCAGGATTACTTCTTGTATCTCGCCGCCTCCCATTCCACCATTGGAATGGTCTTAGTTCAGGAAGATGAATTCGGAACGGAACATGTGATATATTACCTTTGTCGAACGTTCAATCCAACTAAGCTAAAATACTCACATGTGGAGAAATTGGCATTGGCAGCCGTTCAAGCTGTCCAACGTTTTCGTCACTACATTTTACTACGTAAAACTACGGTAATTTCGGATTGCAACCCTATGATCTACATTTTGACCAAACAATTGCTAGGGGGCAAGTACTCTAAATGGATCATTATCCTACAGGAGTTCGACTTAGAGTTTGAGAAATCTAAGTCTAAGAAATCTTTAATTTTTGCAGAGTTAATGTGTGACTTCCTGCGTGCTGACACTGAGACTGTGGCAGAGGAGCCCATTGCGGACAAATCTTTGTTTCTAATCAGCACTTTAGATCCGTGGTATGGGGATATCATCGTCTATCTCCAGACCCAATCCTTTCGGCCAGAATTTTCAAGGTCGGAACGTCGGAAAATTCGATTCCAGTCCCAACAATTCAAAATTATTGGAGATACTCTTTATCACCGTGGGGCAGACTCTATTTTTCGATGTTGCTTAACTCACGAAGAGGCTGAAAGGGTTCTAAATGACTATCACTCTAGAGCATGTGGCGGTCATATGTCTGGGTATGCCACAACCCAAAAGATATTGCGCGCTGGCTATTTCTGGCCATCCTTGTTTAAAGATTGTATTACCGCGGTCCGAAAATGCCACAACTGCCAGATTTTTTATCATAAGATGCGCGCTCCACCTGCTCCTCTCCACCCTATAATTGCCGTTGGTCCTTTTGCCAAATGGGGGATCGATTTTATTACATGTAACCCTCACTCGGCCGGGGGGCATGCGTATATCATCCTTGCGGTAGATTATTTTACTAAGTGGGCCGAGGCAATGCCTACATTCAAGTCAGATGGCAAAACAGCTGCAATTTTCGTGTTTAATCATATAATTGCTAGGTTTGGTGTCCCACAAGCGATAATCACTGATCATGGGCATCATTTTCGAAACGTTATGATGACCGAACTTACAGGCCATCTTGGTTTACGTCATGATAGTTCAACCCCTTATTATCCACAAGTGAATGGTCTGGTTAAATCCATCAACAAAGTTTTAGTTATCATGATATGCTATTTTCAGCGCTTTGGGCGTACCGAACCTCAGTAAAAACATCAACAGGGTTCACTCCTTTCCAACTAGTCTATGGTTTGGAAGCCGTGTTACCCATTGAATGCGAAATCTTGTCACTGCAAATGGCCATCGAGTTACTTCCAGCCACTTCCGAAGAGGAAAAGCGTTTGTTATACTTGGCTCAATTAGATGAGAATCGACGTGATGCTGCATTGGCGATCGAGACTCATGCAAAACGAATGAAAGCTCAATATGATCAAAATGTGACCCCTCGAAATTTTTCGGAAGGGGATCTAGTCTTAGTTTATGATCAAGCTAATGATAAATTAGGCGCTGGAAAATTCGTTCCTATGTGGCATGGTCCCTATGTTGTCGAGCAAAAGCTAGCCAAAGGGGCTTATGAATTGGTAGACTTTGATTGGGACTCTTTGGGTAAACCCAGAAATGGCCTTTACTTGAAGAGGTATTATGCTTAAAAGAATGGGGTATGGAGATTTTTAGTTAGGATAGTTTTTCTTTCTAGCCAGTGTGTTTTAGTTTAAAAAGTGTGGTTAGCTTAGAGAGTGTTTTTCCGTCATTATTCCTGCTTATCTTGGTTTTACTCTTGATATTGCAGATGTTGATGCCTCTCCAAACATACATTGGATTTGCTGATGGTGCTTGTCGTAATACACGGAACATCTCTTCCGCAGCTTGGGTTATCTATTCGCCCTCTGACGAGTTAGTTTCTATGCATGGGGTAAGCCTCGGTCAAACAACAAACAACATTGCAGAGTACAGTGTAGTGATTGAGTTATTGTTTGAATCTATTTCATTTGGGATTCGGAGTTTGATAGTGAGGTTAGATTCTGAACTCGTTGTATTACAGCTTAATAGAGTGTATGCCATTAGAAATCCAGTGTTATTAAGATTATTTTTGAGAGTGCGTCTCTTGTAACGTGAGTTTGATTACATTGAATATCAGCATATTCCAAGGTCTTTAAATACATTAGCAGATGTAATTGCTTCTCGAATGTTAAATAGACATTTGCAATAATCATACATGTAAATTTAAACCATTCCATAACATGATTTACAAGATAAGCCGGTAATAGTGATATATATATATATATATATAGGAGTGTGTCAAAAAATACATCGTCCTTGATCATAGGTTGAAAAACACCTTATGATCGGCAAAAATGATAAGTACAAAAAACAAAAATGTCACATGTGCCCACAATAGGCAATCATCCTATCACTGGTGATGATCTCTATAAGAAACCACTGCACGGGCCACCTTGCAAAGGAACCTCCTAAAAGGTCCCGGGACTCCAATCATGTAGCGCTGAAGTCGACGAGGAATGTCGTCTATAGTGGTCTCAGGAATATCTCCTGTCAAGCGCTCGAGATGACCCTCCAACTCAGCCAAAACCTCTGCCGATTCGTCCTGTGGGGCTAGCGCGGGTGCAACTGGTTGCCTCCTCTTGAAAGGCCGGAGAGCGGCTGGTCGCTGTGGACCCACATCTGCATTTGAAATTTTTACTATCAGTTTTGAGACGATGGAAAAATAAAAAAAATTATTAAAATAGGAAAAGTTGAAAAGGATTTTACTTGACTCGTCCCACTGCTCTCCTAGTGGAAGAGCCATGTCTAGGTCACCACGGAAATCTATCCCAGCGTAAGGGAAGTCCTGAATGGAAAAGACCTGGTTTTCCAACCATTGGAAATACTCAGGTTTGAACCGAGCAACTTTTGTCCTCTCGTCTGGGTGATGGGCCATGACTGCGACCCATCGCATCAGTTTGGGCTCTCGAGGAAGCCCAGCTCCAATAGTAAGGTGATGTGGGATCAGCAGAGGAACCCTCTCCAGGCCAAAACTCATGACCAAAGCCCCATAACCAAAGGTCTTTAGTCATCCGCTCTTGGCCCTGGTCAGTTGGCCTTTCACATTGGCTAGCACAGCATTGCACCAGTTGAAGATGGTGCCTCGAAAGCAATCAACTGCCATACGCATCTGGGACCCGATGGCAATATGTAATGCAGCAGCTCCGCAAAGTCTGGTGACAGTAAACACAATCACCATGAGCTCAGGACGAGATATGGTCTTTATGTCTATCCCTTTGTCTCTAGCCTGGCTGTTGCAGTACTCTAGCCGGAGGCTATCGACAGACTGGCCACCTGGCCTAGTCCTGTGCAGAGTCAAGTCTTCGCCTCTCTTAGGCAAACCAGTCAAGAAATAAATGTCCGCCGGCTCGATTTCGAGCTGGTGGCTGCCAATGAAAAAACATTGGTCCTGTATGCTCCATCTGTCAACCAGCCACTGTAAGAAATCCACCTGAGCCCTCATGCCAGGAATGGTCCAGAATTTGTACAGTCCGCACGCCCTCAAAGCATCAAGTGAAGGCTAATGATTCCATGCGGCAGTATCCACGTCCTCATGCTCTCGTTCGCACCAATCTAGCATGATGTACTCTCTGCATCAAGTATAAAGATTAATTGAATTGCTAGAAAATATTTTGATTGGTCCATTTTCTAGAATCTTTGGGTTCAAAACCCTTGCGGCGGGGTACTCACCCTCCGAGTTAGACACAGTGCGGGGGTCCGCACTTTGTCTACACGGAAGGTGCGGACCCCGAGCTTTTTCCCAATGGGGAAAAAGTCGGGGTCTGCGGGTCCGCAATGGTAAACCTGCGGACCCCACGCGCGGGTTTTGCGCCTAAAAACCCTCCCAAAAAATGAAATGAAGGACTAAATAAAAAAACTAAATGGTTGAAAATGAAGAGTAGGATGATGTGGATTACCTGGAGAAGACGGCACTCGATTCCGACGGTTGGATTTTCCAAAATCTTCACGGAAAGTTTTCTAAGCAAAAGCACTATTTTCTCACCCAAACTCAAACGGTAAAAGTGAATCTACAAAGGCCATTTTTATAAGTTTTTTGAGTAAATAAATCGCAAATTTGTTTATGTTTCACTTTGAAAAGGTATTTTGCGACACTTTTATCTATTTCAAATAGGTATGAGTAATGTTTGTGTTTTTGTGCAGAATAAAGGATTATTCAGGCGAAATCTATCATTTTTGACAGAAAAACATGTAGAGTCATCTTTAAGCTCTTTTCTGACTCCTAAAACATGAAAAGATTGCCGAGTGTTTCTTTTAAACTCGTTAAAACGGAATTAAAAGACGGTCCACTTACAGCTCTTTTCTGACCGTAAAAACATGAAAAGATTGCCGGATTTTTGTCGTTTTGAATTCGATATTGGTTATAAAACGACGTGCCATTGATCGCTTTTTTACTTTTTTCGGGTCAAGGGCACTAATAACGAAAAGTACTCCTTGGTCGTAAAAGATCAAGCGGTTCTCTCAAGTATTATTTTATACTTTTTCGGGCTTGGGAGACACAAATTTACGAAAAAGGTCAACCCTGGAGTCTTCTTAAGTTTTTTCAGACTCTCTAAAATTGAAAAACGCCGAGTTTCTCCTATACTGGACTCGTTAAAATTTCACAGTAAAGGACCTGTTCAATTACAAATAGGAACAAACCACTCCTTCTTAGGGTTCGAATTTAAACTAAGTTGGACTCATCCGAAGGATGAGCTTATAATCAAGCAAATGTTATCCTCCTCAAGCTTGTCAAAAATAAAGAGGTACTTGCCAGAAATGGTGGAGGAAAAGAGAGAAAAATGAGTCTCTTTGTCATACTTTGTAACCACTCCTGAACACGACACTTTTATTCACCTGGGTTGGGAAATCCTTTGCCTAATAGTTGATCAAACCACATTGAAAGTCTTCAGCCTGTTTCTGGGTATTAACTTTGGGTCAATTGTCACCAAGCCATCTGTCATGTCGTTATGTGTTCAAGAGGCCACTGCCAATAAGCCATTCATATGTAAAATATCTGTCATCCATCTTAACCATCCCTGAGTCAGTCCTTGCAACTAAATTTCTTCAACTTGATCTATGATTTCGTGTTGTGGGCTTGCCTACGACGGATCGCTTTCTATCGACATCAGTTCATTATCTAGAAAGATGATCTAGGAATCGTCAGTACCTTGAGATCTGCATGCCTCAATGGCAGGTTTCTCGCCTTTGACGATAGTTTACATCATTGACTTTCGATCGAAGGATTCCGTGATATGTTCGACATCAACACATTTATTCACATCTCATGGATTGTACTGGGTACTTTGAGAGCCATTGACATCACTGGTGGTTTCTCTCACACTTGTTAACAATTTACATCATTGACTGGTAATCAAGTGGTTTCTACCATGTTCGACATCAACACATTTATTCGCATGGATAGAATCGTACTATTTTAGGAAGTAGAAATGAAGACCCTGGATCTAGTTTCCACCATCCAGGCTGTGAGGAATTTTGTATTCATTATATTGTGGACTATTCATAAACAGATGGCTGCGTCCATACTGTGTTCACATGAGTCTATACTTGTGATGTTTTACAAGATCATTCCTATATCGGAGTAGTAGATAGTTTTCTAGTTAGTTTTGATCTGAGTATGGGAATGCCTACCTCAGCGATGATATGATCTCATATATATATCTTGCATTGAATGTTTTTACAAGTTCTGGTCGGGCTCTCCACAAGATGATCCTCGAAATGATAAAGTACTTCACTCTTCCTATATGATAAATGAAATCCTCATCTACTACAGACTTCGCACTTTAGGGGGCAATCTGTTACACAAAAATATCGTCACTATGATTATTTACAGTCAGTATGGGTCTATCATTACTTGTACTATCCTCCTAAGCAAGTTTAAGACCTCAGCTCTTCAAATCAAGCTTTGGAAATGGGAGAAAGACGTTAAAAATCAATGTAACTCTGGTTCCGCACTTTCTCTCATGGTCACCTGCGGTCCCGCACCTTCTGTGTACAAAAGCTGCGTACCTACCCGCTCTGTCCCTAACGGTGTAGGTGCGGACCCCTGTGAAAGTCAAAAGGCGTAAGTTTTATCTTAAAAAACTCACTTTGGGTTAATTCTATAGTTTTATAGAAGGAATTTTGACGTGGATTGTTCGCTCTGAGGCGGTTCATGCATCCCAAAAGAGAAGGAGCTAATCCCTTGACTAAAGGAGCTATCCCTTTGAAGGAGGGCTTTATCCCTTTGAAGGAGGACGTATTAACTTCCCTCCATTGCACTATAAATACAGGCATTGGGGTGAGGACTAGGGAGGTTAGAAGCTGAACATTTTGAGGGTAAATGCTGGTGAAATTAAGACTTTCTAGTTGAGCTTAAGAGGAGAGATCACATACCTTTTTGGCTTCATTGGGGAGTGAGTGAAACTTGTCAAAGTAGAGGAGACTTCTTGTTGGACCCTAGGAGGAGCTTGCACAGCGTCAAGGCAAAGGTTGTAAAGTTCTTCTTCTTTTGAATTAATACAATCAAACTCATTTTTCTCAACAAGTATCTTATGTTATTTGTTTCATGGACTCCTTGACTTTCATGTCAAATATGTTTTATGCAATTGGTTTTTCAGGTGCTATTTAATTTGTTTGCCTTGTTTGTGTTTGCAGATTCGCGAAAAGGAGCTCATTTGGATCAAAGGAGCGAGGGCATCCACAAGCTTGCGTTGGACCAAAGGTAGGCCCTAAAAACACTTGCTTGCTATTGTTTATTAAAGCATATTTAGAGAAAGATAGTGTCTGGTTGGTTTTCTTGTCATTAGGTCTTCTTTAGATTCTAGGAAGGTCTATCTTGTCCGCAAGATCGACTCATTCCGTGCGACAAGCACCAAAAAAGGTTGATTTTTTAAGTCAAATTTTGGAAAGTCTTCGATTTTTTCCTTCCATAATGTTTGCAGCTGAAAATGTATCCTTTGTACATACTAATCACTGGCTATGAGTTTCTTCTATTGCGTACAAATGAGTGTACCATTTTCTTGTAATAAAAAATGAAACAAGAAATAAATATGCTCCTCCAGGTTTGAACTCAAATCAATATCAAAAAACCATCAATCGATCACACATAGAACCAACTAAGCAAAAAGATTCACTTACCTCCAAAATGGTTATGCTTTTAATACCTTCATTGTGTCTAAATTGTGCTTCTCAAGGAGCATGGTCATATGTATTTATATTCCACCATGTGGATCTGTGGCCTGGAGGGCAAACCATAAAAATTGAAGCTTGATTCATGTCCAATACAACCATCATTTAGCGCTTGATCTTTTACCCCATATAACCAAGCCATGTGACCTAGTCCCCAAGGGTCCATGGCCATTTGCATGATGATGTCATCATGATATCATCATGCCACGTGGAAGCCCGTGAGGAGTGCCACTTGTCACCCATATTTGACCTATTAATCAATAAGAAAGCTCCAAATCCACTTGCCATGTGGTAGTTCATGGTGGTACCATATCACCATGCTGACATCATCTATTGACACCATCGCTTCTATCCTATCAACCTATGCCACATGTCATGTCAGGAATGGGCCATAGTGGATGTTAAACATCATGCAAGTTCACTCATCTGCTATTGTTCAAATATGTGGTTAAGCATTGAATCTATCTAATTTGGGAAAGATTAATGACCTTTAGTCATGTTAAAATTCATGCACATTTCCTTGACCTCTGCCATAGACTTCATCACAAGGCCATAGATCCTCTTGAGAGTTGCACACTATTTAACGTATTAAGATTTAGGGGTTTTCCCTATAATTTTGGATCGTCAAAAAAATTTGATTTTAAAAGTGTCATAACTTCTCATATGAGAGGATTTATTTAGAATGGGATATACCTTTGGAAATGTATTGATGAGTATTACACAACATTCTATGTATATGATTATTATGACATCATAACCTTGTAAAAAAACCTATAAACTTCAAGCTTCCTTTGACTTCACTTGATGAGGGTATGCAATATATCTACCTATCAAAATTCTTTCTTTGAGGCATGAACCATACTGTTGTTGTCTTGGACATCCCCTTCAACATCAATGACACTTTTTTCATCAATTACAATGCTATGTGCAAAAAAAATAAAATGAGATGAAAATATTGTTCAAGAATTATTAGTTGTTGGTGTCATTTTCCTTATTACCAGTCCTTATTAATCCCTTGTTATAATGGTGCTAAAAAAATAAGGCACTTGATGTGTGTGTCCTGATTTTAGTGCTCTTAATATGATCATGTTCAAGTATAAGTTTTCCCCTCAATTCATTTATGATCTCTAGGATGAACTCAAAGGTATTAAAGAGGCTGATATGTAAAAAAAAAAAAAGTCTTTCTCATGAATGCCACTATGATCTCTTAGTGATGACGTTTGGAATTTGTAATGCACCATCCACATTTAATAGTTGCATGAATCACATATTTAAATGATTTCTACACCATTTCATCCCTTTATTTTTTCATTACATCTTTATCTACATTAAAAAATGGAAATCCCATGTTATCCACGTGGACCAAGTCTTACACCTACTGTCTCGTCATGATCTCTTCCTAAAATTCTCTAAATGTGCCTTTGGTGTCTCAAAAACAAAATATTTTGGTCATATTGTTGGCAAGGATGGTGTAAGAATGGACTAGTAGAAAATTTTGTGAGCGACACTTGGGAAAATCCACCTATGAAAAGGAAATTTTTCCCATTTTGCACATTGTAGATATCTAACATCCTTACTTGTTGGGGCAATATTTTGAAATCAAAACTAATTATCATAGCCTCAAATACTTTGTGGAGAAAAAAATTTCATCCCATGAATAATAGAAATGTGTTACCAATACGTTAGAATATGGTTATGAGATTGTCAATAAGAAGGGCATGGAGAATGTGGTAATTGAAACAATCTATTGGAAATATGAAGAGAAAGGGTACCTTTTTTTACTCTCATATACTAAATTCGATTGGATGAATGATTTCACCAATAAAAATGTGATTTTTAGAATTAAGCAAGCTATGGATAAGTTAAACAATGATACAATGAACTTGTTCAAAGCTTAGAGACAACCTATAACAAGTTTAACCTAACAAAACTAAGCTCTTTGTATTTCCTGTAGCTGCGAAACTAGTTACACAACAAAAGCAAACAATGAAAAACAAATTTGTGATAGTAAGGGAAATAGATGGAATGCAAAGTGGAAATGGAATTTACTAATGTAACTATTATAACCAAATTATCACATAACCTGTAAGAAAGGATTGTTCATGAAAACCTTCTAATTAACCATGCATGAGTGCTATAACAAGGTAACTTTCATAAATGCTATAAAAGTAAATAAATGCATAATCTAACGTAAAATAATACAAGAGTGATATGAGCTCCTAGGGTGGGTCGAAATCAAGGATGGTCAAAGTTTCTTAGAGGAAAACTAAACTAGGAGATGAAATAGAAGACCACTTTCGTTATTTGAGAAATTGTTTGTAAATTACAAAGTTACAAAACTTACTATGAAACAAAAATATAGACTTTCCTTCTATTCTTCACACTTTTCTCTACATGTCTACTATGCTACTTGAGCCTCTTAGTTATACATTGAGTGGGGGGCTTCCTCCTTAAGGGGAGGACTATATTTTTCTCTAAAAATCCCTAGAAAATGGGATCTTTCTCCTAATCCACCTCATAGCAGAAGGAAGGGCATAAAATTCCCTCATCTAACCAAGTTGAGACTCTCCTGTAGTAGGGAACAAGTACCATGAATATCTCTACTATTGGATCTTCTTGAAATCCTTGCAATATATCTTCAAATCTTGCACAATAAACATGTTATGAAAAGTCTCATTGAATCTCCTACTAATCCATTAATCTAGGAAAGTATCTCATTAATTGCAAAAGGTAGGTTTAATATCATTTTTATGTTCCAAGGAGTCGATAAACTGGCCTTATTATTTACCTATTTCATAGGCCCATCATACTCCCCTACTAGAAATATTGCTCACCCTTTGAGAAAATTACTCTTCTTATCTCCTTTGCTCTTTCTCATTCATCTCCCTGATAACCTACTTGACATCTCAAGCTAAGCTAGAGGTGGTTGCATATGCTAGGTGTAATCTTATATTTTCTTTTATAGACTACCATTCCTTGGGATCCTCTTCTCGACTTTGATGCTCTTGGAGTACCAACAAAAAGGGTGGATTGAACCTAATCCTAATCCATTGAACTCCAAGTCTATATATAATCCTTTTTTATAAGGGAGTCTTGGTTCGTGCTCCCTCTAACCAAAAAGGAGAGCGGTATTATCTGATTTTCATGAGATGGGGCAATTCTTTCCATATTTGAATTTGGTGCTCATTTTCTTGAGGGATTAAATATGGATGTAGGGAATACTCAACAGCTCTTGGATTGGAAGGTAAGCATGAAATCTTAGCTGATATAACAATTTGAACTAATAGGCATATAATATTTGTAACCTACTTTTAACAAGAAATATTTTGAGAATGTGTTAAGCTACCTCATCCCAAGGGCTTGGTAGACTCTCATTCCTAATTCCTTTTTTATCTTCATTAGACTGCTCATTAGGTAAGAATAATACCCTCTTAACATTAATGTCTTCTTGTGTTCCTTCCTTGTTCCAATTCGACCCCCTAGGGAGAGTGGTAACTCTACCGATGAATCTTTATTGACATAGATCACCAGTCCCTTGATTATAGTGACTAGCTCTTGACCCATACGATTTTGTAAATTTATTACAAATTCCATAACAATCTCATCACCAAACCCTGCGAGTTTTTCAAAGAATCCCAATCATCGATAGTTTTCCAAGATAGCAACAACCTCAAGATTTTGGTGGATATTGTTTGTATTAGTAGGTTCCCTTCTATTAAATTCATCCCCCATTTTGTATAAAATAGTCATTTCAAAGGTTTGTGGTTTTATTTTAGGAATTCCTTCACAAATATAGATGAAATTAAACAAGTTCTCTTTGTAGGTAGAAAAAAGGCATTATCTTTGTGCTGCTACATGATACAAATTTTTCTGTGGTAGCATGGTGCTATATTTTTCTAAAACTGTAAAAGAAACATAGCCTTAACTATTTCTTCATTATTAGAGCAAGTACAAATATATGAAAGAAAAATATTGATAGACCCTATTCTTTCCCTTATTTCATAGCTCTGGCACAAGAATTCTAAAAAACTAGGCTAGTAATTCTTAACAAACATGCAATAGGTCTATGCTAGATTAAAAATAAGGTGATGGAAAGAATTGAAATGTTTTTATTTGAGATTATAAACCTTTACAACATGATCCAAAGTCTTTGTGAGTGATTCTGGTAGCAAACTATGTTCTTATAGCAAACCCTCTATATCTTGCAGCGTTCTACGACTTGTTTCTTGTCACTCTACAATTCAGTCTTGTAGCATAGCAAACTCTAGCTTCACCTTTTGTAGCACCGTGAACTTTCATGGGGGGTTTCTTTATAATATTTTTCATGCATAGTGTCAATGGGAGGACTGGTGGTGAGCTCATGTGAATTCATGACTTGTGATTGAATGATATGTTCAAGTGGTGGATATGGAGGGATCAACATGTAACACTCAGCTGGTTGACCTAGCCACATAAGTCTTCATGATGGATGCTTGAACGTCCACCTCAAATGACCTTTATTAAAGAAAATGATTGCCTTTTTGAAATATTGATGGTTTTTTTTATTTTCCTTTCTCACATGTGGGAACAACTTTTCCATAAAGTGGAGTTAACTGCTTAATTATCCAAGACTAATGTTAGTTAGGTTAGGCTATTTAAATCGTCCCCTTTGCACAAATGACATTTTTCCTTATGCATGAATAAATTCACAAAGTGAGTGCTAGAGGTTTCATATCTTATGTTTTCCTTTCATGGTGCTAGAGGGTGTTGCTTGTGATTTTGTAGGTGCCTTCAATGTGTTATGTAGTGAAAAATCAATCCTATAGCAACCTACAAATGATCTTGTAGTTGTTGATATTGTTGGAGGGTGTGGTCTTCTTTAAGATAAAATTTGTTGATCTAGAACCTAAGATTATAGGATTTATAAATTCTACCACAAAATTGTGTAGTCTCTTATAAAAGGCACAAAAGTCCCTCATGCTCACTGATTTTTTAATATGGTGGGAAGTAGGGGAGAAACTAGATTATGATGTATGTCGATGAGAAAACTGTATGCTAAGGTTCCCCTGGGGTCTTTCCTCATAATAAATGCCAAAAATTTCCTTGGTCTGCATATTTTTCTTAAAAATGGGCTTTCCAGTAGCAATACAAGACGCTCTTGTAGTAGCTTAGGAAAACTAAAAGAAACATATGGGAAGGATGTGGTATGTGATGTTTGATGTTGGAAGTCATGAAGGTAAATGGGAGATGTAGGGATCGAACTTAGTACATCTTAGAGTACTTGGGATGATGACTTGGAACGTGATGCAGGGTGGACTATTTGACCTGTTTTGATGTATCTTATGGTACATGCAGATAAATCAATGACAGGAAAAAATACTTCTTTTTGTTCTTTTTTCCCTTTTTTTTCTCTTTTTTTGGGGCTTACTAGCTGCCTGATGGAGGCTTTAAGCCAGTGATCTTGCTTAGGCACCTTGGAAGAGGTTTTCAATTGAAGTTTTTATTTTTTCCTTTTTCTTAAGACTTACAAACTGCCTCATAGATATTTTCAGTTAGTGAGTCTACCTCAAGTTCCTCAAAGGATGTTTTCACATGAGGTTATATTTCTTTTTTTATTTATTTTTATTTTATTCTTCTTATTGATCAAGAACTAAATGGATTGGGAGCTTTGATGATATCAATCAAATTCAGTTCCTTATTGAATTTATAAACTTAACCCTAGAGAGGGGCTTCTTGTAAATCTTCAACCGATATCCATTCACTAGAAGTGGAATTTGTTCCTCATCTATAGTCTTAATTTTGACTGAGCCATTATCATAACACTTCTCAACTAGATAGCGCCCTATCCATATGGTCATGACTCTTCCCTTGAAATACCTAAACTTGGAGTTATACAAGAGGGCTCAATCACCCTCTTAGAAGGTGCTAATTTTAATTTGTTTAGCATGCCATACTTTTCTCTGCAGTTGTACTACTTCACGGTGTAACAAGGCCTAAATTATATACTAATCTAGTGCATTTAATTATTGTAACCTATCATATTGTGCTTTGGTTAAATCAATCTCAAGCTGGGATACCATCCTTAGTGTGTTGTACTCAAATTCAATTGACAATAAATCGTTCTTCCCGTACAATAAATCATAGGGGGTGAAATTAATCGTGGTTTTCGAAGTAGTGTTGTAGGCCCAAGTGGCATCAACAAGACTTTCTGCCCAATTATTTTTGTTGGCATTGATCACTTTGGTAAGAGTTCTCTCTAATGCACTATCAATTTGTTCTACTTTCCCATTTTCTTAGGGGTATTATGTGGTGGACTTTCAATAGAAAATGTGGTGTCTCTTCATTATCCCTTCAATTATATTGGACGTGAACTAAGAGCTGTGTTCAATCACTAATTCTCTTGGAAAACCAAATTTGTAGAAGATATTTTCCCTTAATAATTCGGTAAAATTTTGTTTTTTTGCTACCTTCACTGCCTTCACTTCAACCCACTTAGTCAAGTAGTTAGTGATTACAATGATGTACTTTTTCTTCCATGATGGGGGATCAATAGGACCAATAAATTCCATGCCCCACTTCTCAAATGTCTCAAAAAACACTTGAGTTGAAGGATCATTCTATCTTTTCAAGTAGGTTTTCCCATCCTTTGGCACTCATCACCCTATGAATTTTATCTCTGGGCATCCTTGTGAAGGGTTGGCCAAAAATATCCTGCCTGCTAGATTTTGTAAGATGCCCTCTTTGCAACAAAATTTCCCCCATAGGGACGATGATGAAAAGATGAGAGGACGTCATAGAATTCATCCTCCCTCACATATCTTCTTAGAATATGACCAGGGCCCAATTTGAAGAGGTTCCCTCAATCCATGTATAAGAGGAACTTTTTTTGATAATCTTAATTTTATCCTTTAAAAATAAACAAGGAGGGAATTTGCTAATAGCTAGGTAATTGGAATTGGTTGAAAACCATGAAGGTAGAAGTGATATGGCAAAGAATTTCTCATCTAAGATCCAATCATCTATCACTTCTTCATTTGTATACAAGGTGAGTCTCGACAGAAAATCTACAACAACATTCTATTTTCTAAGTTTTTCAATAATAGTGAAGTCAAATTGTTGCAATGGAAATAACCACCTAATTGTGCCAGCATTCACGTTTATTTTATTCATTAAGTACTTGAATGATGCATGGTTAATATGCACGAAGACTTGGTAACCAATGATGTAATGTCTAAATTTATTTAAAGAATGTACAACGACGAGGAAATCTTTTTTGGTTACTATATAGTTTAATTCATCCTTGGATAGATATTTTCTACTGAAGTAAATTGCATAGGGGAGTTTACCTTCAAATTTTCCTAAAGCTGCCACAATTTCCTTGTCTAATGCATCTGTATGATTATGAAAGGGAAAGTTCCAATTTGGTCCTTTGGGGACAAGTGTTGTACTCTCAAATTCTTCTTGACATGAATTTTTCCAACAAAAATTGAGGTGAAAACATGGTATTTTGTTTTTATCTCCATTAATGATGTAATTTTATGTTTTCATATGTAATATTGGTTCCCAACTGCTCCTAAACATATTGTGATGTTTCCAAGCACTTTCCACTGCAAAACATCAAGTTATCATGAGCACAAATCCACCTGCGAAAGCAAAAGAGAATAAGCACTAAACCCTAACTTTCCTCTCCCACTGAGCTAGGGTTGCCTATGGGATCAGAGATATTTGAGTAGAGGAGGAATAAGGGATATCAAAAGGTATGAGGCCATTTCATATCATCAAACATCAGGTCTCCATCATTTGTCGAGAAGTCATTCCAAGGAACAAGCCATTCACCACACATAAGGGCCGATTTTTCTTCAAACTATGTTCTAGACCAAATAGGGCAGGATTTGGAAAAAGTGAGAGAGGTTTTTGTCCACAATATTCCAAGGAAGGAAAAAATCCTTCACTTTTTGCACAAGTGTCATGGTTTTAGATAAATGTCAAAAATACAGTCGCTACAAGAGAGTTGCTACACTTCTGAAGTGACCTTGGGAAAATCAATCTTTTTCCTAGATGGAAGGACTAAATGACTTTCTTGATGAGAAAAATGATAACTAGACACAAATATATTTCCAATGAGCTATCATGATCTCAATTTGGAGTTGCAAAAGACCTCCAAAATTTGACTGAAACAACACTCTACATTTTGGCAACCTCATTCTACACATTTTGACCAGTCTTGGAAGATTGGACTCTTGATAGGGAAAATGAACTCCAAATTGAAAAATTCAAGATGTTTTGGAAATTAGACTCAACAGGCTTTCTAACAAGCTATCCCATGCCCAATTTGGACATTCGTAAGGTAGTCAAAATTTGTTCTAAAGTAGCACTGCGCTTAGGGAAGGAGGCATTGTGCTTAGGGCAAGGCGTTTCACGTAGGGAGTTTTTTGCACTATATTTTTGAATAGGCACTATGCTTAGGGTACAACACTTCGCATCTTGGAAGGAGAATTGCGCTTAGAGTAAATAGCCATCCCATTACTCCAAACTTCAAATTTTCACTAAAATTGGCTCCAATCTCGTATTTGCAAGTAAGTACCTACTCTTATACAGTGTTTAGATTGCAAACTTCATGTTGTAGACCTCTCCTCCATTCTCATTATTAAACCCTAATCCTCTTCCATTAAAACCCTAATCACTTGGTCCATTTCATTGTCTAGCTTCATAACTAAACCCTTTCATTCATCATTCCCTCCATACTCATCTACTTTTCATCACCTATCTTTCATTTCCATAACCCTCCCTTCACTCTCATAGCCTATGCTTTGTTTATAACTACATACATTCACTTACAAACCCTAGAGCATACCCATCATCCCATTTACATTGTCCCATCTACACTGTCAACATTTGTGCAACTAAATAGCTAGTTCAATGGATAGAGGAAGTGATTTTGATTATGATGAGGAGACAACAAGTGATAGTTCAGTGGGGAGACATAGGCAGTAGAGAAAGCCTCATAAGGGAGGAAAAATCATAAGAGAAGAGCCCAATAATTTAAGAGAATTGCAAGCCGCTCCACTAGCAGTTTCATGTTTTAGGCAGCTTGGATGTTATGAATTTTGTGAACTAGTGGAGAGGGTCCAGTAACTTCTGGATGGAGTAACTTTCACAATATCACCATCTATTATTCTAGAGGGCTAACAGAGATAACGAAATGATGAGGCACATGGCCTATCACTACAGGACACAGAACAAAATTTGCAACATGAGAATGAAGAGGATAAAAGCTAGGTTGAGGAGAGACTTAGAGGGCAGGAAAGAGCAAGATAGACTCAAAATGTTGGCTGAAGCCTCTTTGGCCAACCAAACCACTTGATGGTGGTGCTCCATGCCAAATTAGGCAAATTTTGAGAAGTTTTTGTATTTTTGAAATTCACAACACAAAAAATTTGTCCAAAAGTGGCACTCCGCTTTTTCTTGGAGAATCCATTGGAGAAAAAGTTGGCATTTTTGGGTTCAGAATGATGAGTACATGCACCCTGGAAATTTTCAGAAGTTTTGGAGCAGATCTGGTTCACCAAAAGGTCCAAAAACTACCAAAAAATGGCCTTTCTGCCTCTTTTTGGACACACAGAAGTAGTCTTGGGAGATATACGCTTAGAAGGGGCAAATGACATCCAAATTCAAAAATTCTAGGTGTTATAGAAACTAGACTTGAATGCCTTTCCAATGAGCTATCATGGGCTCAATGTTTCTAAGGGGAAAGCCTCCAAAATTAGGTGGAAAGCGGCGCTACGCTTAGGGCCATTTTGCTTAGGGAACTAAAATTTTCCTGTTTTGACTGTGAATTTGATTTCTCTCTCCTCATGGATGATTTCACTGATGTAATTGATGACATGGCATGTAAATTTAATGGTAAAATAGTGTTAGAGGGTAGATTCATTAGTTATAGGTGGTTTTGAGGCAAATGAATCAGTTTCCCCTCTTTTAGAGGCAAGTTGTTTGACTGCCTATATTCCAGTTCTTTGTTGGGAAATGGTTGAAATAACCCCTCTTCTCATGGATTCGACCCCTGAAGGTCAGGATGAGTAGTTTATATTTCTATATTATGTGTTTTCTTGGTCATTTTGTGGGGTTGGACTCACTTGGATGCTCTGAGCTTGATTGTACACCATTGTAAGCAGTTTGGCAAGGAAATTAATAGGAATTGCAGCTATTTTTATGGGATCCCTGTGGTATGGTGTTTTATCATAGTTTCTTCTTTTGTTATCAGTTGTTTACATATTTTATGTATGCCATCATCTATTTCACTGCTTCTAATTGAATGATATCAAGATAGATAGGTAGAATCCATTGTTTGTAGTGCTCTACCTTGGGAAATCATTCAGTATTCTATGTTTTTTGCTATTTGAGAAGGATCCATGATTGCCACATGTCCTCCTCATCTCCTCACCAGTCTTAGACACCTCACCTCACTTAATTTCATGTTCTAAAGCCTATACCTACCTTGCCCCATAGAACACCCTGCATTCTGACCTAATTTCCCAGACCTAAACTGCCAAGCTCCATCTGATCCAAAAAACACTAACAAATTCAATCAAAACCTTTCGAGATACTATACCTAGCCTAAAATCCCTATCTGATCCAGTCACCTTAACTGAGATCCTAAAGTAGAGAACCCTCTCTTGACCTTGTAGGGCTAGCTACGAGGTTAAGTGGTTTGTGGTTACCTTGAAAGCTTTCCTTCTTTAGCCTGAGACAAATCTAGGTGATAACATAGTGGCAACCATACTAAGGAAGTAGTTTTATGTTCCTCAATAAAAAGTATCAATTTCAGATCTGATTGTTGATGGTGGACAACAATCAGACTAGAAAGGCTAAAATCATTCACCTAGCAACTCTAAATCAGTTTCGAGATCAAATCCAAGGACTCCACTAGAGGATGAACCTAACCAGTAAAAGCATGAAAGGAAAATATGGAAAGATCAGGTATTCAAGTTGGAATTTCATCCAAGACATTATGTTCTTTGTTATAAATTATTTCTTCTCTTTTCCCGAGAATTTCAAGAAGGCTTTATGAAGTATACTGTATTTGAGAAAAGATCCTAGACCTGCATTTGATTCTTTCAATTTGAAGATTGTGAATACAAAATATTTGCATGCCTTTGATCTTGATCAAGACCCTTCTTCTAAATCTTATGATGACCGTCTTCAAATTGATGAGCCTAAAGAGACCAAGACTGATTCTACAACTTTTGTATATACCCCTATACCTTGTAAAATTCTGGATAGATACAAGCCTCTGATTTTACTTCCTATACCCCATGATTTCCCTAAAAATCATTACCTATATCTACCAAGATTTGATGGTGAATGTGACAACATCACTGCTAAGAGACATGTACTAAATTTTGAGTCTTTTCTTAACGTTTTTGAAGTTGATGAAGAGGATGTTAGTATTAGGCTTTTTTCTCTTTGTTTGCAAGGCAAAGTCGAGAGTTGGTTCAAAACCCTGCCTGATGCAAGCATCTCATATTTCCAGTAGTTCATCAAAGTGTTCCTCGACAAGTGGTTGGTTATACAAAACCCTTTCTTGATTCTAGAAGAGTATAACTAGCTGAAAAGACTACCAGGGGAGATAGTACAACAATTTTCTACCAGGTTTAACCAAGTCTATTTTTTGATGCCAGTTAATATAATGCCTCCTCCTGGATCTGCTCTCTTGCACTATCCAGATGCCTTTGATCTAGAAATGGAGTTTCAGTTGAGAGAAAGGAACCTTGCAACACTTGAAGAGATGCAAAACAATGCAGTAGATGTAGAGGCTAATCTGTTGATCAGAAGGGAAAAGTTTAAGGAAGAAGATATGAATAACATAGATCTGGAGGAATTGACATCTTTAGAGGTAAAGATCGACATTTTAGTAAGTGCAGTGGAAGAGATGATGGAAAAGATCACCACAAGGAATGAGTATGGTGTTCAAGACCATGGTTCACTGATTGAACAAGAATAAGTGGTTGATCTAAAACATTTTGTTTCTTATCCCAGTTGTAATATATCTAGTAATGATTGTTTTATAGACCATGTTGGAGAAGAGAGATCTGTTGACCTGACATGTATGCTTGATAATGTGTTTTATACTGATGATTTCCCTAATTTTGATCAGTATGATGATGATTATGTTCTCCAAATAGAAGCTAATCTTGCAGACAAATCAACATCTGGTTTGTGGAAGGAGGAAGTTCACTTTCAACAACTTGAATACAGTGATCAGTCGTTGCATATCAGCTATGGAAGTGAGGAGGAAAGTGCGCAAATTTTGAAGGAAGTGAAGGATCTTTGCCTTTTTGTTTTACTTAATTTTAGTTCATCAGAGACAAATTTCGTGCAATTAGAAGACAACCATCAATGAGTTTTGATTTGGACCATCTAGAGGGAAATGAAATCCCTGTTCAAGGCTTCTCATATCTAGATTTGCAGCCCCCAAATGCCATTGATTGTCAAGTTGCAAATGAAGACTCGAAAGGTGGAACATGTGATCAAATGATGCAAGATGATTCCATACCATTATGTTTTGAATCATTTCAGTTTTTGAAAGGAATTTTGCATAGTATATCTTCAAATGAGCAACCCGTCAAAAATAATACAATCTCATTGGAACCAATAGAAAATGGGTTGCAACAGTCTTTTCAAGTTTTTCACGATCCAATAGCTGATGTGTTGGATGATGTCTACAGTCAAAGTCCTTCTCCATTAGTTAACTGTAAGCTTGAAAAAATTATTGATACAAACATGATCTGACAGCCAGTTTCTTTGTCATTTTCAGTAGGAGTTTCATCACAAAGCTCAGATGAAAGTTTGCATTCATGGTATGAGGAAAAGAAAAGTAATCCATTGAATGAGCTAAGTCCCAGTGTACATGAATTTCAAGATCCTTATGCAGTGTTTTTGGAGTCAGATAGAGAATCCATATTATTCAATCTGGAAAAATTTGGATCTGTTTACAAGTTTTCACAAGAGTTGCCTTTTAGTAGTTCTCTCTTGTTGTTCATAAGCAAGCACTTGCGGAAAATTCAAATAGCAGCCAGAATACTTACTTGGTTGCATTGATTGTTTCATTTCACTTGATAAGGTGATGAATGGAATAGTTAGAGTAGGTTTTATTGAATAAGCTCCATTTTGAGCATATTTTCCAGTTTGTTAGTTGTGTTTTAGTATCGAGCCAGCTTTTAGTTGAGTAAAAGTCAGTTTGTGTCGTCAAGTCGTCAGTTTTCAGTCATGCATTTCAGTTTTCATTTTTGACTCCATGCCCAATGGATAAGGCTACTTGGTCTACGGTGTTCTTAGTACCTCCAAGGAGCTACCATCCCCATTGGATCCAATGTTAGTGTCAGTGTTTCACACTGCCATCAGTGATCAAAATCTGCTCTTTTGCATTTCATAGTAGGAGTCCCATACTGATGAGTTTGCATTCCATTAGGTCATGGATTCACTGATGGTAGGGTTTACTTCAATTTTCCCTCATGATCTGTACTTGTTGATCCTCTTCCATATATTTCAGTCATGGCTCATGTTCCCTTTGCAATTCATTTCATTAGGTTTTAGGGTTTGGTCTCATTAGGTTTCAAGGTCCCACCATGGTAAAATCCAATAATTACATGCCAATAATGATCAACAAGGACATGAGGATGCCAATAATGATTAGCAAAGCCATAATTTATCATTTTGAAAGCCTAATGTAGTTCTCACCTCAAAACTTGTTTTGAGGTGAAAACAGGGTATTTTGTTTTTATCTCCATTAATGATGTAATTTTATGTTTTCATATGTAATATTGGTTCCCAGCTGCTCCTAAACATCTTGTGATGTTGCCAAGCACTTGCCACTGCAAAAAATCAGGTTATCATGAGCACAAATCCACTTGCAAAAGCAAAAGAGAACAAGCACTAAACCCTAATTTCCTCTCCCACTGAGCTAGGGTTGGCTATGGGATCAGAGATCTGAGTAGAGGAGGCATAAGGGATATCAAAAGGTATGAGGCCATTTCATATCATCAAACATCAGGTCTCCATCATTTGTCAAGAATTCATTCCAAGGAACAAGCCATTAACCATACATAAGGGCCGATTTTTATTCAAACTATGTTCTAGACCAAACAGGGTAGAATTTGAAAAACGTGAGAGAGGTTTTTGTCCAAAATAGGCCAAGGAAGAAAAAAATCCTTCACTTTTTACACAGGTGTCATGATTTTATAGAAATTTCAAAAATACTGTCGCTACAAGAGATTTGTTGCACTTCTATAGTGACCTTGGGAAAATCAATTTTTCTCCTAGATGGAATGACTAAATGACTTTCTTGATGCATCAAATGATAACTAGACACAAATAGCTTTAAAATGAGCTATCATGAGCTCAATTTGGAGTTGCGCAAAACCTCCAAAGGTTGACTAAAACAACACTCTGCATTTTGGCAACCTCATTCTACACATTTTGACTAGTCTTGGGAGATTGGACCTTTTACAAGGAAAATGAATTCCAAATTGAAAAATTCAAGATGTTCTAGAAAGTATACTCGACAAGCTTTCCAACGAACTATTCCAGTCCCAATTTTGACATCAGGAAGGCAGTCAAAAGTCATCCTGAAGTGGCACTGCGCTTAGGGAAGGAGGCGTTGCGCTTAGGGGAAGGCGCTACATATAGGGAGTTTTTTGCCAATGTGTTTTTGAACGGGAGCTGTGCTTAGGGCATGGCACTATTCGTCTATGTAGGAGTGCTATTCTTGGAGCAGACAACCATCCCATCACTCCAAACTTCTAATTTTTGCCCAAATAGCCTCCAATCTCATATTTTCAAGTAAATACCTTCTCTTATATAGTGTTTAGATTGCAAACTTCATGATGCATACCTCTCATCCATTCTCATTATTAAACCCTAATCCTCTTCCATTAAAACCCTAATCACTTGGTCCATTTCACTATCTAGCTTCATAACTTAAACCCTTTCATCCATCATTCCCTCCATACTCATCTACTTTTCATCACCTATCTTTAATTTCCATAACCCTCCCTTCACTCTCATAGCCTATGCTCTGTTTATAACTACATACATTCACTTAAAAACCCTATAGCATACCCATCATCCCATTTACATTGTCCCATCTACACTGTCAACATTTGTGCATCTAAATAGCTAGTTCAATGGATAGAGGAAGTGATTTTGATTATGATGAGGAGACAACAAGTGATAGTTCAGTGGGTAGACATAGGCAATAGAGAAAGCCTCATAAGGGAGGAAAAATCATAAGAGAAGATCCCAATAATTTAAGAGAATTTCAAGCCTGTACACTAGCAGTTTCATGTCTTAGGCACCTTGGATGTTATGAATTTTGTGAACTAGTGGAGAGGGTCCAGTTTCATCATGAGCTTGCTAGACTTTTTATGGCTCACTTGCATATCTATGAAGTGACACTAGCTAGAGTAACTTTCACAATATCAGCATCTACTATTTCAAAGGGCCAACAAAGATAACCAAATGATGAGGCACATGGCCTATCACTACAGGACACAGAGCAAAATTTGCAACATGAGAATGAAGAGGATAAAAGCTAGATTGAGGAGAGACTTAGAGGGCAAGAAAGAGCAAGATAGACTCAAAATGTTGGTTGAAGCCTATTTGGCCAACCAAAGCACTTGATGGTGGTGCTCCATGCCAAATTTGGGCAAAATTTGAGAAGTTTTTGTATTTTTGAAATTTTGAAATTCACAGCACAAAAAATTTGTCCAGAAGTGCATCGCCAATAGCATTGTGCTTTTTCCTGGGGAATCCATTGGAGAAAAAGTTGACATTTTTGGATTCTAAATGATGAGGACATGCACCCTAGAAATTTTCAGAAGTTTTGGAGTAGATCTGGTTCACCAAAAGGTCCAAAAACTATCAAAAAATGACATTTTTGCCTCTTTTTGGACACACAGAAGCAGTCTTGGAAGATTCAAGTTTTGAGGGGGAAAATGACCTCCAAATTCAAACATTCTAGGTGTTCCAGAAACTATACTTCAATACCTTTCCAATGAGCTATGATGGGCTCAATTTGGCTAAGGGGAAGCCCTCCAAAATCAGGTGGAAAGAGGCGTTGCACTTAGGACCAGTGGCGCTGCGCGTAGGGCCATTTTGCTCAGGGAACTAAAATTCGCCTGTTTTGACTGTGAATTTGATTTCTCTCTCCTCATGGATAATTTCACTGATGTAAATGATGACATGGCATGTAAATGTAATGGTAAAGTAGTGTTAGAGGGTAGATTCATTAGTTAGAGGTGGTTTTTAGGCCAATGAATCAGGTTCCCCTCTTTTAGAGGCAAGTTGTTTGACTACCTAGATTCCAGTTCTTTATTGGGAAATGGTTGAAACAACCCTTCTTCTCGTGGATTCGACCCTTGAAGGTCAGGGTGAGTAGTTTAGATGTTTATATTATGTGTTTTCTTGGTCATTTGGTGGGGTTGGACTCACTTGGATGTTCTGAGCTTGATTGTACACCATTATGAGCACTTTGGCAAGGAAATTAATAGGAATTGCAGCTATTTTTATGGGATCCTTGTGGTATGGTGTTTTAGCATAGTTTCTTCTTTTGTTATCAGTTGTTTACATATTTTATGTGTGCCATCATCTATTTCATTGCTTCTTATTGGATGATATTAAGATAGATAAGTAGAATCCATTGTTTGTAGTGCTCTACCTTGGCAAATCATTCAGTATTCTATGTTTTTTGCTATTTGAGAAGGATCCATGATTGCCACATGCCCTCCTCAGCTCCTCACCAATCTTAGACACCTCACCTCACTTAATTTCAAGTGCTAAAGCCTATACCTACCTTGACCCATAGAACACCTTGCATTCTGACCTAATTTCCTAGACCTAAACTACCCAGCTCCATATGATCAAGAAAACACCAACAAATTCAATCATAACCTTTAGAGCTACTATACCTAGCCTAAAATCCCAATCTAATCCAGTCACCTTGACTGAGATCCTAAAAGAGAGAGCCCTCTCCCGACCTTGTAGGGCTAACTACACGGTTAAGTGGTTTGTGGTTACCCTGGAAGCTTGCCTTCTTCAACCTGAGGGAAATCTAGGTGATAACAACACCCAAATCACCAAGTATTCCCTTTAAATCTAAAAACATAGTGGGGAATACATCTTGGTACTCACGAAGTAATTCAACAACTTTGTCTTCTCTAGCATCGTCCCAATAATCTCCAATCTTCACAAACTTCGGTTCTTCCTCAGTGCCAATGTTTACTTGTCTTATTTTCAAAGGTGCGGAGATGTCTGGGTTCTCTACTTGTGGTCCTTCTATTATACAATACCCTTCTATTTCTAGAATATTGATATTCCTCGATTCTTTTTCCTTCTCTTCAGTGGTCACATTATAGCATTCCAATGTGTGGCGCAATTGGGTGGTCCAATCAGGTTCGATCCATTCCATAGGTTCCTTCGACATCTTGAAGATAACCTCTTTAATCTCTTGAAGCAATTTGTTGATGTTTTAAAACTCATCCTCAAAGTTGAAAGTCAATAAGAAACTTTCTCTCAATACATCGCATTCCGCAGTGCCGTGGCAGAGCTCTATTTCAAGATACCAGTTCATGGGGATTGTATCCAAGGTATGAAAAAATATAAGTAACCATTTTGGTTGCGGTTCCATCCCCCACACCTTAGTCCACTTTGCCAAGTGATCACGCGGATCATCCTTTGTTGGCTTAGGGGTTCCTGACCCTCGTTTAGAGTTAAGTTTAGCCAAACAAATCCCTACACTACTGGCCCTTTCGGCATCAACCTGCAAAGTGCGGGATGAAGTCTCACCCGAAGCAGTATGGGGGGATGTTGGAACCAAGTTTCCGCACCTAGAGATGGTTGTGATGTCGTTTTATGCCCTAAACCTGCCTTTGCATAGATCGATAAGACTTTTTAGGTTTATCGATATACTTTTGTTATTCAACCTCTAGCCCTTTGTGAAGGGCTAAAACTGTCTTTCGTGGACCCTGAACAAGTGAATCGACTATTTACACACCTTTGTAATCACTCCTACTTTTGTATTTACCCAGATTGGCTTAATTGTATAATAACTTCAATATGCATTGAGATATTCTTCGCATAAATAGACGTTATTACTGGCATTCATATAACAATGTAAATCATGCAGAACTATGCATCAATACAGTATTAAATCATACATCCATCATAACATAAATAGAATTATTCATAACATAAGTAAATGGACAAAACAGAGATATTTCCAGAATAATCTCGTTATTGATACTTCAGTTCTTCTTACAGACTCAATACTACCCTGTGTTCTCAGCTGCAGGGGTCTGTGCACTTAGCCACAGACTCTACTCTAGGCCTCTCTACACACAGCTGCAAAGCCTCTCTTCTAATCTATGACCCTTCCCTCTTTCTGCTAATGACCCATTACATTCCTTCTTCCTCAATGAACTACTACTAACTGCCTTAGACTCTCTAAGACTTTCTTTTTTATACAATCCCATGGTCAGCGGACCATGGGTACATCCACTAAAGCTAACACAATTTAGATAAACAAAGGGTAAAACCCTTTATGACACTTTACTATCTATGCACTCCATGACCATAACTTGTGGATACTTTACACTTTTCATAACAAAAATTGGGCTTTCTGCCCCAAAACTGACCATAAGGGACTCTGTCCCAACATGCCCCCAACACAAATATCATAACTCACCCCTGAATCACTCTGTTGGCATGGAAATCTTACTCTGAAGACCTCCTAGCTCCACTTGCACCACTGCTACCTCTACTGTACTTTGTGTGGCTGCCTGCTTGATGTGCTCGACCAACTGCTCAGTTGTTGTTCCTATATTGTTTTCCTGGATCTTTTGTTGTGTCTGCTGCAAGCTTGCCAACTTCTCCTCAATGGTGGTGGAGATAACATAGGCTTCATCGAACTAAGGCCTCAATATAGCCTTAAGGACTGACTCTTTTCATTGTGTTTCTTCCACCTGTTCGAGCAACTGTTTTTCTTCCTGCAGTTTTTCCAACCTTTGCGTTATGGCGATAGTGCGTATCGTCGCCCTTGCCTCATCATATTGTTGTTGCAACTCCCAGGCCTCTGTGTTTAACCTCTATAGGTTAGGATCTTCCTGCATAGTCATAAGTACCTCCATCGATTGCTCAAAGAGTGCAGTGCACTCAACCACCATGACATTTACTGCAGCAACCCCATCCTTCACAGTGACTTCACGCTGTTCTCTGACCTCTGGTGGAGTTGAAGGCTGCGACTTCAACTCAAACTCTGTGATCTTTAGGTTCAACTCAAACTAAACCTTGGCTGCTTTTGTTTTCGGATCACGCATACTAGCAGCCAACTTCCGAAACTTGGCCTCCAATGGCACTTCTTCTGGTATGTACAGTTCTAGGATAGTTTTGTATGCTTCGACTACCACAGCTGTAGTGTGCTCGTTTTGCTCCTAAACCATTTTCCATGCTTCAAGCACCATTGATTTTTCCATGAACATATTTTTATTGTTAACTTTTTTCTCACTGATCAAGCTCATTGCGTGCTGCTCTTAGCCCTGATCTCTACAATCACACATGCTTGCAAGGTGTGAAGGAATTCGCTAGGGAGCATGGCCAAGTTTAGACCAATATTCCTTAAAGCACTGACATTGGCCTGTACACTCAACACTCCATCAAGCAGCATGACTACCCGAAGATCCAATGATTGGACCAAATCTACTATTTGAGTGGTCCCCAGTGCCAGACTAGTTGATGCCACATTGCCATGTCCTACACCTACCTGGAGTCAAGTTGTTTGGATCTGCAGCTCGCGTAGACCCGTCTGTATGGTACTTACTACCCGCTTCTGCTACTTCTCAAACTGCTATAATAGTTCTCCCATCATATCCCTTACCTTGTCACCAATGTCATCTGAGACATCTTCTGTCAAGGTGATTGGATCGAGCAATGACTTAGAGGCTTTGGTCTTTTTGTGCAGTCCTTCCTTTTCCTACTCCTTATACCACTTCACTCAGAAGGGAGTGCTTTCCTAATCTCCATCACCCTATTTTGAGTGCTCTTTCTCCTCTATCTGGGGTGACGAATATTTCTCACTTTTGTTAAAGTCATGCTCTTCCTACTCTACTTGTTCTTTTGTGGCGCGCTCTGCTTCTACCTGCACCTTGTCCTTGAGCTTCTTTTTCCTCTTCTCAACCAACTATTGAACCTTCAATCAGGCCACTTCTTTTTTCTAATTTTCCACATACTTTCTAGTCCTGGTGGCCAAATCTGATGTTGTATGCCAATCTGTTGGCCATTGCTTCAGGACCTATGCGATGGCATCATCCTTAGCTAAGTAAGGTAAATCATACCGTTTCTAGTCCGAATCCTTGCACGCCCAGATGTAGACATGGTGGAAGTCTGCTTTGAACTCCATGTACTTAGATAGCTAATCAAAGATGGTAGGTGACAACTACGGCTTTTTCTTGATGGCCATATGAATGCTCATCTCCATCAATACCCAAAAAACTTTTCTTTCCTGGACTCGCTCAACGTCCTTGGTAGCTCACAAAGATGTAAATTTTTCTACTTTTGGAAAATCTGTTTTAATAGGAGAAAATTGATTGTCCTCTGAAAACTCCCACACGACCAACACAATTGATAATAAAAGTGATGAATAGTGGAAAATCTTTTTATGGTCCTGTGTTTCTCTGCAATTTGCGAGGAACTCGTTCAACAGGTAGTGCACCTAGTTAAACTGTACGCCATCCGTGCACTAGGCCATTAGCGAAAATACTAGTGCCGACACCTCATCCCCATGACACTTCCTCATCACCTTGCCAGCTAGAATTTGGGTAGCCACCTTCATCATGGGGTCAGTAATACTAGAAATGGAATGCTCGCACATCTTCTTGACAAGTTTGAACTTGTCCTTCATCTTTTCGACGAGGTTGCGCTCGCCTATCTTTCCACCAAATGCCTTCACCGAATTCAATCCAAAATGCAGCAATATGGTGATCTGATGGATCAGCATATCTATTATGGAGATCATCTAACGCAACCATAAACACCCTTCATGCACAAGACACAATAGCTATTTAATGGCTATCAAATTTATGGGGGTGTGGTGGTAATGAGGTACCAATAGCAGGTTCAACAATCCTGCCTTGTTAACTCTGCAAATCCATTCCACCGGCTCGAGCGTGGTGACACCAGACTCCTTATAGAACACCCTCTTCATAAAGGTGTCGGTAGCCAGGTGGAGGAACTGCTCAATATCCCCCAAATCCCAATATTCAAGCTTCAAATGTGGGACACGCACCAAGGGCAGACCTTCAAAATTTATAGCTTGTGGCAGTAGGGGTGTGTGAAGAAGGAATTGTCCCTCATTTGGATCCTTTGGGACCTTCACCTTGCCCTGGCATGGGGGAATGTATTCTGGAAGCTTCGAAATAGGGTCTACCCCCTAATATCAATGTCCTCTGCATGCTCATCAACCTCCATGTCTACCACATTGCCTTTCTCCCGCGCGGTTGGAAATTTTTTTTCTCTGAGCCTGTGTAACTGGATGTTTCCTTGGTGACTCATGCACTAGAAGTGTCTTCTTATGTTTATCTTTCTTCAACTTGGGGACCTCTCTTGTCGTCGTAAGCTTCGGCCTAGGTGACCTATGCGCCTTAGGTATTGCTGCAGGAACCTCCATACTCACGACCTTAGGGCCAACTCCCTCAGAGGCAATAACACCCCCAGTACTAGTGGTCTTAGCTAGTGTAGACATGAGGCTGTTAATGAGGTTATGGATTTCCTTAGGTAACCTATCAAATATAGAACTAACAATCAATTCCTCAAAGGGCTCACAATTCATGCGCAACAAATAGCACAACATAGAAATTCTCAGAATGAAAAGTGTTTCTCACTGGACGACCATCTGTAATTTATAGGCAATTTCGATATCAAATTTGACTGTTCCCCACAAAATCCACTCATAAATGCTAGATTGGTGGCATATTTTCAAAGATCTCACTCATAATTTAACTTTAAATGCTCCTCCCCCTGCTCCTCTTAGCCTTTTTCTCACTGTCAAATCATGAAAATAACGATAATAGTCACTTTCTGGCTGCGTTGCATGGTCCCTTCGTGCTTCTACTGATATTGTGACACTCTTTCATTCCGTACAGACCCCTTATCATGCAGCTCTACAACCTAGGCAGTGTAGTTTATAGTCTCATGCCTCCTTGCAGATTCCTGGAGCCCTAAGACTGTACTACCGTCATACATTCACCTAGACAAATCCCCGATGTATGGATTCAATCAGCTGCCATTTACCTTTCCAGGAAATGGATCTCCATTCAATTTCACAAGTTGAAATGCTCCACCATCGGTAATCTCCTTGATAACATACGGCCCTAGCCAATGGATGTGAAATTTTCCTAGAAACTTATCAAACGTTTTGTCATATAATAAAACTAAATCATTTACTTTGAAGGTGCACAGTTTGATGTGACGATCGTGCCATGCCTTTTCGTGCTCCTTCTAAACTTGTTGATGGAATCTAGCCAAGAATCTATCTTCCTCCAGCTCTATCAACTACATGAGCCTTTCTTATAAGGCTTCATGGTCCATCATTCCTATGAACGTTGCTATTCGTAGACTAGGCACAATGTACTCTATCGACATCATAGCTTCTATGCCATAGACAAGTCAAAAAGGTGTTTGTCCAGTTAGCTTCTTACAAGTAGTTCTATAAACCCATAGCACCATTGGTACACGCATGTCCCAATCATTCCTTTGCGCATTACAAACCTTTTTCAGTGCGTTCTCCAATATTCTATTAAATGCTTTGTTACACAACATTTTTTCACTGTCCTTGTACTCCCCATATACGATCCTGGAGGACCTCTATAGTGTACTTGACATGATTTCCCATCATGAAGAAACTCATAGTATGTCCCTCTTCATGAGAAGAATAATTTCCCTTTGCATCATTTCCCAAGAATCTTCCTTCTATGCCAGTTTACAAGACTGGTGCTACTGACCAATTTTCTTCTCGCGCTAATTTAAAAAGGTTAAAACTAACCCTCGTGTTGTTCAGAGTGACTGAGCCTTTTTCTGGTCACGCCGATCCTCTTTTGGAAGGTTTTTTTAAATAAGGAGCCGAAGCTTCCATGTCTAGAAGCTTCGTAATGGAAGTCTAGTAGATGGTTGGGTCAGATAGAGTTGAGGAAGTCAGTTTGGGCTCCTTTCCCCTATTAGGATGGAACAACCTCAAGAGATAAGACCTTCTCCCATGATGAAAGGAACCATCTCCCATCCATCTAAGCTATATAAACCTCTCTTTTTCCTAAGAAAAAGCTAGTTGGAGTTTTGGAGCAAGTTTGAATAATCAGTAAGTCATCTATAGCTTGTAGCTTTATAGTGTATGTTTGAGGGAGAATAGTCTGATTTTGGTTTGGTTTAAGACTAGAGGGAAAGAGGCCTTAAAACTTCTATTGTTGGGGCTATCCATGAAGTGATAGTAGAAGTGTGGGAACCTGGATACGTTGAAGGAGACCAACAACATGAAGGCTTCAATTGTAATCTCTTCCTAATTTTTATACATGCAACTATTGATTGATTTCCTACATGAAGTGTCATTTTACATATTTATGACTTAATGTTCCTTGACCTATTAAGTAAGATGAATACAATATTGTATGTTATCACATTTGTTGTTGTTGTTTTTTACTTGTTTTAGGTATTTGAAAGAAGGAAACAGAAGATAGCTGGAGTGAGGAAGTAGGATCATCACCAAGCAGAATAACATTCTAAGAGGTAGGCCCTCTTAATTGATTGTAGCTTAAGGGGATTTTCCATAGATTGTTTGTTTGTGGCTAGACTTTCTCTCTCGGGCTAGAGGAATTTTTCGTGTCTGCACTGAGAATTTACCTACACCACAAATTGGTGACTCCATTGGGGAGCCAATCCTTCTATTTGATTGATGGTCATTTTATGGTTTTGTGTGAAATTTCCTAGTATCACCATTTCCATTTAGTGTTCTCTACATTGCCTAGTTTACTGTTATGAGCTTGAAATTTAAAATGGAAAGTCTAGTCTTAGCCTTTGAAATTTTTATTTTTTCCTTGAATCCTTGGTCAGTGCATTTATTTTTCTGACAGTCACACCGATCAGCACGAGTTTCTCAAAAGCAGTCATGCCAACCCCCTTTTTGCACCTATTTTCAGTTAGGAAGTCGAGCTGATTCTTATAGGCGAAGCTTAGGGTTTACCCTAGATCATATCCAATGTGTCTTGCCCTTCTGATTTTTGTCTCTTGGCTTGTTTTCACTGTGTTCTCCCTGGCTAGAAAGCTCTTTTAGCTTGGTTTGTATGATTGGTTGATTTGCATTTTCTTCACTTGGTTTCTTGAGTTATTGGATGGTGTATAACCCTAGGTTATCTACGTCATCACCCATTCACTTGTTTGCGTACCCGGAAAGTCAATTCGATAGTCAACTTTGCTCCTTGGATTTCATTTGATTAGTCCTTTTGTTGCTTTGATTTCCATTTAACAAGTTTGAAATTTTTCGTTTAGTGTTTGAGCATTTTTTTTTGGGCATAGATCACATTTCCCATCTTGTTTTTGGTTTAGTCTTTGCTTCATTAGTTTTGAAAGGAATTCTCTTTTGTGCTTTGTGTTTGCTTGTGATTAATTGTATTGGGAATATTTCATTGAAGTGTTTTTGAAAGATTCATTTTGTCATTTCATTGAAAATTACATAATTCTATTGAGCTTAGTCTCAGAGTATCCACAGTAGAAACCATATTTCTGTCAACGTTTCAAATCCCAACAGGGATCCATCATCAGGACCAATCTGAATGATGATAGAAGAAGAGATTTGTGAAAGGATAAATAGTTAAAGAAATATTTTTATTGAAAGTCGGCTAATAACTTTATTTTAATTTTAATTTTTCATTTTTATTATTAATAATTAATATTCTAAATAGTAAATAAATTATTATTATTATTATTATTATTATTATTATTATTTATAATTTATGATTATCATAATTAAATTATTCTTATTTATAGATTTAATTGTTAAATAATACTAGTTTAAAATTTTTATTTAGTTTTTAATTATGAAAATAATTCATAATAATAATTATTAATTTATTAAGAATAATAATTATTTTATTCTATTCTATTTTATTTTATTTTAATTTTATTGTATTTTTATATTATAATAAAATAACATAAGTAGATTTTATTCTTAGTTAGAAATTGATTATTATTATGATTGATTTCTTAATATTATTATTACTATTATTATAAGATTAAATAAAATAACCCTAAATTTTAATTTTAATAATTATTATAAGACCTAATCTTAATATCTATTTTAATTCATATGAATATCTACAAAAAAAAAAGAACCTACCTCATTACCTGGGAAGTTTTTGGAGGTTCTAACCTTTTGATTAAGGAGAGACAACTACCACTGATCTCGATACCATTGTCCCGATTGAGATTCTGCGGGTGTTTTATAATCTCAAGAGCCTCCCTAATCTTCCTTCTTTGATGTTTCTCTTCCCTTGCGATGATTGAGGCGTTTTCCAAACAAACCTGATGTTTTGTTTTTGAGGAATGCTCTGCAAGTGCTGAAGTACGAGATCTTCCATTCTTGATATCAGCTCCATGCTCTTTTAGTGTTTTCTGCAAAGAACGACCTATTTCACCAATGTAACTTCTGCCACAAGAACAGTGAATTTTGTAAACTCCCTTGAGCTATTGTCTATCAATATCATCTTTTACAGACCTCATACCCTGCTTAATTGTTCCAGGTGCTGAGAACTAAGTGACTATGTTTTTCCTTCTTAGGATTTTTACAATCTTATATGTTACTCCTTGGATATATGGTAGGAAAACTCTACCACATTGGTTAAGGTCTTGGGCCTTAGGTATTTTACATAGCACCCTCCTTTCCGCTCTCTCTAAGGCTATCTTAATTTCCTTACCTTTGTAGCCTATACTCTTAAACGCTGAAGATAAATGTTCTTTCTCTTCCCTAATATGTTTAGAGTCAGAGATTCGAAAGGCCCTAATGGCAAGAGTGTTAAGCACGCCGAACTTTTGGGATGGATGGTGGTAGGAGTCAGCTTGGAGGTAGCTTTCTGTGTGAGTGGATTTCCTAAAGACCTTATGTCCTAAAGAGTTGTCCATTTTTCTAATGATAAGAATGTCCAAGAATGGGATGCTATTGTTTTCCTCTAGCTCCATAGTAAATTTTATTTCGGGAGAAATAGAGTTCAGATGTGTAAAAAACTTGTTAAGTTCTTCCCTACCGTGGGTCCATTTTAGGTTGGTATCATCCACGAATCGTTTCCACCAAGCTAGCTTCAAAGGGTATGATTCAAGGGCCTTCTTTTCAAAGTATTCGATGCATAATTTGGCCACATAGTTCTAGTTTGTTGAATCAATATGTTACATTAGTTAGCATCATTGAAGGCTAGAGTTGCATTGTCACTTGCATTGGGAAAGAAATGAATTCTCTTTACTAGTGAAAGGGCTACTTGAAGTGCATTTGATAGGAAAATTAGGAATTGGAAAGAGTTTTTTTCATCATTTTGATTTCAAAAGGCGAAATAGTGAAAAAATCATTTTTCTTTCAATTGCTTGTTTTGTTGCATTTGAGTGTTTTTTCTACTCTCAATAGTGTAGACAATTCATCGAATTGAAGGGGTCTTGTCTCATTTAGCTGCATATAGGTGTTTTTAAGTCACATCAATAAGGCCTGAAAAATGAGACAAAATTTCAAGATAAACTCTAAAATGTACTCAATTAACCTAAGCGTATTTGAAATCTAATGATCACATTTTAGAAGGTCTAGGCTAGAGACATTATCTGACGTCTTAAATCCTAGCAGTTGTCATTCGCTTCGACACTAGACAATGCTAGTATGGAATTTTTCTCCCCATACCGTCAAGCATATAAAGGGATACCTCACTAGGTTGCAATCCTTTATCCATAAGAAGCTGAGTCTGCCACCTTGTAAGTGTGATTCACCAAACACAACATTCGGCGTGATTGCCTGCTTGTACTTCTCAGTTCGTTGGGAGGTATTCTACAATTCATGGTTACCTGGTAATCCTTTTCACCTAGATCATCCTAAGTAGTAATTTTGATCTTTTTGACTCCCTAAATATAAAATATCACCTAAGCACTTGTCCTTTCAAGCTCGTTTCAAACCAAAAGTGATAGAGTCACCTTCGCTTCTTTCTCAACTCTTAAAACATCAAAGAGCACCAGTTTGTTTTTGTGTCTTAAAAAATTGCTACCCATGATCTTATAACATCCCTATTAGTCTTTTCTATACCATATCGTGAGTATACCTTTAAATACATTTTAAATCCCTTGAAATCAACCTCTCTTCTGGTTATTTGAGACAAAATCATTATGGTTGAACCAACTGGTTCACCTAGTTTCTCTTCCTCTCCTCTGTCTAAAAGATTGTATGAGGAGCCTTTTCTTGAATTTCCATAGTCGATTGAGGACCAAGGTGTTGAGCTTGGAATTGTTTTGAGCATTCAACCTTTGTCACCTCATCTTCCCCCTTCAGATACAGGGTCACTTTTTGACATTGGCCTGGAATCTATAGATAATCCTATCCAGACTTTGGAGATTCCACTGACTTCTAAAGGTCAGCTTGGACTGGTTGTTTATCCTCCGAATCTTTTGTTCGATTCTATTATGATATCACTACAACATCCCTACAGTTCGTATGATCAGCCGAGTATTCCTTTGGAATTATCCCCTCAAACATCTTCGGTAGTCCATTGTCATCTATTTTCACCCATGGAATCAGAAGGCGAAATCCCAGTCTCCTCTCTAGATCACTCGGAGGTTTCCACTCCATGCATAGTTGAGGAGAAGGAATATACTTTCCCTCCTGAATATTTCCATTATACGGAAAGCATTCCAACTAGTGTTTATCCTGAGTTACCACGTAATTACGTGACTTTAGCTCAGTTGATTTCAGGCATGCCCACTACCTCATCATTGTATCACAACCCTATTTTGGCATCTAGCAATATGCCTACCACAGGTTCATTCATTCAGAACCTAACTTCCAAACAGATGGTGATTTCTACAATTACTTTAGTCCCGGTGCAACCCACAATTCCCAATCCTCTTTTTTCATCGGTCCAAGTAACCCGACCGATTCAACTGACGATCTCAAGTCATGTCGCTGTCAGTTCTTCGATCCCTCCAGTAAGTGGGAAGGTTATCCCATCGCCTAAGGGGTAGAGTCTGAATATTTCTATGATGTCTGGCACAACCAATGTGATTGGCTCACAACCTCACATGGTTGCGATGAACCAACCCTATTTGGGTAACATTTCAAATCCTATTGGTCCTGCCGGATCAAGTAATGTCCAGTACCAACAACCCAATGTTGGTCGGTCTAGGTCAAGTCACGTCTAGTACCAGGAGCCCAATATGGCTCAAGGTCAGTACCAACTTCCTTATGTTCCATATGGTTCACAATCAATGGTTAATTTGCCATACATCCCTTAACCTAGACCTTATTTCCAGCATAGTCCATCCGCTGCGCCTGGTGGGTATGGCCAAATATAGTTCGGGAACTTTCAAGCTGTCATTTTGGGAACTATTCAAGTACCTTTGCAGCAACAAGGAAAACTCCTATAGCAGCAAGGGCAACCTTCATTGCAGGAAGGGCCATCCATGTAGCAACAAGGGAAACCTTTGTTGTATCAAGGGTCATCCATGCAGCAGCAAGGGCAACCTTCATTGCAGCAAGGGCCATCCATGTAGCAGCAAGGCTAGATGATGCCGCAGCAAGGACAATTGCAACAACCATAAGGGCAACCCTCATAACAGTTGCAACAAAGCATGTTGCCTCAAATGCAGTATGCGCCGCAATCCTCCCAGCCTATGCCTTCGCAAGGTCAACCTCTATAGCCCCAGGGACATCCTTTTTAGCCGCAAGGTCAAACCTTGTAGCAATAAGGTCAACCTAGGCAGCAAAAACCCTTATACTCATATCAAAAGGGTCAACCCTTACAAGGGCAAGGCGAAGGTCAAGTCCTACAGCAACATGCACAAAATCCCTATGTCCAAGGGCAACAAGTTCAACCTCCTTTTGTCCAAGGACAGCAAGTCCAAAATCCTTATGTCCAAGGGCAATAAGTGCAGAATCCTTACGTCCAAAGGCAGCAGGTCCAAAACCCTTATGCTCAGGGACGTCAGGTGCAAAATCGATATGTCCAAGGCCAGCAGGCTCGAAAACCTTTTAACCCATATGTTGCTTATAAGTAACCTCTTGCCGGATAGTTTTAAGGCTTTCAAGGTCAGAATCCTCCCTATGGGAAAGGTAACCTACAGTGGAGGAAAAATCAAATGCCTTATGGACAAAATCCTTCACTTTGGGGGAAAAATCCTTACCAAAAAGGATGGCCCCCACCAGTTGGGTCCTGTTATCGACCTCAAATGCCTTTCAATACCCAATTACCCTTCTTGGTTACACTGGAATTTCCAGATGTGTCTTGACTCAAGAATGACCCAATTCTTCATTCGCCATACTGGCCTCCAGTTCCTTCCAATATTCTGAGCGATTGTCCAAATTTTGAAGGAAACGCGAAAGAGGATCCTTAAGCCCACATGATGACATATCACCTCTGGTGCTCCTCGAGTTGCTAGGTTGAAGATTCCATTCATATTCACCTTTTCCAATGAAATCTTATAGGGGATGCAACCAAATGGTATATTGAGCTACCTCGAAATACCTATCATGAATTTAACACTCTCGCCATGGCCTTTCTCACACATTTCCAATTGTCGGATCACTATGAAACTAGCACCCATCTGTTAACATCGCTCAAGCAAGACATTATGACTCACATCTCTAATCACATCCATGAATGGAGATGTAGGCATCGCCTGATTAAGTTTGAAATTGTTGATCAGTTGTTGATCAAGTGGTTCACCAAATCATTTGTCAACAAAATTGCTAAGGACATTGCTATGGGTGGATGCATCATTGAGGAACAAGCCATCGCGTGTGCCCAGTATCTAGACCTTGTTTATTCGTAGTTCAACACATTATATGATGTGTTACTTGATGCACCTAGACCATCATCTGATTTGACGACATCTAAGTCTCAGGCTACCGCTCCTGTTGATGGAGAAATTGGTTTAGTGACTTAGACCCCTGCAAAGTCTTCTTCCAAATAGAAGTTGGTCTCAAACACTGCTCCCAATGATTCCTCTCGTAATTCGTCTGGCCCTGGTAAAACATCAGAGGTTCATGCTATCCAGTATACTGCAATGGATAAATCCTCTAAAGGTAAGAAGAAAGGCAAAGGCAAGGGTAAATTCAATGCCCCAAAACATGGTCCTCCCAAATTATCTGCTAGTGATGCTTCCCAATGGAAACCCAAGTATCCATGCCTCATCTGTAAGGAAGATCATTATACTAAGGATTGTCCTAAACCGTATGAAGTTAGTCATTTGCTCAAAGGGACCCCAACTGTCCTGAAAGATCCCTTTCCATCCCAGCAGACTCAAATGGTAGACCAACCTCAGTCATCCACTTCCTCGTGTTCACAAGTGTTCATGATGAGTACCCCAATCAACGTGGCTACTAGGTCAAAATATTATCAAAATCCTACCTTGTCGGCAGTGAAACGAAAGAAGGTACCCCTTCTTCTTCTGCCCCATCCAGTTTAGATCCTCTCCATATATAGCAACCTAATCTTGATTCTGCCATTTGACCACCTTCTCATGGTGTGCTTCGAAAGTCCTTGTACAATCCCAACACTTGAGTCACTCAACATTATAATATTGTTGAAGATTTGGCTCAAGCGCCATCAACTATGTCTGCTCTCGAGGTCCTTCAAAGTTGTCCTTCTCAATGGAAATAATTACTGTTGGCTATTAGGAGTATTGATCGGCTGACTCTAATCTCATCTGTTTTGACCTAAAAACCATGTTCTGCATTTACCTCATCAAATTCCCTTTCTCATTCAGGTAATCATAAATGAAAAAACCATTCATAGGACCGTCATCGATGAAGGTACTTCTACCTGCATCATGTTTGTCGCTTGTTGGAAGGCAATTGGTTCTCCTACTTTGAACCAGTCCGCTAACACTCTGGAAGCTTTTGATAGGCACAATTTGTGACCATTCGGTATCCTTCCCAACCTTTCCATTGCGTTAGACAGAAAGATAGTACATGTCGAAGTAGAGATCGTTGACGCTAATCTTAACTACAATCTTCTACTTGGACGGAGTTGGACCCATGCCATACATGTGGTAGCCTCCTCCCATTTCCATGTTATTCATTTTCCCCATCAATGGAAGATAGTCACAGTTGACCAACCATCCTTCTTTGACTCTTCCTCCTTGGATGGTAATGTTCCATGTCAAGCACACCACTACTCCTTATGAGAGTGTGGGTGCAAGACTTTTCAAAGATCTTGCCTTGATGGGCATATTTTTGCTCCCACCTCCTCATGTTGCCTCTGTCAACCTGATTTCGGTCAAGCCTAATCCTTGGGTCATTCCTTCACTGGATATTGTTGATACATGGGGCAAGGTTATGTCATTAAGTCCCGCCAAAATTGATGACATGGAAATTGTTTCGGCTTCACCTTTGGTATCCTCTAATCATCCTATTTTGAGAACATCTCTCGATGCGTATTCTCAATCTCGTGGCTTGGTTCTTTGGAATCTACTGATCCCTTAGCTGATACTTTTCTTTCTGACGAGAGTATCAGGGAAGTAATGTCTCTAGAGGAAGTACCTTGGAACGACACTCATCATCATTCCTATTTCTTGCTTAGCCAGGAGGTCATGTCTATGTGTCTTGAACAATTCTCTTCTCTGTCACCTATTGATATTTCGGTTTGTCCTAACATTGTCAAGGTCTTTCAACTGAAGGAACCTTTATCTCTTCATGGATTTAGGTTTTTTCTCCCTTGATTTTTTACCGATTTCCCATCATCGCAATGGGATTTTCATCTAACTCGTAACCCTCCCTCACCCAAGGGGCATGGGGGCACAACCTTATATGTGTTCTACTCCATTATTTGGCCAAGCCAATGCTTACTCATTGTGTCAATGGTAAAACTTTGGTTTTCATCTATGTTGATTGATTACCTCAGTCCGTGCATGGACTCTCTAAAAAAGTACTATGTTTAGGTCATCTTGCATGGTTACTTTTGTACAATAGTGTGTTATTCATTTTTTTACAGTGTGGTTTGGTGTGTTTTCTTGCAAGCAACCTTCCTTATTATTATATTTTTTCCTACTTTACAGATGTCAGTGTCTCCTTGCATCAGTTTCGCTAATGATGCCTCCTGTAGTACCCAGAATCTATCATTCGTGGCATGGGCCATTTATGACCCCCATGGTGAGTTAATTGATCTTCAAGATATGTCTAGGTCAAACAACTAATAACATCGTTGAGTATAGTGCGGTTATCAAATTTTTGTTAGAAGTTATCGCTCTTTGCATTCGTGAATTGGTTGTCAACCTTGATTCATAGCTTGTTGTCCTTCAACTCAACGGGCAATATTCTGTTAGAAACTCTCAGATATTGAGAATGTATCTATGTATTCATCTACTAGAGAGAAATTTTGATTACATCACATATCATCATATTCCTAGACACATGAATACATTAACAGATGCATTAGCTAATTATGTGCTCGATAGACATTTGCGAAACATGTAAAAACATTTGTACCATAGTAAGCAAGGAAGTACATCATATGTGTGTGTGTGTGTGTGTGCCGGAAATGTTTGTCATACATCAAAACCTCAAAAAATAGTATGTGTGGTTAAAATACATCAGTGGCTCGCAGGTCTTATACATTCGTGTCTTACAGGCCTCAAAAATGTGGAATGCTAGACCTATGCACTAAACATCATGATGCTCATGATAGCATGTAACTATTCGGACTACGTGAGTCAACAATCAGCAAATTTGATATGACACCCCCACTGTATGCCTCTATTACTAGCGTGGGACATCACCCATCCAGGCATACTCTGGGATCCCATGGGCCAAACCCTTGAGATTCTGTGAAATCTCCTTCTTGTTGTCGCTTCCCTCCTGATAAGGAGTGACATCGAAATGGGAGAAATGTGCCTGGCGATCAGGGACATCCCAAAAGGGTGCTCTGGTCCAACATCTACATTCATAAAATCAAAATATCATGAACACATATATCTCAAAAACAATAAAAAACATCAAAAATTAAAAAGTGTTTGTTTTTCACTTCCATCATCATAATCCTCCTCCTCTGGGAGCAGCATACCTAGATCTGAAGTTAATATTGCTATAAGGCCAATACTCCACTACAATCAACTATCTTCGTATCCATGAGAAAAAGGCAGGCTTATAGGACATCTGTTGGCCCCTAGTAATACCGGGAATCAACTCACTCCAATAGACCATCCGTGGGTCTCAAGGAATTGGCGGTTCCACCTCATCCAGTTGGTAGTGGAACAATGGATTCCGCCCCAGGAAGAAGGTCACTAGCACAGACTCGTAGCAAAATTGCTTCAGGTTTCCTGCCTTAGCTTTTGATAGCTAGCGTTTAATGTTGACTTTCATAGCTTTAGCCCAATTGAAGATAGAGGACATCGTGTAGTTGTAAGCATATTGAAACTTTGACTTGTTGGTCTCATGCAATGCTTGGGACCCAGCCACTCTATTGATGGTCAGTAGTAACACTCTCAACACAAGATCCCAAACAGTCATAATATTGATCTTGCCACTTTTTGATTTGAGAGATCCTAGGCAATGTTTGGCAAGTAGCATGGTCACAATTTCCCCAATCAACCTTCACCCATATATATTGATTGGCTCCCCTCTCTGGGATAGTCCTATGATGAATTAAATGTTTGAAGTTTCCAACTCCAGCTCTTGGTCACCAATGATGGAAATTTCTCGATTCACGTCCCAACAACTGATCATATACCACAGCAATTTAGGTTGAGCCTGTTAGGTTCCAATACCAATAGTAGTCATAATTTTTGAATGTCTGAGATTAAACCTGTAATATGCACATACATTTTCTTTCTGCAAATATTTTCCATATTCAAAAAATAAAAAAATGAAAAGAGTGTATGTCCTAAAAACAAAATCAAAGGACAAAAAGTATAAGAAGAGGTCCAAAAAAGTGAAAAATATGAACCCAAGAAAAAACAAAAGGCCATGAAAGTGTGCAAGTCAAGATGCCACTACTATTCACTTTTATGCATAATAATGATTGTGTGAAGCTTGTTATTCATTCCACAATCCATGGTAATCAAACTATTTAATCTTGATTATGTCATGCTTTAAATTTCATGTTGATAGTTAGAAAATAAAGTCTGACCAAACTGTTTAATTTTGGCAGGTCATTAGATAGGTAGAGTAAATAAAAGGAGCTCAACTATTCAATCTGAGCCCTTGGATGTAATAATGATAGATTTAGTTAGTTTACTATTGTAAAATGAAATAAAAAATTTTGATAAGGGTTTGCTAGCTCAAATGCACCTTAATAAAGAGAAGTGAAAATGGTAGGATGAGTAGATGGGTAAGTAGAAGAAAGGTTGCAGAAGTATGGTGATTGATTAGACAAAAGCATGTTTATCATCTTTCCATCATAAAAGTTCTATATAAAAATGGACAATCAAGCATAAAATTGGATGTCAAAGTCAATTAATTAACTTCCCTCATTCATTTCACATTTTTACTTAACTAATTTCCCACAATAAAGTTCAAAGTACCAAAACCTTTAAGTCAAAGAGGCTTAGAGCATTTCTCTGACTTCTGGAGGGACTGAACCCTTGGTTCAATGACTTATAGGCAATAAGTACTAAATACCCCTCATAAAAATTCATCCCCCTCTTCAGTTCATTCATTTTCCCTAATAATACTCCTTTCCTAAGGCTAAAATACTTTTACCTAGGCAATGTATTTACCCCCCCACATAAATCATTTTCATATAAAAAACCCACAAGAACACCTTATCCTAAGTATTTATGTTAATGTTGGAAAAGCATTACAAATTTTAAAAAAGAAAATTACTTAGGGCATGGTTCCCCTTTCTGCTCATTTTATTAATTACTAATTTTATTTATTAAATCCCGTAAATAAAAACCCTTTTTCCCCATATATATTTAACTCCCGCATATTAACTAGCCCTAAGTATTTATGTTAATGTTGGAAAAGCATTAAAACATTTAAAAAAAAAAATTACTTAGGGTATGGTGCCCCTTTCAACTCATTTTATTAATTACTAATTTTATTTATTAAATCCTCTAAATAAAAACCCCTTTTCCCCATATATATTTAACTCCCGCATATTAACTAGCCCTATACCCTAGTTTAAAATATAAACTATAATTTCACCCAAACCCCGAAAACCCTCTAACTAATCGATTTGCAATTAAGTTACATAATCCCCCATTTAAACTCGTCACTAATGATCCTAACACCTTAACCCTACTTTAATCCTTCATTAACTCAAAAAGTGCTGCACTTAAGCGCCGCCGGACACCCCACTACCCTCTGTGCAACTTCCAGTGAGTATATAGATGAAATCATCCTAGATTTCATGTCCATCTTCACTCCAGGACAACCTCCTGTTGTCATTTATGATTATGCCAAGTTTATAGCCGATAGGATGCATGACCAATTCCTTAGGATGAGTAATGAGCGAGTCTTCAAGTATTCCTCTATTTTGTATCACCTTTTTCTATACTACCAAGCAGATAAGTTCCCCTTTACTCTCCAGAAGCTTGACACAAAAGGTCACCCTAGATCAATATTTTTTTGGACTCCAATGATCCATAAATATCACTCCCCATATTCATAGACAGACTTCATAGACCTATTTGTACATCCCATTGTGACAATGCTGATAGGAAGCCCTCCTCCAAGAATCAATTTAGATATAAAGAAAATCTTGTAACTCTCAAAAATCTAAAGTAGGTGATTGGTACTTGCACCAAAACCACACTGAGATCAGGATTTATGGCTGTGAGCTGGCCCCTTACAAACTACCTAAATACCTCCCAATGAGGTTATTTTCTTTGGAGTAATGTAGGTAGATAATAAATTCAGATGAGGTAAACATTTTTAAAGCCAAAAAGAAAGCCTAGCTCAAGATCAAACACCAATTAGGTCCCTCTATTTGTAATAGCAGAGAAGCTGGAAAGGAGGCAGACCTAATCCTTGAAAGATTAAAACTAAAATAGAGCTTCATATGGAGATATGATCCCTTGGATTTCATCTGCAAAAGAAGGCAGAAAAACAATATGGCTCCCTATATTCATCATCTCATCCCTGAGATAGAAAAGTATGACAACCAATCGCAATGGATGGAAAACACTTTAGAGGTCAAGGATAGTACTAAAGTTGTTGTGGAAAACACATTAATTGACTTAGAGAACAACTTGATGAGGGTTCTTTCCTGCGGGTGCCAGAAGAATCATAGGTACCAGAAGAATCAGAAGTACTAGAATTGTCAGAGGTGCCAGATCAAATAGACATACTAGAGAAATCAGATAAACCAGAAACCACCATGAGTACCCCTCCAATTCTATAGACTCCTCTAAATGAGGAGAAAAGCCTCAAGAGAAACAGGGAAGGGGCCACTACTTCAAAAAGAGCAACATCACAAGCCTATGCAGAGACAAGCCAGGCTAAGAGACAAAGAGTGAATCTTGTCTCTGAACAGGAATATACAGAGGAGACAGCTGAGGTTACAAGCACAAAAAGAGATGGGAGTAGGCTTGCCACTCCATCTGGAGGCACTCTAGAACCTTCCACATCACACACTCAAATGTTGGAAAGGAAGAAAAGTGTTGAGGTATCCTCTTTTAGAATGCCAGCAGATAAAGACCAAGATATCAAGGAGAGATACAAAGAAATAAAGGCTAGAAATGAGAGGCTGAAATCCCAAACCTATGCACAGTATCTAAAGATGACCCCTACCAATCAAATAAGGCTTATGCCAGCCTTTGATGTTAAAGAGGGGAAATGCATATGACTTTCATCAAGCCAACCACTTGGTAGCCAAGAACAACATCAAATTTTAAGAAAATAGATTTTGAAGTACTGGCAAGGGATATTCATCCCATTGACCAGATTGAGCTGCATAAGCAAACAGGTGAGATGATTTATTCTACATTGACAGGGAAAGCCATAGTAGCCCACCAATTACAGAACTCTTTAAACAATATGTCAGCTCAGTTTCAGTTGGAGAAGGCCTCCTCATAGGCCAAAGATACAAGAATCAAGTCCTTAGAGGACTTAGTGATAGAATTGGGACATGATCCCAACGATGTGAAAGCAACAAAGTAGCTAATTAAAAATAAGAATAATGACATTTCTGCACTAAAGAAGCAACTAAAAATTCCCTAGCTGCATCACCCTCAAACAATGCAAGTCCTAGAATCACAACAAGGACATGAAGAACTTATGGACCTAGTCCTGAAACTAAATGATCAACTCAAGGAGACAGAGAAGGAGTTGGACACTTTAATTCAATCAAAGCAAAGTGACTTGGCCACAACTTCCAGAACTTTCATCCCACAATATCAACATCAATTCCTTCTACAATGGTAGCATCATTGGCACCTACAAATCCACCTACCATAGCACTGCCAATTACAACTAAGTCCACTACAACAGCAGGTACACCAACTGAGAAAACAGAAGAAATGGTAAAAGCTATGGAGGAGATGTCTATCCAAGCTACAAAGCTCAAAATATTAAAGGAGAAAGTGGTAAGTTTGGAAATTGATTGCAAACTTGCCCAAATTCAGCAAAGAGAAGAAACACAGAAAGCCCAAAGAATGGGTGAGGAAATCAAAGTCCTAGAGAAATATTTGACACTGCGAAAGCCACCAAGACAGACTAAAGAGATGCTATGGGCCAATATCATTAACTCTATCAATGATATTTTTCCATCAATCCAAATTATATTTGATAAAATAGAATTAGTGAAGATAACTACTGAAGCTATCCAGAAAGTAAGGGAAGAATTAGGAGATAAACGTGAGGATGCAAATCGACTCATCCGCCTCCTAAATAGTAAGAATAGATATGAGCTCCATGAACTTGGCATAGAGGATAGGACTGAAGCCATCCTAGAGATTAAAAAGGTTATTTCCAAAAGAAACATCATGCTCAATTTAGAAGAAAAGTTCCATAAGATGCAGGTAGCCGTTGACAGGTTTATGGCTAAATTTGAAATTTTGAGGGACAAAGGCCTTCCCAGTCCTATGGTCATCAATGAAAAAATCATGACCTAATTTGACTATAGTGATAGACTCAGGAGGTTGGCTAAGGAACAAGCCAGCTCTTCAGGCATTAAAGATCTGCCAACAGGCAAAGTATTATATGATACACTAGAGAACTTGTTTTTCCTAGAACATGAGGTGAAACATTTGTTTCTCACCAAACCCAATTTTGAAAAATACACAGAGGCAGACAAAATTTACAAGAGAACGTTGAAAATGAGATTGCCTAAGACAGAATCGTGGGAGAAAATGACAGATTTACTATGAAAATTTTTTACATCAGAAAGTTACCATAGTAAATCTGAAGGCAGCCAAGTGAGACAAGTAAAAGACAGATCAACAGGATCAAAGGATAACAGAGTCAAAGAGTATCAGTAAAAGAACAAAGTAAAGAAGATTCCAGCATAGAAATACCACAACTATCAGCCAGCTTAAAGGGCTCCAACTCAGCAAAAACAACCAACAACACCATAATAAAAGGGACAGCACAAAGCAGTTTAACATCTATCTCTATTTTCATGCAAGAAGATATTCTTATTCCATAGATTAAGTCTCAAGTTGTTTTGAGATATTTTGTAAATATTTTTGTATAAATACTTCACATTTTGAAGTATGTAGTGTGGATTCCAAGACATTTCTATATACTTTTTCTCTCAAATCAAAATTCTATTGTATCAATGACTGGATTGGCTTGCTAGATCAAGGAATAAAGATCAGATATTTTACATGATTCTTCTATAAAGAGAAATACAAATAAGTATTATCTCATGTTTGTTGTGTTTTCTTATGTTTCTTCATAATCTGGTTTGTTTCTCTAAAATCTAAATATATAACAAGGAATGATATTTCAAAAATTTCTTGAATGCACTCTATCTTGGCTATTTTACATTCTGAATGTTTTCTCCTAAATTATCTTAGCTAGGGAATTCTTAACTACTCCTTAGCTTCCGTAGTTTCTCCTTTGGCTTATAGCAAAGGATTATTAATTGCCCTTTGTTCATGACCACCCTTTGTTCTTCATTCTGATCTCGGTCCAAGGATTCTTAAGTGCCCTTTCACCTTGGTTAGAATCATTTCATCCATTAGACCTAAAGATTTTCCTTTTGCTTTGCTAGCCTACCCTGTGAACATTCCCTTTAATGATCTAGTCCAGTTACGTTATCCATTGATTGACTCCATAGCCCAAGGGCTTGAAGACCTAGTTCTATCCATCTGCTCTAAGAATTCCACCACCAAACCTTCAATCCAAAATAAAACCCCATGTACACTAAGAACTAGCCTAAAATCCCATATAAAGAGAGAGCCCTCTCTAGACTTAGGTTGGCTAGATGCCTAAGCCTAAAAGATTGGTTTGTGGTTACCTCGAATGCTTCCTTCTTTTGATAGCTTCTACGGAAAACTTATGAGTGATAACAGAGCCCATAGACTTGGTGTAAGGAATAATTTGAGGACCCCACAGTTCCTCAAAGAATCCAAGCAATTTGGGTTAGCCATTGCTTGAGTGTCAATATCCTCATGCTCACGTTCCTTCCAATCCACCATTTTTCACGATTTTTTCCCTGCGAAAACCATATAAACAAGTCACAAATCATCTTTGGATAGAAAAATTTGGATTCAAACAGTCAAATTGAGAAAAAACATGAAAATTAGATATCATTTTGGGATTCAACTGCGTTAAGTAAGTCATTCAAGTATGACCATTTCCATGAAAATTATTTATTCACAATGTCGAGATGACCGTTTCAAAAATAGTGGCACCAACAGCATAGTTGGCAGTCTTAGCAACCCTCAATCAGCGCAATTTTGTGCCCGAAAATTGCACCGATCAAGGGTGAATATTTTTTGCAAAACCTCCTCATGAAATCCAAAAAATGGATAAAAACAGTTGAAATAAGTATGAAAATGGAGCTTAAGGTCTTGGCGCTTTCCTACAACTAACAGCTCGACGAATGACCTCCTAGATCTCTCGTAATCTGCTCTGGAAAAATTAGGGCACAAGTGGGTAAAAAGCTCATCACAAAGGTAAAATGGTAAATGGTAAAAAATAATTACTTTTTCCTCAGTTTATTCATTTTTTCATGAAATATTAGGGTTTTTGAGTATTTTTTACCTATTTTGCTTCAGAACTAGATAATGCATTCACCTTTTTGTGTAGTGCCCGGTGAAAGATTGTTGAGGATGGTACTAGAGTAATGTTTTAGCTGTTTTATTGACTCGTAAAACTCAAATGAAAATATTGCCGACTATTTTTCCCTTTTTGACTTGTAAAAGAGAATAAAATGGGGGGTCTGTCTTCAAGCTTTTTTTTTACTCTTTAAACATGAAAATGTTGCCGAGCTCTTATCATTTTGAAATTGTTAAAGGCTACGAAATGTCTTTAACCCAATATACGTTTACCACCTTTTTGGGCTGGGATGCATTATTTATGAAAAAGGTATTCCTTGATTGAAATGGTCAAGCAGTTCTCTCAAGTATCATTTTATACCTTTTCGGGCTCAGGATACTCAAATGTATGAAAAGGGACCATATGGAGTTTTCTTTTTCATGTCATTTTCAAACTCTTAAACATGAATAATATGTCAAGTTTCCCCTTTGTTGGAATCATTAAAACATTAAATGACATTGGATTCATCTCCATGACGAACGTGAGCTTCTCCTTCCTAGGGCTCATTAAAATTACTAGGTCGGATTTGTCCGAAGGATGAACTTATGAGGCAAGCATATGATATCCCCTTCAATTTTGCGATAAAAAATAATTTGGGTACCTGCCAGAAATGGTGGGGGAAAATTTGGAAATTCTATCAGTCATGTCAGTAGCTCACTCTTGAACATGACACTTTCTATTTCATTTCGGGTTGGGATATCCTCCTTTTTATTTGAACTTCTTGGGTTAGGCCACTCATTTTTGCCTTCCATTTGATCTCTTCCACATCGTCATGACCACCGATCCTATGGATCCAAAAGCTGCCAAACTCTAGAATCATGTTGCCAATATGTTCAAGAGTTAGTCCTTCTGTAATTACACCTACTCCTGATTCTCTGTATCATCTAAAATCATTTTCATCTCTTTGTCTTGTGTCGATGATGTGGGATACATCATGGCCCTCCTTTGACACGGTCGCTTCCTATCAACTTTAGCTCATTATCTGGGAAGTTGACCGAGAGACTCCCTTCCAGTACCTTAGAGCTTGCATGTCCTAATGGCAAGTTCTTCGCACTCAACGACAAGTTCACATCATTGGCTTTTTATTGGGTGATTTCACAGGTGTTTGACATGGGTTCCTTTATTCACAGTTCGTGAATTGTGTTGCTAGTACCTTGAGAGCCATTGTCATTATTGGTGGTTTCTCTCGTGCTTATTAACGGTTCACATCATTGACTAGTAATCGAGTAATTCCTAGCATGTTTGACTTCAAAACATTCATTCACATGTTAGGATTTGTATTTTGATCTAGTTGTTTGGAGTGCAAGACCCTAGGCTAATATTACACAAGTCTAGGTTGCGAGGCGATGTGACATGGTCATGTTGATATACATGTCTCTTTCAGATGGATGGCTACAACCATACCATTAGTTTTTATATGTGATCCTTCTCATTATTGGATGGTTGCGACCATACCTTGGTTTCGTTATGATCCTTTCTACTGGATGGTTGCGCCCATGCCTTGGATCCATTTACATGATCATTCTCTAGATGGCTACATCCATACCACAATTCATGTATCATTATTCAGAGTTTTTAGTGATGTATATGTATCTATGCTTGCTTGCAATTTTTCTAATGGTGGACTTTGGTTCCCCGCTTCCACTTGTAAATCATTTCACCCCTCACTCTAGTTCAACCTTCACGCTTTAGGGGGCATATGTTACACAACATTTTGTCACTATCCCTGTACTCCCCATATACGATCCTCGAGGACCTCTACAGTGTACCTGACATTCTTTCCCACCATAAAGAAACTCCCAGTGTGTCCCTCTTCATGAGTAGAATAATTCCCTTTTGCATCATTTCCCAAGAACATTCCTTCTATCCCAGTTTACAAGACGGACGCTACTAACCAATTTTCTCCTCGCACTAATTTACTAAGGTTAAAACTAGCCCTTGTGCCGTTCAGAGCGACTGATTCCTTTTCCAGTTGCATTGATCCTCTATGGAAGTTTTTTTAAATAAGGAGTTGAAGCTTCCATGTCTAGAAGATTTGTAATGGAAGTCTGGTAGATGGTTGGGCCGGATAGAGCCGAGGAAGTCAGTTTGAGATCCTTTCCCCTATTAGGATGGAACAAACTCAAGAGATAAGACCTTCTCCCATGATGAAAGGAACCATCTCCCATCCATCTAGGTTATATAAACCTCTCTTTTCCCAAGCAAAAGCTAGTTAGAGTTTTGGAGCAAGTTTGAATAATCAATAAGTCATCTATAGCTTGTAGCTTTCTAGTGTATGTTTGAGGGAGAATAGTGTGATTTTGGTTTGGTTTGAAACTAGAGGGAAAGAGGCCTTAAAAATTATATTTTTGGGGCTATCCATGAAGTGCTAGTAGAAGTGTGGGAACTTGGATACATCGGAGGAGACTAGCAATGTCAAGGCACTGGTTGTAATCTCCTTCTGATTTTTATAAATGCAACTATTGATTGATTTCCTACATGAAGTGTCATTTTACATCTTTATGTCTTAATGTTACTTGACCTATTAAATAGGCTGAATACAATATTGTATGCTATGACATTTTTTGTTGTTATTGTTTGCTTGTTTTAGGTATTCGAAAGAAGGAAACAGAAGATAGATGGAGTGAGGAAGGAGGATCATCACCAAGCAGAATATCATTCTAAGAGGTAGGCCCTCCTAATTGATTCTAGCTTAAGTGGATTTTCCATAGATGATTTTTTTGTGGCTAGACCCACTCTCTCGAGCTGGAGGAATTGTTTGTGTCTGCACTGAGAATTTACATGCACCACATGCTTCCACCATAGCATCATCCCAGTAGTCCCCTATCTTCGCAAACTTTGGCTTCACCTCTATTAAAATGTTCACTTGTCGATTTTCAATGGCGTGGTGATATCTAGATTCTTTATCTGCGGCCCCTCAACTTTGTGGTGACCTTCTGCCTCTGGGATATTAATTATCCTTAGATCCTTGTCTTCTTCTTCAGCAGTCACATTGTAGCACTCCAGTGTATGGCACAACTTAGCGGTCTAATCCGGTTGAATTAAATACAAAGGATCCTGCGGTATTCTGAAGATCACTACCTTGACCTCCTGTAGTGCTTCATCAATGCACTCGAATCTGTCCTCAAAGCTAAATTTCATCAAGAATCCTTGTCTCAAAATATCCCATTCATCTGTGCCATGGTGGAGCTCTATTTCCAAGTACCAATTCATGGGTATTGTGTCCAAAGTGTGACAGAACAAATGCACCCACTCCGGTTACGGTTCTGCTCCATAAGCATTAGTCCATTTTTCTAATTGATCACGTGGATCATTCCTCCCATCGTATTTATCAATCAATCGCACCTTTGGGCGACCAAACCACACCCTCATCATTCTTTTGTATTTGCGCCAGTCTTTAAAACTGTTGTTATGCATACCCCACCATCTTGCGGGCGTAGCGCGTAGCACCAAATCCAAGGCTTGGAAGTGATGCTTCTTTGGCACTTCCCTTTAAAATACATCCAAAAATTTATCAACACCAGTCAAACCATCATAGTAAGGAAAACTTCTTACCTCTGACAATACACAATGCAACAATTTAGTCATCATGTTACAACGTAGCATAGATACTTTGTGTAATCGATTCTTCCAGTTTTCCAATTCCTCATCTGAATCTAATGTGCAGGAACTTTGACGGTCCCATGCAATAGGTCCATCAGCTATCAGATTCACCCATTCTTGATCTTGTGTTGTTATCTTATAAATATGGTCCAAATCATCATCACTTTCATAATCGCAGACCGGTTCAGTATAGCACGGTCCTTTTGCAAGGTCCAAGGGCACTACTACACAGAGTGATTTTCTTTCAAATGACATTTTCCACTTCTTCAAATTGATCACCCCATTCATGTCAATGGCCCAATCGATCCTAAGGAGCGTGGGGTAGGGATTGTTGTCATCCACAATCTCTATCACTTCAAAATCAGCCAACGCGCTCGTGCCTTCAATATCTATTGTTACCCCCTACAATATTCCCATGGGGATAATCTTTTGCTGATTCACCACCCTCAATTGAATAAGAGACCACTGTAGCACAAGTCTCCCCATTCTCTCCCATGTTTGTTTTGGAAAAACATTCGCATCTGACCCTAGATCTAGAATGAATTGATCCATATCATACTCTCTGATCTGTGGAGTGAGCCTCATCTCACGTCCTGTTCTTGCCTCCTGTTTACTAATTTTCCTAACCATGCGTGGTCCCTCAAGAGCATTTTATTTACCAACGCATCTATTGATCAATTCTTGTAATCCTTTCACAGCCTTGCTATCACATAGCAGCTTCATACATGTCTCCAAAAAGGTAGTAAGCATGGATGGGTTCATTTCTTCAGACTTCTTATCCTGACTTCCTAAGGTAGAAGCCTTAGAGAAGCTTTTCTTTTCTTCCATGAAGGTTTCTTTCGTGCACTTTAAATCAAAGCCAACCTCCTTCTCTGGAGCTTTGTGGACCCACTCACTTTCTTCGAGCTACATTCCCTTATCCTCGCCAATCGTCATTCCACTCTGTAGCAAGATATTCACATTAGGATCCTCTTCGTGGGGTTCAACCCTCATTATCTGCAGGTTCTGGGTGGGCTGCTGAGGTTGCGTCGCATTTTTGCACATCTTAGCTATTAATACAGGGTAGTGTTCTGTCATGTGGTAAAACTGAGTACAGTATCATCATGACAAGCGTGTCGGGTTCATACATCTCATGCATAGTGTCTTTTCCCCCCACAATTGTAGCAAATAACTTCTCCCCGACCCCTCGTAGGTCCTCCTCCTCCTCGACCTCATCTATGCCCATGATATCCTCCTCGCGCTCCCCTAGCACCTTGATCTAGAGGCCAAGTTTCTACCTGCACTAGATATGCGGGCATTCTATTCATCACTAACTCATAGCTACAGTAGTTACGCTCATCGTGACCCACTGATTTGCAAAAGTTGCAGAAGATCTATTCTAATGTCTGTACAAATTTCTGCAGCAAGTGACAATTGTCTGTCACATGTTTTCCAACTACCTGATAGATAGCACACCACAGCGAAGGCCTTGTACTTGGTCCTGCTTGAGCCTCTAGTGATAGAGGCATTGGCCCTCCTCCTATAACATAATTCATGAAGACAAGGAAATGATATTTATCATGCCCTTGAATCTTACATTTCAAACACCAAACTTCCTCGCATACCTCAAGTCGAGCCACTCTATCCTTTTTAAGACTTTGGAACTCTAGGCAAAGATTTTGCAACTCCACATGAATCTATTGAAATCCCAAAGCAACATCTTGAATCAGTGTCTCATGCAATCTCATCGCAATCTCTAGGGCTTCCACCTGGGTCCCAATCTTTTGCTATGATAAAGTAGCCTTTAGATGAGGCAAGAGTGAAGCCACAAACCATTTTTGGTGCTACCTGTCCATAAGATTCATGTTAGCTTCACAAATGTTGCATTTCAATCTTTGATCTAGCTCCTAGGGTGTCTCACTAGGCCTCATCATAATTTCCTTGAATCCAATAATTGATTGTGCTTCAGACCTGGGCCTACTGAATTCCTTATTCAGTGTAGTTTGAATGTCTGCTAATGCAGCTATCGGGTTATTAGTGCAGTACTTAATGTACCAAGTTAGAGTTCATTCCTGTAAAGCAGTAACCAATGCTACTTTATTAATTTGATCATCTATAATACTCTAAGCTTCCCATATCTCCTTCACAATGAACCAAAATTGGTCCAAGTCCTCATTTCCCAAGCCCTTGAAAATGGGAAACTTTATTGTATTCGCCATATTGAACGATGGTGGAGGTGGTGGCAGTGTGGGCGAAGGTGTATGCGGTAGAGGTGAAGATGGAGATGGTGTGGGTGGATGGGGTATTCGCGGGAACTCTCGCCTTATTAACCAGACAATGCTCTATGATGAAGCCCGTGCTACTTCTTCGTCGTCACTCAGAGGAGGTTCAATCAACAGGCTATATTCAAGGCATGTTCTTCCTCTATCCCTAAAGATATTTCCACTTCGCATAGCTCCAAACATCAAGGTAATTGCATAACCCTCTTTTTTCACAAGAGCATTTTAATCCAAGTATTCAAAGACCTTAAATACTTACCTCGTGGTACCTTGAAGAAGCACCGATTTGCTTCATTGTAGCTGATCGAGGTATCGACCGTGAATTTTGTCACAGATCCTCCTATGATTTGATCAAGCTAGTGATCAACAACTCATGTGATCTTATCTTTAGAGGCTTCCAATCTCCGCACTAACTTTAGGGTCCACATTATCGAACCGTCAAGCTTCCACCTTCCTTGGTCATCTCGCAATTTTGCGATCCACTCATATAGCTCGATTGGGAAGGAACATAAGAAACCTTCATGTACCTCTATGTACAAATACCTATCCAACCACTATTCTTTCATCAATCACAGATTCATGTTCTCTTGCGCTGTGAATTCATAGATATTTCTATCCAACCAATCCTCAATTTCTTTCTTAGTTGGATTCCAGTGATACGACATCACACATCTCTTTATGTAGATCCTGCTCCTGGAAATAGAACCATTTGTTGGCTTGGGGGGTTCTGACCCATGTTCAGAGTTAAGTTTAGCCAAACAAATCCCTACACAACTGGCCCTTTAGACATCAACCCACGAAGCACGCGCCGAAGTCTCACCCGAAGCAATATGGGGGGACGTTGGAACCAAGTTTCTGCACCCATAGATGGTTGTGATGTTGTTTTATGCCCAAAACCTTCCTTCGTGCAGATCGATAAGCCTTTTAGGGCTTATCAATCTACTTCTCTTATTCAACCTCTAGACCTTCACAAAGTTCTACGACTATCTTTCACGGACCCTGAACAAGTGAATTGACTACTTACACGCCTCTATAATTACTCCTACTCCTGTATTTACCCAGATTGGCTTAAGTGTATAATAACTTGAACATGCATTAAGATATTCTTCGCATAAACAGATGTTATTATTGGCATTCATATAACAATGTAAATCATGCAGAATAGCGCATCAGTACATTATTAAATCATACATCCATCATAACATAAACGCTTTCGTTCATAACATAAGTAAATGGACAAAACATAAATATTTCCATAATAATCTCTTTATTTATACTTCAGTTCTTCTTAATGACTCAATACTACCCTGCGCACTTGACTGCAAGGGTTCGCACTCAGTTGCGAACTCTACTCTAGGCCTCTGCGCACACAACTGCAAAGCCTTTCTTCTATTTTACGACTCTTCACTCTTTCTACTAATGACCCATTACATTCCTTCTTCCTCAATGAACTACTATTAACTACCTTATACTCTCTAAGACTTTCCTTTTTATACAATCCCATGGTCTGCGGACCATGGGTAGATCTACTAAAGCCAACACAATTTACATAAACGAAGGGTAAAACCCTTTATGACACTTTACCATCTACATGCTCCACAACCACAACTTGTGGAGACTTTACACTTTTCATAACAAAACTTGGGCTTTTTGCCCCAAAACTTTGGCTTTTGCCCCAAAAATGATTGTAGGGGACCCTGTCCCAACATCATTCCCACTATACTTCTCAGTCATTCTTGTATTAGCATGCCCAAGCTGTAACTTCATCATTTTCCTATAATCCCTCCATCCATCAAAACTTTCCTTATGCATACCCCACCATCGTGCAGGGGTAGTGTGCAGCGCCAACTCCAATGCTTGAAAATGATGGTATTCAAGGATTTCAAGCTCAAATTCATATAAAAACATATATACATCAGTTAGACCATCATAATAAGGTAGCTTTCTTACCTCCAATGAAACACAGCGTAGTGACTTCGTCATCATATTGCATCGCAATGTAGATACTTCATGTAAGTGGTTTTTCCAATGCTCTAATTCCTCATATGATTCAAAAATTCATGAACTCTATCAATCCTATGTAATCCATCCATTTGTCGTTGTATTGATACAATCCTAATCTCGCATTGTTATCTTTTATATTTGATCCATCTTGCTGTCACTTTTCACATAATCATAGACAATTCAGTATAGCGTGCTTCTTCCACAGGATCCATGGCACTACGACCCTAAGTGAATTATTTTCAAAGGTGATTTCCCCTTCTTCAAATTAATAACCCCATTCATATCAATAGCCCAGTCGATTCCCAAGAGTGCGGAGTAGTGATTACTTACATAGAATATTTCTATAACTTCGAATTCTGCTAATGCACTCACACCTTCAATATCAACCGTCACTCCATACAATCATCCCATGGGGATGATTTTATGTTGGTTCTCTATTTGGAGTTGAATCAGAGACCACTGCAGTGCAAGTCTCCCCATCCTTTCCCATGTCTATTTCAGAAGAACATTCGCATCGGAACCCAGATCCAAAATTACCTAGTCCATTTCATAGTCACCTATCTACGTTTTTAGACACATCTCACATCCTGTTCATGCCTTATGCTTACCAATCTTTCTTACCACATAATGTTCATCATGGATGTTTTCTTTATTGACGCATTTGTTTATTGATTCTTCCAATCCTTCCACGACCTTTCTGTTGTGTAGTAAGTTCATGCAGGTCTTCAAAAGAATAGTGAGTATGGAAGGATCAACCTCTTGTGTTTCATTGGTCTCTGGTATCTTTTCCTGGCTTCCTAAGGTGGATGCCCCGACGAAGTTCTTCTTTGCTTCCATGAATGTTTCCTTAGCACAATTAAGGTCAAAGGTGGCTTCTTTCTCAAGAGCTTTGTAGACCCATCCTTCTTCCTCAGGTTTCTTACCCCTATCTGTGTCGATTTTCATACCATTTCTTAGTACAATATTAATGCTCTAATCTTCCTTGCGGGGCTCAGCCCTCATCATTTTTAATTTCTACGTAGACTACTATTGGCTTAGTGGGTCCTGATCCAGGTTGAGAGTTAGTTGCGCCAAACAAATCCCTACACTACTTGCCCTTTCGGCATCAATCCATGGAGCATGGACTGAGGTCTCACCCGAAGCAATATGGGGGGATGTTGGAACCAAGTTTCTGCACCCAGAGATCAATGTGATGTTTTTTTATGCCCTAAATATACCTTCGCATAGACCGATAATCCCTTATGTTTTATCGATGTAACTTCCTCTAACTAGCTTCTAGACCTTCGTGAAGGTCTACAACTGGCTTTTGCAAACCTTGAATAGGTTAATTAACTACTTATGTGCATAAGAGATTATTCTTAACCCAGTAATTACTCAAATATGCTTAAGTGTTGGATAACTTTAACATACAATGATATAATCTTCGTGTAAATACTTAGCATCAATTTCATTCATATAATAGTATAGATAAGGTAAAATCGCACATAAATACATCAGTATTTCATAAACCCATCATTCATCACAACATAAAGTGCATTCATACATAACATAAGTAAATAGGTAAAACACAAGGATTTCTGTAATAATCTTCTTTATTAAGACTCCATTCAACTTACAGACTCAAGACTTCCCTGTGCACTTAGCTACAGGGGTTTGCCCACTCAACTGTGGACTCTACTCTAGGCCTCTATGCACACAGTTGCAGAGGCTTTCTTCCTACTCTTTTGCACTAACTCTCTAGACTCCTCCCATAGACAAACTTCATTACTTCTCTACTACTACCTTAGACTCTCTAATACACACCTATTTATACAATTCCATGGTCCGCGAACCATGGGTAGATCTTCAAAAGCCGACTTAACTTAGATAAAGAAGGGTAAAACCATTTTTGACTCTTTAAATATCTATGTGCTCCGCAACCCCAATTTTCGGAGACTTTACATTTTATAGAACAAAACTTGGGCTTTTTGCCCCCAAACTTAGGTTTTTTCCCAAAAATTAACCCAGGGGACCCCATCCCTATAGAGCTATAAAAATGGTCTCTTTCACCTCTAGTTACCTCACATTAGAATGTCAATCCAGGAACGTCTTGCTATTTCAAAAGAGTGTCTCAGTCTGAGGCTTAGCACTTGTCAGAGTAATGCTCGTAGTACAACTACTTAAAGGCTACAAAAGTAAATGGCTGCATGTCTACAACTCAACTACTTCAAAAGGCTAAATCACACCAAGCATTGCATCAGTCGAAGGTTCGGTAGCAATAACCCATCCATTTCATAACTGATGAGAACAAATTCGAGGTCTGGGAGCTAGGTAGCAGATGCTGGGGCTCACTACAGCCTGAGATCGTCCTTGATGAATATAAATGAAACAGAAAGTAAAGGAAATAGCGATGAAATAGAACAGCACATCAGCCAAGGGTTTAATAGCAATAACCCATCCCTTTCATAGCTAATGGGAGCAGATCAGAGGTCTAGGAGCCAAATAGAAGATGCTGATACTCACTACAGCCTGAGTCTGTCCTTAAGAAATGGCAAGTAAATGAAACAACAAATCAACAATCTTGAAATAGACCAACAATTGAAATGGAACAACGATTCAGAAATGGAACAACAACTGGAATAAGAAATAACCAAGTTCATCAAGCTGCGATTCTATCTAACCACTCCAATCAAAACATCAATCCTGCAGTCTCAAAAGATATACACATTCTATAGAACAATACTACCAATTCCAACCCTAGAAACACAACGTGCTCAATCTAATTCTGTTATTGATCTGAATAAATGCATGCAATTGCATCTCAAGATATAAACAATAACATTCAATAATCATCTGAAATCAGACTTCTCAAGATAACTTGTCATAATGCTAAAACACAATCACAATGAACTCTGTACTGGAGTGATAATATCCTGTAGAGATTAATCAACACTTTAATGAATTGGTAACATAATACAGTGTCAATATAAGACTTCAATTTGCAGGAACATTAAACAAGTTAAACATAACAGAGCATGTAATATAACGTTCATAAAACACAACAGATTACCAGATTACGCCTATGAACAAACCACACAGACACCACGCGTAATGGTACAAGAGCAAGTGTCCTCCAGGGCCGGGCCCTTAGCCTCCAGGGGTACACCACTTAAAATTGATCCAGGATCAAAGATAAAAGAGTAACCAAGTTTGTATTAATGCATGAAATAAACTTACAGCAAAGCGAGTCTTAACAGGACATAAAGATCATAGTCTTGATCTGTTAAAAAGGAATTACAACAGAACCTCCCCTATAGCCAACAATGCTATCTCTTATATAAGGATGATGACGGAGATATCTAGATACAGAAAATAGATAAAATAGTGATCCCTCAGGATCTAAGATCCTGAGGGATTCGCAGAATCATTAACCCTGAGTCACTTCTTTCCTTTTCTGCTCCGAGCTGGTATCTCCACTTCCTTTTCTGGGTTGGTCCGTTTTGATCTGGTCTGTTTGCGGTTTCCCGTCAAAGGGACAGCAGTTAGCTCCTCTTCGTCTTTCCCTTTGAGATGGATAATTTCTGCTTTTCCTCCTTCCTGCACGTAAGAACGACAATTATCAGTTTTTCCTATTAACCTCACGTGTTTCGTTATTATCTAAGTTTAAAATGCAGAAAGGCTTATATATCCTAATGAAAAAGATACTGAAATAACCATCAAAACATACCTTCTTTGAGACTCTACACACCCCCCAGATTACCCTTTTTCATGGCCTCATGAAAACATTGTAGTTGATATGCAATGCAGTGAGTGAGTAAGCTAGAGATGGAATCTCATGTGAGGGTCTACAGCCATGATGCGAAACTAAATAATCAAAGAAGTGGTCTGTCTGACCCTCAGGCATCTCATATAGGGCTTGGTATCCGGGTGTTGGATGCCAAATGATTGGACTCCGGAACCTATATCCTAACCAGGATGGCCCTGCTCTCAAAAAAATTTCGCCATAGAGGGGAAAACGGCTAGTAGCAAGTCTAAAGTTCTCATATTTAAATGGTTCTCTGAACTGAATATTCGGATTAGATACTTGATATCGAAATTTAGCTTCATCAATGGCAGGGTCCTTAATAGAGGAAAAGTATTCAAGTCCCTGCCGAATGATTGCGTCATGCATGGGTCCTAGCGCTCCAATCACTCCTGGAGCCCTCATAAGGTTTCTATGACTCCTCCATAACTGCGCTGGATCCCTAGGCTCGACTCTTACCCAAAGATCTAATCTGTTCTCTTGTTTTTGAAAAGCATTATAAGCTTTAAGCCATTTAATTTGATTAACTACAAATGAGATAAATGCTTGCAATTGAATGTCCCCAAAAAAAGGGCCTGGGTTCAATTCAGTCTCTTGTTCTAGTATAAAGTTATGCAAGTAAAATTCACATAATAATCTCTGCACTTTCACCCCGTAATGTTTACAACAGTTTATGAAATCATCCATAGTGTTAATCTGTATAGGAGCACCTGCTTTGACAACCTTTATTTTCAATTGTAAATACCTCTCCATTAAAAATAGGGCATAATTTTTGGCAGGGGATCTACATGCTAGAACGTCATTATATAAAGAACACAAGGTATCCATTTGTTTGATAACTACATCTAATCTACGGGTTACCTTGGCAACTTTCTCTTGTTCCCTTCGCCATCCTTCGAAAGCTTGGCTTTCAGATAAGTTGACTTTCCTTAGCTTCTGTTGTAATTCTTCATATTTTTCTTGGGGGACCATTTGCTCCCTGAGCTTTTCTGCTTCTTACTGGGCCTGCTTCAAATGTTTGTGGAGGGTTTTTGTTTTCAGGTCCTTCTTCCATGCATCCGTGGAGGCCGGGAGCTTTACTTTAACTTTCTTATTACGCTGCTTCGAGTTCAGAGCCCTTATTACTCCCAATGGTGGTGCCTCCGTCTGAACCATCTTATCATCCTTTTCAATTTTAACACGAATTCCAGCCCATTGTTGTTCCTTTTCAAATGGAACAGCAGTTTGCTTTTCAGCTTCATTTGGAACAACAGTTTGGCTTCTGTCAGGGTTTTGAGCAGTGGGACGACTTCTGGTCCTCTGCCTCCTGCCCTTAAGGGGCCTTACTGGTGTGGTTAGACCTTTTCTTCTTGAAGTCCCCTTCACCCTTTGCCTATCTTTTAGAATCCTAATCTGCTGGTGAAGCTGGGCTATTATGTTCAATAATGTCCGCTTTTCCCTTTGTAATTCCCTTATTTCCATCATCTCTTCCGAAGGAACAGCAGGCTGTTCGCTGCGGTTTGGATTGTGGCTAGCTTCCTGATTTTCTTCCTGAGGTAACTGTTCCGGGGTAAGAACCTTAATTGGATCCGTTATTTCTTGGGCTGATTCCTCTTCTGTCCTTATTTCCTCCGGACTTTCCTCTGGTGGCTTCTGACTACGAACAGGTTGTTCTTGCTCAACATTTTCTAATATCTTTTCATTATGAACGGGCGAGTTTTCTATTTCTGCCTCTTCTTTATGCAATTCCTCGGGTGCATCTTTCTCCTGGGTTTTCTCTTCGGCATGGAGGTTTGATGGACTCAGGGGTTGGCCATATTCGCCCATATTGGCCAAAATGTCGGCCAATTCATCTTCCCTTAACGGGTCTTGTAATGGGCTCCCTTCCTGCTGTTCCATTCCTTCCTCCTGCTCGAACTGCTCAACTTCTTTCTTTTCGTCTCCTTTTTCTTCAGTCTGCTCATCTTGTTCTTCTTTTCTCCCTGCAGATTGCTCTGGCTCCTCCTTTCCTTCTTCTGTTTCTGCCTCTATAGACTGCTCTTCTCCCTCGACATCTTCTTCTTCCGTTTCTGTTTCTGCAGACTGTTCTTCTTCCTCGGCGTCTTCTTCTTCCGCTTCTGTTTCTGTAGACTGCTCATCTTCATTTTCTATTGCTTGGCTCGTGCTTGCCTGGGGCTTCTCCAGCCCTCCTTGTAGCCCTGCGAGCCTTGCTGACTTTCTACGCTTTTCTGGTTGTTCGGGTGTACTAGCATCATGTTTCCGCTTTTCGGGTCATTTTTCAGATTGTTTTTCAGGTTGCACTTCTGTGCAAGTGTCCTGTTTTCGTTTCTCTGAACGTTGGGGTGTGTTATCAACTCGTTTTCATTTTTTCGGACGTCTAGATGTGGCCGTCCCTTTATTGATAACAACAATTAGTTCTTCCCAGCTGCTCTGCTGCTGGGTGAGACTGTAATTTACTATCAAGCGAATTAATCCGTGGTGGCTAATAACTGATTCTACGTGTTGTGCCTTCTTCATACTTCGTGCGACATCATGCAATAGAGAATTCAACAATGCAGGCAAATTCACAGAACATTTTTGTTTTAAGACAACTAGGAGTTTAAGATGTCGTGGTCTTACCATGTCTTTTCTGCCTTCGCAAGTGATGTAGCTTTGGATGATTTTTGCCAATTCCACCCATGGCTCTCCTAGCGTTGCTGGTAGCACCCCCTTTCCTCAGATTGTCAACGTCTGGCCCTCGTCCTGAAAGATTTCCAAAATCTTTTGCAGCCTTTCCTTCTTTATTGTCCATACTGGTCCCGTGGCCGGTAGTCCCGTGACTCTTGCTATTATGTCGTTGGTGACTTCTATTCACCTTCCTCTTACTGTGGAGTATTCTTCCTGTAAGTTCTGTAAAAATTCTCTTGCTACTATTTCATTAGACTCCTTCGGGCGATTGAAATAGGTCAACCATCCTACACTTTTCAGGATTCTTCGGGCTGCAGACGAAACAGTTAATGTTTGCGGTTCTCAGCGGACTGACCTTCCTCCCATAGTTTCACTGCCAATCTTCAAAGGAACAACAGCTGTTTGTTGAAGTGCAGAGAAGCTAGTAGCGTATTCCTCGTTCAAATTTAAATGCAACAGCGTATGTAATGGAAATAGCTTCGAACGTCAGCTCATGAAGAAGAAAACAAAAATAGCAAAAGATCATACCGTTGAGCCATGTCGTGCTTGATGTTGAGTCTTGAAAATGTCATTCATTTCCATTACACTTTCACTATTATGTCCATTATATCACCTCCATTTCACTACTATATCACCACATTCATCCCACTTTCATTATCATTGGGCCACCTTTATGTTTTTCCAATCTTTATTATTTCTAAGCCTTTTAAGTGAATTTGTGGTTAAATATTAGAAAATAATGTGCATATGCTTATACCTAACAAATGGGTTGAGATTGTTGACATGTGTAGGTTGAAAGGAGGCTTCTAGAAGACTCTTATGTGGCACTCTAAGGCGAGATTCGAATTTGAGTGGAAAGAATCATGGGATCATGAGGATATGTGTCACATCTCCTAATTGTATTGTAACTCTAAGAAGACATGTGTCTTATCAGTTCCTATTTTGATTAGGACTCTAGAGGTAGAGGGAGAGATTCATGGATTCTCTTTAATGAGATGGCTTCTCATCTTTTTGTATAAATAGGAGATCTCTCTCCTTCATTTGGGAGCTTAGCTTATTAGTCTTTTAGCTTGTGAGTTATTTAGCTTGGAGTTTGTAATTCTTCCTTGATGGCTTTTGAAAGCTTTGGATAGCTTTGTTGTACTTTGTAATATTGAATAATTTGAATAAAGCTTTGATGTTCTCAACATTGAAGGAGATGTGAAGTAGATTTCATGGAGCATATTAGAATGTAAGGTAGAGTAGATTTCATTTTGTAATTTTGCTTTGATTTCATTATGTCATTTAATTGCTTTCAAGTTTGATACATTAGATTTTTCATTCATGCAATTTTAATTCATGCAAGTGTGTTCAACCGGTTGATTGTAGGTTAGTAATGCACATAGCTTTTTAATGACTAATGACATGACAGAATCATCTTGTCCTTCTGCTGATTTAATTTTTTTGAGTTCTAATTCTAGCATTGTTATTTCAATCCGTTTTGTTTTGCTCATTTACTTTCCTGCAATTTAGATATCATATTGCTTAACTTGTTCATGATTGCTTCCCATAAGGTAGATTGAGCTGAAGGGTAAAGGATCAGAAGAGTTGAAGTAGTGTGATAAATTAGTTGCTTTGCTTTCAGTCTTTGAGTTGCTTTAAGTTCAGTTTTTACTTTCTTTTCCATACAGCAGCAAGGATACTGGGTTTCATAGTCACTAGCTCATTGATTGGTTGTTGCATTCCATTTTGATTGAAGTAGCTGCATATTTACACTTTTGTTCAAGTACTAATTCCACCAATAACATGTTTTGAGATCTTTTGAAGTGCTAAAGTTTTGGAAGTTACCATTTAGGCCTTAGGCCTTGTCTTGAAATCTCTATCCATACTTGTCCTTTAAAAGTATTCTTAAGACCTTAGAATAGGATTTCCATTTGCATTAGACACTTTAGGAAACCAACAAAAACAAAACCCCAAAACAAAATAAAATCTATAAAACAACGAAGTAAGAAAAAGGTTAACGAAACACATATGGTGCACCACACTTCATCAGTTTACGATACCCGGATTGATAATTTATGTAGAGCAATTTAAGACGTTAAATTGACTAGACATTTTGGCGCCGTTGCCGGGGAAGTGTAATTAGGAGACCTTATTTCTTACATCTGAATTTTTTTTTTAATAATTCTTGAGTATGCTCTCCTCCTGCACTTTGTGTGATCTGGAGGATCAGAAAAAGGATTGTTAAGTAAAAAAATTAATAATTCTTGAGTATGCTCTCCTCTTGCACTTTGTGTGATCTAGAGGGTCAGAAAAAGAATTGTTATGTAAAAAAGAAAAGAAAAAAAAAGAAGAGACAAAATAAACTTCATCATTTCAATTGATTCAATAAAAAAAAAAATGAAACTCAACTGCTTTGATAGGTTCAAATTGTCCAAAATTGTCTGGTTATGGTTTGTAGTGGTCTTCAAAACACTGTATCCTGTTCTAATAAGGTTTTGCAACTTAGCTGCGGAAAGTGCCCTGATTCCGCAGCTAGTTGAGAACTTCGCAGCTGTTTCAAGGTTTAGCAGATTACAAGTGTCCAATGGAGAAATCGACCACATGCGCATCTCCAGAATTGTCCCGACATGGATCCTATCCTAGTCACCCAGCACAGGTCGATGAAAAACCAGCCTAAGACCTTAGTCAAAGTCTTCTTTTTAGCATGTTTTTCTTTGAAGACTTTGCTGCCTGAAATTGAAAATCATTAATTCTTATTATAAAAATTTACAATTTCAGAGAAAGAAAAAAAAGAAGAAAAATTATGGCCATCTTGAATCCTAGATTTTCACTGTGGCTTCAATAAGTAAATCTGCCTCCCTGTTCAAGCTTTGGCCTGAAATAAACATGCAACATAAAAAATGCACTGTATATATGAGAAAAAAAAGGGGATCGAATGTTAAAACAATTAGGTAACAATGAGGAGGTGAATACAAATTTGAAGAATCCATGATAACTCCATCAAGGGGCCTCGGCATTTCTTTTTAGAGACTGAAATTTATTATTGTTCAAATGGATTGAGCTCCTTGTTTGAGAACCGAATCGTGCATTTTTGGAGGTTGATTCTTGTAGGAGGCATTCATCATTTAGTGGCAGATTTCTGAGTTGATTTCACCTTTGGATAGCTACATTATCAGTTAGAAACAGAGGGTTGAATTCTTGAAGGTAGCTTTTGGTGATCCATTAAATTATTGAGGGCAGAGTAGTCATTTTTCTCCAAGGGCGAGAGCATGTAAGCTGATTACATTTGCTGACAGAAGGACAAATTTGTTAGCTGAATTTTATCTTATTTCAGGGGTCAAATCCTCTTACTGTTGGAGCCAAGTTCCTCTGCCATTATATCCATCAGATTGCAGATCTACTTCAAGGGATGAGTTCAGCATTCACCATAATTATTTGGAGATTGATCTGAGTTAGAATGAATCAATAAGCTCAATACAATTATTGCTGCCACTTAGATTTCCACCACCTACAAAACCTGTGATATAAATGATCTAATCTGCAAGCTTCAACAAAATTATTAAGTCGTTGTTTTAAAAATCTAAGGTACCATTATTAAAAACAACCACTACAACAATTGTTTGGCAACCTCTGGGTTGGGTGTCATCGTTTGACATTTCTAAATATTGACTAAACATGATGATAATAGATCAATGATTGGCTCATTATTCTATTTTCAGATAACAAACCTGTGACTATCAGTCGCCCCAATTCTTCAACTCTGACATTGTAACTGCAGAACAGTAAAACTCAGAAAATCGTAATAGCTGAAAAAATGGCTAACTTCAAACGCTCTATTTGCCCAAACGGAGGCGAATTTCAAGAAAATAAAAAATGGGTTTTTTTGCCAGCTGAGTTAATTAGATAACCCAGAAACCGTTTGAAGAGATTTGTGGCGGTCTGGGAGAAATGCTTGGTTCTTTGGAGCCTCGTGTTTGCCACCGCGTGAAGAAAAACGGAATTTGAGTTAATTAACTGATAGTTTGATGTGTGATTTAATTATGCGTGCCTGAGGAAGAGAAATCCAAATAGGAATCAACTATGTGCTGTTATTCAAGCTTAATTACATGTCTTTAATAACTAACAGTCCCATGCAACGTGTGACTGTGTTTCCGTTTCACGACCAGCAACAAAGACGTATTTAAAACTCATACGACTCCTCTCCACTGTACTTTGCGCAACCATTTCATCAACGTGTAACGTCTCTCACGCAGCCGTTCAGTTCAAAAATTCCAACTCCACTTCACTACCCTACCATTGTGTTAAAGCTGCACCTCGTTCGCATACGTCTCCATTTCATTTTGTGAACTCATCTCGGCTGCTCATCCTCTGTTTCTGCTTACAGCTCCTGAACACTCCCGTACCCGTATCCATCTTCCATTTTCAGCTATTATTCTTCCATAAACTTTGCAACATAGTCATCTTACCTCTGTTAAAGCATTACACGTAGTTGAATTCCAGATTGAATTTTAAATAGAGGAAAGAATGGGTCGGTTATTAAGGGCAGAACCGGAAGGGCCTAAGTCTATGAAAGGGCCAAATAGTTATGATCATGGTTATAGGCTGTTTGTCAAATCATAATTCCATCAATAAAACTGTTTTTCTCCATTCACAGAGTTCCTAAATGCAGACAATAAAAAAAAAAAAATTCCAAAACTGATGGTTGACTGTTCCAGCCACTTTCCACAGCTGGCTTAACTTTCCGCAGCTAGCTCAACTTTCCGCAGCTGGCTTAAATTTCCGCAACTGTTTTGTTAGACTCTAGGTTGCAAGTGTCATCAAGAAAAACAAGCCACATGGGTAGTTGGGGGAATGTCAGTACATGGATGGTGTCCTATTCATTCGGTCAAATTTGATGAAAACGACCCCAGTCAAAGGGAAGTCAAGTTGAGTGTTATCACAAAATCGCCACACTGAGTCGCCACACTAAGTCGCTGCATGTCAAGAAAAAATAATAATTTTGAATCAATGAAATGAATAAGTTATTTGCTCACTTTTATGAAGGTATTTATTAATTTTGGAATGATGATAAAATAATAATGGCTAGCTTTGTATCCAACATTTTTAGCTACAGAACCGTGCACATTCCGTAGCTAAAGTCCAATTCCGCAGCTGTTCTCCAATTCCGCAGCCAGAAAAACCTCATTGTTCAAATCAGCCTAACTTTTTCATACAAAATCAGATTTTGATGATTTAAGTACCATTGGAAAGATCTCAACAAGATCTACACAATGAGAAATCCATCATTTGAGTTTGAAATGGCAAATAATGAAATAAATTGCTGAAAAGAAGCAACATCAACTTGAGGCACTAATTCCAGATCAGGTATAAATTCTTTTGATTTTTCCTTTGAGAACTTGTTTCACTAATACAAATTCTTAGTTTTGTGTGTAAATATCATAACTAGAGAGATTGATCACCTCTCTCCTTTGATAATCTTACATTCCATTGTAGAAGAAGTATTAGTTTTTCTTGCAGGTTCCAGGAGGAAGGACAAATGACTACAAGAGAATGGTGTCTCTCTAAGAGACCAATTTGTTTCATAAGAGGATGATCAGCAACAAAGAGGAAATATGTTGATGCAAAATCAGATCCAAACACTTGAAAAATTTTCAGATACTATTGTCTCCATCACATCCATACTTCATAATAAACCATTCATCTCATTTTCCTCCATATTTTCCATTTACATTCACATACACTTTCCATCTCTTTTTGTCCATTCATAACCCACAAATAAAAGCAAGAGGCTCATTCATATGCTTATTGCCCATTACCATTTCTACTCTCCATTCCCATCTTCCATTTTCATCTTCCATTGCTTGTCATTTTCATTCCACAAATAAGCCCTGCTTCAATGCAAATTATTGAGTCCATAGTCCTTTGAGTCTAAGTTCTTTGTAAAAAACACCTTGAAGCTTGCATGCCTTAATGGAAAGTTCTCATGCTGACAAAAAATGGGAATACATTAATGTCCCTTGTTCGTCAGATCTTCTAGGTGACTCGACTTCAGCAAATTCATTCGTACCTAGCAAGATGTGTTTGGGCATCTTGACTCTCATTGTCATCAATGGTGAGAGTTCTCGTGTTGACTAGTGACATCCATTAATGACCACTAAGCCAACAATTTCCTACTATGTTCGACATCAGAACATCTTTTCACATAGTAGGAATTTTGCCAGTGAGTTTTGAAGACATGAAGACTATTATTTTCAGCATTTTGGAGCAGATTCAGCAAGTTTTAGTAGAAGCAATAAAAATTCATCCTATCTCTCTATCCATGACTCCTCTTGTTCAGCCACTTAGAAGAATATGATCAGAAATTTTCAGCCACTACACATACAACTCATCCATTCCAAGGGTAAGTGAAGGTACGTGATTTTCTAACTTTTGACCATAGAATTCCATAAAAAGCTAGAATGATAATTGTTGGAAAAACATTTCTCTTCCTCATTTCATAAAATTTCCAATACCATCAGTTGGGGGGGATACATTCATATTCATATCTTGCCATGTCCATATCATATTCAGGAGCTCACATAATTCCAACATATATTAATTATTACATTGCTATTATGAGCATACAATGGCTTTTGAAAAAAAAGTGCTTAAAGGATCAATTGGATACAAACAAAATCATGGTTGTCACACAAGAACCAACCATCATGAAATCCAATAAAGATATACTTTGCAACAATAATCAAAATATCATTATGCAAAGTTCAAAGATCAAAATAGAAGGCAACAAAAAAAAAAATGGTTGTAACACAAGAACCAACCATGTTGCAATTCAAGTGAAACACTTTGCAGAAATATGAAGTTATCAAATGATATCATGCAAAGTTAAGCCAAAGCTCAAGGATCAAAAGAGTTAATGTAATATATATTGCATGAGGACATGCAATAGCTTCAGTTGGGGGGGTATGTTGAGTCTTGAAAATGTCATTCATTTCCATTACACTTTCACTATTATGTCCATTATATCACCTCCATTTCACTACTATGTCACCACATTCATCCCACTTTCATTATCATTGGGCCACCTTTATGTTTTTCCAATCTTTATTATTTCTAAGCCTTTTAAGTGAATTTGTGGTTAAATATTAGAAAATAATGTGCATATGCTTATACCTAACAAATGGGTTGAGATTGTTGACATGTGTAGGTTGAAAGGAGGCTTCTAGAAGACTCTATTGTTGCACTCTAAGGCCAAATTCGAATTTGAGTGGAAAGAATCATGGGATCATGAGGATATGTGTCACATCTCCTAATTGTATTGTAACTCTAAGAAGACATGTGTCTTATAAGTTCCTATTTTGATTAGGACTCTAGAGGTAGAGGGAGAGATTCATGGATTCTCATTAATGAGATGGCTTCTCATCTTTTTGTATAAATAGGAGATCTCTCTCCTTCATTTGGGAGCTTAGCTTATTAGTCTTTTATCTTGTGAGTTCTTTAGCTTGGAGTTTGTAGTTCTTCCTTGATGGTTTTTGAAAGCTTTGGAAAGCTTTGTTGTACTTTGTAATATTGAAGAATTTGAATAAAGCTTTGATGTTCTCAACATGGAAGGAGATGTGAAGTAGATTTCATGGAGCATATTAGAATGTAAGGTAGAGTAGATTTCATTTTGTAATTTTGCTTTGATTTCATTATGTCATTTAATTGCTTTCAAGTTTGATAGATTAGATTTTTCATTCATGCAAGTGTGTTCAACCGGTTGATTGTAGGTTAGTAATGCACATAGCTTTTTAATGACTAATGACATGACAGAATCATCTTGTCCTTCTGCTGATTTAATTTTTTTTAGTTCTAATTCCAACATTGTTATTTCAATCCGTTTTGTTTTGCTCATTTACTTTCCTGCAATTTAGATATCATATTGCTTAACTTGTTCATGATTGCTTCCCATAAGGTAGATTGAGCTGAAGGGTAAAGGATCAGAAGAGTTGAAGTAGTGTGATTAGTTTCCTTTATGCAATTTAATTTCTTGCAATTTAGATATCATATTGCTTAACTTGTTCATGATTGCTTCCCATAAGGTAGATTGAGCTGAAGGGTAAAGGATCAGAAGAGTTGCAGTAGTGTGATTAGTTTCCTTTATGCAATTTAATTTCTTGCAATTTAGATATCATATTGCTTAACTTGTTCATGATTGCTTCCCATAAGGTAGATTGAGCTGAAGGGTAAAGGATCAGAAGAGTTGAAGTAGTGTGATGAATTAGTTGCTTTACTTTCAGTCTTTGAGTTGCTTTAAGTTCAGTTTTTACTTTCTTTTTCATACAGCAGCAAGGATACTGGGTTTCATAGTCACTAGCTCATTGATTGGTTGTTGCATTCTATTTTGATTGAAGTAGCTGCATATTTACACTTTTGTTCAAGTACTAATTCCACCAATAACATGTTTTGAGATCTTTTGAAGTGCTAAAGTTTTGGAAGTTACCATTTAGGCCTTAGGCCTTGTCTTGAAATCTCTATCCATACTTGTCCTTTAAAAGTATTCTTAAGACCTTAGAATAGGATTTCCATTTGCATTAGACACTTTAGGAAACCAACAAAAACAAAACCCCAAAACAAAATAAAATCTATAAACAACGAAGTAAGAAAAAGGTTAAGTAAGCACATATGGTGCACCACACTTCATCAGTTTACGATACCCGGATTGATAATTTATGTAGAGCAATTTAAGACGTTAAATTGATTAGACACTTGAGTACAAAATTTTTCAAATAACGGACTGACACGTACTCTGGGGAATGATGAGGTTACCTCCCCCCCCGCAATGTGATAGGTTGTCCCAGTCGTCAAATAAAGGACCAGCGTATGTTCTGCCGCGAGGTCTTTATGGAACAGCTTATGGATATATGACATGTTCGCCAAAAGCAGCATAATACTGAAATCGAGGTAAAAAGTTAGATCGCTTTTAATATTATGGGGTTGCGGTGATTTGATGGAAGTTCGGGGATAAGACATTTGCCATAAATAGAAGGTCTCATGCGGTCACTGTCAGTGGCTTCGTAATGATTAGCGATGATATATAGTCATGCGCTATATGGTTGGGTAATATTATATAATTTAATTATCACGACATAAGAAGCAAAAGGATGTAATATTCTTACCTATTGGTGTAAACATACGACCTCAATACCATTAACAGTGCTCTGCTGCCGATAGGTGTCCATAACCTTGGCAGAGTTGTTTGTTTCACCCCTGGAACTATAGTCCTTTGTGTATGCGAGGAAACGTTTGTGTAATGTCAAAATGTAGGCCACTATGCTGGCTTGGTGACCAGTTAGTCATAATGCCATTCACGAGGAAGGAGCGAATAGTGGGCAGGCCAGCTCATGGTGAGACCTCCTGTTCCAAGGATTATTTGTTTGATATACCTTTTGGACCATTTCCCAGGTGTGGTGGCCCTAATGGGAATGCCACTTCGCTTCCATCCTGATGATCATGGTAGGCCAGCTCGTAATGAGACTTCCTATCCTGCAATTTGATAGTCTTTAGAAATTTTGTTTTGCTTCTTTTTAATAGAGAGCCTTTCCTGTTTATGAACAAAGGGTGGTTCAACACTCCTTAAGAGTAGGAATGGTGGAAGAAGTCTTAATATCCCAATAGAAAGGTATAGATCTTTTGATCCTATTGCCATATGATAATTAAAGAAAAAGAACCATCATAATACAGATAACCAATCAGAACGAAGTTAGTAGAACAATGGCAGCAAAAGATGATAAATAAGCATGTCTTTCTCCGCATCCTTTCACCAAGTCAGGGTAGTTTCTTATAAAGATAGCGATTTATGATTTACTGATTTCGGTATGCTGCGTTTTTTCTTTAATCACATAAATGTATAGCCGTATTCCAAAATACTTGAAAGAACATCAGCAATAAACATCCTTAATTTGGAGTAGAGGGACCAAGTTGTTTCAAAATCATAACAACAGTTCATAGATGTTGTTCGTTTGGAGAAAGGAACAGTAGTTTCAAGGAAATGTCGTTCCCTTTTTTTTTTTAAAAAGATCGGCAGAAATCAAAAGTGTTGTTCTTTTGGAAACAACAAAACACACAAGTGCTGTTCCTTTTGAAAAAGGAACCACAAAAATCGTAAGTTGCAAATGTTGTTTTTTTGGAAAAGGAACAACAAAAAATCAAAAGTGTTGTTCCTTTTGGAAAAGGAACAGCAGAAATCAAAAGTGTTGTTCCTTTTGGAAAAGGAACAAAAAAAATCACAAGTGTTGTTCCTTTTGGAAAATGAACAACAAAAATAAAAGTGATGTTCCTTTTGGAAAAGGAACAACAAAAATCAAAAGTGTTGTTCCTTTTGGAAAACGAACAACAGAAATCAAAAGTGTTGTTCCTTTTGGAAAAGGAACAGCAAAAATCACAAGTGTTGTTCCTTTTGGAAAAGGAACAACAAAAATCAAAAGTGTTGTTCCTTTTGAAAAAGGAACAACAAAAATCAAAAGTGTTGTTCCTTTTGAAAAAGGAACAGCAAAAATCACAAGTATTGTTCCTTTTGGAAAAGGAACAGCAAAAAGTGATGTTCCTTTTGGAGAAGGAACAACAAAAATCACAAGTGTTGTTCCTTTTGGAAAAGGAATAGCAAAAAGTGTTGTTCCTTTTGGAAAAGGAACAACAAAAATCACAAGTGTTGTTCCTTTTGGAAAAGGAATAGCAGAAATAACAAAACATACTGCAAAAATATGTACAAAAATAATTCGATAAGTTATATACAAATTATAAAGAAAAGTAGATTTTTTTTAGTGAGTTACAGGCGAGGAAGACTTGTCTTCCTCCCCTAAGATCTCCATATCTGAATCTTGGCGTAGTTGTTGGCAGAAGGACTCCCGAGTAAGTGGTTTGCGATAGAGACGGACTCGATGGTCGTTTGCCTTGAAGGTATATCCAGAACCATTGATAGTAGTCAGGGTAAGGGTTCCATTGTCATGCACTTTCTGAATTTCATATGGTCCCAACCAACGAGTCTGGAGTTTCCCGGGGAAGTCCTGAAATCTAGAGTCATACAAAAGAGCCCAGTCTCCTTCATGGAAGACTCTGTTTTTAATGAGAGCATCATGCCATTTAGCTCTCTGCTGCTGTATCAGAGCAGTGCGTTGAAGTGCAGAGAGCCTAATTTCATCCAGCTCATTAATCTGTTGTAGTCGATTATTCTGTGCCTCAGTTAAATCTAAACCAACTTGTTGTGCTGTTCGTAATGTCTGGATTTCAAATTCTATAGGAAAGATAGGTTGTTTTCCAAACATTAGCTGATAAGGTGAGTGACCAGTGGTGCTTCTCCATGTTGTTCTATAAGCCCACAGTGCTTCTGGTAGTTTGGCTGCCCAGTCGCGTCTATGTGATGCAATTGTTTTTGTTAGAATGGTCTCTATTATTTTGTTACTGCTTTCTACTTGCCCATTTGCCTGTGGGTGATATGGGGTGGTAATTTTATGTTGAACATGATAATTATTGAGTGTTGCCGCTATTTTGTTCCCAGCAAACTGTGGCCCTCCATCTGTAATTATCTCTCTAGGGAGGCCATAACGCACAAATACATGGAGCAGGAACTGTATAACAGATTCTTCTATAGCTCTGGGCAAGGCCTCTGCTTCAACCCACTTGGTGACGTACTCTGTTGCCACCAAAATGTATGTTTTTTGGTTTTATGGTGGGTTGATTGGTCCCATGAAATCAAGAGCCCAACACTCAAATGGTTCGATGACTAACTGTGGTTTCAAAGGAATCTCATTTGAATGACTAGGGCGTCCCGCTCTCTGGCAACTGTCACATGCTTGGACGAATTTCTTTGCATCTTTAAAAATTGTGGGCCAATAGTACCCTGTTTGTAATACTTTATGTGCAGTCCTATGATCAGTGAAATGTCCACCACATGGTTGGTCATGGCATGCTTTCAATATATCAAAAATTTCATCTTGTCTAACGCATCTTCTGATTTGCATGTCTGCCCCTGTATGAAACAAATAACCCCCAATCCAGGAAAATCTGGTACTTCGTTGGACAATCTGTTTTCGCTCATTAGGGGTTAGATGCTTTGGTAACTTACCTACTGCTAGGTAATTGGTGACATCCGCATACCAGGGTGTTTGAACAGCAACAGCAAAGAGATGCTCATCTGGAAACTGATCTTCAACTGTTGCTGCATCGACTGGATTTGGCACTCTTGAGAGGAAATCAACTATCGAGTTTTCCTTCCCGGGTCGATCCTTGATTGTAATATCAAATTCCTGCAATAAAATCAGCCATCTAGTTATTCTGCCATTTGTGACAGGCTTATTTGCTAAATATTTTATAGCAGAATGATCTGTGTATAGGATAACAGGATATCCAGTAATGTAATGTCTGAATTTATTGATAGCATGTATAACAGCTAGAAATCCTTTTTCAGTGACAGTATAATTCAATTCAACAGGGGATAGATTTTTGCTAATGTAATAAAATGCATATGGTTTTCTATCCTCCTCCTGTCCAAGGACCGCTCCAATGGCTGTATCTGAGGCATCAGATGATATCTGGAATGGCAAATCCCATTTTGGTCCCCGAAGAACTGGGGCTGTAGATACGAGCTCCTTCAGATCGTTGAAGGCACGTTCACATTTTTCTGTCCAAAAGAATCAATATTACCAGTTAATGCATACAATGGTGCAGCAATACGTGAATAATTTTCTATAAATATTCTGTAATAACCAGAGAATCAAAGAAAGCTACGTACCTCTGTTTGAGTAGTAGGAGTAGGAGTAAGCAAAAGTATTTGGATTTTGGCTGGGTCTACCTGAATGCCAGCTGCTGAAATGTAGTGTCCTAAAATAAGTCCTTCTGTCATCATCATGTAACATTTTTCATGGCTTAAACAAATCATGGTAGCTATGCAACTTTGTAGGACTTTTTCTAGTGTCTCCAATGCTGGATCAAACTCATCTCCGTATGGAGTAAAGTCATCCATATATACTTCCAGTCCTTCATTTATTAGATCTGCAAAAATGCTAAGGATAGCCCTTTGGAATGTGGCAGGGGCATTACATAAACCAAAAGGTAAAACTCAGTAGGCGAATGTTCCCCAAGGACAAGTAAAAGTAGTTTTGTCCTGATCTTCAGGGGCAATCTGTATTTGGTTATACCCACTGAAGCCATCGAGAAAAGAAAAGAATTTCTTCCCTGCCAAAGTGTCCAATACTTGATCGATGAACGGGAGAGGAAAGTGATCTTTTTGCGTTGCCTTATTTAGCTCCCTATAGTCCACGCAGATCCTCCACTTCCCATTCTTTTTCGGTACCACCACAAGCGGGGAGACCCATTTACTATCAGAGATAGGGTAGATGAAGTTAACATCTAAAAGTTTTTGAAGCTCAGCTTTTACTACTTCTTTTTGGAGAGGGTTTAGTCTTCTTTGAGGCTGCCTAACAGGTCTTGCATCATTTTCTATGTAGATGTGGTGTGTACATAACTGGGGGTCAATTCCTTTCATATCAGGGTAATCCCATGCAAATGCTTCTTTATATTTTCTTAAAATATAGATGAGTTTTGTTTCTTGTTTGGGTGTAAGGTCGGCGTTAATGTTTAAGGTCTTTCGAGGTTTGATTTCCACAATTTTGCTATGTGCAACTGAAGTGATAGGGATTATGTGATCATGTGCATCTTTCAGAGGTTCCTCTTCTACTTCGTTCTCAAATGCTGCTTTTATGATATGACACTGGGTACGAGATGTGAGTTCAGTTTGACTAATGAAATTACTGATGGCATCATCTTTTGTTTGGTCTTTGAACTTTAGTGCTTCTTGTATAGTTAATGGAGATCTGATGTTGTCGGTAAGATATGATACAAGGTGCCTATTAGTTTTAACTATAGTGATACTTGGCTGCGCTAGGGGATATAGTACTAAATTCTTGATATCCGCCCCCTTGGTTATAATCATGTTCCCTTGCCGACAACCGATATAGGCATCAACGGTAGCGAGCCAAGGTCTTCCTAAGATCAGTTGATGTCCATCAAGTCGGGTTTTAGGGTTTATTATCAGAAAATCAGTTGGGTATTCCCAGAAGTCAACCGAGACCATGACATCATGCAGTATGCCTTCTGGCCTAACCACATACCGATCGGCCAATTCTAGCAGAGTTGAGGTAGGTTCTGCAGATGTAATGCCTAGCTTTTAGCAAGTAGCAGCTGTCAATATATTGATTGCAGCTCCAAGATCAACTAAGGCATTGGTTAGGGTTTGCCCATAAATTTGAACAGTTACTATTGGGTTCCATGGGTCCTCATACTTAATAAGTGTTTCCTTTCCTGACAATAGGTCAAATAAAGTACCGACTACTTGAACTCTTGGATTATCTATTATATTCCTCCTTGGCCTTTTTATGCACAATTCTTTAATAGTTTTTGCGTATATCGGGATGTCTTGAATGGCCTGAAGGAATGGAATTTTTATGTACAAATTTTGTAATTCTCCCAGAATGTCAAAATTAGATTGTTGTATCAGTCGAGGTATGACTAAACATTCTGGGAACGGGGGAGAGGATGTGGTTGCTTGATTATGAGTTTGTTGTCTATTCACATCCTCTTCTTGTGACAGATGTTCTCTAGGTAACTGATCTTCAATCTGAACTGTTTTATTTCCCTCTGTTTGGATAATACGCCCAGATCTTAGCTGAAGATCATTGCACTCCCTCAGATCGGGTCCTTCTTCTGGTGTTTCTAAAATTTGGAGTGCTTGGACCGGTCTGTTATTTGGATTGGGATTGGGCTGGGCTGAGAGTTGCGGTCTCAGATTAGCCTGGGGATTTTGCTGTAAAGTTGGCAGTGTAGGTTGAGGGAGAGGGACATTTCCTACTGGCTGATTTGTTGGTCTCTGCCAGTTATTCTGCCAGGCCGAACTTTGTGAAGTAGGGGGAGTCCATTGTGGAGGATATGGGTTGTTTTTCCAATATGGTGGGGGATAAGGAGGATTCGACCAACCGGATTGGCTCGTCTGATTTAGCCATGGATTAACAGAAGGATATGACTGTGGTGACCAGTTTGGGAATGGGGGCTGAAATTGGCTTTGCCATGTATTATACTGTTGAGCGTTATACTGGGGATACTGAAAAGAAGAAGTTGGATCTGAAAACATACCAGTTTGTCGCGGCTGCCACTGACGACGCTGGTTGAGCATGTACACCGTTTCTGGTTCTTCTTCTGCCTCCTTATATACTGCTTTTAGTCCAGGTAGTGAGGGACAACTTTCTGTCGAATGATCCTTTGTACAAATGGCGCATGCTTGGACTGCATCTAGTGGGCATTCCTTATGGCTATGCTTCTTCCTACATCTGGGGTAGAAGATAGCTAAATTTTGTTCTGCCTCCATTTGCTTTTTCTTGGCCTGCAAAACGTCCAATTGTGTAGTCAGTGTTCCTAGTATATCAGTTTTAAAGTTTTCCAATAAATTTCCGATTTCAGCCCGTGTTATCACAAAATCACTACTGAGGGCTGCAACCAAGCGAGATTTCATGTAACTATTTCAACCTATCTTTAGACCAAAGATTAGCCTCTTTGATGAGAGAGGGCTCTCTCACAAACTCTTGATAAAATCCTTCAAACAATGGATGGCTAACTCCTTATTTAATCATGAAAGCAAAGCTGGTTGGAAACACATCAAACTGGTTCTCATTGGGCTATGGAGTCTATTATATTAAGTAAACAAGGAAAACATGGTCATCTCATGGAAATCAAGGCTCTTTGCATTACATGTCAAACATACTCCACCAAAACATAGCTTGCTGAATACACAGGAAGTCAGAGCATATGATTATGAATTCTGAGTGATTGCATTACAACAAGACTATAAAATAACATAAAGTATAAAACACCATCATTATATTTGAACATGACAATCCATCGAGAATCTTGAGAAGAGAATAACACTGTTTTACTATTACTGTCAAAAAGGTCTTACAATGGCCCAAAACAACTCTGTTTTTCTATAAAATATCCAACCCCTATTACATCCTAGTTTTTCCCATATATAGGAATACATTCCTCCTCTCTAGAATGAGCTCGAATGCCCTATTAACTATTCCTACATGCTTTTAACTAATGCATTAATTACAAACATGCTGGGCTGTAATTACATAAAGTCCTAATCAAACTAAAACACTAATTCTTTTCTCCTCGTAGGCTTGATGCTTTCTTGAATGCTGTGACAGCTGTCCTCCTTCAGTTGAGCTGAGATGGTTGAGCTACGGATGCAATGAATGCTGACTTGGGATGCTTGAAAGCGCTGATAGCTCATTTAATGACCAGAAGGTGTGCTCCTATTTATCGGTTTCTGTCTCCCAACATTCTCCTAAAGTATAGCAGCCTGCTCCCAAATCTTTTAATAACCCCAAGTATGGAATGATGCCAGGTTTCTGATGTGCTGTAGGTGGTATTTGATAGACAGCTGTTTTTCTTCCTCAACTCCCGCTCATAGTGTCACACTAGCTGCTCACAGTATCACACTAGCTGCCCTGCGCTTAAAATCATCACCTACAGCAGTTTCGTAGTGCGCTACGAAACTGCTGTGTGATTTAAAAACACAGTCCTCCTTTAAACTTCTCACAAAATTGAATAGCTGATGTTGCCAATCTTCAGTTTCACCTTTGCTATGCTGAGATTCAGAATCACATTCCATTCCCTGTAACATGAACCTCCATCAGATGAAACAACTGCAATTGATGAGACCACCATAATTTTACCATCCCACTGACTCAACACAGCGTTATATAAGCCAAAACGGAGCAAGTTTGCTAGAGATATGCTATCTTCATAAGTGTGATGGGGAGGTATCTGAAGCCCATCAAGCAAAGGATGTAATCCATTGTTTTCAGCCCGGGCTATTTGGATGGGTACAAGACAAACAAGTTGACAGATCCGGTTTCCCAAAGGCCTCTTTTTATAAGAAGAGAACAAAACATCTACAACATTTGAGTCCCAGATTTCAGACAGGATAACTTGAAACTAAATCCCGAGATTTGAAAAATCCTTTCCTTTTTCTTTCTCTAACTGCTCAATCAGAAGCTGCAAGAATTCTTTACATTTTCTTTGCCCATCATTTTCTTTGTTCAACAAAACATGGAAGGTAAGATGCCTGATACTTTCGCTACAGAGCGCAGAACTAGCAGCATACTTATCAAAAATGTGATAAATGTAATCTCATGTAGCGCAAGTCTTCTGGGAGCCATGGTTCTTGGAATATTTACAATCTCCCTCTGAATTTGACTTGTGCTTTGGTAATTCTCTAAACTCCAAAACTTCTGTGGCTGGAAATCACCAACATCTTCAGCGATCTTATCCAAGGAAATGTTCTCCAAAAAGGACATGGCATCACCTAGCATGTAAACTTTGAGCTCAAATTCTGATGAGGCCTTGCTTACAGCCTGAGAAGTTTCTTGAGAAGAAGATGAGAAAATCTCCTCTTTGCGGTCTGAACATATTGTAGACTTTTAGGTTTCATCAAAGGCCGATGATGAAGTTCTACCACCCTAACCCTGTTCATGTCATCAACTAGAAGCAATTCTGCTTTCCCTAGGAATACACTGCATCCATATTGCTCCTATGTATGCTATACTTGTTCTCCCAGAAAACAATTCCAACATAATTTCAACACCTGTCCAATCTATATTCCGGAATGATTCATCAAACCTGTATATTAAAACCTTGGATACTTGTGCGAATAGGATTACTCCCACGCAGAAATGATCCTAGCTTTGGGGACATGTACAAGTTTAGCCAATTACATACTCTATCATGGATAAAAATTAGTAACTCAACAGATCTCAGAAATGCCGCCTTTTTAATATCTTCTGTCTCAGGATCACAGCACACTAATTCAAATGGATCTGAAAAAGACGGGACAATGCAATGCATGGAATTTGAAATTAATTCATCTAAATCTTTCTTTGACAGCGCATACTCCCTACAGAGAACATCTGTCACAAGATTTCCGGGAGTTTCAGTTCCTCTAACAGCAATAATCATACACGGCAAATGGCGCAACACCACAGCAAAATTTTCGGCTTCTCTTTTCGTTTGATAAACACGTCCTTTTCGCAGTGTGTCAGGAGGTCGATTCACAAATTTCAAATACACCTCAGCACAACCCCGCCGCCAACTGTCACCTTGTAATTCAGGTCTCCTGTTACGGTTTCAAGTGGTCAACACGCCTTGCTGATATAGCCACGCACATGGAAATATAATTGAATTAACATTCCATAAGAACATTCTGGTGTATACATTTAATCAAACAATAGGCATGCGTTCTCCAAAGACGCCACACCTCCTTGAATTTCAATCATTAGGATCCATCATAAACTCTAATAATCCCGAAGACAAATCTTCCAAAATTGATTCAACCTTCATATTGATAAGGTTCTGGCTTTTAGCTTCCTCGACCTTCGACATGAACACTTTCAGAACTGCATTCTTCATATCTGCCTTCGCCTCCTCCATACGGATATTGTCGGACAAAATGATACAAGTAATGCAGCGGCCTTGGCTCTTGGAAATCCCATTGTCCTTCTACAACTTTTCGCTCTGTTTGCCTTTGATAACGCGGGTTCAATCCTCCATAATAGTGTAAGAGGCTCGAAAACATATGATAAGCCAGAAGATTGGCCACTAAACCATAGACACTGTGATCATCTCCATGAACTGGTTTTTTCCACAAAAGGCTTCATAATTCACTATGCATGGTTTTGAACAAAATCCCTTGCTCCACAAAGTAGTTCAACTCTTAATAGGGGTAATCTCTGTTCACAAGTGCATACCTTGGAGTATGAATGCGAAATTTTTGAAGGCGCTCATATACCTTTCGACTATCACGGAGAAGATGTTAAGCTCTAAGCTCATTCACGAGGAAAGGCTTCCAAAGAGTAGCAAGCTTCAACTTTCTCAAAAGGGTAGCTGGTTTAATAAAAAGCAATCACAAATTGGCCACTTCATCGTTGTTTCTTCAAGAATGATGATGTTTCCTATGATCTCAAATTCACCAAATGCCCTCAGCCAATCAAGGATGTGCTTCTTGGCCGCAGAGAGAACAATCATCTCCATGTAATACAAAAAATTCATAAGTTGCAGAACTGTCAATGTCAGACACCCAAAGGCCAGCATTTGTCTACAATAACTCAGCGGATAAGAATGCACTGGACTAATTTCAATTCCTCGGAAATATTGCAATGTGACTGCTAGATAAAGAAATGAGATAAGATAGACATCTGCCATACTCAACATAACCTTGACACTTATCATCGTCCTCCGAAAGATCTGTAGACTGGGACTAGATGGCCAAGCATTAGGATTCTGCTCTACCCAAATTTTATGTTTGCAATATTATTTAATTAAGAGATTACAACTGACATCATTTGGAATGAAACTCCTTTTTGACATTTTTGTAAAACATACTCTGTTTCCATTATTCTGCCTGTGGTGCAAAGCCCTTGAATCAAGGCATTAAGAGAAACGCTGCCTGCCACATGGCCCTCTTATTTTTTATTAAGTGATGCAGCTCCAGAGTTTTGTATGCAACAACACCAGAGTTATATCCTTTAGTCAACACTAGACCTTTAAGCACCTCACCCTCATCCACAGCAGTTATAGCCAGTATACCATAGGCGTGCTTAGAATTTGGGCCTTCACTGAAACCTTCGAGCAAATCCCTAATTTCGTAGCGCAGCCAGTGCAAAGTCAGTGCTTTTGCTACGAAATCACTAAAATAGATGGCGCTGCGAAACTGCTAAAAGAATTCAGGCGCTGCGAAAACACCCGGTCTTTAAGCTAGACCAAAAATTTTGACAACAGCATTTTCAGTGATAACAGCCCGCATTACTCCTTCTGATGAAATTTTGTTTTCTCTTGCAAACCGATCATTAACTGCTGGTTTGATCCATGTACTGCCTCTTGAACTCCTGATACATAGATCAATTATGTCAGCAAAACTTTCATGATAAATATCCCCTTTTCCCATAATGTTTAATGTTTCAATCCATTGTTCTTTCATGCCTCTTATTAATGCTGTTTTCAACACATTATCGGGTAAGGGTGATGATGCATAGGGATATCTTTGCAAATTATACTGAAAACGCTCCACATATTCTTCTAATGTTTCGCTTAGTCTAGCCACCATCTGGAATATTTCATCTTTTAGTTCTCTAGACCTGCAATAATCTCGATATTTTTTTAGAAAAGATTCCTTCATTTGATCCCAATTATTTATAACCCCACCACCTAATCCCATAAACCATCTTAAAGAAGCCCCTTTCAGGGTCAAGGGAAATAGTTTTAGTTTCTAGGGGTCAATGGTGTAGTCATATCCCCTGCATAGTACATCAAATTCAAATAAAAATGCATCCGGGTCTTCTGATGTAAGTCCGTGAAATGTAGGGATATGTTGAAGGGGAATTGCTTTCATGGGGGCATTTGCTGCAGAATCCACTATGGGGTATTGTAATGTAGAGGTTTGGGTGTTTGGTGGCTTTTGAGCCATTAGGTCAAATATATGCCAATAACCTTCCGGAATATCTAGAAGAGTGTTCCTTGGTTGAGCGGGAATGGCTTTGACAGGATTAGTTTTAATAGCACTTCCTCTATCTGGAATTTCTATCTGAGGGGATTGGATCTCTTCAATAATAATTTTTACCGCACTTCCTTTGTCTGGGCTATTTAATGGCTGAGTTATCCTAGGAGGAGATCTCGACTCTCTAATATCCCCTGTTTCCCCTTCTCCTTCACAAAGATTACTGAAATTCCCTTCTTGCGATCGCTCTAGAATAGAATTTTCAATTTCTTGAAAGTCCTGTTCGTCATTTTGACTATGCACCTCAGCAAAGGCTACAGATGGTGAACCTGTGGCCTGAAGGGAGCTAGTAGGTTGTCTGGAAATAACTTTCATAGGTCCTACTGAAGGCTGAGATTCGACTTTCTTATAGATTTCGTCTATGAATGCTGTTTGACCAAGGGTCACCGGCCCCTTAGCTTTTTCTGGCTTCGGCAAAGGTTTGGGAATTTTCTCCGGCTTTTTTGCTTAGTCATGCACTCAATTTAACTACTAAATCTTTCTTAAGCAGATAGCAGCAAATCTGCAGGAAAGCGGGCAAAGGAGCAAGGCTTTTACATGCTCTGCACGTAGGCTCTTACCTTTCGTTTTCAAAACCCAATTCTTCCCTAGCAGGTTCGTACACTACCCTGAAAAAGACAAATGGCTACACTCTTTCCCCGGCAACGGCACCAAAATGTAAAGCTATAAAAAGGGTCTCTTTCACCTCTAGTTACCTCACATTAGAATGTCAATCCGGGAACGTCTTGCTATTTCAAAAGAGTGTCTCAGTCTGAGGCTTAGCACTTGTCAGAGTAATGCTCGTAGTACAGCTACTTAAAGGCTACAAAAGTAAATGGCTGCATGTCTACAACTTAACTACTTCAAAAGGCTAAATCACACCAAGCATTGCATCAGTCGAAGGTTCGATAGCAATAACCCATCCTTTTCATAACTGATGAGAACAAATCCAAGGTCTGGGAGCTAGGTAGCAGATGCTGGGGCTCACTATAGCCTAAGATCGTCCTTGATGAATATAAATGAAATGGCAAGTAAAGGAAATAGCGATGAAATAGAACAACACATCAGCCAAGGGTTTAGTAGCAATAACCCATCCCTTTCATAGCTGATGGGAGCAGATCAGAGGTCTGGGAGCCAAATAGCAGATGTTGATACTCACTATAGCCTGAGTCTGTCCTTAAGAAATGGCAAGTAAATGAAACAACAAATCAGCAATCTTGAAATAGACCAGCAATTGAAATGGAACAACGATTCAGAAATGGAACAACAACTAGAATAAGCAATAACCAAGTTCATCAAGCTGCGATTCTATCTAACCACTCCAATCAAAACATCAATCCTGCAGTCTCAAAAGATATACACATACTATAGAACAATACTACCAATTCCAACCCTAGAAACACAACGTGCTCAATCTAATTCTGTTATTGATCTGAATAAATGCATGCAATTGCATCTCAAGATATAAACAATAACATTCAATAATCATCTGAAATCAGACTTCTCAAGATAACTTGTCATAATGCTAAAACACAATCACAATGAACTCTGTACTGGAGTGATAATATCCTGTAGAGATTAATCAACACTTTAATGAATTGGTAACATAATACAGTGTCAATATAAGACTTCAATTTGCAGGAACATTAAACAAGTTAAACATAACAGAGCATGTAATATAACATTCATAAAACACAACAGATTACCATATTACGCCTATGAACAAACCACACAGACACCACACGTAATGGTACAAGAGCAAGTGTCCTCCAGGGCCGGGCCCTTAGCCTCCAGGGGTACACCGCTTAAAATTGATCCAGGATCAAAGATAAAAGAGTAACCAAGTCTGTATTAATGCATGAAATAAACTTACAGCAAAGCGAGTCTTAACAGGACATAAAGATCATAGTCTTGATCTGTTAAAAAGGAATTACAACAGAACCTCCCCTATAGCCAACAATGCTATCTCTTATATAAGGATGATGATGGAGATATCTAGATACAGAAAATAGATAAAATAGCGATCCCTCAGGATCTAAGACGCTAAGGGATTCGCAGAATCATTAATCCTGAGTCACTTCTTTCCTTTTCTGCTCCGAGCTGGTATCTCCACTTCCTTTTCTGGGTTGGTCCGTTTTGATCTGGTCTGTTTGTGGTTTCCCGTCAAAGGGACAGCAGTTAGCTCCTCTTCGTCTTTCCCTTTGAGATGGCTAATTTCTACTTTTCCTCCTTCCTGCACGTAAGAACGACAATTATCAGTTTTTCCTATTAACCTCACGTGTTTCGTTATTATCTAAGTTTAAAATGCATAAAGGCTTATATATCCTAATGAAAAAGATACTGAAATAATCATCAAAACATACCTTCTTTGAGACTCTACAATCCCACAGCTGTTGAGGTTGAATTTTCTTCTCTTGCATTTTAGCTATTAGCACCTGATAGTCTTCTATGGCATGATCGAATTTTCTACAGTATTGACACGAAGGGTGTGTAGGATTCAGGAAATCTCACGCAAAGTGGCCTGAATCTCCATAGTTGTAGCAGATAACCTGACCATCACCTCTACTAGGTCCTCCTCCTCATCCTTGGCCTTCAAAACCCTTGTGCACACCTCATGTGCCTTGATCTGGAGACCAATTTTATGCTTGTATACGGTAAGTGGGGTTATTTCCATCATTAGTTCATAAATTTGACAATGGCGCTCATCATGGTACACATATTTACAAAAATTGAAAAATAAATGCTGAGGGGTCTATACAAACTTTTGCAATAGATGGAAGTTATCTATAGCATAATGTCCTGTGACTTGAAAAATAGCACACCAAAGCACAACTCCCACACTCACCACAATATTAGTCTTTGGTTTAAGGGGTATAGGTCCTCCCCCTATAATATAATTACTAAAGACTGGGAAATTATCCTTATCATTTCCAAGGCTTTTACATTTTAGACACTAGATCTCAGCATGCACCTTTGGTTGAGCTTCTCATCCTTTCTTTAGGCTCTGCAACTCCAAGTGCAAGTTCTCCAACTGCGAATGAATCTGTTGTACCCCAAGGTTTGTATTTGGAATAGGTGATGCATGCAGCCTCATCACAATCTCCAAGGCTTCTTCTTACATTGCTATCTTTTGCTGTGATAGGTATTATTAAGTGTAGCAAAAGTGATGCTATAAACTAGTCACGATGCTGGGTATCTTAGATTTTCATATTATTCTGCATGATCTAGCACTTTAGCCTCTTATAAAATTCCCACAACATATCATCAACTCTCATTCAAATCAACTTAAATTCAATTACTGACTGCGCCCCCAACTTAGGCCTACTAAACTCCTTGTTTAAAGCTAGCTGGGTATCTGCCAACGACAAGTTGGGGTTATCAGTGCAATACTTTATATACCAAGTTAATCCACAGCACTACAAGGCTATAACCAAATGTGCTTTCTTAATATTATCATTGGTAACCTGATGCGTTGTCCACACAACTTCCGCAACAAACCAAAATTGTTCTGGATCTTCATCACATGTTCCTTTAAAGATCGACATCTTCATCATGTTCACCACGTTGAATGGTGGAAGTGGAGGTGGAGGAGGTGAATCCATAGGTGTATGAGGTGGAGGTGGAGGTGGAGGTGGAGTGGATGGATGAGATATCCTCATAATACCCTGATTTATTAACTAAACAACGCTTTACGGAGTAGTCAGCACCACCTATTCAACATCACTTGAAGGAGGTTCATTCAAGGGACTATAATCTAGACCTGATCTGTCACTTCTTCTAAAGAATCTTCCACTTCGCGTAGCACTGAACATTAAGGTAATGGAATTACCCAATTTTCACATAATATCATTTTAATCCAAGTATTCAATGACCTTAAGTACTTACCTTGCAGTCCTTTGAAGAACCTTTGCTCCACTTTGCTATAGCTAACTGATGTGTCAACTGCAATTTCAGTAACAATTCCTCCCAGAAGTTGGGATGGGGTCCCCAAGGGTAGAATTGAATTAATTTAGTCATTTTTTGTAAATAATTTTGTAAGGAATGTAAATTCTCCTCAAAATATGGATGTAGAGCACGTAGCTAGTCAAGAGTCACAACGGCCTTAGCCCCTTGTTTGGGTAAGTGATAGGAAATTTTGAAGACTCACCCATGAGCGGGGGGGCATGGTATTGTATTAGAAATACTATAAATAAATGAGTCTTAGTGAATGATAATAATAGTAAGATAAGTAGGAATGAATGATGTTGTAAGGGTTTGATAGATAGGAAGGTTTGTTCCTGTCAGTAAGCGAAGGAAAGGCTCCATGGCTGAGTGTGCGGAGGCCTGGAAGAGTCCACAGCTAAGTGCGTGGACCCCTGCAACTGATTGTGCATGGTATTTGAAGTTTGTACTGGAAATATTCTGATTAATAAAGACTAATTGCATCTATCTATTTAATTGTTATGTCACTTTCACTATTGTTTCTGTAATTCAATGTGTTTTCTCCATGTGAATTGGTTTAATTGAACATGTTTATGATTAATAGGAATATAGAATGATATTCATGAAGATCTAAATCTATTTTGGGTTAGTTTTAGATAAGGAAGATAGGTCTGCGTAACGGAAGATCTAGATATCAGAAGCCTTAGAAGACCTCTTCAGTTGTGTGAAAGTAGTAGACATATCATGTTAGGACCTAATTAATGCAATTGGATGGTCCCACAAAGAATTAAAGGTATCTAGGGTCAAATTAGAAGTTTTAACTCTATCGAAAGGTTAGATCTATGTGGAAGCATATCTAAGGCACTGAAATACATCACACTAGTCTCTGGATGCAGAAACGTGGTTCTTGCATCCCACAATACTTCTTCGGGTGAGACTCCGGCCTGCGTTATGCAGGTTTCTGCCGAAAGGGACAAACATGTAGGTTTTTGTTGGTTGGTGCAACTAAATTCGAACCTAGGTCAAGACCCCTTAATCCAACATCCACTGTGATCGCTCATCAATGTAAACCTCATTCCAAGAGGATAGTGCCTCCACATCTTCAATGCATGTATAATCAATGCTAGCTCAAGATTATGTGTTGTATATTTCTTCTGATTCCCATTCATTTTTCGTGACCCATAGCATACTACCTGCCCTTCTTGCATGAGAACTCCTCCAAGTCCTCTCTTGCAAGCATCTATACACACTACAAACTCCTTGTTCGGATCCACAATCTTTAGCACTGGTGCATGTGTCAACAACTGCTTAATCCACTCAAAATTAGGCTCACATTCTTGTATCCATTCAAACTCCTTACCTTTTTGCTACAATGATGTGATAGGATATGCAATGTGTGAGAAGTTCCTGATGAACCTCCTATAGTAGCCTACAAATCCCATAAATGATCTCATCTCATCCACATTCTTAGGAGCCTCCCACTCCATAATATCCCTTATCTTTTCTGGATCCACTACTATGCCATCCTTGGAGACAACATGCCCCAAATAATGTACCTCTCTCTGAAATAAGTTGCACTTGCTAAGTTTAGAATGCAACTTCTCTCTTAGAAACCTCACCAATATATCATCAATGAATAATAAAAAACTTGTCTAGATAAGGACACAACACAATATTCATTAAACACATAAATGTAGCTGGAGCATTAGTCAAACTGAATGGAATAATAATAAACTCATAAAGTGCATACCTAGTCCTAAATGTACTCTTGAAGATATCCTCTTCCTTTATGTGTACCTGATGGCATCCTGATCTCAATTCAATCTTAGAGAACATTGATGCTCCCTTAAAGTGATCAAAAAAATCATCAATCCTCAGTAAAGGATACCTGTCCTTGATCATTACATTGTTTAGTTGCCTACAATTGATGAAAAATATAAGAGTACCATCTTTCTTCTTCATGAACAAAACAAGTGCACCCCAAGGTGATACACTCGGCCTAATGTACCCCTTGACCAACATTTCCTTCTACTGCAACTTTAACTCAACCAACTCACATGTGCATATCCTGTAAGGTGCTTTTAAGGTTGGGGCTACACCTAACACCAACTCAATAGAAAACTATACATCCCTATGATGTGGAAATCATGTAATGTCCTTAGGAAATACATCCTAAAATTTCTGCAAAACTGGGTATCTTCTCAACACATCTGCATCCTCAACCACCTTACTCTTGTCACTAGAAATGTGTAATACAAACATCACACAACCTTTTATGCAACTATGCTTAGCCTGCATAGTGATAACCTTCCTCACTGATGTAGGCTTCTTCTTCCCTCACAAAGTCCTCTTTTCCCCACTATCATCCACACACTCAATGGCCTTGTCTAAGAAATCCACTTTGTTTCTGTGAAGGTATAGCCAATCCATACCTAAAAGCATATTATACGAACCCAATGGAAACTTAGCCTACGAACTTACTAAGGTCTCTGCGCACTCAACTGTAGAAGCCTTCCCCTTTTGCCTAAGTACAGGAAACAAACCTTTCCTACCTTAGCACCTTTCCCTTACAATGATTCTCTTTAATCTCGTTACCTTCTAAGACTCGCTATGACTCAACTTTATATAGAATTTTCTTTACAATACCATGGTCTGCGGACCATGAGCAGGTCTCAAAATACTCTATCACCTACCCATCTGTTATAGACATTTTTGTGCCTTACAGCATAGAGCATGAAATGTCAATAATCTAAGGGATCCAAAGTCCCTAAACATGTTGTTATTACCCTTAGAGGAACAAGGTCAGCAAACCACAGCACTGCAAATCAGTTCTCCACTGAAAAACACTCAAAAACAGGTCAGTTTTGGATCAAAGCAGCTTCTCCACTAAGCATCTGCGCTGAATGTCAAAAGCTCTATGGTGTACCTGCGTTGCATAGCAAGTGCAACAAAGGCTACCTACGCTGGGTGTACTTTGACATGTGGAGGAATCTTTTTCTCAATGTGCCAGTGCCCAGGAAGCTTCCAAAAAGACACTTGATCAAAAGATTCGCCTAATGATGAGTTAAGAGCTTCTAAAACTCCAAGTGGAAGGTAGAAACTCCGAGTGAAGAGCTGAAGAACAACTGGAGTTGAAGAGGACAACAAGTCACACATCAAGCTGACTTATCTTCACTCCAAAACTCTATATAAGGATCTCATCCCATGGGATCTGGAGGCCGGAATTTTGTGCAAAGAATTGCTGTTGGTTTACAGTTGTGAGTATTGGGTGATTGCTTGAGGGAGGTGAAGAAGAGATTTCTCTCCGTCGGGAAGGTGATGCTGGATTAGACCTCTCATGGTTGTATCACCGCCTGAACCTTACTTCCATATATTAATAAAGCATTTGAGGTTCTTCTATTCGCATGTGTTTCAATGGTGTATTGTCTTACTTGCGTCTTTGATTTATGCTAATCCTTGAATCGATTATGAATGCATGCCTCTTGTAGTTTCCTTTTCTTGTCTTATTTGCAGGATCTCTTGTAGCTGGGCCCATGAAAAGACTTGGATCTGGGAGCAAGCGGAAAACGAAGGAGATTGGATCGACCATTTGCGCAAGACATCGGTAAGTGGATCTCTTCCTTCTATCTCTTGCATGTCATAAAGAAGAAACTTTAGATAGCTTTGCTTTCAGCTGTTGCTAAGGAACTGTCACCCTTAGAGTGGGTTAGGGTCATTCCGAGTTGGATACTTTCCCCCACAACAGACTGGCGACTCCGCTGGGGACCGTGTCTTGTTGGTAGCTTGTGTTTCTTGCTATTCATTTCTTAAACAAAGGGAGTACCGAATCGAACTGCATTCGAGTCCTTCGAATGCAAAGTAGAGGGCAGCTACTCTAGCCCAGTGCTGGGCATGTTTATGATCTGAAGAGCTGATCCACAAGGACTCTTTGTAGCTCTTTGTGATAGTGTTCATCTTCCTTTAATCACCCTCTAGTGTATACTTGACTGATAGCCTCTGATTTGGCCAAAAACCATTGATTTTTGAGCAAACTGTGACCCAGAATCTGAGAGAGACGAGAGTTGTCTCATCAGTGCAGCTGCAACAAAGGATACCTGCACTGCAACGTAGGTCCCGAAGGGGCTACCTGCGCTGCATCTCAGATTGACAGTGCAGCACCTGCGCTGATCCAGTTTTGCCTTGTGCAACTGCGGTTCCCCACTGTCTGTTGCCCAGTTTTCAGTATTGTTTTGCAGCCTGTTGTCAACCTGTATACCCAGCTGAAACCACTTCTCTTTGCCTTCATTCCGCCTCAGTTGTATGAAGAAACCGTGATTGTTCTTATTGTATTTCTTGCTGTCATTCACAGTTTCCCATAGCGAAATTGAACTAGTCTTGCTATGACCTCTTGGATCTAGACCTATGAGAAAGTGTCGTTGTGATTCTAAGAGTTAGTTTATTGCTGTTCATAGCTTCTTGAGCATTTGCTTTCGTTATATGGTTCGAATTTCAGTATTTCTTGTGTTGAAACGAGTGAATCTTAAGGTGTTCTTTTGATTATTGGAAAAACACTTGTTGCTTTCGCTTGAAACTGAATTCGAAATTATACAACAGCTTTCTTTTTGTAATACATCAACATTAAGAAAGAAGAAAAGAAATACTTGCATTGTGCATGTGCATTTTGACAGTTTGCATGTCGATTTAGGAAAAGTGCATCAGTGTGTGCTCTATGATCTGTTTGAAAAGATGATGTCTTTCTTTTCCTTCAGTAGTTAAGGTTTTCATAAGTTGAAAGAATTGAAAAAGCTTGCTTATCATTCTTAGACTGCATTTAGGAGTTGTATCATACATCACGTGGTGATCCATAAAGGCAAACTGCTAAGCAAGATCAACCTAAAAAGAACCGAATTTATCTAACAACGCTTTGAAACATAACGAAACACAGTAGAGGTCTAGGTAGAGACGTGAACCGGCGTCGTTAAACATAGTGACTGTCGATCTCTACGAAGGTGGGTGATTCCTCCTAAGGGACGATAGCACTAATACGGACTTGTGCCCCCGCGTACCGTCGCGTATATTGGGGGACCCATATAGGAACAAATCCTTTATCCATAGGAAGCCGTGTCGGCCGCCCTACTGATCGCGATGCAGTGAACACAGCATTCACGAAGATCAACCACTCGTACCGTAAAACGTATTCTGTGGTTTCGCGAAAGGTTTGGTACACCCTCTGCCTAGAACTCCAGAGTAGTTTCTTTTGGCCTTTTTCAAACTCTATAACTGAAAAAGTCCATCTGAGCATTTGTCACTTCGGGCTCGTTAATACATCGAAGGAGACTAGAGTCATCTTTAGCTTTTTCTCGACTCTTAAAAAGTGAAAAAGCAAGTTGTGTCTAAAAGCGTCGTCATATAAAATTCATTCTAAGCGGAACATAATCACCCCTTATTCCTATGTTGATCTTTAGGTTGAGAACATGGAACACACCAACCAAGGGATTCCACATGATGGGACCCCTAGCCCTTTCTCCTCTTGGGGAGAAGTTGGTGCGCCCCACATGGCCACATTGTCGCTTCCAGGACTGACAATTGGCCTGCCAGTTTGGCTATTCTCAACCGCTGTAGTTCAGACCACCACGGTTCCTGAACAGTCGAGTCAGCAGTTAGACCAGTCAAGAGCTACCCTCCAGCCTTCCACTTCTTATAAACCTTCCTCCGATCCTTCTTCTTCGAAAGGTCAAGCCGTCGAAAGCGGAGCTCCCATGGAAAAGAAGAAGGAAAAGAAGAAGAAAGAAAAGAAGCAGAAGGAGCCAAAGGCGCCTGGGGCAAGCAAAAGGTATCTAACGAAAATCCACACACAGCACGGACCGGGCCCAAATCGCCATGTGTCATATGTAGAGGAGACCACCTTCACCGTGATTGTCCCAGTATTCCCCGGATACTAAGGGACTGGTCCCCTCGTTTGCACAGTTCGGAAGCATCAACCTCTGACAACCAGGTTGAATTCTTACCGTCAACTAGCGAAAGTGAAGGTTCTAGGCGACGAAGGGGAAAGAGATTCCCCTGCGAACTGTGTGAAGGCAATCACACTCTTCGCCGTTGTCCCTTTTTAGACAAAGCAAAGAGAGTTTTGGAAGATCAACCGATTGCACCGTTGCTACTTCCTCCTGGATACCAAAAACTCGCGCCAAGTCCTTCGTTGGTCGAAAATACAGTTGCCTCGCTCACAGGGCCAGCTGAAGTGTCAGTCGCTGAAAGTGAACCTACTGAATCCAGACCGGACGAAAGTCCAAGGTCGAAACGGCAGTTGACCCGGTTCTCCCTTCAGAAGTTTCATCTTCAAATACCATAGTCACTGAGGATTCATCTTCAGTTGACACCCTCACCGAAGAGAGTAAGGATGACACCGTCCAGATTCTCTTCATCAACACCGATTCTGATGAACATCAGGGCAATGTGCCCACTCCTTTATCGCAGGAAGGAGCATCGTCAGGGTCATATCCGGCCGTATATTCGGTCCCACCACCAAGCAACCTAGTTGTGTCCTTTGATTGGAACCAACTAGGCAGACCCCGGTTACTAGCTAGTATACCATTTAGAATTATAGTCCAAATATACAAAATGGTGATGGCTGGAACTATCATTGATGAAGGGGCATCTGTGAGTATCCTGTCCTCTATTGCTTGGAAATCACTGGGTTGCCCGGCGCTTTTTCCTGAGACAAGAAATCTCTCGGGTTTTGACAAAGGAACCAATCGACCATTAGGGATTCTACCTAATGTGCCTATTACCTTGAAAGAGAAGGCCGTCAACATGAACTTGATGGTTGTCCAAGGACCCTTGGATTATAACCTACTCCTTGGACGAGACTACATATATTGCATGGAAGCAATAGTCTCCTCACTCTTTCGAATAATGTGTTTTCCATACGAAGGAAGAATGGTCAAGCTCGTAGACCAACTTTCACTTCCGGGATCACGCATCGCAAGTAGTCACATACCTATCCTCAATGGTCTATTTGATCAAGAAAGGTCTCTACCTCCGGTTCTTCTTCCTGATGAGTGCGAGTAATTCGGGAGAGGAAGGCCGGAACCCAGGGGGCATGCATCCTGGTCTGCTCTGGAGGCAGAAAAAACCTTGGGTGTAAAGTAGAATTTCCGTGGGAGAATATGACTAGTCCGTACCCCGCCCCCTCCTTCTTCTTCGTAAAACAGAAGAGCCGGCAAGAGCTCTCATGCGGAAGAAGGGGCAGTTAGGAATGGGGTTGTTCTGGAAAAAGATTCTTTTGTTAAAGTTAAGTGTGTGGCGGAGCATCGTCATTCACCTTTGTCTAGAAAAGTGGGCTCTGCCAAAGAAGGGGATCCGTTTGCGGCAGCAAGTAGTAACCATCTTTGGATAAAAGGCAAGCCTCACCCATTAAAACAAATGTTTTAGAGGATAAGTAGGGGCAGCCTCCAAAGAAAGGGATTCAATTGCTGCAACAAATTGTAACCATCTTTGTGTAACCTAATGATAGACATCGCCGAAGAAAGTTTCTGTTTGAAAGGATTAGCAGAACGATCTTTGTGTAACCTGAAAGAGGTAAGCCTCACCTGTTGAAAACAAAGGTTTTTAACGGAAAAGTAGGGGCAACCTTGAAATTAGACTTACACCTGGGGGCATGCAAACCTCTTGGAATGCAAGCTCAGGTGGCTTTTTAGTTTTAGGTAGGACTAACCCCGCTAACCCGTAGATAAGCCGATACCCGGCTTTCACAAAGAGAGGATATGGAGCAATACGTAGGGAGATGAAGCTCTTTTAAAAATAGCGATCTTCCATGAGACCTTACTACTTTATGACTGGTAAAAACGAGCAGTTTTGGCAAAGTTCATGCTCGTTAAAAAATAAACGCAAGATCCGAGCAGTTTTAATGCGGAAATTCATGCTCGTTAAAAAATAAACATAAGCTTGTGAGCAGGCTTTCCCCAGAGTTCAAGCTCATTCAGAAAAAATGAACCGGTAAATAACCATTTGAGACCGTAAATTCATCAGCCATAAAAGCCTTGGTCGTGTTTGTGTACCGTCACCTCCACTTTTCATTTGGCCGATCATTCACATCCACTTGATTGTTTACCTATTTTGAGGAACAGCTGCGAAGAGTGATCCCACCTAGCCATCCTTGTAATACTGCCGTGATTGGAAAATTCCAACCTGTACCTGGAATCTGCTGCTATCCCTGTTTATCACTCGTTCCTCAAAAGACAAGTCTTCTTTGAGCTCTTTTCACTGACTCGTAAAATATGAAAAGTTTGTCGAGTTTTGGCCTTCCATCTCGTTAAAAGGACCGGAAGAGCTATCCCTCCTCTAGATTTTAATCTTTTTTGGACCTGAGGGATTATTGCACAAAAAGATCGAGCACTTGTCTAGTTCGGCTCGATAAAGATATCGAACATTCATCCCTTCTGTATTGTTTTATACTTTTTCAGACCTAAGGGATTAAATGACGAAAAAGGGACCCCTGGAGCCCACTTTATGTACCCTTTTCAGACTCCCTAAAAATGAAAAGGACTGAGTTGTCTTTGTCGCTGGGCTCGTTAAAAATATTAGATAGTGACAAACTTGTCTTTAGACGAGAACGAGTTTCCCTATCGCTAGGCTCGTTAAAACATAGCGATGGGCTTGCCCGAAGGGCAGGTTATAGAACAAGCATATGTCATCCTCCTCAAGCTTGACAAAAATAAAGAGGTACTGGTCAGAAATGACTGGGGAAAAATTGGGAAGAACCTCAAAGCTTAATGGTAGCAAGTCACTCTTGAACATGACACTTTTGCCTCCGTAAATATCGGGTTGGGTTATTATCATTCACCGGTCCCTTCACCATGGTCTCGCCATACCATCCATACATGGGGTAATGCTACCGATCCATCACATCAGTGTCGTTATATGTTCAAGAGATGTCATTCAGAAAGTGTCAACCGGGTCCCATCCACTACCGTACATCATATTTCATCCTTCCATGACCGCCACCCTGAATCATATTTCACAGATCGTTTTCACCATCATCACTAGCTCCGTTCCGTGTCACTGATGTGGGATTCATTAAGGCCCTCCTTTGACGGATCACTTCTTGTCGACATCAGCTCATTATCCAAGAAGTTGATCTAGGAACACCCCCTCAGTACTTTGAAGCTTGCATGCCTCAATGGCAAGTTTCTCACTCCCGGCGATAGGTATACATTAATGACCTTCGACCAGGAGACTTTGCGTGGTGTTCGACGTCAGATCCTATATTCACACCACGTGAATTGTGCTGCAGTACCTTGAGGGTCATCATCATTATCGGTGATTCCTCTCGCGCTTGTTAACAGTTTACATTATTGACTGGTAATCAAGCGATGTCTTTCCATGTTCGACTTCAAGAAATTCTCACATGGATCGACTTGTACTAGAGTGAATATTGGACAAGTTTGAAGACCCTGGATCTAGTTTCATCCATCCGGGCTGCGATATATATTCAGGAGATAAAAACATAGACATGTGCAGCAGATGATCATCCTACTGAAAGGATGATAATTGAAAGCAGAGAATTATCAGTCTATTATCAGACAATCGTCTGTTTATGTACAGCAACTGTATTTATAAAGCTGAGCATGGGAAATGCCCGCATCAGCTAGATCATGAAAAGAAAGTATGAAAAGATAATGTATTGTATTTTATTTTGTTACAGGTCACCTCCCGACGATTGAATGAACTTCGGATCCTCCTAATAAAGCATTTCACCCGATAAACGACCTCATACTTTAGGGGGCAACTGTTATAGACATTTTTGTGCCTTACAGCATAGAGCATGAAATGTCAATAATCTAAGGGATCCAAAGTCCCTAAACATGTTGTTATTACCCTTAGAGGAACAAGGTCAGCAAACCACAGCACTGCAAATCAGTTCTCCACTGAAAAACACTCAAAAACAGGTCAGTTTTGGATCAAAGCAGCTGCTCCACTAAGCATCTGCGCTGAATGTCAAAAGCTCTATGGTGTACCTGCGCTGCATAGCAAGTGCAACAAAGGCTACTTGCGCTGGGCGTACTTTGACATGTGGAGGAATATTTTTCTCAATGTGCCAGTGCCCAGGAAGCTTCCAAAAAGACACTTGATCAAAAGATTCGCCTAATGATGAGTTAAGAGCTTCTAAAACTCCAAGTGGAAGGTAGAAACTCCGAGTGAAGAGCTGAAGAACAACTGGAGTTGAAGAGGACAACAAGTCACACATCAAGCTGACTTATCTTCACTCCAAAACTCTATATAAGGATCTCATCCCATGGGATCTGGAGGCCGGAATTTTGTGCAAAGAATTGCTGTTGGTTTACAGTTGTGAGTATTGGGTGATTGCTTGAGGGAGGTGAAGAAGAGATTTCTCTCCGTCGGGAAGGTGATGCTGGATTAGACCTCTCATGGTTGTATCACCGCCTGAACCTTACTTCCATATATTAATAAAGCATTTGAGGTTCTTCTATTCGCATGTGTTTCAATGGTGTATTGTCTTACTTGCATCTTTGATTTATGCTAATCCTTGAATCGATTATGAATGCATGCCTCTTGTAGTTTCCTTTTCTTGTCTTATTTGCAGGATCTCGTGTAGCTGGGCCCGTGAAAAGACTTGGATCTGGGAGCAAGTGGCAAACGAAGGAGATTGGATCGACCATTTGCGCAAGACATCGGTAAGTGGATCTCTTCCTTCTATCTCTTGCATGTCATAAAGAAGAAACTTTAGATAGCTTTGCTTTCAGCTGTTGCTAAGGAACTGTCACCCTTAGAGTGGGTTAGGGTCATTCCGAGTTGGATACTTTCCCCCACAACACCATCTAAGGGACTAAAGTCCCTTTGAATTCTACTAACTTATTTCACAGAGACTTTACATTCACTACAAAAGATAATCAAAATTTATTCACAAAATTGACCCTAGGGACCTCATCCCAATAGGCCCCCAACACAAATTGGGTGACTCACCCTTGAGTCACTCAACTGGTGCCTCTATCTTGCTGCGAAGGTCACTAAACTCCATCTTAAACACAACTATGTCAGTAGAACCCTACATTGCAGCCTGCTGCACTTCCTCTACTAGATTTTATGTAGTTGGGCCTTCCATCATGAGGCGCATTGTCCTTTGAGTCTACTAGAGTGTCTTCAACTTTCCTAGATTAACAGAGCAATCTAAATTGCTTCCTCTCTCCATGGTTGTATTCTGGCCTTTAAGACGACCTCTTTTCAATGTATCTCTTCAATTTGTGATTGCAACTATTTTCCTTCTTACAATCGATTGAGGTGCTCTACAGGCACCAAAGTGCACGCAGTCACCCTAATTTCATCAAAATTTTGTTGCATCTCCCAGATATCTATGCCAATTTTTTGCAGGTTTGGGTCCTCTTGCATATTCGTCCATAGTTCCATTTCTTGTTCGAAGATTAGTGTGCATCTTGTGACTGCAGCATCAAAAGTGGCCATTCTCTCCCTAATGGCTACTCCATGCTGCTCCTAGACCTCTAGCAAAATGGTTGGTTGTAATTTCAACTCGAGCTATGAGATCTTCATTTGGAATTCAAATGTGACCCAACTGACCTCATCCTTTGATTCTCTAACTATGGCAATTAAATTCTGAATCTTCATTGTTGCTACTACATATTCTAGAATGTGAAGCTCTGGCAGCATTTGACAGGCCTGTGTAATTACTACCTCCGAGGTCTGGCTTCAGGTGGCTAGTTCTTCCTTTTCCTTAAGCGGCTGAGCCTTTTCAAAAAATATCTGATCATTGTTCATCTTTACCTCACTAATAACTGATAGTGTGCATTGTTACCTGATCCAGAGCTCGTCTAAGACCCCCTGATCAAGTGCGTGGATGGTCTGAATAGGCAACACAACTAAGTTGATACCAATTTCCTTAATCTGTCCAAGTTGGGTGTTTTCTTCATCTTCTTCTATGCATAGTGATCCCTCCAATAATGGAATGACTCTAAGGTCCAGAGTCTTGTCATTTTCCAGCACAGTCATGCTTGCTTGCTGTAGGCTCACTTGAATCCCACTCGCATGTCCCATGCTCACCTGAAGTCGACTAGTTTGAATTTTCAACTCACGTAGATCCTTCTGCACACTCCCTAGCATCTGCATGTACTATTGCTCGTACTGTGTTCACAACTCCATCATTTTTTCTTGGACCTTATCTCCGATCTCATCCAAGTCCCCCTCATAAAGGACCATTGGATCCACATGTGTATGCTTAACAAATTTTTGTTTCTGTCTGGGCCCGAAATTGGTCTCCCTAGATTGCTTCTGCAATTTAAAGGGGGTTCTCTGCTCCTCGCCACTGCCTCCTTTCTCCTCGGACCCTTATTTGGTCGTACTAGGTTGAGAAGAAGACTCCTCAACCTCTAGAGTAGATTCCTTTGCAGTGCGGTCCTATTCAGTAGTTGCCTTAGCAACAAATTCCTTATTTTTCTGTGCTACTTTTTCTTGGGCTACTGCCTGTTCAACCTCTTTATTTTTCTACGCTGTTGTGGCCTACGTGGAGGAACTATCCCCAACCATGCTGGTTCCTACACTGAGTTCTGATGGCTGCCACCACTCAATTGGCCATTTTCCCATAACTTCCTGTACATCTACATCCGTGACTAGGTATGGCAACTTGTACCATATTTTCTTAGGATCTCGTCTCGCATGGATGGATACGTTGTGAAAATATGCTTTAAACTTCGCATAGGCCTCCAATTTCCCAAACAGGGTAGGTGATAGCCTCAGCCACTGGTTGATCACTGTGCAAAGGTCCATCTCGACCAGTACCTAGAATATCTTTGTCTCCATGACCCTCTCTGGGTCCTTCATCACCCACAACGAAGCAAACTTCACTGCCTCCAGTAACTTAGCATCCTATGGAGGGAACTTTTTGTCCTTTGGGATCCTCCACATGACAAAGGTAATCAATAACAACAACCAGGCATAATGGAAGTCCTTGCCTTCATCATGTGCTTCACAACAATTTAATAGGAACTCTTTGCAATTGTGTTATGCCCAAGTGTACTGCACCCCCTTCACACATTGTGCATCAAATGAAATAAATGGCATCAAAACCTCGTCCACGTGGCACTTTCTCACAATCTTGCAGGCCAAGATCTGAGCAGCCAACTAAACTGCCTTATCTGTGATGGAGCGAATGGAGTATGTGCATGACTTCTTTATCAAGCCAAACTCATTCTTCATTCTATCTCCAAATTTTTTTTCTTTACTCTTGCCTCGAAACTCCTCAGTTAGATCCACCCCTTAGTAGGGAATCCTTGTGATGCGGTGGATTAGCCTATCTGTGATGGGGATGGGATCCCCCAACCAAAGACACCCATCATGCACCATCATAAGCAATTGGCATACGCACATCGTGTTGATAGTGGTTTGGCTAAAGTGTGGTACCAACAACATATTCAACAACCCGATTTTTTCAACCCCCACAATCCACTTCATGGTATCTAGTCACGTGACTCCAGTCTCCTCATAGTATATATTTTCCAAATATTTTCTTGTCATTAAATGTGGAAATTTTTTGTGATCAATGAGATCCCAATCTTCTATCTTAAGTGCGGGAATGAGCTCTAAGGGCACGCCTTCAAAGGGTACTTTCCCCAGCAATAGTGGTGTGGATACCATAAACTTGCCAAAATCAGGATCCTTGGGTAGCTTCACTTTGCCCCTTCACCGAAGGATATACTCCAAGAGCCTAGTGATAGGCTCGCCATCCGCAGCATCCAAATCTTCAACCCCTTCACAAAGCTTCTCTTCGTCAAGATCCAGGGGTTTGTATGGTTGTTTTGCCTTGTCCATATTACCTTTCTATCGAACCTTTGTAGAGTTCTTTATCAGTGACTGCCTCACTGGAACAACCTGTGGTTTCTTCTATTTCTCCTTAGAAACGGATGCTTTAGGCCTAACCAACCTCGGTGGCATAGCACTGACAGTGTGGCTCCCATTGTCAATGCAATTTCAGGGGTTGCAGCTTCTGAGACAACGGATTTAGAGACAGTGGCTTCAAAGACAACGAATTCTGTGGGATCAGTCATTTTCTCAAGGATGATCATACAGCTCCAATCAAGCAAGTTTGCGCACCCTGATTGTGAAAGAATTTGCTCCCAATCTTCTCGGTTCACAGACTTAAGGCAAGAAAAATCACAAACAATTTTTAGAAGGAAAAGTGTTCTACTGCAAGCCAACATGCTACATTTATAGGTGATTTCAAATTCAAATCCAATCATTCCCTCCAATGTTTTATCATAAATACATCTTTGGTGGCAGATTGCCAAAGATTTTCACCATAAATGCAGCCTACCCACTCCTTCTAACAAGATTTTCACCATCCAATCAGCTACAGTGTATCCAATGGCTCTTTTTGAAATTTGGACCCTTTTGCGTGACACCCACCTCCATGGTGCAACTCTCTTGGCACAGATCCTCCTAGCGTACGTCTGGCTTTCCTCACGCAGCCCCCTTAATTTTTTTCCTGGTCTTTGGGTAGTGTAGTTTATTGTCCCGTACTCCCTTGCAAATTCCTAGAGTATTAAGACCATCCTGCTATCATGCACTCATTACGCAGGGGCAGGATCCCCTTGATATAACTTCAATCAACTTACATTGACTCTTTCTAAAAATAATTCCCCATTCATCTTCACAAGATGAACAACACCACCATATGTAATTTCCTTGACTACATAGGGTCCCAACCAGCGCATTTGAAACTTCCCAAGGAACTTTGTGAACTTGATATCAAAAATTAAGACCAAATCATTCACCTTGAAGGTGTGCAGCTTAATATGTCAATCATGCCATGCATTTTCATGCTCCTTCTGCACCTGTTGGTGAAATCCTGCTAAACATTTGTCGTCTTCTAGCTCCAACAACTGCGGGAGGCACTCCTCCATAGTCTTCCAGTCTGCCATATAATTCAATGATGTAATCCACAAGCTGGGTACAATATACTCCATAGCATCACAACCTCTATCCCATATACCAGTCTAAATGGGGTTATTCCTATCAACCTCTTACATAACCCAATCATTCCTCTGCACATTGCAGACATTAGTCAATGCGTTTTCCAAAATTTTATTGAATGCTTCAAATGTACCATTAGCTTGAGGATGATAGGGTGTACTCTTCTCATGATAAACCTGAAATTATTCGAGCATCACGGCAATAGTTTCATTGAGAAAGTATGTACCCCTGTCACTCATTAGTATCATAGGACACCCCAACCTTGTCAAGACATCCTCAAATAGGAACTTTCTGGTTGTAGCAGCGCTGCAGTCCTTCATCGATTGTGCTTTTGACCACCTTGTCAAATACTCCGTCACAGTAATAATGTATCGCGTGCCCGTATTTTATCCTGGTGGTTGTATCAAACCCACAAAGTCAATAGCTTATTTTTCAACACCTGTAATGAAATTTGACGATACACGGGAAATTCATCCCTTCGCGATGGCTTTCCCGTCCTCTGACATGCATCGTATGCCTTGCATATTCCTTAGAATCCTTATGTATCGTTGGCCACCATAACCCTGCATGTATAATTTTTTGCACGATTGCTATACTTACATAGTATCCTCCCGCTACTCCTTCATGTGCTTCTGTGAGGATTCTAAAGCTTTAAAACTTTGGAACATATTGGTGCAATATTTCATTGGTACCCATCTTATACAAGTGTCCTGCAATCATAGAAAATTCGGTAGCATAGACCACCAATTCCTTCTTCTGCTCAAAAGAATATCCCTCTGGGGCTGTTCTAGTAGTCAAAAACTTGATTATATCACCAAAATTATCATCCGTGACATGCACATCAAAGAGTTATGCATCCGATAACCCTTCTTCCAAACTAGTTGGTTCTCCACCTATCTCAATTCTAGATAGATGATCTAGTCCCGCATTCAATTGTATAGGCTTTACAATCACTTTAAAATCATATTCCTTAAAGAACAATAACCACCTACAAATATTCCCCCCAACATAGGCTTATTGACTAGGTACTTGAGAGCGGAGTGATCTGTATACATTTTCAAATGCATGCCTAGCAGGTAATGTCAAAATTTTTGCAATGCATAGACCATCACCAATCCTTCACGCTCTATAGTTGAATAATTTTTCTTGGCCTTTGGCAGTTTCTATCTCACGAAGGGTATAGGGTGATCTATCTCACCTTCATATGGCTAGGTTAATACCGCACCCAACGCAATATAGGAGGCATCCCCATGGACATGAAACTCTTTCTTCTAGTCTAGAAACATCAAATGAGCGCAATCACCATATTTTCTTTTAACACATCCATACTGCGTTGACACTCTTCATCCCAGTAGAAAGTCATGTCCTTCTTTAGTAATTTCTCCATTGGTGTAGTTATCTGATCATAAGTTTTCATAAACTTTCTATAACAGCCAGTGTTTCCCAAGGTTGTGTGCAGCTGCTTTACATTCTTTAGAGCTTCTAAATTGACAATCACTGCTATCTTCACAGGGTCTACCATTAGTCCTTTCTTGCAGACCACATGGCCGAGCAATATCCCATAAGGCACACAAAATATACATTTCTTCAAATTTAAAGCGATTTGATATCTGCAGCAAGTATCCAACATAAGGCGCAGACTTGCAACATGGCGCTTTACCAATCCAAACACAGTCTAGTCATCAAAATACACTTCTAAGAATTTATGGATGAATTCTTTGAACACTGCAATTACAAATCTTGAAAATATCACGGGCACATTCTTCAGTCCGAATGGCATCATTATGTATTGGAAGCCTCCCCACTTCATTGCGAAGGTTATTTTTTTGCGATCCTTTGGCGCGATCTTAATCTGATGGTACCCTGAGAACCCATCGGTGAGCGAATAAGCTTCCTTTCCTCCAACATTCTCCAAAAATTCATCCGTAAATGGTGCTGGAAAGGGGTCATGAACACATGCATCATTGAGGTTCCTCAAGTCTATGCATATTCTAATTTCACCCTACTACTTCTCTTGAACTACAATAGGGCTCACCCAATCAGATTCTTCTACTAGCTCAATAATTCAAACTTCCAACATTTTGTCTAGCTCTTTGTGCACCTTCTCCTTATACTTTAGATTTAGGTGGCAGTGTCTCTATTTCACAGGCTTTGCATTGGGCTTTAAAGTGATATTCATCACTGCTAGATCCCCTACTATTCCTTTCAGGTCTGAGAACTTAGTGGGAAACAAGTCATGGTACTCGCACAACAGCTTTGCAACTTTATCAGTTGTATCGTCATCCCAATAATCACCTATATTTGCAAACATAGGTTTCATTTAGACCCAATGCTCACTTGCCTAGTCTTCAAAGGTTCTGATATGTCAGGGTTCATTGCTTTAGGACCTTCAACCTCGTGTTTTCCTTCGGTCTCTGGAATGTTGATTTTTCACGAATATTATTCTTCTTCTATAGTCACATTATAGCATTCCAGTGTGTGGTGCAGCTATGTGCTCCAATCTAGTTGAGCCCATTCTACTAGCTCTTCAGGTGTTTTATAGATAGTGACCTTGATTTCCTAGAGCACTTCATTAATGCACTCGAATTCATCTTCAAAGCTAAAAGTTAATCATAAAATCTCCCTCAAGATATCCCATTCAGCTGTCCCATGGTGTAGCTATGTTTCTAAATACCAATTCATTGGAATAGTATCTAGGGTATGACAAAAGACATTTACCCATTCTGGCTGAGGCTATTCTCCCCAAGATTTAGCCTATCATGCCAAATGCTCATGCGGGTCATTCTTTTGTCTATATTTCTCATTCATACAGGTATTAGCATATCCAAACCTCAACTTCATCATCTACTTGTATTCCCTCTAGTTACGAAGCTTTTCTTATCGATACCCCAGTAATGGGTGGGCATAGCTCACAGTGCTAATTCAAGTGCCTATAAACGATACTCTTTGGGCACCTCTCTTTCAAATTCATCCAAAAATAAATTAACATCATTTAAGCCATCATAAGGAGGAAATTTTCTTACCTTCGTAGATACGCAAAATGATTATTTTGTCATCATATTACAACATAGTGTAGAGACCTCATGGAACCTATTCTGCTAGTGTTTGAGCTCTACATTTGAGTCTGAGGTAAAGGAGTTGTCTCTATCCCAAGTGATTTTCCTGTCTGCAGTGGCATTGATCCAATCTTCATCACGAGCAATAATTTGGTATATTTTATCCAAGTCATCATCCTCCACATAATCGCAGACCAATTCAGTGTATTGTGCCCCTTCAACAGGATCTAGTGGTACAATAACCCCGAGCGCCTTCTTCTCAAATGTCATCCTTCACTTCTTCAGATTAATCACAACATCCATGTCAAAGACCCAATCAATTTTTAGTAGCACAGTGTAAGGAATTTTATCATCTACTATTTCAATTACCTCAAATTCAGCCAATGCACTTGATCCTTCGATGTCTATTGTTACCCCATATAGGCGCCCCATAGGAATGTTTTTCTTCTTAATGGCCATGCACAACTATATAGGAGACCATTGTAGCACACGCCTCCTCATTCGTTCCCATGTCTTCTTAGGCAATACATTAGCATCAGATCCTAGATCTAAGATGACTCGATCCATCTCATATTCTCCAATCTACGTGGTTAGTCTCATCTCACACCCTGTTCGCTTCTTATGTTTACCTAGTTTCATCATAGTGCATTGTTTTGAAGGAATCTTAACTTTTCTCGTGAAATTGTTGATTATATCCTAGAGCCCTTCTATTGCCTTCTGATCTCTCAACAACTTCATACATGTTTTTATAAAGGTAGCTAACAACGAAAAATCCACATCTTGCACTTCATTGTTTCCAATTGATTTCTCTTGACTCCCGAACATAGAAGCTTCAACAAAATTCTTCTTGGCCTCCATGAAAGTTTCTTTAGCTCGGTTGAGGTCAAATCTGACTTCCTTTCCAGTAGCCTTGCACACCCATCCTTTGGTTTTTGGTTGTTTTCCCTTATCTTCTTCAATGGCAATACCACTGCACGTTACGATATTAATGCTATGATCCTCTTTGTGAGGCTCCGCCATCATCATCTGGATATTCTATGTAGGTTTTTGTGTCTTTTTCTCCTACATCTTGGAAATCTAAACTGGGCAATATTCTATCACATGATCGAACTGTCTGCAATATTGACAAGATGGATGCACTGGGTTCTGACAGTTACACACAAAATTTCCAGCTTTGCCACAATTATAACAAATAACTTGTCTGCAACCTCTACCAGCCCCTCCTCCTCTTCCTATCCCATGGCCTTGGAACACTTCACGCATTACACATGTGCCCTAATCTTAAGGTCTGTTTACAGCCTACATTCAATAGGTAGGGGTCTTTTCCATCATTAATTCGTAACTTCAAAAGTTTTGCTCATCGTGTCCAAGTGATTTATAGAAAGTACAAAGAAATTGTTGTGGTGTTTGAACAAACTTTTGCAAGAGATGACAATTATCAGTTGCATGCTTCCCAGCTATCTGGCAGGTAGCGCACCATAATGGTACTCCCTTGCTTGGTCCTGCAACATTTTCAGGCTTCATAGGCATAGGACCTCCTTCAATCTAGTAATTCTGATAAACAGGGAAATGCCTTATCATGTCCCTTGTCCTTGCATTTTATACATCAAACTTCAACACACACCTATGGTTGAGCTTCCTTCCCTATTTTCAAGCTCTCCAACTCCAAGTGCAGACTTTTCAGTTGCAACTGTATCTATTGTACTCCAACATTAATATCTTTTATTAGTGAGGCTTCCAACCTCATCACGATCTCCATAGCCTCTACTTGCATTCCTATCTTCTGTTGTGATAACGGTAATCTTAGGTGAGGAAACAAAAAAGAAATGTAATAGTCTCTATGTTGATCATCCATGATGTTCATATTAGCCTGCCAAATTAGGAATTTCAGCCTCTGATTAAAATCCCACAAGGACTCATTTACCCTTTGTTGCATATCCTTAAACTCTATGACAAACTGCACTTGATACTTAGGCTTCTTAAACTCATTATTCAATGCTTGTTGAGTTTCTGCCAACATCGAGCCAAGTTTATCTTTACATAATTTAATATACCAATTCAGCACCCTATCCTGCAACGCTGTGACCAGCTGTGCTTTCTTTATATTATCGTCAGTTATCTATTGCAATGTCCATACAACATTTGCAACGAACCATAATTGTTCGGGGTCTTCACTTCTTTACCCTTTAAAAATCGACATCTTCATTGTGTTCACCATGTTGAATTGTTGATGTGGAGGTGGAGGTGGATGTGAGATTGTAGTTCTATGCGGTGGAGGTGGATTGGACGGAAGAGGTATCCTTAGGATGCCTTGACTTACTATCTACAACACGTTTCATGGTGTACCCAGAATATTCCCTTCGTCATTACTAGAAGAGGATCCCAATAATGCACTGTATCCAGAGTTTGATTCTCTGTTCCTTCTAAAGGGTTTTCTTCTTCATATAGTCCCAAACATCAAGGTAATGGAACAAACTGTTTTTCACACAACAACATCTTAATCCAAGTTTTTAGACATTTTAAGTACTTACCTCGAGGTCCCTTAAAAAGCTTGTGCTCTGCTTCGCTATAGCTAATGGTTGTATCAATCACAAGTTCAATGACAAATGCTTTGATTATGAAATCAATCCAATGATCAATGACCCACACGATGTTGTTTTCTGAAGCTTCCAAGCACCTCAATAGCTCTGGGGTCCACATAATAGGGCTGTGAAGTATTCGCATACCTTGACTGTCCACTAATCTAGACAGCCACTCATGCAGTTCGTAGGGGAAGAAACAAAAAAAGGATTCAGTCTCATCTGTGTATAGGTATATATTCAACCACTGCTCCTTGGATAACTTCGGGTTTTCGTTCTCCTGAACTATAAACACGTGCAAATTTCGATCGAGCCACTTTTCAATTTCCTTTTTAATAGGGAACCACTTATTCGATGTAAGACATTTTTTAGATAGATCATGGTCCAGGCAATTGAAACATTTTTTGTCTTGATGGGGCTTGACCCAGGTTCATCTTTAACTGCGCTAACCAATAAAACCCTAAACTACTGGCCCTTTCTGTAACAACCCACGTAGTACAAGTTGCAGCCTCACCTGAAGCAGTATTGGGGGATGCTAGAACTAGGTTTCTATGTTCAGAGGCCTGTGTGATGGTTTCTTGAAGTTCTTATGGCTTAGATCTTCCTTCGCGTAAATTTATCCCTTCTAGATGGATAACTACTACAAACCTATCTAACAATTTCCAAATCTTCGCGAAGGTAGTTAATTATACTTATCATGCATAAATATTATAGATCTACCAATTTTGTGTAGTAAATAAGCATTAATTCATATTAAACAAATTATAGAGTGAAGATACATAAACTTTGTAGAAGTAAATAAAAGGACATAAATGCTTCAATTTTGGCCCAAATAAGTCTTTATTAGATAGAAATGTTTAGATACAAACATTTTTTCCCTACGCACTCAGGGTGCGGACTTACCAAGGTATTTGTGCACTCAACTGCAGAAGCCTTCCCCTTTCACCTAAGTACAGGAAATAAACCTTTCCTACCTTAGCACCTTGCCCTTACAATGATTCTCTTCAATTCCATTATCTTCTAAGACTCATTATGAATCAACTTTATATATAATTTTCTTTACAATACCATGGTCTGCGAACCAGGGGTGGGTCTCAGAAAAACTCTATCACCTACCCATCTAAGGGACTAAATTGCTTTTTAATTCTACTAACTTTGTGCTCTACTTTCCACATTTCATAGAGACTTTGCATTCGCTACAAAAGATAATACAAAATTGAATCAAAACTTAACAAAATTGATCCCAGGGACCTCATCCCAACAAATTCCTAGGCCTTTGGGAATGAACCTTGAGACCACCTCCACCCCAGATTTTGAAATCCATCCACCAAACCAAAGCTCAAAACCAAAATAAACATCCCAACACCATGGCAGCCGGAAAATGGAAAGGCTAGGCTAAAAAATCACTATCATAACTCGACAAAACCATGACATCGACAACAAGAGAACCATACACCAACATGCAAAGATATGCTTGTCCAAACTTGCTAGGAGATCACACATGCAAAAGGTTACCTATAAGTATTCCTGCTGAAGCTACTTGATCCTACTCTTATTCCTTGCTCCTTTCTTTCCTTTCTTTACCTTTACTTTCTTTTCCTCCCTTGATCCAAAGCTAGAGTGCTCCAAGAAAACTCTAAGTGACCAAGAGTGAGAGAGAGAATAATGAGAGAGATCCAAACTTGAACTAACGAAAGGTTACCAACTAATCCTAAAAATCCTTTTTATTAATGAGACCTATATTTTCTTCAATTTCCTCCTCACATGAAACATGTGACCTTTTACTTTCCTTTTCTCCTATTTTCCTTTATTTCATTAATAAATGTGCCAAAAATGCCTTTTTACCTTTTAATGCCTTTTCCTTAGCCTTTTCCAATTTTTCTTCGCCAAAACACACATCGAGTGATGCCCTAGGATATCTTTGCCCAACATTCAGCTTGGAATAAGTGTCCCTTAACCATGGTCTTATTTTTCCTTTATTAACTTTTATTACATGAAATTTTCACTACGGTTATTACACTGAAGGTCAAAGTCAGCCAAGTGGGTGCAATTTATCAATGAACAGGATCAACTCCGAGGGTCAAGCCCCACTCCCTAGCCTGTTTAATCACCCTTCCAAAGTGTGGGGACCATACCTTCCACCAACATCGCCAACACACCATCAACATTAGCAAGTGATCACCATAGTCATATAACCACACACCCCTCCCTCTCACCTCTCATCCAGTATGGCAGTCTAATGTCCATCCCACGTGCCTCCTTGTGTTTCCCCCATGCATCACCCCATTATGTTTCCTGCCTATAAAAACACGTCACATTAGCCATTTCATTTTGAATTTGTTTCATTCAAATGATATTTCTTCACCACTCCATTTGCTAGCAACACCATTTGAATTCTAACCAATTCCAGCATTACCATGACCAACTACTTTCATTCACTAGGTAATCTATAGTCCCTTACCCCTTAATCATTCTTTTTTATGCTTAAAATGAAAAAATATGCACCCAAAACCTCCATGTCCCGAGACAAAATCCTCTAGACATACCTAGCCTCTCATAGACACAAGAGGCTGAAATTCGTGACTCGTTCTTCTCCCACCATATGTCATATCTCTTATTCGACCTATATGATTGTCACCATAAGAAGGAAGACTTTTTCTGGGTCATAGATTCAGGGTTGTACCACCTAATTAACCCCACATTCTATTTGTCTCTAGAGTTTATTTCCTAGCTCACGACGTCCTATGTTAAAGAGAGGAATTGTTTCATATCTTCCACATGGGTGAAAATTATGAAAGCTATCTGTGAATTAATTCAAAATTCCTACATCTACCCAAAATCTCCCAATCCTATGAGATTTATGGAAACTACCCTTTTCTACAATTATCATGGGCTCTCATTTGGGGAACAAAAAGCCTTCCTTCAACTAATTTTAGCACTAGGTAATCAAACCCTCCCCATTACTGACATATTCCATGTTTCCATGTTTTCTGAAACTATAAAACCCATTGTAAACACAATTTCCTTGCTTTTTGGGGAAGAAGAGGTTGTTAATGTCACTAAAGTTTATGTAGGGTCCCTACACATAATTATCTAACCTGACATTGTCTTTGATATTCTTTCTTTCCTTGCAAAATCCATAAAGTTCTAGTTTAACCATTTTCTCATTACCTCTTATTTTAGATATTATTCCATATTGTTATATATTTTCTTATACACTCATGTAGAGGAATTTTAGTATTTAGGCCTTAGCATCATTGATTCTCAAGAAAAGGAAGTTTGTGTTCGATTGGATAGTTCCCTAAGGAAAAACCCTGATAATGAGGGTTTAGACATAATTATAAATAAAATTCCCCCTCCTATAATCTTGCCCAGAGAAAAGGAAATCCTTCAGCTCAGTAAAGACACTAGGTGGGTGGTTGTTTCTTATTTGAAGACTACACTGAGATTAGTGTCTATGGGTTAGAGCTTCCCCAATACCGTTTACCTGTTTTGATGCCTATGAGAATACTTTTTCTAGAATTTATTAGACAAAGCTTTAATGTTGATCAAATTCACTTTGTTCCTACTAAGAAGGGCTACATGTTTAATCTGGCTAGGGTAGTAGACTCATTCATTATTAATACCAGACAATCCTTTCAACAATTAGAAGACATGTTGAAAGAGATTAATTTTGAAATAGGAGAGGTGTGGCACTATGATCCCCATGGTGTCATATCAAAGAGGAGAAGGGATAATAATTATTTAGCTTATGAGCATGCGTATAAGATTGAAATTGAATGGAGGTCTAATTTTGATTCTTGGCCCATTAACATAGAAATGGAAATTGAAATGCCAACTTCAAAGGAAAAGACTCAAAAGAGAAGCATGGAAAAAGTTGGAGACACATATATGGACGAGCATCATCCAACAAGAAAGTTAAGATCCAGGAGCACACCGATGAGGAGATTGAGACCAGGTTGACTAAGAGGAATTTGGACCAGCCAGGCTTTCAAGTAATCCTATAAGACTCTCAGCAAGATGCCACTTCTACCTCCATAGAGGTATCAATCCTGGGATCTTTGGGGAGTGCATCAAAACTTAAATGGGAAGAAGGGAAAAGAATAGAGGAGAAAAAAGAGAGAGTTAGAGATGAAATGTTGTAGCAGTTGGTATCACATTCAATTCCTTATTAGACCACACTCCAAGCTACCATGGACTTGGAGAGAAACTAGATGAAATTATCTCTGTATCATCCTTCAACACAGAGCCTTCCTTCAGAATCATAATTTAGGACTATGGGCCTATCACTAGATATGGTGAGTGTTCCTCTATATAACAAAATAAATTGGCATAGGCAAGTTGGAGAAATTCCTTATAGTGAGATGAGTAAAAGTGCCTTGACCATCAAAAAGGCTGAAAAAATATTAGAAAGCTACCACTAGGGTAAAGTAGGAAAATGCCAACTATAGGGCCCTTCACTTGCTGAATGAAAGTTTCAAAAAATTAATTATCAAATTGGGGGTGAACCCAAATGATAAAGTTGTTGTGGCTCAAAATCTAAAATACATTAGTTGAGGCAAAAGATGAAGATGCCAACATCTGAACATGTGTAGTCCAAAGAACTAGCTTAGGTAGAGGATGAAAAAGAAAACATAACCAAGGAATTAATAGGCAGAAATAGTGAGGCGATGACCCTCAAACAATAGGTGGTAGAACTCCAGCAGAAAACTAGTTCTCACATATGTGCAGTGATTGTGCCAAAACACCCACAAAATCCTACTAAATAGCTAACCAAGTCTCTCACTAAATTGCAACTATGAGAGGGTCAACTTAAAATATTACAAATCGGTTTCGAAAACCCCAAGCATGTGCTCACACAAAAGGATAAGAAACTTGAGTCAAATAGGAAAAATGTGGAGCAAATCAATAAAAATTTAGAGATTGCAAACAAGGAGATCAAAGAACTAAAAAGTAAGTTGAAAGAAATATGTCTTTCATCCAGTCCATGCATATTATTTTGGATGGAATTATTGTTGAAGTAAAGAGAATCTAGGAACATATGATCCTAGTCAGAGAAAATTGCAACCAAAGAGATTGAGTTCTTCATCCTCTCACCCAAAGAAGAAGATGGTAAAAATGACCAGACAACAGATAAATTTATTAGGTATCTCAATGAGAAATCCACTAGTGAATTGAGGGACAAGGATATTGTTGAAATGATAGTAACAATTGTTGAGATCTCTAAGTTGATCCAAAGAGAAACAACCAGGGCCAAATGTGAGGAATATTTAAGTGATTTATTGGAATCTGTAGGTACACTTAATTCAAGCTTTGATCAAAGGATTAAAGAAATATTTCCCAACTATTGGGATTTTCAAGGGAGCCTTCTTCCTTAGGAACAATACCAATATTTGTTAGTAGAAGCTAAAAGTAAGGTGAATACTACTCATGAGAAGACTTCCACCCTCAAGGGAAAAACCATAGTCAATTATTTGTAGATGGATTTACATCTACTCTGGCTTGTAAAAAAAAAATTTATGATGGGAAAAATTATATCCAACTCACTAATCTAAGGATATCCTATTAGGATTTATTTTTCTCTCTTACATATAACCCTACACCATGGAAAAAGTGTGACTACTTCGTAAATTCACCACAAATATAAATCATAGAGTCGAGGTCCTTTCCAATAGAACCAACCAGAAAACAGTGAATATGTTTTGATATGTTGATCTTCTTAATCCATGTCATTTTAGTTTTTTGTAAATATTTTGTTTCAAGAAAGGAATCTAGATGGTTATTTAATCATTAGGACATTTGTGCCAACATCACGCTTGGACTATGGACTGGTTAGATAATTGTGACATTTTTGAGAGAAATATTTTGTAACTTGTTATGTTTTTTAGGACAAAATCCTATAAAGGCAGGGAAAATACTCGTTAGTAAGTGTTCACAACTTTCTATTGAAGAGGTGGTTCTGACCTACAAATTTTGCAAGTGTCTGAATGTATATCAAATTTATGCACTTTTCAAAGATTAATAGAAAGTTCTGGTGATTCGAAATGTTTAAATGTTCAATATGTGATTCTATTTTAATTTATCTTTTCATATGTGTTTATTTTCTCTCAAAAGGTGTGTAATTGTAGTTGTTGGACTAAATCTCAGAATTATAGATTCATCTATGTCATTTTTTGAATACATGGTGCTTGTGATGCATGAGATAAAAGGTCCTTAAAATGCGCTCCACATTTTCTGAATTCCTTTTACAACACCAGTTCCATATTTCTATAGGAATTTAATGCATAGGATTATGATATCAGCCCTTTACACTAATTTTATTTCTTCATGTTCTACTTTCCATCTATACTGCAAAAATCAATAGAGTTGCACTTTCTGTGGTTAGGCCTCTAGATTTTAATGTTGATTCTTTTAAAAAAGAGTATTCACTATATGTGTTAATTAATTCTTCCTTTCGAGAGAATATTTGAATTGGTTCAAATCATTTTTTTCCAAAAATCCTAAGTACCACAAGTATATCATTTAGACACTTTAATATGTCCTAGGCACTAATCTCTTTCTCAACCTAGAGGTTGTCTCTAAGAACCATAAGATCTTTTGGTGCCATTGTCAGGGATGAATAAGAATATTTTTCCCTGGGTCTTATTTTCTACATTCCTTTGTTTGGTGAGCAAAGGAAGTGTGGGTTGAGATCTCTCACATAAGAAACCTTTTAGGTTACAATCTTGGATTTTAAGAGGCCTCATACTCGCTTAGATACCCCTTAACAAAAGACCCCTCTTATTTTTTTCTTAAGAGAATTAGTTCCAGAAGGATCTAGAGGGGAAAAACACCAAAGACCCCAAAATCAATCACTCTTACCTCAGAATTCTCATTTTCTATCTTTGAGAAAGTTGAGATAATTTTCCCTAACTTCTTTGTCAGAAATTTGGACTCCTCAGAAAGTATATTCCCCCCCATCTGGTTTCTACTTTCAAAATCTGAAAATTAAAGAAGTTTTTATCAGTCCCAGTACTCTTACTTCTCACTTTATCCCTAAGGGTGAAGAATTTAAAGATATTTTCATCCCTACTACCTCTCAAGCTTATACAACTCCTTCACCCCCTCTTCAACAAATATTATCCAACCAGCTTCCATAGTAAATTTTCTTCAACCCCCCATATAGAACATGGTTGTCCCATGCGTCTTAGTCAATAGATATGTCCCCTTGAACCTCAAACAACCTGTGAATTCCATGCCCTAATATTACCTTAAGATCATGCCTAGGTTTATCAAGGAAGATGATATCACTTCCAAAAAACATATTGAAACCTTTTGTGCCTTTGCAAATAATTTAAATGTCATCTAGATGTGGTACTAATATTATTTATCTAATATTTAGATGGGGAAGCTAGGAAATGGTTTAAGACTTTACCTAACAACTCAATTAATACTTGGGAAGAATTGGAAAACATATTTATGCAAAAGTGGGGTGAGAAGAAGGACCATGGATACTTCTTAACTGAATTTAATGCTATAAAGAAAAGACCAAATGAAAATGTTACTGAGTTTGTGAAAAGATTCAACAAATTATATAATAGTTTTCTGGCTAAGATAAAACCTCCATACGTAGTAGCTAGAGTGGTATTTTTTGGATACTTTGAAGAAGATTTTGGATTTACATTGAGAGAGAGAAAATCTCCCACACTAGATCATATTCAAATTGATTCCCTAGAGGTAGAAGCCAATCTTGCATTAGCAATGAAATTGAAATGAAAAGTAGAACATAGTGACAAAAAAAAGGGGAAAGGAAGAGGCTGACTCCTCTGGTCAAGTTAAGGAGGCTCATGATCATAAGCTAGATGAGATGAATAAGCTTATTAGAAACCTCTCAAACAAGTTGGTGAAGCTATAGTTGGAGAACAAAAACCCTCCTCCACAGATTCAACAAGGTCCTAAAATAAATTTAAACCTCGAGTAAATAAGACCTCCATTGAAACTCTTACAACAAGAGAGGAGGGACCAGTAGGACAAAATAACCCCCCCCCCCCCATATATAGAGGATGAATTAAAGGAAGGCCTAGCAGATGCCCTTGATGTTCAGTAAAATCAGTATTTGACTATGTCAGAAGAAGAATATGAAACATAAGTACAAGGGGAGGAGGATGAGGTTTTAGATGTCCCCTTAAACAAGGAACAAATAGACACCTATTGCAAACAATTTGTTGATTTCAGGCAAGAAAAATTACATAGGAGATATGATTTTAGGTCTTGGAAATTAACTCAGATACTAGACCAAAATGACGAACTTGCACAACCTGCAACACTGAAGCAAAGTAATGAGGGGAAAAATCCTGTTGATCTTGGTCAGACTACCAAGGGATTAAACTCGTACCCCAGAAATTCTAAGGTTGAATCTACAAATATAGGTAAAATACCAACACAAACCCAAAAAATGCATCAATAAAATAAAGAAGGTTTTGATCCAATGAAACTTGATAGGCATGTCTTACTTTTAGCTTACAAAAGGAGTTAGAAAAGGTAAAGATATATTTTCCCCTAATCGGATTTTTGAGACAACCTAGTTATAAAAGATAAATTTTTGACTTTATGGAGGTCCCTCAGTTAACACCAATTCAAGACAATTTGAATTTGCAAGAGGAAATGCCCATGGTGGTATTTGGCCCAGATGTAAAAGAGAAGGATCCATCTACACCTCCCTTTTATATTACTCTAGTGTTCCATGATTTTTTGTTGCATAAGTGCATCGCTTGACTGAGGGTGTTCTCATAATTTAATGTCATTATCTGTTCTATATTGGTTAGGATTACAGATAAAAAAACCATATAAGGATTAATATTCCTTTTATTCCAAAAGAGTAAAATGCTTGGGCATGATCAAGACATAGCAGTTAATTTGGCCCAAATTCCAGTGAAGAGTGTGGTAATGGACATTGTAGTTGTTGATATCCTCGCAAGATCTGGTATGCTCCTTTCCAGGTCATGGGGAATGAAACACAGAGGATCTATCAAGTTTGATCTAACATATGCTGCTATCCTAGTGTTCGGAGGAGAAGAGCGTAGGTTACATAGGGAGTCAAAATTTGTGAAAAATGTAAATAAAGATGATTATTCAAATAACTCTCTAGTATAGGGTCAAGAAAGAGATTTTTTGTAACATCTACTAGAAGTAGAGGACCAAATTGTGGAAAGTACTCGAGTAGAAACTCTTGCTCAGATGGGTAACCAGGGAAAAAAAATTGATCATATTTGGAAACTATATTTTGATTATGCTTATTCGAAGGGAAGGAAATGGGGTTGGTGTGCTACTAGTATCCTTGGAGCGTAACCTTATACCTCTTTCATTCAAACTAGAGTTTGATGCTACAAATAATATTATTGAATATGAAGCATTGGTGTTAGCACTAAAAGCTTCTAGAAATCTAAATATTCAATGCTTGACAATTTTTGGGGATTCTGAGTTGGTTGTAAAAAAAAATAGGAACCAATGTCAGACCAAGCATCCGAGGTTGAAGTCCTACAGAAATGAGGTATGGTACCTTATCAAGAATTCCTTTTTGGAATTTAATATCTAGATTATGCCCAGAGAACATAATAGAATGGTTGATTCCCTAGCAACTGCAAAAAGTACTTTTAAACCTCCTCAAAACCCTTTGCTCAGGTATGAAGCAAAGGTCACGTATAGACCCTCAATACTATATAATGTGAAATACTAGAAGATTTTCCAAGATGAGGATCCGATCAAACAATTTATGGAAGTAATTGGAGAATTTTCTAATTTAGTGATAGATCAGGATGGTGAAGATATCGAGGAAGAACACCATGTATCTTGCAAGGAATTTATTGTTGGGAAACAATTATTTTCACTTGAATGGAAAAATAATTCCCAGAGGGTTGGTCCCACTAGAGATATTTTAAATGCAAATGATGTAGTTGTCAAGAAAACTAAACAAGAGGATAAGGAGGATATATATGACTATAATATTGCCACAAAACAACAACCTAAACTTGTTATATTGGCTAAATGGATCTCAAAAGAATACAAACAAAGATATCTTCATCTGTTTAAAAAATATATTTCTATTTTTCTTGGTCTTGTGATGATTTAAGGACCTTTGATTCTAGTATCATTCAGCACAAAATTCCTTTGAAGTCCGGAATGAAGCCCCATACACAGAAAATCGGTAAAATAAATCACTTTCTTCTCCCATTGATTGAAAAGTAAGTTAAGTTTATCTAGCCTAAAATCATTGTGCCTCTACGATACTCAAATTGGGTGGCAAATTTAGTCCCTATTAGGAACAAAAATGGGGAGATCAAATTATGTGTGAACTTCAGAAACCTGAATAGGGCCCTCTCAAGGATAACTATCCTTTTCCCAAGATGGATTGCATTTTTCAAAAGGTGGTGGAATCATCCTAGTTATCCATGATTAATGGGTTAGCTTGATATAATTAGATCATTTTGTACCCTGGGGATCAGAAGAAGACAACTTTTACCACACGTTGGGGGATATTCATGTATGCTAGGATGCCTTTTGGTCTCATAAATGATGGAGCCACTTTTGAAAGGTCAATGGATATAATGTTTATTGGATAGAAATACAAATTTGTGGTAATTTATCTAGATGACATAACTGTCTTCTCGAAATCTAATGAGGAACACCTCCAACACTTGCAACTTACTTTTGAAAAGTGCAGGAAGTATGGCTTGTCTCTAAATCCAAAGAAATCACAATTTTCTCTAAGTGAAGGAAATTTATTGGGGCACATAGTAGCTAGATAAGGAGTAAATATTGACCCCAAAAGGGTAGAAACAATCAATAATATTCTCCTGCCAAGAAATAAAAAGGAGATACAAGCTTTATTAGGCAAAATAATTTTTCTAAGGAGATTTGTACCCAACTATGTCGATATTTTGAGAGAGGTCATAGATATGATGAAGAAAGACAACGAGGTCAAGTGGACTATAGAATCTAGAGAATAATTTTCTAGGTTCAAGAGGGCCTTTACAGAGGCCTCAGTTTTGGCTAACCCTGATTATCAAATGACGTTTATCATTTTTTCTTTTGCATCTTCTAAAATTGTGGCACCTATTTTATTGTAGAAAAATGATGAAGAGAAGGAACAACCGATTGCATTTTTTAGTCATGCATTAAGAGATGAAAAACTAAAATATAATATTTTGGAAAAATAGGCCTACGAACTAGTTAAGGCCCTGAAATCTTTTCGAACTTATATTCTGCAATATAAGATAATTTTTTATGTTCCTACAGTTGTTGTTAAAGACGTCCTCACACCACAAGACAACGAAGCTAAAAGAGGCAAATGGATAGTCATGATTCAGGAATATGACATGGATATTAAGCCTACAAAATTGATAAACAGACAAGGATTGGCATAGATCTTGTTAGAGAAAATTGTCAAGCCTTGGGTATAAACTTGCTAGTTGACAAGGAAGAATTAGAGAAACAAGGTGAACTGGGGGATGTCAAGATATGATAACAAAAAATTCAAATGAAATATTTAGTTTATGAGTGGTACAATTTTTTTATCATTATCTATTTTTTATGGAGTTCCCACCTAAATTTCACAATGTAAAACATAGATCTCTAAGGTTGTAATCACAAAAGTTTGTCATCTCCAATGGTCAGTTGTACTGGAAGAACCTTGTGGAAATCATGCTTTTATGTTTGGTGGAAGAAGAAATTTCCAAGGTAATAGATGAGTTACATAACTTTGTTTCTGGGGGACACTATACCTAGAAGGCCACATCCCATAAAATTCTACAAGTTGGCTTCTATTGGCCCAATTTATTTGGTTATGTTTACACACAACTAAAAACTTGTAAAAAGTGTCAATTTTTTGCTGAAAAACAAAAGCTAGCACCCCTCCCTTTGATACATGTTTTTGTAGATAAGTCATTTAGACAATGGGAGCTAATTTTATTGTGGAAATTCATACACCATCTAGTGTGTTAGGGTCCCATAATATAGGTAATAAAATTCTGTCTGTCAAGTTATTTATTTTGAGAATTTGTTGGTAAAGTTTAGCCTATAAATTCACCATGTATTATAGTCTAAATTATTTTTGTACTAAGGTCTCAAATTGCTCAAGTCATTGAAAATATGTGTGTCAAAAGAGGTCCATTATTCTTGATTTGAATTGTAAGGTCCCTAAGGGATCATCATTGATTTTTAATGAGTGTCTTGTCATGAGTGAATGTTGGACAAATTGATGGTGGTTGTGCTAGTATTGTGCACCCAGACTGGAAATAATGTGTGTTTTAGTGCATGGCTGAGAAGGATTCCTATGGTAGATGAAGGCATCGTGTAGAGGATCATCATGGTAGGTGTGTGTTTAGTTCTCCAAAGAGGAAATTAGAAGACAAGGTTTCAGTCATTTTCCAATTAGCAGAAGGAACCAAAGCCTACATCAGATCATCTCCATTGGAAATTTCTCTGAACAAAATTTCCAGTGGTATTTGGAAGTCCTAAAATGGACTCCTGGGTCAAAAGATATGGCATTTTGAATTTAAAGCTTTGAAACCTTTGAAAGGAAGTAAAAAGAGAATACGAAAGGTCCATGAGACATCACATATCACATATCAAAGGTCTGGGGCACATCAACAATTGACGATTGGAGGTCCAATGCACATCACAACGTTAAGAATATAAATAATCACACATCAATGATTGCAACAGTGGAGGAGTATGGTGAATCTACAATGAACACATCAGCAGGGTCTAGGGAATATCGTATATTTGCAAGCTGCAGTCAATGGCTCAGAGAATGTGACCACATTTCAAAAGTGTGATATGAGAAGTTGCAACATGAAAGCGTCAATAATGTTAAACCGTCAAGGAAGCGCCAAAACATATTAACAAAGAAATCCATTGCAAAACCAAAGCAGGATGGTAACTTTTCTCTCTCCTCCAATGGGACATGTGGTGGAATATGACTGGTTTTGGTAAAGATATGTGGAGTCTGATGTTAGCATGACGTGGTGGTACAGTATACACATGGCATGCATTTTTTGAGTTTTGAGGGGTCCTAAGGGGGAAAATAACAATGACATTTGTCACCACTCACGAGGTGCCACATGGTAGAAATAACATCATATCAAAGGTCGCAAATTGGAGGTTGAGGGATATCAGTGCTTTATAAAATTTTCCACTTGAAAAAGTTTTGATCAGAGGGAGATTTGATATTGGGACTAACACACAGTCATTAATACTTAAAGAATCAAGGGCTGAAACAGTTAACAAAGGAAAATCACCCTCGGTGGGACTTTAAATTCCTTAATGCCTTAAGGTTAAGCACCAAGTCACAACCCTCGGTCATATGGTGAAGAAATACAGGAAGGGGCTAAAAGCAAAAGGGGCCAAGGGAACATCAGGACTCATTGTTTTGTAATGTCTTTTAGTTAAAAATTATCGATGAAGTAAAATCTCCAAAGTGGCATCATGGAAATATTATAGGGCATAAAGCACTCTGGTAGTGTAATACAGGGAAGGTAAGAAGATGAATGGGTCGGCAGCTACAAGGAGCAAAGCACAAGAGGCTGAGGAATATTGGTGAAACAATAAAGCGGAAAATTCTCTGATAAGACCATGCAGAAGTGTCAACAGATGTATGAGTCGATGGCTATTGAATCACAGGAAAAAAGGGATAGTAGTTTGGAATGGACAGTCAACAAATTGTTGTGAAAACAACTGCAACCACTCCAAATTCCAAGGCAAAGGATTAGAATTAACAAAACCATTTACAATTTTAAAGGCTAAATATTTTCCAGTAGAATTGAAGAAGAACGAAGGAGCAGTTGCAGAGGGACCTGTTATGATAGCATAAATGCTAAAACTACAGTTAGGGACCTGTTCTACTTTCAAGGGAAGCAGCTGACCATATATTTCTTTTCCTTGAATGCAAGCATATTTTCCTATAATTATTTTAGGACATTAATAATATTTTCTAAGTTTAGCTTTTGCATACATGAACTTGAGAGATATTTAAAATATATTTGTTTATGTAATTATGTGATGAGTATTATTTGGTAAAATTGTTATGTAAAACACTATATAAAGAGTTTATGACTATCTAAAAAAGGTTGGAACTTGTATGAAGAAAAGAGTTGTAATTGATATAAGTCATGGATTGTACTTAAGTGATCAATTTACAAAAATATGGAGAAAATTTGTTTTAGGATTTTCGTGTCAAGCAATTGGTGATGTGTTATTTCATGTAATATTGTTTATTTTCCTGAGTTTCCATATGTTTTTCCCTCCTTATTGTTACAAGAATTGTTAGTGCCTAGATTTACCTCAGGCTGAGAAAGGTAGGATCTGGGATCAACATCAAACCACGCTTAACCTGGTAGCTAGCCCTACCAGGTCGGGAGAGGGATCTCTCTGGGTCAATCTCAGAAAAATATGATCGATGGGGGCTTGAGATGACTGATAGAAATACTGATCTTAGGCTAGGTATGTGTGTGAAAGAGTTTGATTGAATAAAATGATGTTTTTGTTGGCTCAGATGGAAAGGTAGATTTTGGGTGCGGGGATTGAGGCTCAGTCTTGCAGAGATCTCAATGGGGCAAGGTAGGCAATTTTTTTTGGCACTTCAATTTGAGTGAGATGGAAGGATTAGACAGGTGAGGAGCTAAAGAGGGCAAGGAAAGTCATGGATCCTCTCCAAATAGCTGAAAACATCAAGAAACTAAAGCAAACCTCAAGTAGAGCACTGCAATTTCAATGGATTCTACTTACACTCTTGTTTGTTTAGTTAAGAAGAAACAAGATAGAGAATGGCATACATAACACATAAGAAAATTCACAATTACAAAATAAAGCACTATACCAAGACAAATTGCCACATGGATCCCAAAGAGTGTTGCAAACCCTGGTCTCAATTCCTTAGCCAAAATGCTGATATGAGTGTACAATGAAGCTCAAGGCTTTCTCAAAAGTCCAACCTCTGCCAAATTCCAACCCCTACACTATTAAATTCATAAAATATATACATTTTCTCATCCTTGTACTAAGGGAATTGAGCTCAACCATTTTCTTCAAAATAGAATCAGTTACATTAAACTTGGGCTGAATTTCTGAAAATAGGTGTTGAAGATGAACTCGTATCTCCTAAAACATAGAACTTGTTACAAAAATGAAAGACATTTTTGTAGATAAGGTCATGTTGGATAAAAAAATCTCTCAAATTTTGGAAATTTGTTTCCAATTGCTCGTAATCTGTTCCACAAAATCATCTCTAAAACGGAAAATCATTAAAAATTTAAATCTGTGAAAATGAGCTGTAAATATCTAGTCACATATCCCAATCCATGACACCTGTGAATAAAATGAAAGAGGTTTTTGTTATATGGATCGTTATTAACAAAAACCTCCTTGGGTTTCTCAAAATTACTTTCCATCTGTTGTAAAATTGCCCCGTACTAAAATGACTAAAACAGTAAAAAATATGAAAAATTTTCTTTGTTTAAATGTAGACTCCAAATATCACTGTATATCTCCCACATAGTAGCACTTGTGCATAAACTGAAGGAGGTTTTTTTTATTTGATATGTGATGAACAAAATCCTCTTTCACTTTTTGAAAATTCCTTACCATTCTTTCAGAAACGGATTTTGTACTAAACTTGTCATTGTGCATAGGAACTGACCTCAAAACATGCATAACCAAGAATCACTCATTCATTTCGATCATATCCTCTAATCTAGAAACCGGTTATGGAAGCGTGATATACCATTGGAAATATTTTTCTGAGCTTCTTCTGATGGAAACACTTATGACATGTTTTTTGCTAAACATCATGTATAAAACTTCTAACAAAACCAGACATAGTAAGAGCTCATGTTGATCTCTGGTGACAGGCTGCAAAGGCTGGAACTAACAAGAATATTAAGGGCTGAATTTTCTTAAGTGTACTCTACTCTCGCTTGTTAATAATATCATCGTTTTCTTTCGGATATGAAATATAGAATTCATCTCAGTATGCTCTATATTTAATTGAACTTAAAACATATTCATCATATTCACACCCCATGCACTCTATAATATCAAGGCATTTGCCTACCCTTCCCTGTTACAATTTCTCTGTTATTTTTATGATTGATTACTCAAAATATTATGACTCATGCCCAATTGAATTTTCCAGCATATTTCAACCAAACTTTTGAAAACCCAACTGGAAATTAAATAACTAGCCTAAAATCTAAAGCAAAAATATAAATCATATAGAGAGATCCCTCCCTGAAGTTGGAAGGGCTAGATCCCAACTTTAAAAGTGGTTTTGTGGTTACCTTTGCAATTTTCTTCACTAGCCTAGGAAAATTAAGAAGGGATAACATTCTGGTAACCATACTGGGGACTAGCCTTAAAAAAAAAAAGATTTCCCTTGTAAATATTATTTTCAGAGCTCTAAAGCTATTTCCTAAGGGTGACAGTGAAGTAGAATCTATTTAGGTTGATTTTCCACCCATAATTTGTACATATACCTAGATTTAAATAATATATTTGAAGGTCTGGCTCCCAAGAAAATCTACACCAGATCCCACCCATATCCTAACACACCTGAAATTGTGAATAATCCTGAGAAGTTGATTAGGAAGAAGAGATTTATAGAGAGTAAAGCAAGAAAAAATCATTTTCCAAGAGTTAATTCCCTTCCATAAAGTTTTATAATTGTTGAGGATATTGAATTTGACTTACCATTTGAGCATAGTCTTTTCATAAATAAATTAGAAAGCTTTGTCCCTGAGACAGTTTTTGATGAAAATATTTTGAAACCTTATATCTCAGCACATCATCTTGTCCTTTTAGATTCTAATAAAGATGTTATAAAAAATTTGAAAAACTTGAATATTTGGTGACTAAATTGAATCGGGCCACTATGAAACCATTTATAAATAAATCAACTAATTTTTCTTCTTCTACCTCATCATCAACCCCTCTTGCAGTTTCTCTTTTCACCACTGTTCCCATTTTATCTATCATCCAGACTCCTTCTATACCAACTCATCAAGTCATAATTCCACCTTCTTTACTACCCCTAACATCCAACACGATTGCGGTTTCATCCTCTTCTCATGTTCCAGTCATGGCAACTCATTATGCTCCTCTAGTTTTACCAGCACAGCTGAATGCCATGCCACAAACATATGGACAACGTATACCCCAATTGGTAGCACTGGGACTATCACATCACAAAAAAACATATACAAGTTGAATGACTTATCAGATTTAGAAGAATTTGATGATGGTGAAGTGAAAATGAGGCTCTTTGCACAAATTTTGGTAGGGGAAATTAGAATTTGGTTCAAGGGATTACCATCATGTAGTATTGTAGATCCAGAACAATTTCACCAAAGTTTCCTTTAAATATGGGAAGTAAAAAATAATCCTCTTCAGATCCTGACAGAATATGAGAGTCTAAGGAGAGCTCCCGGTGAAACATTTCAAGATTACTGCACTAGATTTAACAATGTTTACAATTCTATTCCAGCAGTAATACAACCCTCACGAGGGTTAGCTTTAATATGATTTCTAGATGGATTTGATGTTGACATGTCTTATCAATTGAGGGAAAGGAATCGTGCTAACTTAGAAGAAATGCAAATAAATGTTGTTAGTGTAGAAGCAAATTTGTTAGCCAAAAGAGAAAAGTTAAAGGTTGAAAGAAGGGTGACTGTTAAAGAAGAACCTTCTTCCTCTTCATAAGATGCAAAGCTAGACACCATAGTTATAACAATGGAAAGGATTATGGAAAGAATGATTTTGATAGACAGGGCTCCACCAAGAGAACCACAAGGGGGCCCATAGATCAGAAATCATAACTTTAGAAGGAACCCACCCCAAATTAAGCAAAGAGATAAAAGAGCCTCAGTAGATATGCAACAAATCAGACCTCCTTTTCAGGAGAATTATGCGGATGAAGAAACTGAGATAGTAGATGATCCTAAAGAGAATCAGATTAATCTTTTTTTGGAAGGAGAAATGGATCCTATTTTCTTGACCAAGGAGGAACAATATGTGTTCTTGTTATCACAGACAGAAGTCATCCCTGAAGAATCAAATGATTATAAAAAAGGATATCAAAATGCTATTATGGAAGTGCACAAATAATACAATTTGAGAAGCAAGAAGGCCGCAACAAATCCTCCCAAGAAGATTCAAGTTGATACACCTTCCACTAGCCAGACAAAGGATGATTCCCTAAAAGAGGTTTCTCAAAAACAAGATGTAAGTGTTGAAGACGTAGAAAATCCTTAGCCTTCTTTTAGTATTGAAAATGAATTAGCCAAAGTCAAAATTTCTAATCCTCTAACAGATTGATTAATAAGAATGTCTACAGAACTCTAGTCATGAAGGAACTAAAGATAGGGGAGGGAATATACACAGTGAACTTAAGTGATGACCAACCTAAATTATTATTTGGAACTAAAGTTGAAGGGAAGTCACAGGATGGTAATGTGCCACCATTATATGTTAGTTTAAACATTCATGACTACATTTTACACAATTCCATGTTGGATTATGGGGCTTCACATATCTCATGTCTAGAGTCATTATGGAAAATCTACTATTGGATTTAACAAGACCCTATAAATACCTTTACTCCATTGATTCTAGAAAAATGAGATGCTTGGGTCTCATCAAGGCTTTATGTGTGACTCTAGCCCAAATCCCAGTAAAGAGTGTGGTCATGGATATTGTTGTAGCTGATATACCTCCTAAACGTGGAATACTCCTGTCAATATATTGAGGGGCAAAGTTAAAAGGTACCTTACATATGGACATGTCCTATGCAATTATTCATGCCTTTGGTCAGTCGAGGAGATTGTATAGGGAAACATTGATGAAATATATGGTAACCAAAAAAGATAAACCTAATAATTACCCACTTTATTTTGTGCATTCAAACATGGACTCTTTCATTTTGTATAATGATATATGTGAAGATGAAGAAATGTAAGATATGGAAAGTAAATCAAGCAAAATAGAGGATGTTAAATATAAGATTGAAACTGAAGATGATGAGGATGAAGCCCTTTGAAATATGGATTTTGATGGGGTAGTCAGTAAGGATGGAACAGGGGCAGGTGTTTGGGTCTTGAACTCAAAAACAAGCATATCAAAGGCATATCCTTACAAGCATAATTTTCAGTGTACCATCAATATAGATGACTATGAAGCACTTATTCTAAGATTATAGGTATTGAATAGGTCAGGAGCTAAAACGATTTTTGTACATGGTGATTCAAAACTCATCATCAATCAGATTAAAGGTGAGTATTCAGCTAAACATCCTAGGCTAAGTGCCTACATAAATGATGTTTTGGATTTTTTGGAATGTTTTTTAGAGCATCAATTGTCTTTGATTAGTAGGAGTCAAAATATCTTAGCTGATGCATGGGCTACCTCAACCAATACCTGTAAGATTCCTTTCCATCCCAACAAAAAATATGAGATTGAAGAGAAACATAGACCCGTTGTACTTGATAATATTACATATTGGCAAGTGTTGGGTAGTGATAAGAAAGTAGAATTTTTTTGTAGTTAAAGAAATCATTTGAGAATGTACACATTGATACAGAAAATCATGTAGATAAGGATACATATGAAACCAGATTGAACCAGATTACTAAGGACTCAGAGGAGCTTGAAATCATACAGTTAAAAGATAATGTGTAACCAAGGGGTTTGGTGCCACTAGAAGAACTATTTGATTTGAATTATGTGGCTTAAAATCCCAAGATACAATCTTTAGGATTTGAAGTTGAGGACTCTAATATAGGTACTAAAGATAATCCAAATATTATAAATATTTCCAAGCCTTTACCTCCTAAAGAAAAACATAAATATATTGATTTATTGAAACAATACTTTGATTTGTTTTCATGGGGATACAGATATTTAAACGCCTATGATACCAATGGTATTCAACATACTATTCCCATCAAAGAGGACAAAAAACCTTTCAAACAGAAATTAAGGGTGAATCTAGTTTTGTTACCTTTAATAGAAGAATAGGGAAGAAAAGTTTTCAATGCTAAAATTATTGTACCTCTGAGGTTTTCAAAATGGCTATCAAATCTGGTACCAATGAGGAAAAATACGGGGGACATAAGATTATGTGTGGATTTCCAATATTTAAACAAAGTTTTTCTCAAATATAACTCCCCTTTACTAAAAATGGATCATATTCGATAGAAGGTAGTGGGTCTAGCAGAATTCCATTGCTTGTTGGATTTTCAGGTTACAACCAAATTTTGGTACATCCATATGAACACAAAATGGTTTTCACAAAACCATGGGGAACCTTCATGTATTTGAAGATTCCCTTTGGACTTATGAATGTAGGAGTGGCTTTTCATAGAGCAATGGATATTGCTTTTGTAGATGAGAAGGATAGATTTATTGTGATTTATCTAGATGACATCATTGTGTTCTCCAAAACTGATGAAGATCATCTCTTTCATTTAAAAATAGTTTTTGAGAAATGTAGGAAATTTGGTATTTCCTTGAATCCTAAGAAATCTATGTTTGGCTTAGAAGAAGGTAAACTACTTGGTCACATAATTTCAAAAGATGGTATCTGAATTGACCCAAGTAGAATTGAAGCTATTATGAAAATTGATCCACCTAGAAACAAAAAAAAAGTGCAATCTTTCATTGGTAGAATAAATTTTCTAAGGAGATTTATTCCAAATTTAGCTGAGATCTTAAGAGCTATCACAAACATGTTGAAGAAGGACAATGAAATGAAATGGAATGTTGAAGCCAAAATATCATTCAGTGATGTAAAGGCAACCTTGACCTATGATCCTATTCTTATTAGCCCAGATTACACTAAAGATTTTATTATTTTTTCCTCTGCTTTAGAGCACACTATTGCAGCAGTATTATTACAGAAAAACAAGGAGGGACATGAGAAACCTATAGCATTTTTCAGCAAATCTTTAAGAGATGCTTCATTGAAGTATAATATCATGGAAAAGAAATCTTTTTCTTTAGTAAATTCCTTGAAATATTTTAGAGTGTATGTATTACATTCTCACATAGTTTCTTATGTTCCAAGTGTAGTAGTAAAGGAAATACTCACTCAGACTAATCCAGATGGAAAAAGAGGTAAATCGATAACAATAATATTGGAGTAGGACATAGAAATAAAGCCTACAAAACTTATCAAAGGTCAAGGATTAGCCAAATAAATGGATGAGTCAAATTTTCATACATTAGACATCAAACTTGTAGCTTCTTTGGATGAATAGGAGGATTTGGCGACTCCATAGGTATCATAAAATTTTGTTACTTCTCCCTAGTATGCAAATATTGTGTATGTTTTGCAGAATTTACAAGCTCCACTTGGTTTGACAAAAACCAAGGCAAGATTTCTCAAACTGAAAGTTGTAAAGTTCTGCATTTTAGATCAAGCTTTGTATTGGAAGGATGTTGGAGGTATTTTATTAAATTTTTTATTGAAGGATGAAGCAGATAAGATCATGGAATAATTTAATCAAGGTGATTCTAGAGGACATATTTACCGGAAAACCATAGAAAAAAAAATCCCGAGAGTTGTTTTTTACTGGCCTACTTTTTTTCTGGCATTCATAAAAAGGTTTCAACTTGTCATCAGTGTCACATTTTTGAAGGCATGAGAAAACTCTTACCTTTACCTTTGAAACCTATCTTAGTGGAGGCATCTTTCCAACAATGGGGTTTATATTTTATAGGAGAAATTCATCCAAGTTATTTAGCTCAACACAAGTGGATCCTGACAGTAACATACTACTTCACCAAATGGATAGAGGTAGTTCCTAGTAGGAAAGCTACAAATTTTGTAGTCAAACAATTCATTGAAGGTAACATTCTCTCCAGGTTTGGTTGTCCCCACAAAATCATCACAGATAATGCTGCTTCTTTCAAATCCAAAAGGATGATGGAGTTCTGCAACAAATATCATATAATATTAGGAAATTCTACTACCTACTATCCTCAGGGAAATGGGTTAGCAGAATCTTCTAATAAGAGCCTAGTCAACATCATTAAAAAGTTACTGTAGGAAAACAAGAAATCTTGGCACAAGAAATTGATAAATGATCTATGGGATGATAGGATAAGCACAAAGAAATCAATTGGTATGTCACCTTTCCAATTGGTTTATCGAATAGATGTAGTTTTTCTTATTTCCCTAGGAATTCTAGTACTAAAATTGTTGTAGGAAATAGAAGAAGAACCTAATGATGTTTAGAGAAGGATAAACCAATTGATACATTTGCAGCATACCAGAGAAGAAGTCTACAACAATACATAGGTGATTCAGGATAAAATCAAAAGAATTCATGATAGGAGAGTCAAAGCAGATGATTTCCAGCTAAATGACCTTGTTCTAAAGTGGGATGCTAGAAATGAGGAGAAGGGAAAACATGGAAAGTTTGACAGTTTATGGAAAGGCCCTTACAAGATTGGAGTTGTCCATGGAACCAATGCATTTCTATTAGAGGATCTAACTGGAGAAACACTATCAAGAGGACATATTAATGGTAGGTTGCTCAAACACTACTTCACCTATGTTTAGTTGATCACAAAATACATCATTGTGTATATCATTTTATTATTCCAATACTATAGGTGTGGGTGGTTGTCATCAGAAATTGAAGCCCGGAGTAAAGGCCCGAAGTTTCCAATGAATTGTTGATATATCTATGATTTTCAATTTACAGAGTTTAGTCTTAGTTTTTGATGATGAAATAATTTCCCAATGTAGAAGGCTATTGATATACAATTTTCTTGACACCTCACAAGGAGGATTCCATCTCCATTGGAGCCATTGTTATGGTCCTATAATATAGGTAATCAAAGTTTGTATGTCTAGTTATTTATTTTGAGAATTTGCCGGTAAAGTTTAGCCTATAAATTCGCCATGTATTATAGTCTAAATTATTTTTTTACTAAGGTCTCAAATTTATCAATTCATTGAAATTATGTGTGCCAAAAGAGGTCCATTAGTCTTGATTTGAATTGTAAGGTCCCTAAGGGATCATCAACAAGTTTCCATGAGTGCCTTGTCATGAGTGAATGTTTGACAAATTAATGGTGGTTGTGCTAGTATTGTGCATCTAGATTGGCAAGAATGTGTGCTATAGTGTATGGCTCAAAAGGATTCTTATGGTAGTTATAGGATTCATGTAGAGGATCATCATGGTAGGTGTGTTTTTAGCTATCCAAAGGGAAAATGAGTATATAAGTTTCAGTCATTTTCCAAGTAGAAAAAGGACTCAAAGCCTAAATCAAACGCTCTCCATTGGAAATTTCTCTGAACAAGCTTTCCAATGGCATATGGAAGCCCTAAAATGGACTCCTGGATCAAAATATATGGCCTGTTGAAGTTAAAGGTTTCAAACCTTTGAAAGGAAGGAAAAATAGCATATCGGAGGTCTGCAAGACATCACATATTGCATATCGGAGGTCAGGGGCACATTGCCGATTGGAAATTGAAGGTCCAACACATGTCGCAAAATTAAGCATATTGAAAATCGCAACAACGGAGGACTATGGTGAATTGGCGATCAGTACATCAGCGAGGTCCAGGACATATCGTATATCTGTAATCGACAATTAGCGTCTCAGAGAGTGTGACCACATATCAAAAGTGTGATATGCGAAGTTGCGGCATGAAAGCGTCGATAGCATTAAACCACCAAGGAACCTTCAAAGAATTTTTAACAAAGAAATCCATTACAAAACCAAAGAAGTACGGGCCCTTTTCTATCTCCTCCAATGGGACGCATGGTGGAATATGATTGGTTCCAATAAAGCTATGTGGTCTCTGATGTCAACATGACGTGGCGGTACAACATAAACATGGTAGGCATTTTTGGTGTTTTGAGGGGTCCTAAGGGGGAAAATAAGGGTGACACATGTCACCACTCATGAGGTTCCACGTGGTAGTGATGACATCATATCGGAGGTTGAAAATTAGAGGTTGAGGGATATTAGTACTTTATAAAATTTTCCACTTGAAAAATTTCCAATCATAGGGAGCTTTGATATTGGGACTAACACGCAGTCGTGAAGACTTAAATAATCAAGGGCTGAAACACTTAACAAAGGAAAATCATCCCCAACAAGACTCTAAATGCCTTACCGCCTTAAGGCTAAGCACCAAGTCACATCCCTCGGTCTTATGGAGAAGAAATGAAGGAAGGGGTTGAAAGCTAAAGGGGTTAAGGGAACATCATGACTCGTTGTTTTGTAACATATTTTAGTTAAATGGTCTGGATGAAGTAAAATATCTGAAGTGGCATCGTGGAAATATTACAGGGCATAAAGCACTCTGGTAATGTAATACAGGGAAGTTAAGAAGATGAATGGGTCAACAACTGTAATGAGAAAAGCACAAGAGGCTGAGGAATATTGGTGAAACAATAAAGTAGAAGATTCTCCGATAAGACCATGCAGAAGTGTCAAAAAATGTATGAGTCAACATATATTGAATCATAGGGAAAAAGGGATAGTAGATTGGAATGGACAGTCAACAAACTAGTGTGAAAGCAACTACAGCCACTCTAGATTCCAAGGCAAAGGATTAGCATTAGTAAAACAATTTCTAGTTTTAAAGGCTAAAGATTTTCTAGTAGAAGTGAAGAAGAATGAAGGAGAAGTTGTAGAAGGACCTGTTATGATAGAAGAAATGCTAAAACTACAATTAGGGACCTATTCTACTTTCAAGGGAAGCAATTGACTAGATATTTCTTTTTCTTGAATGTAAGCATATTTTCCTATAATTATTCTAGGACATACAAAATATTTTCTAAGTTTATCTTTTTCATACATGAACTTGAGAGTTATTTAAAATGTCTCTATTTATGTAATTATGTGATGACTCTTATTTGGTAAAATTGTTATGTAAAGCACTATATAAACAATTTATGAATATGTAAAAAAGGTTGGAACTTGTATTAAGAAAAGACATGTATATTGATGTAAGTCATGGATTGTACTCAAAGTGATCAATTTATAGAAACACAAAAAAAATTTGTTTCAAGATTCCCATGTCAAGCAATTAGTGATGTGTTCTTTCATGTAATATTGTTTCTTTTCCTTAGTTTCCATATGTTTTTTCCTCCTTATTTTTACAAGAATATTAAGGGCTGAATTTTCTTAAGTGTACTCTGCTTTGGCTTGTTAATAAAATCAATTTTTTCTTTCTAATATTAAGTATAGAATTCATCTCAGCATGCTCTATATTTAATTGAACTTAGATCATATTCATCTTATTCACACCCCAAGCATTCTATAAGATCCAAGATTTTTCCTACCCTACCCTGTTACAGTTTGTTATTTTTATGATTGATTATTCAAAATCTTATGACTCCATGCCCAATGGAATTTTTCAGCATCTTTCAACTAAACTTTTGAGAAACCAACTCAAACTTAAATAACTATCATAAAATCTAAAGCAAAAATCTAAATCATACAGAGAGAAACCCTCTCTGAAGCTAGAAGGGTTAGATCCCAACTTTAATAATGGTTTTTTCGTTACATTTCTAGTTTTCTTCCTCAACCTAGGAAAATTACAGAGTGATAACATAGTAGGAAACACAAATAGATACTTACAACAACATATTACTTCACCAAGTGGGTAGAGGCCATTCCTACCAATAATGTAACCGATACAGTGGTTATTAAGTTCATGGAGGAGAACATTCTAGCTAGATTTGGTTGTCCAAGAAAAATAGTCACTGATAATGCACAAGTGTTTAAATCGACCAAATTTATTAGTTTTTTTCAGAACTATAATATTATCTTGGGGCATTCTACTACTTATTACCCATAGGGGAATGGAATAGCAGAATGCTCCAACAAGTCCTTAGTTAGAATCCTTAAGAAGATCATAGCACAAAATCAGAAGAATTGGGATTCTCAACTTAAGTTTGCATTATGGGCTAATAGAGTCACTACTAAGAGGTCAACTAAAAAATCCCCATTTGAGTTGGTATATGGGAACATTACAGTGTTTCTTGTGCAATTGGTTATGTCAGTGGAAAATCTCATTCAAGATGCCAAAGGAGGAGCCCAATTATTTGACCAGAAGAATAAATCAATTGGTCGAATCGCAAGAAATTAGAGAGCAAGTAACTCAAATCCTAATCAAATACTAGGATAAAATGAAGGCTTTATTTGGCAGGAAAGACAAATACATATTTTTTCAACCAGGTGAACCCATACCTAGATGGGATGTCTCGAGAGAGGACAGGGAAGTTTGACCCTCTATGGTTCGTTCCCTTCAATATAGCTTAAGCATAAAGGAACAATACATTTCTATTGGAAAACCTTGATGGTGAAGTGTTTGGGATACTTGTAAATGGGAACTACCTCAAGAACTACTTTTATCATTGAATAATTTCATTCTCACCCATTGTAAATACCGATGAGCCATTGTAAATACCAAAGTGTTTGTTTTTCCATCAATTTTTCATATGGAATATTTAGTTTGACTCCATGTCCAAGTTTAAGGCACTAATATTCAGCTTCTTAGTGCCCTGCTTCCAAGGAATAGTCCGCAATAGGAGTCCATGTTTTTTTAGCAAAGAATCCACCACAAGCAAAGAAGGTTCTCGTTCCTAATCAACATGCAAGGATCATGTTTCTTTTTTTGAATGTCTTTTGAAGAAAAGTAACAGAGGAACCTTATTTTTAGTTGTAACTCTCATTTAATGAAAATTTTCAATAGGTCTAAAGGTTGAAAATTTTCATACTCAAAACTACACATTGTTATAAATTTGATTATAATTTGAAAATACCAATATGTTTTTAACAATCTAGAAAATTAGAGGCATATTATATAACTTTTGTGAGCTATATGGTTTTTATCTATTTAGCCTTATTTGAAATTGTTTTCCATGGTGTGATGTAATTCATCAATTATTCATGAGCTAGATACGAGAATGAATGCATGATGTGTGAATAACTAATTATTGGTTAATGCATTATGCATATTTGTTTATAAAGTTATTGAACCAAAAACTTTTTCTATAGCCTTAATAACCTATCTTTATTTCTTGTATCACCTTTGAAAATAGTTTTGTGCTCCTAGTGGGGATAGGTAGTCTATATTAATTATTTTTAGTTAATTTTAAGATATTTTAGGTAGTAGTTTAAATTAGATTTTTTCTCGTACAAATAGTGTTTTCTTTATTTTTACTTATTTCCTTGTTTAATTGAGCCCAGATATATGTCAAAAATACCATACCAAACAAGAGTAGGTATAAATACTACCTACCAACAATTACTTTTCCCTTAGTTGATAAAGGGGTTTTCCCGACTATCGACATAGGTATATCTCTTTTTTGGAAATTCTTTCATGCAAGAGGAAAAGTATCCTAAGGAAATAATTGACTTTGTTTCCTTGGTAGGGATGAAAACTAAGGAATCTAAGGGGGTGGGGAGTCAGTGGATGACAAGATAGTGCCATGTTTTTCTCTTTCCAAAATTCTTCTTCTCTTCATTCCAGTAGGTTAGAAAATTATTTATGATGTTGGAAACTATTAAGGGGGGCTAAGGCTCCTCTTGAGGCTACGACCTTTCCCTTGCAATTACAAGTTCCTCTATGCCTTGAATTAACTTTGGCTGAGTAGCTATTAAATGTTCTAGCTCTTTACCAAAAAAAAAATAGTTATTGGTTCCACAAGGAGCCTTCCCACTCTAATAGATATCTATTAGGAATCCCTTTACTTAGATTCATAGGAAAGAGAACAACTCCTCCATGTATTTGTTATAGTCATTGCAATGAGCTTTCCAAGTATATTCTTGCACAGGGATAAACCTTTGTCCTCTTACAAGTGCATGGTAAAGTTTGAGAGTCTTACCTAAACTAAATTAGGAAGTGATGAAAGCTATTTTGGTGAAAAAATTGAGCATCCAAAGGGCAAGGGAAAATCCCTTATAAGTTGGCACTTTATAAGATCACTAAAATAAAATGACAATGAAAAATTATAAATTTTTTAAACATGATTTTATTTTATTAATTTTTGTTTTTTTTATATTAATACTCCATTTATAGTTTGAATTTAAAGTAAGCAATGTTTTTCCTTAAAATTTATTAATAATTTTTATTGAAAAAAACTTAATTGGTATTAATGTTAAAGAAAATTTAGTTCTTATTATATCCTTGTGCAGAATATAAAGAAATTTCTCAAGCATTTTGGAAGTAACAACATTTTTTCAAATGGTTTGGGAGAACTAGCCTAAAGGTTTCTATGTGTCTTTCCCAACAAATCATGGCACGCCTCTCTAATTGTTGAAAATTGGCAACAAGAAATTGCTAAAAATAGAAGTGCTAAAAATAGCAGTTTGGGCATTAGTGCTGGATTAGGCAATAGGGAATAAAAAATGGAAGTGGTAAAAATAGAAGTTCTACTTTTAGCAGTTCAAGTTGGATTCCTATGTTTAGACAGTCCCTAGTCCAAAATAGAAAGTAAAATTCGAATTTGGTCTTACCAGCAGTTTAGAATATTAATTAATTAATTCTCCATGAGTTAATTAGTTAAGGAAAAGCAAACTTGAAGTCTTTGTGAGAACATGCAATTATTTCTCCACTAATTGGGGAATGTGTCCTTGATTTGCTCCACTGGTTGAGGAATTAAGGATGCGTTCTATATTGAGAGGATCAGTTGACTTAGTTTAACTTAGTCAAGTTCAGTTAGATTAATTTAACAAGTTGTTAAATTAATGAGATACAGTTTGTTAATGCTTGCATGCATGTGACAATTGTTATTTTCAGATAATTGAGTATTCTCTCATGGATAACTGATGCATGGCAGTTCATATAGAGACCCAGTTGAGATCAGAGAAGGGACAGTGTACTATCAGTTGGATGAATATTTTTCCTATAAAGGAAGCTCATCCATGATGAGGATTTATCTCCTTTAGGTTTGTTCAGTTAGATCAGAGGTTAGTGAGTGTGTGAACAGGCCAATTCACACAAGTGGCAGCACTAGACCCCAAGGAAAATTGCACAAGGAAATAGGAGGCTTGGAGGGCCAAGGAGAAGGTTTGTGAGAAGCCTTTGACTGTCTATGAGTAGCAGAGGGATTGTACTGAGAGCTGGATAGCTTCTGAGCTAAGGCTTTGTGTAATCCGAACTATATTTCCACTTGTATGATAATACAGGGTTGGGGTTTTAGGTAGGTGCTTTCCCCGGGTAAATCCTTTTGTGTTATGTGTGATTGATTTCTCCATATCAGTTATATGTTTTCTTACTGATGTTGCTCATGGTTAATTAAGCTTCTACTAAATTGTTTGTAGAAGTAGATCAAGTGTTTTGCTTTAGTACATTGCATTACCGAGTGATCTATAGGTGGGAAATTTCTACATGGTATTAGAGCTAGCTGATTTGTAGAAAAAGTTCTACATGGTATAGAAGTTATCTGATTTGTAGGAAAAATTCTACAAAATTCTACATGGTATTAGAGCACAGGTGATCAAGGAGAGAACAATATACTGAGAGGAGATTTCAAAGTTTTGAGTTTTGGACCGAGAGTTTGCAAAGCAGATCTGAAAATTTCCGTAAAAAATTTTCAGAAATAAATAGCAAATTTGGATTCCTTGTCGAAGAAAAACCCAAAATCAAAAAAAAAATTGGCTGAATCGGAGTTCGGAGGAGGGAGATATCGCTGATTTAAAATTAGTTCTTTTTCTAGAAAATTTCCTGATGGCGGGAAAGTGGAAATAGATTGGTGTGCTAGCCAAGAACCTATATGCACTTGAGGTACAAGATGCATGCAAAGCCTTGAGGAGCAAGGCAAATGTTAGATACTTGGTGCTTGAGAGGGAGAGTAAATTACCTCTCAACATGCAGCGCTAGGAGGAGTCTCAAACAATTGTGGAGGAGCCACGATTGGTGCAGCGGCTTCAGGAGTTTGTGGATCAGCCACAACAAGGGAAGCTGAAAGGAGATTGAGTAGAGACATCTAGTCATGCAGAGACCTCCAGTAGGGGGAAAATTTGAGCCAGGTAGGCAGAGGGATAACATGCATCCATACCTCCAGGTAGGAGGTGGGGCGATGTGGAGTGATCATCCCATGGAGGAGGGGAAGGATCCTTAAGGTACCCAACCTCTTGGATGAGACCTTGCTATGGGAGCCTCGATGTGGAGTAGCAGGAACTAACTGATTGGGTAGAGACAGATGCGGATGGAGTGGAAAAGAGAGCTATAGTGCAAGGAATCCCAGGACAGCGCAGAGCATGCAGACTGCAGCAATGCGAGAGGCACAAGTGTGTTGCACTGTGTAGGGTAGCACAGAGAAAGGTGCAATGGTGCAAGATGCATGGAGATGTTGTAGTAGCGTAGAGGTCAGAGAGGGAGCACTTATCAGCAGCAAGTAGAGCTTCAGCATCAGAGTATGTTTCTAGCCCAACAGAGTGGTCAGTTGGGAGTTTTTTTTGTTCTGAGAGTTGCTGGAGCAACCACACTTGGTAGATGTGTTGCATGCAGAACATTCCAGAGGTACAGGATCAGGTTCGAGAGGAAGCCTTTCTTGTTAAGAGGGAGTGTTGAAAATTAGCAACAAGAAATTGCTAAATATAGAAGTGCTAAAAATAGCAGTTTGGGCATTAGTGCTGGATTAGGCAACAGGGAATGAAAAATAGAAGTGCTAAAAATACAAGTTCTATTTTTAGCAGTTCAAGTTGGATTCCTATTTTTAGACAGTCCCTGGTCTAAAATAGAAAGTAAATTCGAATTTGGTCTTACCAGTAGTTTGGAATATTAATTAATTAATTCTCCATGAGTTAATTAGTTAAGGAAAAGCAAACTTGAAGTCATTGTGAGAACATGCAATTATTTCTCCACTAATTGGGGAATGTGTCCTTGATTTGCTCCACTGATTGAGGAATTAAGGATGAGTTCTATATTGAGAGGATCAGTTGACTTATTTTAACTTAGTCAAGTTCAGTTAGATTAATTTAACAAGTTGTTAAATTAATGAGATACAGTTTGTTAATGCTTGCATGCATGTGACAACTGTTATTTTTAGATAATTGAGTATTCTCTCATGGATAACTGATGCATGGCAGTTCAGACAGAGACCCAGTTGAGATCAGAGAAGGGACAATGTACTATCAGTTGGATGAATATTTTTCCTATAAAGGAAGCTCATCCATGATGAGGATTTATCTCCTTTAGGTTTGTGCAGTTAGATCAGAGGTTAGTGAGTGTGTGAACAGGCCAATTCACACAAGTGGCAGCACTGGAACCCAAGGAAAACTGCACAAGGAAATAGGAGGCTTGGAGGGCCAAGGAGAAGGTTTGTGAGAAGCCTTTGACTGCCTATGAGCAGCAGAGGGATTGTACTGAGAGCTGGATAGCTTCTGAGCTAAGGCTTTGTGTAATCCGGACTATATTTCCACTTGTATGATAATACAGAGTTGGGGTTTTAGGCAGGTGCTTTCCCCAGGTAAATTCTTCTGTGTTATGTGCGATTGATTTCTCCATATCAGTTATATGTGTTCTTAATGATGTTGCTCATGGTTGATTAAGCTTCTGCTAAATTGTTTGTAGAAGTAGATCAAGTGTTTTGCTTTAGTACATTGCATTACCAGGTGATCTACAGGTGGGAAATTTCTACATGGTATCAGAGCTAGTTGATTTGTAGAAAAAGTTCTACATGGTATCAAAGCTATCTGATTTGTAGAAAAAATTATACAAAATTCTACACTAATTTCAAATGATAAAACAAATTATTTTTTTCTTCCTCTATATGATGAACATTAAAATATACTTATCATTGTTGCAACTGGTGATCTAACTTTAAAACACCAATCTCACCTTGATATGGCTTGATATCAACCTTTCTCTCCATATTGATAATTAATTTGAATGTTTTATGACACTCAAACATGGTTTTTCCTTTTTAGGTTCTTTCTTAGACTCCCTCAGGCTCACATTACAGTTTATATTTGCAACTTGGGCTTCTAACCATGAAAACCTCTCCTCTATGGGATCTTGAGGGTTATTAATAGATTCATCGACAATGGTTGGTATTTTGCAACTTTTAGAATCATGGGCAATGGTTGGTATTTTGCAACTTTTAGATTCAATATGGATCCCTTGCAACTTCCAACAATGTACCCAAATAAACCTGCTCTAATACCAATATGATTTGTAAACTTCCATAAATATTCCAGTTGAAAATTCATCACAACATTCAACCAAAATATATTTAAAAAATATCAAATCTACACTAAGAGGGTTAATTTTGCCTTACATTTTTGGATTCTTTAATTACTGTGTTATGCTTATGCATGTAATAGATAAAATATGGAAATTAGAAAATGATTAAATAAAACTAATAAACACAAGGAACAAAATAAATTATCTCAAAAGCTCTTGTGGGAGAAAACCTAGTTGGAAATTGAGGCTACCTTGCTCTCTCTTTCTCTGAATGGAAATGAACGCAAGTACAAAGGAGTGAGACTTATGGCCCATGAGCTACTATAGTGAAAAAAACCTCTATATTTTCTTCTCTCTATCAACTCTTATGTTAGGCGAGGAGGTAACTCCTCAAATGAGATTATGTTTATTCATGTAGGTTGTTCATAGATATATACATGAGGGAGTAATTGTTGAGTTTCATCTCCCAATGACTCTCCATTTTCTCTTATTATTTATTTACACTATTTACAATTGTTCACCCAATCCCCATGATTAGTTGTCAAAATTCCCCCCTTAATCTGAAGGGATGCTAGTGAGTCTAAGCATCATTCTGAATCTTTCAAGCTTTTCTCTTCCAAGTGCTTTGGTGAAGATGTCTGCAATCTGCTCATTAGTGGAACAATGGTGAAGATGGATTGTTTTGGCCTCAACATGATGTCGAATCAGATGATATTTTGTATTGATGTGCTTCGTTCGATCATGGAACTTTGGGTTCTTGGCCAAATTTATTGCCGAGGTATTTTCAATCATGAGTGGAGTCAAATGTACTTTTTTTACCAACAAATATTCCAAAATTTTCTTGAGCCACAAAATTTCTTTTGTTGCCTCAACTGTTGCCACATATTGTGCCTCTGTTGTGGAATCTGCTAGAACTAATTGTTTGTGTGATCTCCAAGAGACAGCTCTTGATCCAAGACTCGTAGCATAACCAGAAGTAGATATCCCAATTTCTTTGTCTCCATCGAAGTCTAAATCAAAGTATCCAATCAAGCTGAATTCGCCCACTTGTGTATACTTGAGTTCCTTTCAAGTACTTTAGAACTCTTTTTGTAGCAGACTAATGTCCCTCACAAGGCTTTTGCATAAAACTGGAGAGGATTCCAACAACAAACAAAATGTCTGGTCTAGTAGTAGTCAGGTAGTTGAGACTTCCTACAAGGTGTCTATACTTTGTTGCATCCTCAAATTGTTTTCCTTCAATGGATGTGAGCTTTAAGTTTTGTTTCGTTGGAGTATTCAGAGGATTGCATTCAGCCATGCCAAACCTGTTCAACAGATCTCCGATGTACTTCTTTTGAGAAAGGAATATGGACTTGGGATGTTGAGTTACTTTAATACCAAGATAGTAATTAACATAGCCCAAATCAGTCATTTCAAAACCTTTCCTCAATTCCTTCTTTATGGATGCAATGTAGCTCTCATTGTTCCCTGTCATCAAAAGATCATCTACATATACCACAAGATATACAATTGTTTGCCAACTTTCTTGAAAAACAACGTTGCATCATCAAGATCATAATGTTTGAAATTGAGTTTCAGAAGATGCTCAGTTAGTTTTTCATATGAGGCTCGCGGTGCTTGTTTGAGGCCATAAAAGGATTTCAAAAGTTTGCATACTTTATGTTCATGTCCTTTCATAGCAAATCCTTCAGGCTGGGATATAAAAACATTATTTTTAAGATCTCCATTCAAGAAAGCAGTTTTTACATCCATTTGCTGGAATTTCCAACCGTTTTGAGCTGCTAGGGCAAAGAGTGTCCGAATGGTAGCCAATTTTTTTGTGGGGGAAAAAGTCTCCTCATAATCGACTCCTTAATTTTGTGCAAAACCTTTTGCCACAAGCCTGGCTTTGTGCTTGTCCAATGAGCCATCAACTTTATACTTTTTCTTGTAGACCCACTTGCAGCCAATTGGTTTGGTTCCCAATGGAGGATCAACCAGCTTCCAAGTGTCATTCTTTATCAAGGCATCATACTCCTTTTGAATCACTTCTTTCCATTCATCATGAGAAGCGGCTTCTTTGAAGGAAGTTGGTTCAATATATGTAGACAAATTCAATTCACAATCATAAGAAACATCCATATCAACAGGTGAATCAGAGTCATCTACATCACCTCCATTTTGTCAGGTTGTATTTCTAGTTCCTGTCTTTTCAACCACATCAGGATGAACACTTTCAAGTGTCTTTGTCAGCCACTTTGGGGGACCTTTTTGAGATGGTCCAGGCTGCTCAGTTGATTGAGTTGGGACTGAATCAAGATTAATTCTCTCAATTCTATCAATCACATCACTCAAAGTATCATCAGTGGTTGGAGTTTCATGTGGGGGCGAGAGTGCTTCAGAAGAAGATTCAACGAGTTGATCCAGTATAGGAATCCCCCCTTCAAGATGTGGAATCTGATTATCAAATTCTTCAAATGATTTTTCATTTTTGAATCTATCCAAGCGATCAATTTGTTGCTCAATGACATTGTCATCTTTGGATGATTTAAAAAAGATTACATCTATAGATACAACAAACTTTTTATTGACTTCATCATAGAGACGGTATGCTTTGAAGGTGTTTGAATACCCCAGGAAGATACACTTACGACTTTTTGCACCAAGTTTGTTTCTATGTACCTTTGGTATCAAGGCACAAAATGTGGAACCAAAGACCCTGAGATGCTTTACCGAAGGAATGTGTCCATACCACATTTCATAAGGAGTCTTATTTCTAATAGCATTAGATGGACATATATTCTTTACATATACAGCACATAGAACTACATCATCCCAAAACATCAATTTTACATTCTTGAAAAACATCATGGAGCGCACCATATTTAAGATTGTCCTATTCATTCTTTCAACTACTCATTTCTATTGGGGATTATAAGGAACAATTGTTTGATGTTTTATCCCATGTTGGCGAAGATAGTTTCAAATTCATTTGAAGTGTATTCTTTTCAATTATCAGTGCGAATAGAGCCAATATGAGATTGTGCATCATTTTCAATCCATGTATGAAAGTTCTTGAATGTTTGAAAAGAATCATATTTGCTCTTCAAAAATACACCCAACACATTCTAATGTAGTCATCAATAGATGTCATCATCTATTTATTTCCATTTGCAGAAGGAATAGGCATTGAACCACATAAATCTGAATGAATGAGTTCAAGTTTTCTATGTGCTCTAGAATGTGAATCATGAAAAGACTGTTTGCTATGCTTTCCTAGAATGCAAGCATCACATTGCTTAAGTTTCTTAGGAATTGTAGGCAAACCAGTAACACCATTTTTCTTCAACAAGTGGAGGCTGTCATAGTTCAAGTGTCCAAATCTAGCATGCCATAATAGACTTGATGGAAATGTACCTTCATCATAATGAGAATTGTATGAGAAATTTTGTGCACGAGCAGAGGTACCCTACAGCTTGAGAAGCCTTTCTTCTTCTATCCCCATCATGACAAGTGAGTGGTCTGATCTTTTTCTCTCCTCAACCTTGCCATCAAACATGTGAATGGAGTGTCCTTGTTGGCAGATGTGGACCAAGGACAACAAGTTTCTCCTCAGTTGTGCGAGATATAAAACATGATGTAGAAGAAAGTCTAGAAGACTAGGCAATTTAAGCTTAATTACGCCAAGCCATGATGGCTTGAGTTTTGATTTGTCTGCAAAGTATACTGCTCCATCAACATTATCAGTAAATTCTTCAAAAAAATCTCTTCTAAAATTCATGTGGCAAGTTGCTCCTGAATCAAGTAACCAATCATTTTCCCAAGAAGCAAGTGAAGCATTAAATAAGTCTTCATTTACTCCAATACTACAGTGTGCCACAACATAGTGAGAAGATTTGGGAGCTTTACCTTTCTCTTTGTCATTAGTTTTACCTTTGGGTCGGTTTCTTTCCTACTCAATTTTGTCCCAAGGAAACTTGCATGTGGATGCATCATGTGATCCATCTCTTTTTCAACATATGCAATGCAAATCTGACTTTTCTCCTTGAGAGTGTCTACCCCCCCTGCCTCTGAAATTTCTTCTTCCTCTTCCTCTTCAACCACCTCTTCCTCTAAAAAAATCTTGAGCAAGATTCTTCTCTCTATGTGCAAGACACACAGCCTCTTCACAAGACTGAGGAGTTGTCTTCTTCCCAAAATCTTTCTCTCTTTTAGCAATTTTTTTCACAAGGGAGTCAAAAGTAATTTCTTTGAGGTTTCCATTTGCTTGCAATGACTCAAGATAATTTAAGTAAGTGGGATAAAGTTCCTTGACAAAATCTATCAGAGGAATGTCTAGTTCAACATTAGTGACTTTGATATCATGCATTATAGATTTTACTTCTGATGCAAGAGCAAGAGGATCTTCATTTTATAATTCAAGGCTGAACAATTTAATCATGAGCTAACAAATTCAAGTGTAGAGCGTAGTGTGAGTCATAGAGTTCCTTCAATTTTTGTAAGGCTTCGAAAGCATTTGAAAATGGTGAAATATGGAAACTCACCTCTTCATTTACTGATGTTGCAATCAATGCATAAGCCTTGCTGTTCTTATTTTCCCAAATGGTGAATTCCTTGTCTGAGGTAGGTCGTTTTGGTTCTTTGTCTCCGTCTTCAACACACACTCATTTCCATAACTCATTAAAAATGAGAGTGTGTTTGATTTTCTGTGACCATTCTAGATAGTTCTCCTTGCTGGTGAGAACCACTCCCATAATAGATATCAATGAATGCATTTTAGAAAGACTGTGAACTGTAAAAAAAATATACTTATGTTGCCAATATATAAAATATTTTTACTTCTGGTGTAAAAGAAAAAAAACTACACTGTAATAGCAATATTCTGAAGAAAAAAAGTGCAATTCTGGTCAAGAATGAAGTTCTGGTCAAAAATGCATTACTAGTTAAAAAATGTAGTTCTGGTAAAAGAAATGCAGTTCTGGACAATGGGGTATGGAGGGAGCATCATACTGGAGGGAGCAGATAGTGTGGGAGGAAGGAGCAAACAGCGTGGGAGTAAGGAGCAGCGTATGTATAAGAGAATCATTAAATATGAGAGAGAGCAGCGTATGTATGTATGAGAGGAAGCAAACGCACTTCAAATCTGGGCGATATTGGTTTGAAAACGCTGCAAGCGTGGCTGATATATATTGAGAAATGAGCAACCACAACCGGAACGCTGCGTATGGGAGGCAACGGAGGTTGTGTATGAGGCAACAGAGGCTGCGACAGCGTGGAGGTCTGCAAACAAGCAACGAAGGCAATGGAGGCTGTGTATGAGGCAACAGAGGCTGCGATAGCGTGGAGGTCTGCAAACAAGCAACGGAGGCAATGGAGGTTGTGTATGAGGCAACAAAGGCTACGACAGCGTGGAGGTATGCAAACAAGCAGTGAGAAATACGGTACTTTGGCTCTAGGCCCAGATGGAGCAACAACAACGAGGAGGTTTGCATATGAGAGCTGCAATCAATGCTGCAAACAAGCAGTGAGAAATTCCTGATGAGAAATGCATTGAGGAAATTTCCATTGTTCCCTCCAAACATCTCAGAAACAAAATCGCCATATTCAAAAAGGAATCTTGTTGAAGTGTTAACTAAGAGAGGTTCGTTTCTTTGATGAGAGGTGAGGAATTTGTGCTGGCAGAAGTCAGATGTGTCAAGTTGCAAAAATGTAGAACATGGGCAGAATAGGCAAAATAGATGTAAGGGAGTTACAAGGGTAAGGAATGCTAAAAATAAAGCTAGCTCTGATACCATGTCAGGCCAGGAGGTAACTCCTCAAATTAGATTATGTTTATTCGTTTAAGTTGTTCATAGATATATACATGAGGGAGTGACTGCTGAGTTTCATCTCCCGATGACTTTCCATTTTATCTTATTATTTATTTACACTATTTACAATTGTTCACCCAATCCCTATGATTAGGTGTCAACATCTTAGCTAATATTCTCATGTATGGAAAAAAATGCACTCAAATAGAATGGAATCCCCTTTCCTCCAAGTGGCTCAGTCATAACATAACCGCATAGCCTACTAGTGGTTAATTTTGAATCCTTCATCTCTGAACTAGCGTTACAACATTGAATATTTTATAATCTTATTTAAATTGATCATGTGGCTAACACCTTTTCCATGAATAACGGTGGCTAGTATGACATCCTCTTGAATCATGGTGGAAAAAATAGGAAGGTCAACTTCTAGGTGGCATAACTTTTCATACAGACTCTGACTAAGGTTGTTATTCATCCATTGGAAAGGTATTTGTGTGTACAAAATAACTAGTCAGTGTGATGGTTAATAAGAAAAATTTTACCCAAAAAAAACCCATTTAATTCCTAGAAATTATTTATGAAGGTTTTGGACCCTAATTCACCAAATTGAGACTTGCTGGAAAAAATAGCCATGTGACCTAATTCCTCCACTTTTCCCACTTTAAAAGCATAAATATGGATGAAAAATAATGTAATGATCAAGTCGATTAGATATAAATAGTTCCTCCTCATATTAGTCTTTATCATGATGTTTGGCTTTCAATGTGTCTCGTTTTTTTTTCTACCATTTCTTTTAAAATTGGTATACATTTATCTAATTTATCTATATTTTAAGGTACATCATAGTGAAAATTTTATATATAATTTTGAGAGTCCTAAAGATATTATGTTCTTTGAAGTCACTCTTATGATCTCTATGTTTTTCTGGAATGATGCTTTGTTGTTTTGTTAATGATATATTTTCCTAAATAGAAAACCATTAACAGGAAAATATCTTGGACTTGTGTAATATCTAACATATAATTCAAATTTATTTTACTAAAATAAAGAAAAAATCCTGGATGAACCAACTATTTCAAGGAATCATGAAAGGTTTTATTTTAATGGATTTATGGGCAATCCAATATTATGATGACTTGATATCCCAGTAGCCTAATATCCAAAATCCTGACAACCTAGTTGTTAAGAAAAAATTTAAAGCTTTAACTTAGTAGATAAATTGACATATGGATGCCTGATATAAAGACAACCCAATAATTTGAAGTCTTGGTATTCTAATTGATGGAAAATATGTTATACTTAAGGATACTTTCTTTGTTAATGGTTGAAAATTATTGAGGACAATTAATATTGAGATGCTTAATAGAAACTCTTGACACATGGTACCCAAAAAAATGATTAACAAGAAAATAGGAATTTCCCTGAGTTTATTTTGAAATCTTAAACTATATTTTCCAACATTAAAAATATGAAAACCTTCCTATTAATTCACATAGTGCGAATTAAATTATCACTGTAATGAATAAATTAGGAAGTGAATTGTCTAATCTTATTATAGTGTTTTTTCTCATAAAGTTGATAACTCCTTGTGATAACGAAAATGCCCTAGTTCATTTATACATTTGACATATTCATGAATAAAATGTTGATATAACACTTTGTTGTAATAAGTTTATATTTTATTAAAAAAAATGTATTGACATTTTCTAAGATTACAAAAATAAAATGAAACTCAAAAATTATATATAATTTTCCCCGATCGAGGTGTAACACAAGGGAGGAAGAGGGACAGGGGAGATGGGACCGGGAAGGGGGAGGAAGTGTCCAAGTGCACGAAAGGATAGGTGAGGGAAATGGAGTCAGAGGACAGGGGCGAAGGCAAGTGGATGGGCAGGGCAAGGAAGGAACAGACCTCGAGAGAAGGAGGGTGGAGACGGATAAGGAGGATAGCGAGGATGGCAAGGGGGGCAGCAGGAGGTCGGGCAGAAGGACACCAGCAAGTGACAGGGCGAGGGAAGTGATCATACAGAAAGAGCAGCCGAGAGTAAGTGAGCGTTAATGCGAGGAGGTGGAAGTCAAGATGGAGGGTCACCATTCCAAGGTGACGGAGTAGGGATTAGTGAAGGGAATGATGATAGACAGGTGGCCGCAAAGGGAAAAGACAGAAAGGGGAGGGGAATAAAACATAAGGGAAAACAAGCCATAGACAGATGCATGCAGAGGGAGGAGGCGAGAACCAGAGACAGGAAAGGTGGCCGAAGAATGACGTTGCAGCCTGCGGACGGAAGCGGAGCCAGTCCTGCAAGTTGGTATGTTAATCCTCTGGCCCCTAGCTTCGTAAGGCATAGGATGTCTTTTTGCATTAATCTAGGAAATTTGTTCAGGAGAAGGTATGAGTCTGGTAGGGAGGCACCCAGGAATTCCTGGGACCTTGGTTGGCCGAAAACTATAGAATGGGCAATGAAAATCCTGGGGAGTAAGCTAGGAAGGGAGGGAATAGATTCCAGGAATGGAAAGGTCTCCACCACAGAAAATTCTCGAAACGAAATGAGGAAGAGCGAGATCATAATGACCCCCGTTGGAAACTCTGAGATAAAACCAGAAGAAAAAATTGAAGAACCTCGGAGAGCAAGTAGAACTGAGAAAAGAGGGAAACAGGGAAACAGAATACCTCTAGGGGCGGAAGAAAATAGGGTCAGCATTATAAGACCTAGATCCTTGGAAAACATATCCATGAGCAAGACTCCCTACGATGCGAGAAACAGTAAACCAGCCTACCCTGGAGGCAAACCTAAGTAGACGCCTCTATCATGCTGTTTGAGCAACGTATGTTGCCGTGAGGAAAAAACAATAAGAGCAGTAAGAATTGAAAGAACCCATAACTATGAGAGGAATTGAGAAATTCTAAAAGAAATCTCGCAAAACATAAGTTCTGGCAAGAGAGAAAATGATATTATTAATGATGATTTTTGAGTCTGTAACTGGCCTAGGATGTTGGGACTCGATCAGAAAACAAGTACACCTTGGAGTGTTTTTTTAATCTGGTTAATTGTCCCTTCTTTTTCAGAGGCGGATAACTTTCTAGGTTTTTTCACTCACGTTTTACCCCAAATTCAGGGTGACAGTTTGAAGGTTGAGACCCTGACATATCTTAGTATCTAGAGTCAATGTATATTACCATACTAGATCACACAAAAAAATCGTAGAATTTGGTTAGGTTTAGGTTATCATTTTTTAATTTTTTAGATTTCCCGCAAGTCAAAAATTGCAAATAAAATTGTATTTAAATTGTAATAAGTGTAGTCTAGAGAAGTTGTATGGAGTATGAGTAAACAAAATTACACCTCTCACCCTCAACTTTCTACTATGACACACTTTGAGGGGTTAATAATGTGTTTTGGACCCTCAAAACCCACTTTTCCTAAGTTTAGTGGGAAATCTCGCAATTAATTAAGCCATAAATTAAATAAATGGAGAAAAATAAATATCCACACATGCTAAATGTCGTGGAAATGAGGTGGAAAATTATGGGGGGGTTAAAGTGATGTCCTGAGGTGATGTGGACTCCTAAAATCAAGGAAAGGACATGTGCTCAAATAAAATCAAATTTCTAGCATTAAATGAAAACGTTGCTTGGAAATTCGAATTTTTGAAGTTAATGCACATTTGGGAGGATTTGGGAGAATATTTGGTGGAGATTTTTGTAGGGAATTGTCCCCACATGGATTACCACCCATATACACTTGTCATTCCACCATAAAATTCAAATTTGGCACATAAGGGAAGAAGAAAATGATGTCCACTTGCCAGAATTTGATTTTTACACTTGGCATTGGAACTCCATTCAAAAAATTCCAATTTCTCTTTGGGATTGTCACCTCATGCCACTTTTTTAATCACTTCTACACTGGGATTGGCTCCAATGCGATTTTTCATTGTCATTCTTTATTGAGATTTTCTCCCAACTCTCTATATAATAAAGCCATGGGCTCTCACATTGCATCATATTGTTACTAGCTATTGTGCTTGTGGAAGCACTACTGCCTTGTACACTTTCAGAAATATCAACAAAGACTTTGGGGTTTCATCCATGAGGTGTTCCTCCTTTTCGAGTGTGATGAATTGTTGAGCATTGATATAATTTCTTTTGTAGAAATTCTATTGTAGATCACCTGATAATGCAATGTAACTAAAGCAAAATACTTGATATACTTCTACAAACAAACTTGTGGAAGCTTAATTGATTTTGAGAAAGATCAAATAGAACACATATAACAGATGAAGAAGAAATCAAACACACATGAACACAGAATAATACTCTGGGGAAAGCCTCAGCTAAAAACCCCGATCTCTGTATTATCATACAAGTGGAAATATCTCTAGATTACACAAAGTTTTGACTCACAAGCTATCTATCTCTCAGACAATCCCTCACTGTTGCTCATAGACATAATAGACAACACATATGCCTTCCTTCAGTCCTCCAAGCCTCCTATTTCTTTGCACAGTTTTTCCTGGGTCCTCAAGCTACCACCTGTGTGTAATTACCTCACACACAGCTCACTAACCTCTGAAATAACTGCACAATCCTCAAGGAAAGAATTCCTTTTGCATGCAAGAGATATCTTCATGGGAATATTCCTGCAACTGATAGTACACTGTCCCATCCTTTGATCTCAACTGGGTCTCTGTCTGAACTGACATGCATGAGTTATTTATGAGAGAATATTTAGTTATCTAAAGTACACTAGTTACATGCATCCATGCATTGACTAACTGAATTCACAATCAGTTCCACAAACTATTGGAACTAATCTAATTGGACTTAACTCAGTTAACTGAGCTAACTAATAACAACTCAAAGTACAACTCATCCTGATCTCTTAATTAAGGTATAACTTCCTCAATCAAAGGGATAATTGTTGCATGTCTTCACATAGACTTCATGTTTGATTTTCACCAACTAATTAACTCAAGATGAATTAGTTAATTATTTTACAAACAGCTGTTGAGATCAAATTCGAATTTTAATTCTCAATTTTAATTTAGGGACTAATTAAAATTGGAATGTATCCTGAAATGCTATCTATAGCAATGCTATTTTTATCATTTCTTGTTGCTATTTTCAACACTCGCTCTCAACAAGAAAGGGATTATCTGTCACCCCAATCATGTCTCTGTGGAACTCGAATTTGCATTTTGACAATGCCTCGGTCAAAATGTCTACATCTTGCTCCTCAATCGAAACATACTGCAACAACATGATCCTCTTCACCACACAGTATTGAAGATGATGATATCAGATATTGATGTGCTTGGACCTGTCATGAAATATTGGATTCTCAAAGAGTTTGATACAACTCTGATTATCGAAATAGATCACAGTTGGATCCATCCTCTGATCAAACAACCCAACTAGAATTTTCCGCATCCAAATGGCCTCACATGTTGCCTGGCTTGCATCCATGTATTCAGCCTCTACTAAACTAAGTGAAACTGACCTCTGTTTCCTGATGTACCAAGAAACTGCAACTAAACCAAGGTTGAAAATTCCTCCTGAAGTGCTCTTCCGATTTGATGGACTCCCTGCCCAATATGCATCTGTGAAGCCCTGACGCTTCACTCCCTCTATCCATCTGTGCCATAATCCATACTGAGATTTGCCTCTGAGGTATCTCAGTACATGCTTAGTTGCCTTCCAAAATAGCTTGGTAGGCTGAACCATAGCTTGACTTAGTTGGTTCACCGCAAAGCACAAATCTGGTAGTGTGTTCACTAAATACATCAATAAACCCACAAGCTGCTGATACATAGTAGTAGCTACTACCTCACCTGAAGTAGCATCCTCCTTCCTCCAGTTACCTACTAGAGGAGTCTTCATCGACTTTCACTTCTCCATGTGGAATCTCCTGAGTATCTCATTGGCATACTTTCCTTGAGACACAAACACTTCCCCATCCTTCTGCCACACTTCCATGCCTAGAAAGTAGTGCATGAGACCCATGTCTTTCATCTCAAACTCTCTTGCAAGATCCTCCTTGCAAGACTTGATCAACTGATCATCACCTGTTAATATTATATCATCAACATAAAGAACAATGATCAATGGCTTACCTTCTACCATGATGTGGTACAGGTTCGCATCTACTTCACTCTTTGTGAAGCCCAACCCGGTGAAGTAGCTGTCGATCCTGGTGTACCAAGCACGAGGTGCTTGCTTTAGCCCGTACAAAGCTCTCTTGAGTCGGCACACATGCGACTCACAATTGAAGGTCTCAAATCCTTCCGGCTGCTCTATGTACACCTCTTCCTCAATCTTGCCATTGAGGAATGCAGTCTTCACATCCATCTGATGGATCTTCCAACCCATCTGTGTTGATAGTGCCAACATCGATCTGATAGATGAGTATCTTGCTACTAGAGAAAAATTCTTATCATATTTGATCCCCTCAACCTGTGAGAAACCACGGGCAACAAACCTTGCCTTATGTTTCTCCACACTACCATCAACTGCTTGCTTTACCTTTTAAAGCCAACGAAAACTCACCACTGACTTGTTCTCCGATCTTGGAACAACATCCCAAACATTGTTTTGAACTATGGAGTCATACTTCTCCACCATAGCATCAACCCAAACTAGTTGCTACATTGCTTCCTCGAAGGAAGTTGGTTCAGTCTCTATACATTCCCCAACAAGGGCCATGTAACCAGTGTACTTCTCAGGTGACCTCCTCTATCTGCACTGAGAAGATGGCTCTCCCACATTCTCTCTCACATCCATCAACAATCTGTCAACTTCCCTTGAGTGTTTCCACCCATCTCTGGAAGACTCTGCATGAGTGGATGTCTCCACTCCTAGATCCTCTGCATGCGGCTACTCTGCATCAGTCTAAGGTTCCTCCTCTTTAGGAACCAAAATTTCCTCCTCTACATGAAACTTAAGCTCCCTCTTAAGGGAAACTCGCATGGCCTTCAGCTCATCGAACTTAATATCTTTGTGAACCACTATCCTCTGACTGGTAGGCAAATACACCCAATAGTTGTGGGGAGTATCAGTGTACCCCACAAGTATCCCCAACGTTGTTGTTGGCTCTAGCTTCTTCCAGGCATATTTGGTCACATGGCAAAATACCGATGAGCTAAAGATCCTGAAGTGACTCACATTTGGTCTCTTCCCATAGAAAGCCTCCTATGGAGTCTTCATCCCAAGTATGCGATGCGGGCTTCTATTTTGCAAGTATACCGCTGTATTGCATGCCTCAGCCCACAAATGAAGTGGTAGGCCTTGTAGGTTTTAACCCCGTATAAAAATTACCTGCATACGAGTTCTAAAACACAGAAAATAAACAATGCAAGAGCATAACACATAAAACACATATACACAGAGATTTTCCCCTGGATCCCAAAACTGGGACTACCACCTTGATTTTTCATTATGTTCCTTTCAATGTTACAATACATATTTATACATGCCGAAGCATCCAATAACATGGACCGAAAACCATCGCGTCCAAAACCATGGACCGAAAACCATCACGTCCAAAAAACATGTGCGAAAATCATGCACAAAACCATAGGTGGGTCTGCCCAACCTAACATAGGGTCCAAAACCAAAATTTTCCAGGGCGCTGCCCCGAACCCCATAAAGTGGGGTTACGGGTACACCTCAAACCCCCTGTGACCCCCCCCCCTCTAACCCCCGGTTAACTACATGTACTAGTCGTGGAAAGAATATAACACAACCCAATAGGCCTTGGTCATGCAGCATTGCCCGAGCTGCTCCCATAATCGTTTTTTTCTTCCTTTCAACCACCCCATTCTACTGTAGGTTATGGTGTGTTGTCAACTCCCGTTTAATTCCTTCTACTGCACAAAAGTCCTTAAACTCTTGAGAGACATACTCTCCACCATTGTCACTTTGCAAGGCCCTGATATTCTTTCTTGATTCTTTCTCAACCAAGGCTTTGAACTCACAAAACCTTGAGAAGGTTTGATCCTTATTCTGCATGAAATAGATCCAGCATCTACGAGAAAAATCATCAATGAAAATAACATAGTACCTTTATTTAGCGGTGGAGGCTGTCAAGAATGGTCTGCACACATTTGTATGAACTTGCTCCAAGATTTCTTCATCTTGATTATGTTGATCATGAAAGGAAGATTTTGCATACTTACCCAAGGTACAACCTTTGCATGTGTCCACTTGCTCAAGTTTACCCTTGGGAAGTCCAATAGAAATCTGTTGCATGATCTTCAAGGCCCCATGGTGCAAGTGGCCCATTCTTCTATGACATAGCTCACTAATATCTTGGCTTTTCACCAACTCTGCTTTGGAACTCAATGCAGCACAGTCATCTACGTCCAGCTTGTAGAGATTCTTTACTAGAATCCCAATCCTCTTGGTCTGACCCATGGCGATGTGTCTCAAGAATGCCTTTCCTTTACTGAAGACTATATCATAGCCTTTGTCTTCCAACATTGCGACGGATACCAGGTTCTTCTTTAGTCCAGGCACATACTTTACATCAGTCAGGGTGAGAGGAGCTCCACGCTCCTTCTGAAACACAACCGTTCCTTCACCTGAAACACGGTACTTTCAATCATCACTCATCTCTATGCGCATCTGCAGGTCCTTCTCCTCCAAGGTACTGAATAAACTCTTGTCATCGGTCATGTAGAATGAGGCTCCACTGTCCAGGTAAGAAACGCAATCCACCATCAATGAAACCATGCATGCGATGAGGGTAAAATCCAATTCGAACTGTGAGGCCAGTGCCTCATCATCTAATCCTTTTGAGGATCCCTTCTTGGATTTCTTTTGTGGACAATTTGTTGCATAATGGCCCACCTATGACAATTAAACCATCGCACTTTAGATTTGTCAATCTTCTTCCCACCATGGAAAGAACTCGATTTGAAATGGGAAGCCTTCCCTTTCCCTTTTCTCACCTTGCTAAGGCTATATTTTATTCATCATCATGCTTTGATGAAGAACCATCTTTGGTGCTTCTTCTGATCTCCTCCTGCATCAGATCTGACCATAGTCGTTCCCAATCTGGTAGTTTCTCTCTTCCATTCATTGAGTCTTGGTAGCTATGCTAGCTCTTAGGAAGACCGAGGAGAGCAAGACTCACCATGTCATCATCAGCTGTCGTGATCCCTACACTTCCAAGTTCATCCTTGCAGGTGGTGAGCTTATTCAGATATGTAGAGATTGTGTCTCCCTTTTCACACTTGATTTTCCGAAGCTTGTCTTTCAACGCCAGCTTCCTCTGATCGTTGTTGTTCTGATATAGATCCTTCAATGTCTTCCACATTGAAAACAATGTCTCCTTCCCATGGAGACTTGAGACAATATGGTCTCGAACTCGCTCCAGAAGAATCCTCCTCACTCTAGCCACACATTTCTTCCATTCTGCCAATTCTTGGGCATTAGCTGCTACTGGCTTGGGGACTTCTTGATCAATGAAGTCTTCAAACCATTGTCCTCTAATACTACTTCCATGCGATCCTTCTAGGCTATATAATTCGAGCTGCCATCCAGGGCATACTCGAGTCTCAAACCATTGAATGCCATTGATGAACTTTGAGATGTGATAAGAATTTCATTTCTACAATCAAGAACTTCAAACTTTGAACTTAGAACGTCTTTGTATACTGTTCTCTGCTTTGATCACCTTTGCTGTGATACCATGTAGAAATTCTACTATAGATCACCTGATAATGCAATGTAACTAAAGCAAAATACTTGATCTACTTCTACAAACAAACTTGTGGAAGCTTAATCGATTTTGAGCAATATCAAATAGAACACATATAATAGATGAAGAAGAAATCAATCACACATGAACAAAGAAGAATATTCTGGGGAAAACCTCAGCTAAAAACCTTGATCTCTGTATTATCATACAAGTGGAAATATCTCTGTATTACACAAAGCTTTAGCTCACAAGCTATCCAGCTCTCAGTACAATCGCTCACTGTTTCTCATAGACAAAATAGACAACACATATGTCTTCCTTCAGTCCTCCAAGCCTCCTATTTCCTTGTGCAGTTTTTCCTGGGTCCTCAAGCTGCCACCTATGTGTAATTACCTCACACACTGCTCACTAACCTCTGAAATAACTGCACAATCCTCAAGGAAAGAATTCCTTCTGCATGCAAGAGATATCCTCATGGGAATATTCCTGCAACTGATAGTACATTGTCTCATCCTATCATCTAAATTGGGTCTCTGTCTGAACTAACATGCATGAGTTATTTATGAAAGAATATTCAGTTATCTGAAGTACACTAGTTGCATGCATGCATGCATTGACTAACTGAACTCACAATCAGTTCCACAAACTGTTGGAACTAATCTAACTAGAATTAACTCAGTTAACTAAGTTAACTAATAACAACTCAAAGTACAACTCATCCCGATCTCCTTAATTAAAGGATAACTTCCTCAATCAAAGGGATAATTGTTGCATGTCTTCACATAGACTTCATGTTTGATTTTCTCCAACTAATTAACTCAAGATGAATTAATTAATTATTTTACAAACAGCTACCAAGATCAAATTCGAATTTTAGTTCTCAATTTTAATTTAGGGACTAATTAAAATTGGAATGTATCCCAAAATGCTATCTATAGCAATGCTCTTTTTAGCATTTCTTGTTGATATTTTCAACACCTTTTACTCATGCTTTGATATAATTTGCTTCCATATGCTCTTGTAGATTTGTTAATGTAGAGCTATCTTGCATTGACATTTGATTTAGAAGTATGCTCTAGGTATAGAATGCTCTAGTTGGTTTTAAATAAATCTCTAGAGTTTCTTATAATTGTTTATTGCTAAATTTATATAGAACTAATTCTTGATTGAAGTTTTGTAGAGGGAAAATCTTGTTGGGATTACAGAATCAAGCATGAGGGGAAGTCTTTGAAGAGACCAACCCACTCTTGATACATTCTTAAAGGAGCTCTCATTTGTTCTTTGAACCTTCATAGTTTTATCTTACAAAGTGGTTTTGCAGGGATTTCGGCACATAGCTTGTACACAAGCCGAGAACTTCTAAATTTAAATCTCTTTTAAAAAAACATTATACTTCATTTATTTCATTTGTTATCTAAGAGCTTGAAGATGGCTAAGAAAAGACGAGAGTTTACTCTGACTCTTTATCTTAGCCTTTTGTTAATTATAATTGTACATATACATTTTATCTTGCTGAGTTTTCCATTAATACTTAACTTATTTTGCAACCATTGTTTGCTAACTCTTGTGTGGCAGATTTTGAAGAGAAACTTCCCGCAACATCTAACAAGTGTTTGCAGGACCTTTGGCAAGTGTTGGGGGTTCAATTTCCAAGGATGTCATGAGCCTTTTTTAGGCTTATTTTGGCCAAGATGAGTTCACTAGAAGGCTTCCCGTTTTCCTATTTAAGTTGTGGGCATTTGGAGGAAACTCACACCTTGTTTCCCTTGCATAAGTTTTGTGAGATCTTGTCACTACTTTCTGAAGAAAGGATGTCTAGTGTCCAAGTTTCAAGCAATTATTGTGAGGACTCTCCTTGAAGCATAGTTGAGAACTTTGAAGGGACCTCTTCTCATTGTAATATTAATAAAAGATCTAACTTGCTTGTGGGAGCTTGGGATTTCTCCCATGGTATCCTATCTCCCCATTTAGAGGGAGGCTTCTCTTGGGTGGATTGACATTTGCATGGTTTAAGCTTTCATACTTCATTCACTTACATGCATGCTTTAATTGGGAATTAACACAACCTCACTATCACATTTCATTAAGTTAAAGTTTGTTACAATTTAATTTGAGCTTTGCATTTTCTTTCTCATTGTTTCTTGGAGCTACAAGCTTACATTTTACTTTGGGCAATTCATCATTTACAAGCATTTTATATTCTTAACAAATTTTGATTCATTTCCATTTACCTTGGTAAATTGTTTCATGAGCACTTGAATACATTCTTCAATTTTATGCTACATTGTTATCTTGAATATTGAAGCAATTTATTGTCATTGTCTATTTTAAACAAATTTTACTTTCAAGAAAATTACTTGTATCATTTGAATTCATTGATGAAACACATGCAACACTTGTAAGTTAATTTTATTCCTCCAATTGAAGTTATAATTGCAACTTATGTTGAACACTATTTCATTTTCAAGCATTGTAAATCAATCTCTTTAAAGCAATTGCATGTATTAATATTTTAATTTAGGGAATTAACACAATTTTCATTTTATCTAGGCATTTTAGTATAGGAAGGCCCCAAGCCTCATTAAAATTTTACCTCCAACATAAGTTGGTTGAAGTAGACATCTTAGGGATCCTGTACTCCTCTATTGATTCCTCACTGTGAGATCCATATCATTGGGCGAGGGTGAGGTCTGAGGATTGAAGAGTTAAATTGTTATCTTGATGTAGAGCTAATTAATAAAATTAACCAAGAGCAATTACATTTACTTTACTTATCTCTTGATGATTTGAGTTTTCATATTCAAAGTCTATTCCAAAAGCAAGTATTGTAATCATTTCAAACAAGTGTTTTATTTTCATGTTTCAATTCTAATTGCATATTGATGTCTTGGTTTAGCACTTCCTTTCATTTACATTTCCAAGTTAATTACTAATTTTTGGGTTTTAGCAAGATATGTTTCACATATTTTGATTTATAAAGTTGATTATCTCAAAAGCATTTTGTATTTTACATATCTTGTGCTAACAATTCTTATTTACATTTCAGGGTTATTTTGTTTTCTCTTTTGAGAGCATTGCATTTTACTTTGAGCAAATATATCTTTAAATTGTTGAGAAAATTCCTTATAAGGCACTAGTTTTATGGTTTTTAATCATATTAATGATTGGAATTGTTATTTCAAGTTGCTCACTTCATATTTGCCCATAAATCCTTAAAAGAAATCCATTTTCAATATAACACTCTCCTAGAAACTCACATCTTTTAACTTAACTTTTCATTAGGGACCACCCCCCTTAAGTTGGAAGGGCTAGATCCCTCCCTGAAGTTGGAAGGGCTATATCCCAACTTTAAAAGTGGTTTTGCGGTTACCTTTGTAATTTTCTTCACTAGCCTAGGAAAATTAAGAAGTGATAACATTCTGGTAACCATACTAGGGACTAGCCTTTAAAAAAAAATATTTCCCTTGTAAATATTATTTTCAGAGCTCTAAAGCTATTTCCTATGCGTGACAATGAAGTAGAATCTATTTAGGTTGATTTTCCACCCATAATTTATACATATACCTAGCTTTAAATAATATATTTGAAGGTCTAGCTCCCAGGAAAATCTACACCAGATCCCACCCATATCCTAACCCACCTGAAATTGTGAATAATCCTGAGAAGTTGATTAGGAAGAAGAGTTTTATAGAGAGACAAGCAAGAAATAATCCTTTTCCAAGAGTTAATTCCATTCCATAAAGTTTTATAATTGTTGAGGATATTGAATTTGACTTACCATTTGAGCATAGTCTTTTCATAAATAAATTCGAAAGGTTTGTCCCTGAGACTGTTTTTGATGAAAATATTTTGAAGCCTTATATCTCAGCACATCATCTTGTCCTTTTAGATTATAATAAAGATGTTATAAAACAATTTGAAAAACTTGAAGATTTGGTGACTAAATTGAATCAGGCCACTCAGAAACCATTTATAAATAAATCAACTACTTTTTATTCTTCTACCTCATCATCAACCCCTCTTGTGGTTTCTCTTTTCACCATTGTTCCCATTTTATCTACCATCCAGACTCCTTCTATACCAACTCATCAAGTCATAATTCCACCTTCTTTACGACCCCTAACATCCAACACGATTGCGGTTTCATCCTCTTCTCATGTTCCAGTCATGGCAGCTCGTTGTGCTCCTCTGGTTTTACCAGCACAGCTGAATACAATGCCTCAAACTTATGGAAAATGTATACCCCAATTTGGTAGCATTGGGCCTATCATATCACAAAAAGAAAATATACAAGTTGAATGACTTATCAGATTTAGAAGAATTTGATGACGATGATGTGAAAATGAGGCTCTTTGCACAAAGTTTGGCAGGGGAAATTAGAAATTGGTTCGAGGGATTACCATCACGTAGTATTGTAGATCTAGAAAAATTTCACCAAAGTTTCCTTTAAAGATGGGAAGTAAAAAATAATCCTCTTCAGATCTTGGCAGAATATGAGATTCTAAGGAGAGCTCCCAGTGAAACACTTCAAGATTGTTGCACTAGATTTAACAATGTTTACAATTCTATTCTAGCAGTAATACAACCCTCACGAGGATTAGCTTTAATATGATTTCTAGATGGATTTGATGTTGATATGTCTTATCAATTGAGGGAAAGGAATCGTGCTAACTTAGAAGAAATGCAAAGAAATGTTGTTAGTGTAGAAGCAAATTTGTTAGCCAAAAGAGAAAATTTAAAGGTTGAAAGAAGGGTGACTGTTAAAGAAGAATCTTCTTCCTCTTCATAAGATGCAAAGCTAGACACCATAGTTATAACTATGGAAAGGATTATGGAAAGAATGATTTTGACATACAGGGCTCCACCAAGAGAACCACAAGGGGGCCCATAGATCAGAAATCCTAACTTTAGAAGGAACCCACACCAAATTAAGCAAAGAGAGAAAGGAGCCTCAGTAGATCTGCAACAAATCAGACCTCCTTTTCAGGAGAATTATGCGGATGAAGAAACTGAGATAGTAGATGATCCTAAAGAGAATCAGATTAATCTTTTTTTGGAAGGAGAAATGGATACTATTTTCTTGACCAAGGAGGAACAATATGTGTTCTTGTTATCACAGACAGAAGTCATCCCTGAAGAATGAAATTATTATAAAAAAGGATATCAAAATTCTATTATGGAAGTGCACAAATTGTACAATTTGAGAAGCAAGAAGGCTGCAACAAATCCTCCCAAGAAGATTCAAGTTGATACACCTTACACTAGCCCGACAAAGGATGATTCCCTAAAAGAGGTTTCTCAAAAGCAAGAGGTAAGTGTTGAACAGGTAGAAAATCCTTAGCCTTCTTTCAGTATTGAAAATGAATTAGCCAAAGTCAAAATTTCTAATCCTCTAACAGAATTGATTAATAAGAATGTCTATAGAACTCTAGCAATGAAGGCACTAAAGATAGGGGAGGGAATATACACAGTGAACTTAAGTGATGACCAACCTAAATTATTATTTGGAACTGAAGTTGAAGGGAAGTCACAGGATGGTAATGTGCCATCATTATATGTTAGTTTAAACATTCATGACTACATTTTACACAATTCCATGTTGGATTATGGGGCTTCACATATCTCATGTCTAGAGTCATTATGAAAAATCTACTATTGGATTTAACAAGACCCTATAAATACCTTTACTCTATTGATTCTAGAAAAGTGAGATGCTTGGGTCTCATCAAGGATTTATGTGTGACTCTAGCCCAAATCCCAGCAAAGAGTGTGGTCATGGATATTGTTGTAGCTGATATACCTCCTAAATATGGAATGCTCCTGTCAAGATCTTGGGGGGCAAAGTTACAAGGTACCTTACAGATGGACATGTCCTATGCAACTATTCATGTCTTTGGTCAATAGAGGAGATTGTATAGGGAAACATTGATGAAATATATGGTAACCAAAAAAGATAAACCTAATAATTACCCACTTTATTTTGTGCATTCAAACATGGATTCTTTCATTCTATACAATGATATATGTGAAGATGAAGAAATGTCAGATATGGAAAGTAAATCAAGCAAAATAGAGGATGTGAAATATAAGACTGAAACTCAAGATGAAGAGGATGAAGCCCTTTGGAATATGGATTTTGACGGGGTAGTCAGTAAGGATGGAACAGGGGCAGGTGTTTGGGTCTTGAACTCAAAAACAAGCATATCAAAGGCATATTCTTACAAGCTTAATTTTCAGTGTACCAACAATATAGCTGAGTATGAAGCACTTATTCTAAGATTATAGGTATTGAATAGGTCAGGAGCTAAAATGATTTTTGTACATGGTGATTCAGAACTCATCATCAATCAGATTAAAGGTGATTATTCAGCTAAACATCCTAGGCTAAGTTCCTACATAAATGATGTTTTGGATTTTTTGGAATGTTTTCTAGAGCATCAATTGTCTTTGATTAGTAGGAGTCAAAATATCTTAGCTGATGCATGGGCTCCCTCAACCAATACCTGTAAGATTCCTTTCCATCCCAACTAAAAATATGAGATTGAAGTGAAACATAGACCCATTGTACTTGATAATATTACATATTGGCAAGTGTTTGGCAGTGATAAGAAAGAATAAATTTTTTGTAGTTAAAGGAATCATTTTAGAATGTACATATTGATATAGAAGATCATGTAGATAAGGATACATATGAAACCAGATTGAACCAGATTACTAAGGACTCAGAGGAGCTTGCAATCATACAGTTAAAAGATAATGTGGAACCAAGGGGTTTGGTGCCACTAGAAGAACTATTTGATTTTAATTATGTGGCTTAAAATCCCAAGATACAACCTTTAGGAGTTGAAGTTGAGGATTGTAATATAGGTACTAAAGATAATCCAAATATTGTAAATATTTCCAAGCCTTTACCTCCTAAAGAAAAACATAAATATATTGATTTATTGAAACAATACTTCGATGTGTTTTCATGGGGATACGGAGATTTAAACGCATATGATACCAACAGTATTCAACATACTAATCCCATCAAATAGGACCAAAAACCTTTCAAACAGAAATTAAGGAGGGTGAATCTAGTTCTGTTACCTTTAATAGAAGAATAGGGAAGAAAAGTTTTCAATGCTAAAATTATTGTACCTCTGAGGTTTTCAAAATGGCTATCAAATCTGGTACCAATGAGGAAAAATATGGGGGACATAAGATTATGTGTGGATTTCCAATACTTAAACAAAGTTTTTCTCAAATATAACTCCCCTTTACTAAAAATGGGTCATATTCGATAGAAGGTAGTGGGTCTAGCAGAATTCCATTGCTTGTTGGATTTTCAGGTTACAACCAAATTCTGGTACATCCATATGATCAACACAAAATGGTTTTCACAAAACCATGGGGAACCTTCATGTATGTGAAGATGCCCTTTTGGCTTATGAATGTAGGAGTGGCTTTTCATAGAGCAATGGATATTGCTTTTGTAGATATGAAAGATAATTTTATTGTGATTTATCTAGATGACATCATCGTGTTCTCCAAAACTGATGAAGATCATCTCTTTCATTTAAAAATAGTTTTTGAGAAATGTAGGAAATTTAGTATTTCCTTGAATCCCAAGAAATCTATGTTTGGCTTAGAAGAAGGTAAACTACTTGGTCACATAATTTCAAAAGATGGTATCCGAATTGACCCAAGTAGAATTGAAGCTATTATGAAAATTGATCCACCTAGAAACAAAAAAAAAGTGCAGTCTTTCATTGGTAGAATAAATTTTCTAAAGAGATTTATTCCAAATTTAGTTGAGATCTTAAGAGCCATCACAAACATGTTGAATAAGTACAATGAAATGGAATGGAATGTTGAAGCCAAAATACCATTCAGTGATGTAAAGGCAACCTTGACCTATGATCCCTTTCTGATTAGCCCAGATTACACTAAACATTTTATTATTTTTTCCTCTGCTTTAGAGCACACTATTGCAGCAGTATTATTACAGAAAAACAAGGAGAGACATGAACAACCTATAGCATTTTTCAGCAGATCTTTAAGAGATGCTTCATTGAAGTATAATATCATGGAAAAGAAATCTTTTTCTTTAGTAAAGGCCTTGAAATATTTTAGAGTGTATGTATTACATTCTCACATAGTTTCTTATGTTCCAAGTGTAGTAGTAAAGGAAATACTCTCAGACTATTCCAGATGGAAAAAGAGGTAAATGGATAGCAATAATATTGGAGTATGACATAGAAATAAAGCCTACAAAACTTATCAAAGGTCAAGGATTAGCAAAATAAATGGATGAGTCAAATTTTCATACATTAGACATCAAATTTGTAGCTTCTTTTGATGAATAGGAGGATCTGGCGACTCCATAGGTATCATAAAATTTTGTTACTTCTCCCTAGTATGCAAATATTGTGCATGTTTTGCAGAATTTACAAGCTCCACTTGGTTTGACAAAAGCCAAGGTAAGATTTCTCAAACTGAAAGTTGTAAAGTCCTGCATTTTTTATCAAGCTTTATATTGGAAGGATGTTGGAGGTATTTTATTAAATTTTTTATTGAAGGATGAAGCAGATAAGATCATGGAATAATTTAATCAAGGTGATTCTAGAGGACATATTTACTGGAAAGCCATAGAAAACAAAATCCTGAGAGCTGGTTTTTACTGGCCTACTTTTTTTCTGACATTCATAAAAAGATTTCGACTTGTCATCAGTGTCATATTTTTGAAGGCATGAGAAAACTCTTACCTTTACCTCTGAAACCTATCTTAGTGGAGGTGCCTTTCCAACAATGGGGTTTATATTTTATAGGAGAAATTCATCCAAGTTATTTAGCTCAACACAAGTGGATCTTGACAGCAACATACTACTTCACCAAATGGATAGAAGTAGTTCCAACTAGGAAAGCTACAAATTTTGTAATCATACAATTCATTGAAGGTAATATTCTCTCTAGGTTTGGTTGTCCCCACAAAATTATCATAGATAATGCTGCTTCTTTCAAATCTAAAAGGATGATTGAGTTCTGCAACAAATATCATATAATATTAGGACATTCTACTACCTACTATCCTCAAGGAAATGGGTTAGCAGAATCTTCTAATAAGAGCCTAGTCAACATCATTAAAAAGTTACTGTATGAAAACAAGAAATATTGGCACAACAAATTGATAAATGATCTATAGGCTGATAGGATAAGAACAGAGAAATCAATTGGTATCTCTCCTTTCCAATTGGTTTATGGAATAGATGTAGTTTTTCTTATTTCCCTAGGAATTATAGTACTAAAATTGTTGTAGGAAATAGAAGAAGAACTTAATGATGTTTAGAGAAGGATAAACCAATTGATACATTTTCAGCATAACGGAGAAGAAGTCCACAACAATACATAGGTGATTCAGGACAAAATCAAAAGAATTCATGATAGGAGTGTCAAATCAGATAATTTCCATCTAAATGGCCTTGTTCTAAAGTGGGATGCTAGAGATGAGGAGAAGGTAAAACATGGAAAGTTTTACAGTTTATAGAAAGGACCTTACAAGATTGTAGTTGTCCATGCAAACAATGCATTTCTATTAAAGGATCTGACTGGAGAAAGACTATCAAGGGGACCTATTAATGGTAGGTTGCTCAAACACTACTTCACCTATGTTTAGTTGATCACAAAATACATCATTGTATATATCATTTTATTATTCCAATACTATAGGCGTGGGTGGTTGTCATCAGAAATTGAAGCACGGAGTAAAGGCCCGAAGTTTCCAATGAATTGTTGATATATCTATGATTTTCCATTTACAGAGTTTAGTCTTATTTTTTTATGATGAAATAATTTCCCAATGGAGAAGGCTATTGATGTAAAATTTTCTTGACACCTCATAAGGAGGATTCCATCCCCATTGGAGCCATTGTTATGGTCCTATAATATAGTTAATCAAAGTTTGTATGTCTAGTTATTTATTTTGAGAATTTGCTGGTAACGTTCAGCCTATAAATTCACCGTGTATTATAGTCTAAATTATTTTTTTACTAAGGTCTCAAATTTATCAATTCATTGAAATTATGTGTGCCAAAAGAGGTCCATTAGTCTTGATTTGAATTGTAAGGTCCCTAAGGGATCATCAACAAGTTTCCATGAGTGCCTTGTCATGAGTGAATGTTTGAAAAATTAATGGTGGTTGTGCTAGTATTGTGCATCTAGATTGGCAAGAATGTGTGCTATAGTGTATGGCTCAAAAGGATTCTTATGGTAGTTACAGGCTTCATGTAGAGGATAATCATGGTAGGTGTGTATTTAGCTGTCCAAAGGGAAAATGAGTAGATAAGTTTCAGTCATTTTCCAAGTAGAAAAAGGACTCAAAGCCTAAATCAAACCCTCTCCATTGGAAATTTCTCTGAACATGCTTTCCAATGGAATATGGAAGTCCTAAAATGGACTCCTGGATCAAAATATATGGCCTGTTGAAGTTAAAGGTTTCAAACCTTTGAAACGAAGGAAAAATAGCATATCGGAGGTCTGCAAGACATCACATGTTGCATATCGGAGGTCAGGGGCACATTGGCAATTGGAAATTGAAGGTCCAACACACTTCACAACATTAAGCATATTGACAATCACAACAACGGAGGACTATGGTGAATTGGCGATCTGTACATCAGCGAGGTCCAGGACATATCATATATCGGTAATCGACAATTAGCGTCTCAGAGAGTGTGACCACATTTCAAAAGTGTGATATGCGAATTTGCGGCATGAAAGCGTCGATAGCATTAAACCACCAAGGAACCTTCGAAGAATATTAACAAAGAAATCCATTACAAAACCAAAGAAGTACGGGCCCTTTTCTCTCTCCTCCAATGGGACGCATGGTGGAATATGATTGGTTCCAATAAAGCTATGTGGTCTTTGATGTCAACATGACGTGGCTGTACAACATAAACATGGCAGGCATTTTTGGTGTTTTTAGGGGTCCTAAGGGGGAAAATAAGGGTGACACATGTCACCACTCACGAGGTTCCACGTGGTAGTGATGACATCATATCGAAGGTTTCAAATTAGAGGTTGAGGGATATTAGGACTTTATAAAATTTCCCACTTGAAAAATTTCCAATCAAAGGGAGCTCTGATATTGGGACTAACATGCAGTCATGAAGACTTAAAGAATCAAGGGCTAAAATACTTAACAAAGGAAAATCATCCCCGACAAGACTCTAAATGCCTTACCTCCTTAAGGCTAAGCACCAAGTCACATCCCTCGGTCTTATGGAGAAGAAATGAAGGAAGGAGTTGAAAGCTAAAGGGGCCAAGGGAACATCATGACTCATTGTTTTGTAACATATTTTAGTTAAATGGTCTTGATGAAGTAAAATATCTGAAGTGGCATCGTGGAAATATTATAGGGCATAAAACACTCTGATAATGTAATACAGGGAAGGTAAGAAGATGAATGGGTCGACAACTGTAATGAGAAAAGCACAAGAGGCTGAGGAATATTGGTGAAACAATAAAGCAGAAGATTCTCTGATAAGACCATGCAGAAGTGTCAACAAATGTATGAGTCGACATATATGAATCATAGGGAAAAAGGGATAGTAGTTTGGAATGGACAGTCAACAAACTAGTGTGAAAGCAACTATAGCCACTCCAGATTCCAAGGCAAAGGATTAGAATTAATAAAACAATTTCTAGTTTTAAAGGCTAAAGATTTTCTAGTAGAACTGAAGAAGAACGAAGGAGAAGTTGCAGAAGGACCTGTTATGATAGCATAAATGCTAAAACTACAATTAGGGACCTATTCTACTTTCAAGGGAAGCAATTGACTAGATATTTCTTTTTCTTGAATGCAAGCATATTTTCCTATAATTATTCTAGGACATACAAAATATTTTCTAAGTTTATCTTTTGCATACATGAACTTGAGAGATTTTTAAAATGTCTCTATTTATGTTATTATGTGATGACTATTATTTGGTAAAATTTTTATGTAAAGCACTATATAAACAATTTATGAATATGTAAAAAAGGTTGGAACTTGTATTAAGAAAAGACTTGTATATTGATGTAAGTCATGGATTGTACTCAAAGTGATCAATTTACAGAAATACAAAGAAAGTTTGTTCCAGGATTCCCGTGTCAAGCAATTAGTGATGTGTTCTTTCATGTAAGATTGTTTCTTTTCCTTAGTTTCCATATGTTTTTTCCTCCTTATTTTTACAAGAATATTAAGGGCTGAATTTTCTTAAGTGTACTCTGCTCTGGCTTGTTAACAATATCAAATTTTTCTTTCTAATATTAAGTATAGAACTGATCTTAGCATGCTCTATATTTAATTGAACTTAGATCATATTCATCTTATTCACACCCCAAGCATTCTATAAGATCCAAGATTTTTCCTACCCTACCCTGTTACAGTTTGTTATTTTTATGATTGATTATTCAAAATATTATGACTCCATGCCCAATGGAATTTTTCAGCATCTTTCAACTAAACTTTTGAGAAACCAACTCAAACTTAAATAACTATCCTAAAATCTAAAGAAGAAATCTAAATCATACAGAGAGATCCCTCTCTGAAGCTAGAAGGGTTAGATCCCAGCTTTAATAGTGGTTTTTTGGTTACATTTCTAGTTTTCTTCCTCAACCTAGGAAAATTACAGAGTGATAACATAGTAGGAAGCACAAATAGATACTTACAACAACATATTACTTCACCAAGTGGGTAGAGGCCATTCCTACCAATAATGTAACCGATACAGTGGTTATTAAGTTCATCGAGGAGAACATTCTAGCTACATTTCGTTTCCAAGAAAGATAGTCACTCATAATGCACAAGTGTTTAAATCGACCAAATTTATTAGTTTTTTTTAGAACTATAATATTTTCTTGGGGCGATTATTGCCTGTGGCTTGAGATTGTGGGATGCTCCTAAGTCCAACATAGCGTTATGCAAATGCAAACCACTGCAATGGCGCAGAGCGCATCTCCCAGCCGCACCACAAAAGTCGTTGAACTTAGCACGTCAATAAGTCGTTGGATTAACAAGAGCGAAAATGGGAAAACCCTGGGGGGGGGCCTCAAAGCCCTCCCCCATCTCTGAATGAGAACCTTCAGCACAATCCTGGTCTTTACCTTGATGGTCGGAGCATGAGGAAGCGAATAATAGAGAACCCCCTATGCAAGATGTTAGTTTCAGTCTTTACAGCCTTCCTCCAGTGATCAAATGTGCTCTTACATAGTGATTTTGAAGTGTCAAGGTCAAATTTTGTCATTTCAGTGAGTCTTCAAGCAAAATTTGGTCACTAGCCATTAGGTCTAGGGTTTGCCCAAATGTCAGTCTATGTCACTATCCAGCTGAGTCTATCATCATTCATAGGGTTTTCATTATCATGTCAGTGTCTAATGGGTCATTTGATACCTTGTTCATGCTTCAGTTGCGCCCAGGCAAGGTCATTTCCCTCTCTTAGGGTTTTGAAGGCAGTTTCTCTTGGGCGGACAAATCATCGGCAAAACTTGTTTCCTGATGTTCATACACCTTCCCCTATCCTTAATGTAACTTATCAAACACTTCCCAACACTCAGATCCCCCAAATTCCTCATTTTTGCACAAACCCTAGTTTCTAGCTACAACCTGGCAATTTTCTAGGTTGGGCCTGTGTTTCACTCTTTTGAACCCCTTCCTCTCACTCAATCTCTGAGATTCCACTTTCCCCTACTTCCTAACATCCCTCCCTACTCCCAAAAAATTTCTCAAGAATTTAGAAGCCCCTTATCCCCTTCATTTCGCTCCATTTCGACAAAATTCCTTGTTTCACACATCGGGGCAAGTTTCACTAAAATGATGGTTCTGAGCAATCAAAGATGAATTTTGCAAAACTGATAGAGGTTTTTGTCCACAACATGACAAGGAAGAAAAACCTCTTTCACTTTTTAGACAGGTGTCATGGTTTGAGAGAAATGTCAAAAATACCGGCGAGAACGAAGGTGCTCCAAGGACGATTGGCCAAAGCACAAAAACGAAGGAAAACGCTCGATCCACTCCAAATTTTGGCCAAAGCCTCTTTGACTGAGCATGGTATTTGATTGGGGACTCCCAGCCCAAATTTCAAGAAATTTGGAGAAAATTTTGTCATTTGTGAATTTTTTGTGCAATTTTACAGGTTTTGGCCGTTGGAGTGGTCTCACCCCACGCGCGACCACTCGTGGGGACAGCTCAGAACGAGAAAAACTTTGCATTTTTGGAATTTTCATGCAAAAATACACTTGCCTATGCATGGGGTCAAGTTTTTATGGATATTTGGGCCTCCAAAAGCTCAAAATACATGCAATTTTTGACTTTCTGCCCCTATTTAGAGTTGCAGAAAGCTGCCTTGGGAGAAATGACTTTTGAGGGGTCAAATCAACTCCAAATTCAGAAATTCCAGTGGGGTTGGAACGTAGACTCATATACCTTTCCAACAAGCTATCTTGCACTTGATTTGGACACCAGGAAGGCCCTCAAACACAGCTGCCAATGTGCGCGACCACTCCAAGGGAGGGGCGCGACCACTCAGGGAAATTTCACCATTTTGACTATTTCGGCCTGCAAAACACTGTTTTTACTTTGGTTGACTCTTAATGCATGTAAATGATGGATTGTTGGGTAATTTTCATGGCACATGGATACATTTACTCTCCTTTAACACTTCTATAAGTTTCCTTGATGTAAATAGTGAATATTAAATGCATGGATGGGTTACCTAAGTTTTAGAGGCAAGTTGTTTTGACTGCCTATTATCTAGTGCTTAGTTTATAATTAGTTCAAACTGCTCCTAGGAAGCTGAGCTCGACCCCTAGAGGTGGGGAAAGGAGTTAGATGATCTATATTATGCCTTCTCTTACTCATTTTCATGGTTGGACTCTTGAGGGAGAAGCTCCTATTGTATATTTTACTTGTATCTCTGCAATTTGAGGAAAAGGAAGGCCAGGGTTTTGCAGACATCATTGTGGATTCTTGTGTTGATGGTGTGTTTCCTACTTGTCATTGTAAGTGTGTTTATGTGTTCCATCTCTTATTCTATTGCTGCCAATTAAACAAAAGAAGTGATAAAGTTTGAATTCATGCATGCCATGCTCAGCTTTCAATTTTGTTTAATATTTATGTTTTCCACTGTCTAAAGAGGATTCAAAGTCATTGTTTGCCCTCTTTAGCTCCCTCTCTTTCTTCCTTGATCATCCATCTCAGCTTAAGGCATCAGCACAAAACTCCTTCCTTGCCCCAAAGACCCACCTGCAAAAACTGAGCTCAATCCCCACACCCTGAATTGCACTCCCTCCAATTGCCACCAAAAACCCCAAAAACTTTAAATCAACCCTCCTTATCAGTTTACTAGCCTAATATCAGTGTTCCTAATTGGGTCAGCTCATCCTATTGAAAGATCTACCGAGTTTGATCGGAGAGAGCCTTCTCATACCCCGTAGGGCTAGCTACGAGGTGAAATGGTTTGATGTTGCCTTGAAGGTTTACCTTCCTCAGCCTAGGGTGAAATCTCAAGCGCTAACATAGTGGCGACCATACTGGGGAGAACAAACTTGTTTATGGGTTGATGTGTTTGTTTCATAAGTCTTAGACGGAGCCTGAAGTTACGCCAGGTAGCCTTCGAAAACGCTCTTGTTTTACATCAGCGTTAGTAGATAAACGCTGCTTCAGTCAATCTCCGTGAGCTTGTGAACGCAACACTTCATTTGCATTTTACCCCAGTACATATATCAAGTTCAGATCTGATTGTTGATGGTGAACAACGATCAGACACTTGAAAGGCTGAAATCATTCACCTGGCGACTCTAAATCAGTTTTGAGATCAGATCCAAAGACTCCACTGGAGGATGATCCCGACCAGCAAAAACATGAAAGGAGAATATGGCAAAATCAGGTATTCAAGTTGGAATTTCATCCAAGACATTTTGTTCTTTGTCATAAATTATTTCTTCTCTTTTCCCAAGAATGTCAAGAAGGCTTTGCAAAGCATATTGTATTTGAGAAGAGATCCTCGGCCTGCAGTTGATTCTTTCCCTTTGAAGATTGTGAATACCAAAGATTTGCATGCCTTTGAGCTTGATCAAGATCCTTTTTCCGAATTTTGTGATGAACCTCAAGCGACCAAGTCTGATTCTATACCTGCTGTACATACCCATACACCTTGTAAAATTCCAGATCGGTATAAGCCTCTTGTTTTACCTTCTGTTCTTCATGCTTTCCCCAAAAACTATGATCTATACTTGCCGATGTTTGATGGTGAATGTAAGAATGTCAACGCTGAGCAACATGTCCAGAATTTTGAGAATTTTCTAGATCTTTTTGAAGTTGATGAAGAAGATGTCAGTATTAGGCTTTTTGCTCTTTCTTTGCAAGCTGAAGTGAAGAGTTGGTTCAAAGCCCTGCCTGATGCAAGCATTTCAGATTTCCAGCAGTTCGTCAAAGTTTTTCTCGATAGGTGGATGATTGGGCAGAACCTTTTCTTGATTGTAGAAGAGTATAACCAGCTGAAGAGATTGCCAGGGGAGACAGTACAATAGTTTTCAGTGAGATTTAACAAAGTTTATTATTCAATCCCAGTTGATATAAGACCTACTCCTAGATCTGCTCTCTTGCACTATCCGGGTGCCTTTGATCCGGAGATGGAGTTTCAGCTGAGGGAAAAGGATATTGCAACACTTCACGAGATGCAAAACAATGCAGTAAGTGTAGAGGCTCGTCTGTTGATCCGAAGGGCAAGGATGAAGGAAGAAGAGATGAAAAACATAGATCCGGCCGAATCTCTAGAGGTGAAGCTTCACGTTTTGGTAAGTGCAGTAGAAGAGATGATGGACAAGATCACCGCAAGGAATGATTATGCTGTTCATGGCTCGCTGATTGAAGAAGAACAAGTTGCTGATCCAAAACATTTTGTTTCCCATCCTAGTTGTCATAGCACTCATAGTGATTGTTTTGTAGATCATCTAGGAAAAGAAAGAACTGTTGATATGACCTGCATGCTTGATGATATGTTTTATACCGTTGATTTGCCTCAGTTTGATGAATATGATGATGATTATGTTCTCCAAACAGAAGCTAATCTTGCAGACAAATCAGCAGCTCGTTTGTGGGAGGAAGAATTTCATTTTCAGCAGCTTGAATACAATGATCAGCCATCATATATCAGCTATGACAGTGACGAGGAAAGTGCAGCAAATTTTGAAGTAAGTGAAGGATCTTTGCCTTTTTGTTTTGATTCATGTGAGTTCATCAGAGACAACTTCCATGCAATCACAAATCCGTTGTTGACTAGTCTTGAATTGGATCCTCTTGAGCGCAATGAAAATTTTGTTCAAGACTTCTCATATTCAGATTTGCAACCCTCGAAAGCCATTGATTGTCAAATTGCAGCTGATTTAATGATTCAAGGTGACTCCGTACCATTCTGTTTTGAATCATTTCAGTTTTTGAAGGGTCGATTGCATAGTACATCTTCAAATGAAAAACCTATAACAAATCAACAATCACTCAGTTTTAATGTTGAGGATGAAGGTCAGATTATAGATGAAGATGTGGAGGATGAAATACATGATGTAATGATGCAGGAAGATTCTATACCCTTTTGTTTCGAAGCATTTCAGTTTATAAGGCAGAATTTTTGTAGAATCTCTAAAGAACAGGATGAGCAGCATGTAGGAAATCATGTAATCACAATGGAACCAATAGAAATGGGATTGCAGCAGTCTTTTCAAGTTTTTCATGATCCCATAGCTGATGTTTTGGATGAGTTTTGCAGTCAAAATCTTTCTCCATTGACTACATGTGAGCTTGAAAAATGTGCTGATATGAATTTGATCTGGCAGCCAGTTTCTTCGTCATTTTCAGCAGGGGTCTCGTCACAAGGCTCAGATCAAAGTTTGCATGCATGGTATGAGGAAAAGAGAAGTACTCCATTGTATGAGCTAAGTTCCAATGTGCTTGAATTTCAAGATCCTTATGCAGTGTTTTTGGAGGCGGATAGAGAGTTCATATCATTCAACGGATCTATTTCTAAGTTGCCATCAGAGTTGCCTTTCAGTAGTTCTCTCTTGTTGTTCATAGGCGAACACTTGTGGAGGATTCAAACAGCAGACGGAATACTTACTTGGTTGCATTGGTTGTTTCATTTCACTTGATCAGGTGATGAATGAAACTGTTAGAGTAGGTTGTGATGAATAAGCTCCACTTTGAGCATCATTTTCAGTTTGTCGGTTGTGTTTAAGTATCGAGTCAGTTTCTAGTTGAGTCATGAGTCCTTTATGAGTCAATTTTTAGTCTTGTTGTTAAGTTAGTTTGTGTCAGTTTCCAGTCATGCATTTCAGCTTGAGTTTATGACTCCATTGCCCAATGAATAAAGCACTGGTCTGCTCTCCCAGAGGTCTAAGGTTCTTGGCACCTCCAAGGAGCTACCATCCCCATTGGAGCCAATGTTAGTGTCAGTCTTTACAGCCTTCCTCCAGTGATCAAATGTGCTCTTACATAGTGATTTTGAAGTGTCAAGGTCAAATTTTGTCATTTCAGTGAGTCTTCAAGCAAAATTTGGTCACTAGCCATTAGGTCTAGGGTTTGCCCAAATGTCAGTCTATGTCACTATCCAGCTGAGTCTATCATCATTCATAGGGTTTTCATTATCATGTCAGTGTCTAATGGGTCATTTGATACCTTGTTCATGCTTCAGTTGCGCCCAGGCAAGGTCATTTCCCTCTCTTAGGGTTTTGAAGGCAGTTTCTCTTGGGCGGACAAATCATCGGCAAAACTTGTTTCCTGATGTTCATACACCTTCCCCTATCCTTAATGTACCTTATCAAACACTTCCCAACACTCAGATCCCCCAAATTCCTCATTTTTGCACAAACCCTAGTTTCTAGCTACAACCTGGCAATTTTCTAGGTTGGGCCTGTGTTTCACTCTTTTGAACCCCTTCCTCTCACTCAATCTCTGAGATTCCACTTTCCCCTGCTTCCTAACATCCCTCCCTACTCCCAAAAATTTTCTCAAGAATTTAGAAGCCCCTTATCCCCTTCATTTCGCTCCATTTCGACAAAATTCCTTGTTTCACACATCGGGGCAAGTTTCACTAAAATGATGGTTCTGAGCAATCAAAGATGAATTTTGCAAAACTGATAGAGGTTTTTGTCCACAACATGACAAGGAAGAAAAACCTCTTTCACTTTTTACACAGGTGTCATGGTTTGAGAGAAATGTCAAAAATACCGGCGAGAACGAAGGTGCTCCAAGGACGGTTGGCCAAAGCACAAAAACGAAGGAAAACGCTCGATCCACTCCAAATTTTGGCCAAAGCCTCTTTGACTGAGCATGGTACTTGATTGGGGACTCCCAGCCCAAATTTCAAGAAATTTGGAGAAAATTTTGTCATTTGTGAATTTTTTGTGCAATTTTACAGGTTTTGGCCGTTGGAGTGGTCTCACCCCGCGCGCGACCACTCGTGGGGACAGCTCAGAACGAGAAAAACTTTGCATTTTTGGAATTTTCATGCAAAAATACACTTTCCTATGCATGGGGTCAAGTTTTTATGGATATTTGGGCCTCCAAAAGCTCAAAATACATGCAATTTTTGACTTTCTGCCCCTATTTAGAGTTGCAGAAAGCTGCCTTGGGAGAAATGACGTTTGAGGGGTCAAATCAACTCCAAATTCAGAAATTCCAGTGGGGTTGGAAAGTAGACTCGTATACCTTTCCAACAAGATATCTTGCACTTGATTTGGACACCAGGAAGGCCCTCAAACACAGCTGACAATGTGCGCGACCACTCCAAGGGAGGGGCGCGACCACTCAGGGAAATTTCACCATTTTGACTATTTCGGCCTGCAAAACACTGTTTTTACTTTGGTTGACTCTTAATGCATGTAAATGATGGATTTTTGGGTAATTTTCATGGCACATGGATACATTTACTCTCCTTTAACACTTCTAGAAGTTTCCTTGATGTAAATAGTGAATATTAAATGCATGGATGGGTTACCTAAGTTTTAGAGGCAAGTTGTTTTGACTGCCTATTATCTAGTGCTTAGTTTAGAATTAGTTCAAAATGCTCCTAGGAACCTGAGCTCGACCCCTAGAGGTGGGGAAAGGAGTTAGATAATCTATATTATGCCTTCTCTTACTCATTTTCATGGTTGGACTCTTGAGGGAGAAGCTCCTATTGTATATTTTACTTGTATCTCTGCAATTTGAGGAAAAGGAAGGCCAGGGTTTTGCAGACATCATTGTGGATTCTTGTGGATTCTTGTGTTGATGGTGTGTTTCCTACTTGTCATTTTAAGTGTGTTTATGTGTTCCATCTCTTATTCTATTGCTGCCAATTAAACAAAAGAAGTGATAAAGTTTGAATTCATGCATGCCATGCTCAGCTTTCAATTTTGTTTAATATTTATGTTTTCCACTGTCTAAAGAGGATTCAAAGTCATTGTTTTCCCTATTTAGCTCCCTCTCTTTCTTCCTTGATCATCCATCTCAGCTTAAGGCATCAGCACAAAACTCCTTCCTTGCCCCAAAGACCCACCTGCAAAAACTGAGCTCAATCCCCACACCCTGAATTGCACTCCCTCCAATTGCCACCAAAAACCCCAAAAACTTTAAATCAACCCTCCTTATCAGTTTACTAGCCTAATATCAGTGTTCCTAATTGGGTCAGCTCATCCTATTGAAAGATCTACCGAGTTTGACCGGAGAGAGCCTTCTCATACCCCGTAGGGCTAGCTACGAGGTGAAATGGTTTGATGTTGCCTTGAAGGTTTACCTTCCTTAGCCTAGGGTGAAATCTCAAGCGCTAACACAAGACAAGACAAATGTGCTCCCCAGTCAGTCGGAAAGAAGCAACGAGATACCATAAAGGAAAACAGAGCATGCAGAAGCACCCAAGGTCACCTCGAAGACATGCAAACCCATAGTAGCTGAAAGGCCTAAGATAGAACTACCAAGTCATAGGATCAATGGGAGAATCCAGTATATGAAGGACCATGCACTCATTGGAAAATTTATAGGATTATGGCCAACAGAAAAAGAATTGCATGGATGGATCTCGGCCAAATGGAAACCCAAGGGTCCCGTCACTCTACAGCTAGGACCAAAAGGGTTCTTCACGGAGATTTTTCTCTGCATCGAAGATAGGAATCGAATAATGGATGGAGGGCCATATTTTTTCAACTCGACAGGTCTTTATCTAAGGGAATGGGTAGCAAGATTTAGCCCGGACAAGGAGGACCTCAGTTGGGCGCCAGTATGGATCAGGATGTACTCGCTACCATAGGAATAATGGGATGAACAATCACTCAAAGATATTGGAAATGGGCTGGGGGAATATATAAAAGCGATAGAAGTAACGAAGATGAGAAAATATACATCCTATGCCCACATTTGCGTCTTCATGCGCCTGGATAAGGCCTTGTCGGATTCGGTAAGTCTCTTCCACGATGATTATGAATGTGCTCAACCATTGGATTATGAACACGTACCCTTTCACTATCGCAAATGCCATGCTCATGGGCATCTCTTTCGGGACTGCCCGCTGAATGCCAAGTCTCAATCCCCTGATCCCTCTGACATTCAAACCCAAGATGGCTTCACCAAAGTAACGAATCATAGAAGATCACACAAAAAACCCTCAAATGGGAAAAAACCCCAGCCGAAAGCCACATCCTTTCCTTCTACCAGCAACAGCTTCAAGATTCTTGCCAATACCTCTGAAGACCAGCCCCTAAATTCGAAGCCTAGATCCCCGCCCTTCTCCACTGCCGCCAACCCTCCTCCCTTTGGATCCTCTCCCACTCCTAGCCATCCTGAAGTGGACCATGGGACACCTAAGGAGAATAGGAAGATCTCGGATGAGAAAGAAAAGGATATGGATGTGGAGGACATCCCCAACCAATCCATGAGCATAGCCACAGCCTCAAAAGACATGAACCAGCCACAGTTGATGGACAAAGAACTGGAAAGAATCGACCTGGGAGGACTTGACATTTTGGAGCTTGAATCAACATGCAAAAAGTAGGACTATGACAAGATTCCAGAACATCAGCTTAGCACATTGGAATTCATCATAGCCAAGGCGTACCAACAACAATAGCTAGGCATTCAACTGGGCAGTCATTGGGACAACGGTCTCATCTCAAAAGACTCCAAGAAGAGAGGGATAAGAACTAATCTCCAACGAACAATCGCAATAGGGAAAATCCTGGTTGACTCAGGTAGGTATGCAAAGCTGACTAAGTACTACAAGCCCACCGCTAGTAGTGAATCATGAAGCTTACTTCATGGAATTTAAGGGGGCTCAATAGCCCAGGGAAACTAAGAATGATAAAGAACATGATAAAGCAGGAGAAGCCACAAATTTGCTTCCTTCAAGAAACAAAGTGTAACAGTGACACTTTGGGAAACATACTTTCCAAAGCTTGGCCAGGTAGTTGTTCAGTAGTAGTGGATGCCTCAGGCGCCTCAGGTGGACTGGCTATTGACTGAAATTCACAAGCGATAATGCTCTCAGATTTTCATGCATCTCACCACATTATTCAGGCCACTTTTCACATATTAGGTACAAACATCCATGGCCATATTACGAACGTCTATTTCCCACAAGAGGCAGGTAAAAAAATAGCTTTATTAAATACAATAGAAGCACTAAATCTCCATAGAGTCCATCCCCTTTAGATTATCAGAGGAGACTTTAACATGATCACTAAATTAGAGGAAAAGAAAGGGGGTCGAGCCAGGATGGAGCAGGAAAATGAAAACTTCAAAGAGTTCATCCAAAACAATGCTTTAATCGATCCACAGTTCTGCGATGGTATGCATACATGGAGTAATCGCTGAACTGGAAGGAAAAAAATCACATCCAAACTGGACCAATTCCTCATGTCTGATAATGCAGTCCATTTAGGAGGAGATATAGCAGCAACAATTCTCCCTTACGTAGGTTCTGACCACTGGCCCATATCCCTTCAGTGGCAAAGACCGGGCAATGCCAATAAGAGACCATTTCGCTTTGAAGCGTTCTGGCTCACTCATCCCGCATTCAAAGACTTCATCAGAAATACATGGAACAACTTCCAACCACCATAGGGATCCAAAATGTTCCAGTTTCAACAGAAACTCAAATATCTCAAATCCCGTATCAAGCTCTGGAATCAAGAAACCTTTGGAAACATTTTTCAGGCGCAACAGGACCTAAACAAGGAAATGAAAGAGCTCCAACAGAAAATAATCATGGGGGGACACAATGAAGAAACTTTGGAACAGGAGCAATGCATACACAATCAATTGGAGGAGAGGAGAAAGCAGGAGGAAATATTATGGAAGCAGAAATCCAGGATAAGGTGGCTGAAGGAAGGAGAGAGAAACACTAAGTTCTTCCACAGAACCACTGTACAGCGGAGAATTCACAACAATATACCTTTCATTCAGAAGCAGGATGGGGAAAGAGTAGAAGAGCATGATGAGATCGAGAAGGAATTTATAAGGCACTTTCGGCACGTTCATCAAGAGCCCCAAAAAAATAGATGGCTAGCTATTGGAAAAATCACTCGAAATGTGCCAAAAATCATCATTGAAGAACACAATAAACTCCTTCTACACCCTATTCTACCTCAGGAGGTGGACACTGCAATGCATCAGCTCAAAGAAGGAAAAGCCCTTGGCCCGGATGGCTTTACAACCACATTCTTCCATACCTTCTGGGAGCTGATAAAAGATGAAGTCTGGCAGGTGGTGGAGGAATCGCGCACTCTTCACTGGCTTTTGCCCTCTCTCAATTCTACATTCATTGCGCTCATTCCAAAGGAAGAAAGCAACAACACTCCGGATAAGTTTCGTCCAATCGCTCTATGTAATGTAATCTACAAGGTGATATCAAAGTTCATAGCCAATAGATTAAAGCCGTTGTTGCCCCTGCTCATTTCGCCTGAACAATCCGGCTATGTGGAAGGGAGACAGATCTTGGATGGCATTATCCTCATGCACGAAATCATTCACTCTCTCAAGCACACCAAACAAGCAGGTATGATTCTCAAGCTTGACCTGTCAAAAGCTTTTGATAAGCTAAGTTGGGTATACATACAAAAAATGTTAATAGCTTTTGGTTTTTCTCCAATGTGGGTTCAATGGATTCTGAGTCTCATATCTTCAACTTTCTTCTCCATCCTTGTAAATGGCATACCATCCCGTCCCTTTAGTCCCTCAAGAGGCATTCGGCAAGGCGACCCTCTCTCGCCATTCCTCTTTGTTCTCATGGCGGAAGGTTTGGGCCACCATATCAAACATGCTCTCCTTTCCCAGCAAATCAAAGGTCTATCAATTCACAACTCCCCTGCTATAACCCATCAGTAGTTTTTTGATGACAACATGCTTTTCGGGTACCCATCTGTTCAAGAAGCTTCAATGTACAAATCCCTGCTAAACGACTTTGCCGAGGCTTCGGGAACTAGCATTAATAAGACCAAATCTCAAATTTTTTTCTTCCACACTCCTCCTGTTGTCTAGTACGCCATAGCTCGTATTCTGGGTTTCTCCATAGACTCTCTCCCTTCTAAATATCTTGGAGCCCCCCTCATTGATTCGGCCATCAAGCATACCTCTTGGCGTATGCTCCTCGAGAAGCTTGAACTTAGACTCAACTCATGGACTCATAGATCTCTGAATATAGCAAGTAGACTGGTGCTAATCAAGGCATGCTACAGGCAATGCCGATTTACCTATTTTCAATCCTTGCAACTCCTAAATGGGTAATTAAAAGAATAATGGATCTACAGCACAACTTTCTTTGGGGGGCTACAGGTACAAATCGCAAATGGGCTTTGGTAAAATGGACCACTGCGTGCAAGCCTAAAGAGCAAGGGGGTATTGGACTGAGAGACCCCAATCACAGTAATGCTATTATGTGTGCAAAAATCTGGCATCAATGGTTATCCACCCCCAACAAACCATGGGCAGCCATTTGGACTGCTAAATATGCCAACCACAGGCCACAGGAGGAGCTCATCAGACTAACACCTAATGCAAAAGGTTCACTCATATGGAACGCAGCCAAACAACACTTCTTAATGATACAACAACACAATTTTTGGGAAGTGAGAAATGGCAGAACAACTCGTTTTTGGACAGATGCATGGAACCAATTTCCAAAGCTCAATGGCATTCTCAGTCAACTTCCAGGCCACTCAGGGGAAGGGCAGCATCAGAAAGAGATATGGCATTATTGGACTCAGGAAATAGATCAAGGATACAGGCAGTGGCAGCGAAGTGACACAATAATCACTAGAGCGGATCACCTAACAATAAGGGAACTGGAAAGGGAGCTCCAAAAACACTGAGTAAGATACACTGAGGGTAGAGACATCCTTCGTTGGGGCTATTTTCCAAAAGGAACCTTCTCCACCACAGAGGCATACAAAATCATATGTTCAAATACCTCGCCCCTGGATCCCATATGGGGAAGAATATGGATAGCAGGTACCTGGCCCAAAGTCTCACTCTTCCTATGGTTGGTGGGACATAGGAAAATACTCACTTGGGACAAACTCAGGCGAAGAAACTATCATGGTCCTTCAATATGTGTTAATTGTAACTCGCAGGAGGAAACTCTTCAGCACCTTCTAGATTCCTGCACCCTTGCTAACCACATGTGGGAGAAAGCCAATTTTCACTTCCAAAGAAGATGCAGGGTATCAGACGATATCACCGACTCCATTCACCAATGGCATCATAATCCATACAGAAGTGAAGTTCTCAACCAATTGTGGAGATTGATTCCTGGGCTCCTCACTTGGTGTATCTATAAGGAAAGGAACAAGCGCATATTTAAAGATCAAATAACTCCTTTAGAGATCATCTGGGGCAACTTCTGTTTGAACCTCAATGAGACATTGGCACTTCACACGTGGATGCCGGAAGAGTTTCCCACTCTGGAAAATGAGAAGGCCATTTGGGCTAATTGGAATTTGCCTCTCCCACAGGGAAATCAAACTCAAGCCCCCTCAGAAAGCAGCAACGTAAAGAAGGAATCCTGGACGTCCCCTCCAAAGCACACTTTCAATCTCAACTTTGATGGAGCATCAAAGGGCAACCCTGGAAATGCTGGGTATGGGGGAATTTTCAGAAACCATGAAGGCTCACCCCTCCTTATTTACTTTGGCAACATAGGATGGGATACCAATAACTCGGCAGAATTGGAGGGACTGTGGCAAGGACTTCTCCTTTCCAAAAAACACAACTTTCACCCCCTGGAAATTGAAGGTGACTCCCTCATCCTCATCAACATGGCCAAACAACTCCTTAATGGGACTCATGCTAGGAAAATTGCCAATAGCTGGAGACTTGAAGCTAGATTGGAGGCCATAGAACAATGGCTTCACAATAATCGAGCCATCATCTTCACTCATGTTAAAAGGGAAGGAAACAAGGTAGCGGACTTCCTAGCCAACCTGGGTGTGGAATCTGAACACACTCTAATCACAGGGACGCTCGACATAATCCAAAACCATGATCATGAACAGGAATGCAAACTTCTGGTTCAAAAGGATGCTGCCCTCCTGGATGCGGGTGCTTGAGGTGAGTATTAAACTGATGGGACAGGGTTTGGGCAAGGCAGATCGCCACCTGCCTGACCAGTACAAGAATTGTAAAGGGGATACGGCATCTGGCGCATGGCATGAGTGCAAAGATTGTTACATGGGATTTCATTACAAACGGTTCGGCTCGCACATCAGGTTCAGAGTTATGGACACCACCTCCGCATGCACTAGCCTGCAACAGAAGGCGAGAACCATCAATGCAGCAGTAATGGGAGGAGCCTCCCGAGGCATGACAAAGGATGATAAGGTCAGGGGAGGTCCTGGGGAGGCGGAAACTTCACTGGTTTATCTGCTCCTCTCGCTCGCCTCCGGTCTCGCAACGAATTTCAGGTCGCCTGAGGGGAAACGGGTTCCTCTGACGCTTGGCTCAGCCCTCTCAGCGAAGGAAAATTTTCTCCTACCAGTGTTTCTTTTCGGTGTTCCATACTATTGTTTTCTTTTACATATCTCTGTAACTCATCTCTTTTTCTGGTCATTGGGTTCGGATACAAGCAGGGATTTCTCTGAACCAGGTTTGGCTCACCAGAAGGACGGGTTCAAGCTCAGCAAGGGAGGTTCGAATAGAAGGCAAAGCTGCTGCCAACAGTTGGTTAGTGCTCGGGTGCTGCATTCCTGGACCTTGGCTATTGTCACTTTCAAGATGCCTCGTCTAAGACCAAGGATGGGCTCCCGTAGAGGACAGCCGAGGTGTGCACCAACTGAATCGTCTTCCAGTGAATTATCAGGGGGGCGCCACCCTTCAACTCATAGCAGAAGAGGGAGATCTCGCGCCACCAGCTCATGCCCAGGACCTTTCCCTACCTCTGGTTCCACCATCTTCACCTTCGATAGTGCACTGAACAGGCCCAGGATCACTGCCTATTTCATGGTGGTTTTTCAGGAGGAAAGCCAAGCCGAAGATACAAGGAATCTGACAGTGATTTCGAGGGCAATCTCGGCTCCCTCTTCTTCATTACAGTTGAATGTTGAAAATGCTCCTCGTGTTAGAAAAATTATATATTACGGAGCAATGTAACACATAAAATATTGCAGAAATATAAACACAGAAAACGCACAAAACAAGAGAGACACAGATATACGTGGTTCACCCAGTTTGGGCTACGTCCACCCCGAACAACCAGTCCTTCCTTTCTATTATCCAGCAAAATGAAGAGACACAACCTACAGCAAATCCGTTGTAATATCCTCTGTTTTCTCTCACAGTCTCACCTCTCTGTTTCTCGCTCACAGAATACACATCTATTTCACAGCCTCAAATACAAATACCCTCATACAAACAGAGGGGGTTGCCTTCTAGGGAAAAAAACCCTAAACTAAACATAAGTTCTACCGTCAGATCATCCGCCTAATGAACGGCCCAGATTGACTAGAAATTACTATACTTTTACAAGGCAATTTTACATTTATTTCTGGCTTCGGGGGCACTGCCCCCGAGCCCCCGCCAGGGGACCACTAGCCCCCGGAGCCCCCAGCCGGGGGGGATGGGCCCCCCTGGACCCCCGCCGGGGGGACAAGTCCCCCCCGCACCCCCGCGTGGAGGGGTGTACAAAACTTCCTGGGGTATACATCCGGCTAAAACAAAGACCTCTGAACAATCATGCTCCACACACAACAATCTCCCACTTGGAGAATGATTGTAGCAACTCCACCGCTGCTTCATTTGCTGGACAATGATTCCTCTTTGGACCTGGCTGTTTCTCATCTTCATCGTCATCCTTGAAGACCAATTGAAACTGAGCATGTTCTCAACTTTTCCTTTGTTAGCATATCTGCAGGATTCTGGCTAGTGTGTATCTTTTCCAGCTTCAACTCTCCATCTTCCAACACTGATCGTATGAAATGATACTTGAGTTGTATGTGTTTAGTCCTGGAATTAAATGTTGAGTTCTTTGCAAGATGAATGGCACTTTGGCTATCACTGTATAACGTGCCCATATCATGCTCCTTACCCAACTCACCCATAAACCTTTGTAACCAAATCATTTCTTTACTAGCCTCTGTAGTAGCAACATACTCTGCTTCTGTTGTTGAAAGTGCAACAACACTTTGGATTTTTGAAACCCAACTGACAGCTGTTCCTCCAACAGTAAATACATATCCTGTAGTGCTCCTCCTGTTATCTCTGTCACCTGCCATATTTGCATCAACATATCCTTGTAGGGAGATGTTTGAACCACCAAAGAATAATGCTTGATTTGTGGTGCCTTTCAAATATCTGAGAATCCATTTCACTGCCATCGAATGTTCCTTTCCTGGATTGTTCATGTACCTGCTTACAACTCCCACTGCATGTACAATATCAGGCCTTGTGCAGACCATTGCATACATTAAGCTTCCAACCGCTGATGCATATGGAACTTTAGACATATAATCCATGTCTTCTTGGGTCTTTGGGCACATTTCCTTACTAATTTTGAAATGGCTAGCAAAAGGTGTACTAACTGGTTTTGCATTGTGCATATTAAATCTTTTCAACACCTTTTGTATGTACTCATTCTGAGACAATGTTAATTTGCGATTTTTCCTGTCTCTAGTGATTCTCATACCAAGGATTTGTTTTGCAGCTCCCAAATCCTTCATTGCAAATGAATTTGCTAATTTTCTTTTGAGTACATTTATTTCCTGCATGTTAGATCCTGCAACAAGCATGTCATCCACATACAATAACAATATAATATAACTGCCATCATTTTGCTTTTTCAGATAAACATAATGATCAGAGTGACATCTAGTATAACCTTGTTCAGACATAAACTTGTCAAATTTTAGATACCACTGCCTTGGAGCCTGTTTTAAGCCATACAGGCTCTTCTTCAACCTGCACACTAGTTTCTCCTTCCCTTTCACCTCATATCCTTGTGGTTGCTGCATATATATCTCTTCCTCCAAATCCCCATGGAGAAAGGTTGTCTTTACATCTAACTGCTCAAGATGCAAATCTTCAGCTTCTACTAGACTTAAAATAGTTCTGATTGAAGTCATTTTAACAACAGGAGAAAATATTTCATCAAAATCAATACCTTTCTTCTGTGCAAACCCCTTTACCACAAGTCTATCTTTGTACCTCTGTTTTCCTCCATCTTCTTCCTTCAACCTGTAAACCCATTTATTCTGTAATGTTGTTTTACCTGTAGGCAACCTAACTAAGTCCCAAGTCTGGTTATGTGCTAAGGAGTCCATCTCTTCTTTCATGGCTTGCTCCCACTTCTTCCTGGTTTCTACCTGCACTACTTCTTCATAACATTCGGGTTCACCAGAATCAGTCAACAATAAATAATATAATGAGGGAGAGTATCATTCAGGGGGTATACTTATCCTGGTAGATCTTATATCACCACTTTCAGGTGTTTGGGGTGCCTGTTGTTGTTGTGGTGGTTGCTGTTGTTGTGGTTGTTGATTATTATTATTTTCAGGCACCTTTACTTTTTCAGTGATTTCGTCAAGAACTGCATATTCCTTGTTTTCTTTTTCTTGCTTCTTTTCCTGCAACTAATTCTTGTACAAGACCTTTTCATTGAATATTACATCTCTGCTCCTAATGATTTTGTGATTTTCATAATCATATAAGCGATAACCAAAATCATTAACACCATATCCAATAAAGGTACATTTCTTTGAATTTGCCTCAAGCTTTGTTCTATTTTCTTTATCAATATGGACAAAGGCCTCACAACCAAAAGGCTTTAAAAAAGAGTAGTTTACCTTTTTACCTGTCCATGCTTCCTCTGGAACACCACCATCCAAGGAACTTGAAGGCCCTCTGTTTATTAGATAAACAATAGTATCTACAGCATCTGCCCAAAACTGTAAAGGCAATCCTGCATGCAATCTCATGCACCTTGCACGCTCCAAGATTGTTCTGTTCATCCTTTCTGACACACCATTTTCTTGTGGTGTTCTTGGAACTGTCTTCTCTCTGCGAATTCCATGCTCTGAACAGTACCTATCAAACTCTTTGCTGCAATATTCACCTCCATTTTCTGATCTAAGACACTTCAATTTCTTTCCTGTCTCAATCTCAACCAAAGCTTTCTATTTCTTGAAAGTATCAAATACATCAGATTTATTCTTAATACAATAAATCCAAGTTTTTCTAGTTGCATCATCAATAAAAGTAACATAATAACGAGAGCCACCGAGAGATGATACCTGAGCAGGTCCCCATACATCTGTATGCACAAGCTCTAATTTTTCATTCTTCTTTTCTTTCCCAACTCTAAGAAATCTGACTCTCTTCTATTTTCCATAAATGCAATTCTCACAGAAGTCCAAATCAACATCCTTCAAACCTGGCAACAAATCCCTTGAGTAAAGAATCTTCATCCCCTTTTCACTCATGTGTCCGAGCCTATGATGCCATAATGCTGCATCTGCTCCTTTGGAAGTTAAAACATTAACAAAGTTAGAAATACCATTGTATAAATACAATGTACCAACCTTTTCGCCTTTTGCTATTACCAGGGCTCCTTTGGTGACCTTCCAAGCTTTATTTGTGAAAGTTGTCACACAACCTTCACCGCCTAACTGCCCTGTTGAAATCAAATTTTTCTTTAGATCTGGAACATGCCTTACCTCCTTTGATAGCCATTGGTTTCCATTCTGCTGTTTTACAAGAACCTTACCCATTCCAACGATTTTACAGGGTTTATCATCACCCAGACGAACTTGTCCAAAATCTCCTTGAACATAGTCATAAAAGTATTTCTTATCAGGTGTGGCATGGAATGAAGCCCCTGAATCTACCACCCAGGAATCAGTAATATTTTCAAAAGAAAGAATCAACGCATCTTGTAACACCTCACTTGTCACATTTGCTTCATGATTGTTTTCTTGCTATGCATCTCCTTCTTTTCCCTTCCGAGATCTACAGTCTTTCTTTAGGTGTCCTTTCTTTCCACATTTCCAGCACACTATCCCTGATCTGGACTTGGATATGCCTTTCCTTGATTTACTGCGATATCCTGAGCTCTTTCCTCTTTCCATTTTTCTTCCTCTAGACTCTGCACTCAAATCATTTCCCGATGTCTCACTGGAGCTTTTCCATCGCATTTCCTCGCTAAGGATAGCACCGACAACATCATCAAACTTTAAAGTACTAGATCCAGAAACGGAGTTACTAATGGCCATTACCAAACCATTCCAACTTTCTGGTAATCAACACAAGAATAACAGAGCTCTAACTTCATCATCAAAGTTTACCCCTACAGAACTTAACTGACTTGTAACTGTATTGAAATCATTTAAATGGTTTGCAACAGATCCACCTTCCGACATATTCATATTAAATAACCGTTTCATAAGAAATACCTTGTTTGAGGCCGAGGGTTTTTCATATAGTTTCGACAACTTCTGCGTCAAACCCTCTGTCGTGGTTTCCTTCGAAATATTGAAGGCGACTGGCGTAGCAAGGCACAACCGTATTGTTCTAAGTGCCTTTCTATCGAGAAGGTTCCATTCTTCGTCTTTCATACCCGTCGGCATCTTTGTTTTTCCGCCCAATGGTAGGTATAGATCTTTCTGATACAGATAATCTTCCATCTGCATCTTCCACAGCGAGAAGTTTTGGTCGTTAAATTTCTCGACCCTAAACTTACCATCTTCCGCCATTGCTCCCACTCGAACTAGGAACCCTTCTTTCCTGCGAGTTTATCAGCCAAATAGACCTTCGGCTCTGATACCAGTTCTTAGAAAAATTATATATTACGGGGCAATGTAACACATAAAATATTGCAGAAATATAAACACAGAAAACACACAAAACAAGAGAGACACAAATATACGTGGTTCACCCAGTTTGGGCTACGTCCACCCCGAACAGCCAGTCCTTCCTTTCTATTATCCAGCAAAATGAAGAGACACAACCTACAGCAAATCCGCTGTAATATCCTCTGTTTTCTCTCACAGTCTCACCTTTTTGTTTCTCGCTCACAGAATACACATCTATTTCACAGCCTCAAATACAAATACCCTCATACAAACAGAGGGGGTTTCCTTCTAGGGCAAAAAACCCTAAACTAAACATAAGTTCTACCGTGAGATCATCCGCCTAATGAATGGCCTAGATTGACTAGAAATTACTATATTTTTACAAGGCAATTTTACATTTATTTCTGGCTTCGGGGGCGCTGCCCCCGAGCCCCTGCCGGGGGACCGCTGGCCCCCAGAGCCCCTAGCCGGGGGGGATGGCCCCCCCCGGACCCCTGTGGGGGGGACAAGTCCCCCCGCACCCCCCCGCGTGGAGGGGTGTACAAAACTTCCTGGGGTATACATCCGGCTGAAACAAAGACCTCTGAACAATCATGCTCCACACACAACACCTCGGCAGGCGACAAATGAATAGACGTGCAGAGCTCAAGATGCGATGATTGTGGATCCGGATCCCTCTGCCCAGAACGTAGCTCAAGCAGAGGATGTTCCAGACATAGGTTGGTGTCGAATTACAGAAGAGCCCCCTGATGATTAGCTTGTCCACCCAAGCCTCTTCTTCTGGCAGTGTGCCCCTCACCACTGGGCATGAATGTAAGACAAATCATTTCAGGGATCTTCGGTGTTTCTCAGTTTTTTGGAGTTTTATGCATGATCATATGTATCTCAGATCGATCCCCTGCATGGGTCATAAAATTAGACAGTTTTCACATATGTTTTTTGGACAGTTCTGCCTCCTACCGGAGCAGAGTTCTTGACTCAGGTCATGATGTAAATTTACCTTTACCCTGTTAGTATAATAGAAATAGTCTTATGTAGAAAAAAAAAATATTTTCTTGGGGCATTCTACTACTTATTACTGATAGGGAAATGGAACAGCAGAATGCTCCAACAAGTCCTTAGAATCCTTAAGAAGATCATAGCTCAAAATCAGAAGAATTGGGATTCTCATATTAAGTTTGCATTATGGGCTAATAGAGTCACTACTAAGACGTCAACTAAAAAATCCCAATTTGAGTTGGTATATGGGAAAATTACAGTGTTTCTTGCGCAATTGGTTATGTTAGTGGAAAAGCTCATTCAATATGCCAAAGGAGGAGCCCAATTATTTGACCAGAATAATAAATCAATTGGTTGAATTGCAAGAAAGTAGAGAGCAAATAACTCAAATCCTAATCAAATACTAGGATAAAATGAAGGCTTTATTTGGCAGGAAAGACAAATACATATTTTTTCAACCAGGTGAACCCATACCTAGATGGGATGTCTCGAGAGAGGATAGGGAAGTTTGACCCTCTATGGTTTGTTCCCTTCAATATAGCTTAAGCATAAAGGAACAATACATTTCTATTGGAAAACCTTGATGGTGAAGTATTTGGGCTACTTGTAAATGGGAAATACCTCAAGAACTACTTTTATCATTGAATAATTTCATTCTCACCCATTGTAAATATCGATGAGCCATTATAAATACCAAAGTGTTTGTTTTTCCATCAATTTTTCATATGGAATATTTAGTTTGACTCCATGTCCAATTTTAAGGCACTAATATTCAGCTTCTCAGTGCCCTGCTTCCAAGGAATAGTTCGCAATAGGAGGCGATGTTTTTTTGTCCCCTTAAATCATTGAATTGTAGAGGATCTTGGCTTATGATCCCAAAGGACAAAATCATATTTTAGAGGTAAAGCATCAGAGAAGCAGTAGAAAAGATAAGAAAAAAAGGAAGCGGGGAAATGAAAAATGCAATGGCCCTCATCCCTACCTCATGTACCCGAAACTTAAACAAAGTATAGTAATTGGGTGGATTTGTATTTACCTAAGACACCTAGATTTGGAAGCATTATAATGGGGTAACTAGCATGACGGATAAGTCATGGCTAGCCCCCGGAAGGTCAAAGTCAGCCGAGTGGGTGTGATCGACCAATAACCAAGATCAACTCTAGGGGGAAGACCCTACTCTTGACCCTGTTCAATCACCCTGCCAAAGTGTGGGGTCCATACCTACATGATATTCATAGAAACACACACCCCTCCCTCTCACCTCTCATCTAGTTTGGTAGTACCACATGTCCATCCCACATGCCTCCTCATGTTTATCCCCACACATCCCCCATCGCTTTTCCTGCCTATAAAACCATGACACATTAGAGATTTCATTTTGAATTTATTTCATTCAAACAAGATTTATTCATCACTCCATCCACTAGCAATATCGTTTGACTACTAACTAGTGCTAAAGCCATTCTAGCATTACCATGCCTAACTACTTCCAGTCACCAGGTAACCTATAGTCCCTGGCCCCTTAATCATTCTTGTCTATGCTTATAATGAAACAATTTATGCCCAAAACACCCAAGTCCTGAGAGGCAAAACCATTTATCCATATCGATCCTCTCATGGACACAGAGGCTGAAATCTTTGACCATTTATGCTCTTATCATCTGTCAGATCTCTGTTGATCAATATGATTGTCACCTTAATAAGGAAGACTCATTCTGGGTTGTAGAGTCAGGTTTGTACCACCTAATTTCCCTGACAATCCATCCTTTCTATAGTTTATTTCCTCGGTTTTGGTGTCCTGTGTTAAAGGGGGAACTATTTCATATCTTCCATAGGGGTGAAAATTCTAGAAGTAACCCCATAGGGTTCCTACACACAATGATGTAACCTGAAATTGTCTTTGATATACATTCTTTCCTTGAAAAATCCATAAAGTTCCAGTTTAACCATTCTCTTGTTACCTCTTATTTCAGATATTATTCCATACTATTCTATCTTTTCTTATACACTCATGTAGAGGAATTTGAGAATTTGGGCCTTAGCACCATTGATTCTCACAAGCAAAGGAAGTTTTTGTTCGATTGGGATAGTGCAATAAAAAATTCATGGTAATGAGGGTTTGTCCTAGTTCACTTCCACTTATATGTCCACTGCATACAGAATTATAAATAACATTCCTTTTCCTAGAATCCTACCCCAGAAAAAATAAAATCCTTCAGCTCAGTAAAGACACCATGGTGGGTGATTGGTTCTTTTTTGAAGACTACATTGATATTAGGATCTATGGCTAAGAGGTTCCCCCATACCATTTACCTATTTTTATGCATATGAGAATATTTTCTCTAGAATTTATTATATAGATTCTCAATGTTGACCAGATTCACTGTGTTCCTGCTAAGAAGGGCTACATGTTTAAGATGGGTAGGGTAGTAGGCCCCTTCATTGTTAATAACACCCAAACCTTTAAGCAATTAGAAGACATGTTGAAAGAACTTGATTTTTAACTAGGAGAGGTGTGGCACTATGATCCCATGTTGTCATATCAAAGAGGAGAAGGAATATGAATGCTTCAGCTTATGAGCATGAGTATAGGCCTCAAATTGAATGGAAGGATAATTTAGATTCTTGGCCCATTAACAAAAAAATGGAAATTGAACTATCAGCCTCAAAGGAAAAGAATCAATATAGAAGCATGGATGAAGCTGGACACACAAATACGGAGGAGAAATCATCCAACAAGAAAGCTACTATCTAATAGAGGACCAACAAAGAGATTGAGACTAGGTTGACTAAGAGGAATTTGGACCAACCACGCTTCTAGGTACTCCTAGAATACTCTCAACAAGATTCCACTTCTACCTCCATAGAGATGGAAATCCTAGTCTCTTTGGGGAGAGCATCAACAACATAATTTAAATGGGAAGAAGGGAAAAGAAAAAAGGAGAAAAACAAAAAAGTCAGAGATGAAATGCTACAACAAATGGAATCACAATTGATTCCTTATCAGAACAAGCTCCTAACTACCATTGATTTGGAGAGAAACTAGATGAAATTCACTCAGTATCATCCTTCAGCACATTCCCTTCCATTAGGATCACAATTCAAGACTATGGACCTATCACTATATATGGATAGTATTCCTCTATTGGAAAATATCAATTGGCATAGACAAGTTGGAGAAATCCTCTATAGTGAATTAAGTAAAAGTTCCTTGACCATCAGCAAGGCTGAAAAATTATTAGAAAAAATTTCCACTAGGGTAAAGTAGGAAAAGGCCAACACTAGAGCCCTTCACTTGTTGAATGAAAGTTTCAAAGAATTAATTATCAAATTGGGGATGAACCCAAATGATAAATTTGTTGTGGAAGCCATCATTTAGGACTCACAATCTGAAATCTAGGAGTTAAAGAAAAAATTGACGATGCCAACATCTGAACATGTGAATTCCAAAGAATAGGATTAGGTACAAGTGAAAAATAAATCATAGACAAAAACAGTGAGGTGGTGACCCTCAAACAACAGGTAGAAAAACTCTAACATAAAACTGATTCTCACATTTGTGTACTGATTGTGCCATAAAACCCATAGAATCCCACCAAATAGCTAACTGAGGTTCTCACTGAATTTCATCTATCATAGGGTGAATTCAAGAGTGTAAATCAATTTTGAAAACTCCAAGCATGCACTCACACAAAAGGAGAATCATCTTGAGTCAACTAGGAAAATGTGGAGAAAATTAGTAAAAACTTGGAGACTTCAAATGAGGAGATCAAAGAACTAAAAAATAAGTTGAAAGGAAATATGTCTCTCATTCGAGAGATGAATATTATTTGGGATGAAATTATTTATGAAGTAAAGAGCATATTGGAACATGTGATACTAGTTACGAAACAAAAAATTTCAATCAAGGAGACTAAGTTGTTCATCCTCCCACCCAAAGAAGAATATAGTAAAAATTCCTAGACAACGAAGAAATTTATCAAGTATATCAACGAGAAAGAAAACAACGAATTGAGGGCAATGGATATTCTTGATAGGATAGGAGCAATTGTTGAGATCTCTAAGATGATCCAAAGAGAAACAACTAGGGCTAAAGCTAAGGAATATTTAGGTGATTTATTGGAATTTATAGTTGCATTTAATTCAAGCTTTGATCAGAGGATTAAAGCAGGGTTTCCCAACTATTGGGATTTTCAAGGGAGTATGATTCCTTGGGAACAATATTAATATTTGTTAGTAGAATCTAAGAGTAAGTTGGATACTAATCATGAGAAGACTTCCACCCTCAAGGGAAAAACCATACCAATTATTTGCAAAGGGATTTCCATGACATTTCGAGCTACTCTGGCCAGTAAAGACTTTGTTTGCTGAAAAGATGAATTATACCGAGCTCACTAATATGGGGATAACCTATCAATATTTCTTTCGCTCTCTTGCAACAAACCCAAAATTGTGGAAAAAATGTGACCAGTTCCTAAATTCACCACAAATATGAATCATAGAGATAGGGTCCCTTCCAATAGAACTGTTGAGAAAATATCCCTTAGGGTCATTTTTAGGACTAAAAGCCTAAGTTTGGAGCAAAAAAACCTAAATTTTGTATAAAGGAATGTAAATTATCCACATTTTGTGGCCGCGGAGTGCGCAGATATCAAGAGTCAAAAAGGGTTTTCGCCCTTAGTTTAGATATCTTGTGTCATCTTTAGAGATCTTCCCTTGGTCCATGGACCATGGGAATGTATAAAAAGGGAGTCTTAGAAAAGTATAAGGAGAAGTATAGTTCTAACTAAGTTTGATTATGTGAAGAGCTAAGAGTAAGAGTCTTAGTGTAGGAAGAGGCTCTACAGCTAAGTGCATAGAGGACTAGGGTAGAAGTCTGCAGCTGAGTGCGTGGACCCCTGTAGCTGTGTGCGCATGGCAGATAGAGTTCATATTGGGAATCTGAATCATCAATAAAGAGAAGTATTTTGAAATTACTGTGTATTTTTTCTCTATAGATCGCATGTGATTATGTTATGTTAAGTTCTAGGTTTATGTTATAATGTTAATTTGATGCAAAAAATGTATATTTTTCTACCTGTTATATGAATGCAAATAAGGATATATGTTTACGCAAAGATAATCTTAATTGTATGGTAAAACTGGCAAAAACTTAAGCTAATTCGGGAAATTATACAATAACATAGTTGCAAAGGCACGTAAGTACTTCAGCCAATGGGTAGGGTTATGTGACAGAAGATCATATACCTTCACAGAGGTTCTCAGAGACGGAAGAGAAAGTACATCAACAAGCCCTAAAGTCTTATTGATCTATGAGAAGGAAGGGTTTAAGGTATAAAACCGACATTACAACCATCTCAGCATGCGAAAGTTGGTTCCTACATCCCCTGATACTGCTTTGGGTGAGAGTTCAGTACACGCTCCGCGAAATGATGCCAAAAGGGCCAATAGTGTAGGGATTTGCTTGGCTAAAAAACGTTGAACCTTGGTCAGGGCCCATCAAGCCAACAAATGGTTCCATTGTTGGGACCGGAATCTTCATAACGAGATGTGTGATGTCGCATCAATTGAATCCAACTAAGGAGATTGAAGACTAGTTGGATAGGAAGATCCATGAATTCGTGGCGCAAGAGAATAGGAATCCATGATTGACGAAATAATAGTGCTAAATAGATATATGTACACAGAGATACACGAAATTTTCTTCTATTCCTTCCCAGTCGAATTGTATGGGTGGATTGTGAAGTTGGCAGACGGCCAAGGGAGGTGGAGGATTGACAATTCGATTGTCTGGACCCTAGAGTTAGTGCGGAGATTGGAAGCCTCTTAAGATAAGATCATGCACGTTTTTGATCATTGGCTCGACCGTATCATAGGAGGGTTTGTGACAGAGTTCGCGGTTCATACTTCAGTTAGCTACAGTGAAGCAGAGTGACGCTTCTTCAAGGGGCCGCGAGGTAAGTATTTGAAATCATTAAATACTTGGATTAAGATGCTCTTGTGTGAAAAGTGGGTCAGCAGTTTCCTTGATGTTTGGAGCTACGCGAAGTGGAAAGTATTTCAGGGACAAAGGGAGAAAAGGTCTTGAGTATAGCCCGCTGATGGAGCCTCCTTTGAGTGATGACTAAGGAGAAGTGCAGGCTTCTCCACTGAGCACTATTTAGTTGATAAGACAAGGGTTCCCGTGAATACTTACACCACCCTCATCCCATCCATCCACACCACCTCCATTCTCACCTCTTCCACTTACCCCATCACCCACACCACAACTACCTCCACCACTATTCAACATGGCGAACTCTGTAAAGCTACCTGTATTCAAGGGCATAGGAAATGAATATCCAGACTAGTTTTGGTTTGTCGCGAAGGTTGTATGGGAAGCTTAGGGTATCACAGACGATCAAATGAATAAAGAAACATTCGTTAGTGCCTTGCAAGATTGCACACTAATGTGGTACATTAAGTATGTTGGGTTTGGAGCCTGATTATCTTCTTTATTCAAAGGTTTCAGCCAGATGTATACCCCAAGAAGACTATACACCCCTCCAGTCTAGTAATTTCTAGTCAATCTGGGCCATTCATTAGGTGGATGATCTGACGGTAGAAGTTATGTTTAATTTAGGGTTTTTCTCCCTATAAGGCAACCCCTCACTATATATGAGGGAATTGTAATGCATCTATATATATTTGTATTCTGAGTGAGGAAGAGAGAGGAGATTGAGAGCGAAGAGGGTGTTACAGTGGATCTGTTGTAGGTTGTATCGCTTCAGTTTGCTAGATAATATAATAAAAGAAGGATTGGTTGTTTCTCTGTGGATGTAGCACAAACTGGGTGAACCACGTATATCTATGTCTCTCTTGTTTTATGTGTTTTTTGTGTTTATATTTCTGCAATATTTTATGTGTTCCATTGCTCTGTAATATATAGTTTTCTAACAACTGGTATTAGAGCCGAAGGTCTATTTGGCTGATAAACTCATAGGAGAGAAGGGTTCCTGGTTCGAGTGGGAGCAATGGCAGAAGATGGTAGGTTTAGGGTCGAAAAATTCAACGACTAAAACTGCCAGTTGTGGAAGATGCAGATGGAAGATTATCTGTATCAGAGAGATCTGTACCTACCATTGAGTGGAAAGACAAAGAAGCTGGCGAGTATGACAGACACAGAATGGGATATTCTTGATAGAAAGGCACTTGGAACAATATGGTTGTGCCTAGCGGTGTCAATAGCATTTAATATTTCAAAGGAAATGACAACAGAGGGTTTAATGTCGGCATTCGCCAAACTATATGAAAAACCCTTGACCTCAAATAAGGTATTTATTATGAAGTGTTTATTTAATATGAAGATGTCAGAAGGTGGATCTGTTGCAGACCATTTAAATGATTTTAATACAGTTACAAGTCAATTAAGTTCTGTAGGGGTAAATTTTTATGATGAAGTTAGGGCTCTTTTATTTTTGTGCTCATTGCCAGAAAGTTGGAATGGTTTAGTTATGGCCATTAGTAGCTCTGTCTCTAGATCTAGTACTTTAAAGTTTGATGATGTTGTCGGTGCAATCCTTAGCGAGGAAATGTGATGGAAAAGCTCTGATGAGACATCAGGAAATGCTTTGACTGCAGAGACTAGGGGAAGAAAAATGGAAAGAGGAAAGATCCTAGGATATCATAGTAAGTCAAGAAAAGGTAGATCCAAGTCTAGATCAGGGACAGTGTGCTGGAAATGCAGGAAGAAAGGACACCTGAAGAAAGATTGTAGGTCTCGGAAGGGAAAAGAAGGAGACATACAACAAGAAACTTATCATGAAGCGAATGTAACAGGTGAGGTGTTGCAAGATGCTTTGGTTCTTTCATTAGAAAATATTATTGATGCTTGGGTGGTAGATTTAGGGGCCTCATTCCATGCCACACCTGATAAGAAACATTTTCACGATTATGTTCAAGGAGATTTTGGACAGGTTCGATTGGGTGATGATAAACCTTGTAAAATATTTGGAATGGGTACAATTTTCATAAAATAACAAAATAGAAATCAGTGGCTATTGAAGAAGGTAAGGCATGTTCCAGATCTAAATAAATATCTGATTTCAACAGGACAGTTGGGAGGTGAAGGTTGCATAAGCACTTTCACGAATAAAACCTGGAAGGTCACTAAAGGATCCCTGGTAATAGCAAAAGGAGAAAAGTTTGATGCATTGTATTTATGCAATGGTATTTCTAATTATGTTAATGCCTTAACCTCTACAGGAGAAGATACGAAATTGTGGCGTCATAGACTTGGGCACATTAGTGAGAAGGGGATGCAGATTCTTCACTCAAGAAATTTGTTGCTAGGTTTGAAGCATGTTGATTTAAAATTTTGTGAGAATTTTGTTTATGGAAAACAGAGGAGAGTCAGATTCCTTAGAGTTCGAAAAGAAAAGAAGAGCGAAACATTAGAGCTTGTGCATACAGATGTATGGGGACTTGCTCAGGTATCATCTCTTGGTGGCTCTCATTATTATGTTACTTTTATTGATGATGCAACTAGAAAAACCTGGATTTATTGTATTCGAAATAAATCTAATGAATTTGATACTTTCAAGAAATGGAAAGCTTTGGTTGAAAATAAGACGGGAAAAGGGTTGAAGTGTCTCAGATCAGACAATGGAGGTGAATATTGCAGCAAAGAGTTTGATAGGTATTGTTCAGAGAATGGAATTCGCAGAGAGAAGACAATTCCAGGAACACCATAAGAAAATGGTGTGCTAGAAAGGATGAATAGGACAATCATGGAGTGTGCAAGGTGCATGATATTGCATGCGGGACTAGCTTTACAATTTTGGGTAGATGCTGTAGATATTGTTGTTTATCTAATAAACAGAGGGCCTTCAAGTTCCTTGGATGGTGGTATTCCAGAAGAGGCATGGACAAGTAAAAAGGTAAACTATTGATTTTTAAAGACTTTTGGTTGTGAAGCCTTTGTCCACATTAACAAAGAAAATAAAACAAAGCTTCAGGCAAAATCAAAGAAATTTACCTTTATTGGATATGGTGTTAATGATTTTGGTTATCACTTATATGATTATGAAAATCACAAAATCACTAGGAGCAGAGATGTAATATTCAATGAAAAGGTCTTGTATAAGAATCAGTTGCAGGAAAAGAAATAGGAAAAAGAAAATAGAGAATACACAGTACTTGACAATATCACAGGAAAAGTGATGGTGCCTAAAAATCATAATGATCAACAGCCAGAACAACAATCACAATAGAAAAAAGCACTTCAAACACCTAAAAGTGGTGTTAGAAGATCTACCAAGATAAGTAGACCCCATGAACAATACTCTCCTTCCTTATATTATGTATTGTTGACTGATTCTGGTGAACTAGAATGTTATGAAGAAGCAGTGCAGGTAGAAACCAAGAAGAAGTGGGAGCAAGCCATGAAAGAAGAGATGGACTCCTTAACACATAACCAAAGTTGAGACTTAGTCAGGTTGCCTGCAGGTAAAACAACATTGCAAAATAAATGGGTTTACAAGTTGAAGGAAGAAGATGGAGGTAGAAAAAGGTATAAAGCTAGACTTGTGGTGAAAGAGTTTGCACAAAAAAAGGGTATAGATTTTGATGAAATATTTTCTCCTATTGTTAAAATGACTTCAATTAAAACTATTTTAAGTCTAGTAGCTGTTGAAGATTTACATCTTGAGCAGTTAGATGTAAAGATAGCCTTTCTCCATGGGGATTTGGAGGAAGAGATATATACGCAGCAACCACAAGGATATGAGGTAAAAGGGAAGGAGAAACTAGTGTGCAGGTTGAAGAAGAGCTTGTATGGCTTAAAACAGGCTCCAAGGCAATGGTATCTAAAATTTGACAGGTTTATGTCTGAACAAGGTTATACTAGATGTCACTCTGATCATTGTGTTTATCTCAAAAGGAAAACTGATGGCAGCTATATTATATTGTTATTGTATGTAGATGAGATGCTTGTTGTAGGTTCTAACATGCAGGAAATAAATGTGCTCAAAAGGAAATTTGCAAACTCATTTGCAATGAAGGATTTGGGTGCTGCAAAACAAATCCTTGGTATGAGAATAACTAGAGACAGGAAGAATCGCAAATTAACATTGTCTCAAAGTGAGTACATAGAAAAGGTGTTGAAAAGATTTAATATGCAGAATGCAAAACCAGTTGATATACCTTTGGCTAGCCATTTCAAATTAAGTAAGGAAGCGTGTCCCAAGACTTAGGGAGAAGAGGCTTATATGTCTAAAGTTCCAAATGCATCAACAGTTGGAAACTTAATGTATGCAATGGTTTGCACAAGGCCTGATATTGCACATGCAGTGGGAGTTGTAAGCAGGTACATGAACAATCCAAGAAAAGAACATTAGATGGCGGTGAAGTGGATTCTCAGGTATTTGAGAGGTACCACAAATCAAGCATTATGCTTTGGTGGTTCAAACATTGCTCTACAGGGATATGTTGATGCAGATATGGCAGGTGACAGAGATAACAAGAGGAGCACTACATTATATGTCTTTACTATACTGGAATAGTTGTCAGTTGGGTTTCAAAAATCCAAAGTGTTGTTGCACTTTCAACAACATAAGCAGAGTATGTTGTTATTACAGAGGCTAGTAAAGAAATGATTTGGTTACAAAAGTTTCTAGATGAATTGGGTAAGAAGCAGGAGTTGGGCAGGTTATACAGTGACAGCCAGAGTGCCATACATCTTGCAAAGAACTCTGCATTTCATTCCAAGACTAAACATATATAGCTCAAGTATCATTTCATACGGTCATCATTGGAAGATGGATAGTTGAAGCTAGAAAAGATACACACTAGCCAGAATCCTGTAGATATGCTAAAAAATGTTGTAACCAAGGAGAAACTGAGAATCTGCTTAGTTTCAATTGGTCTTCAAGTATGATGAAGAAGATGAGAAACAACCAGATCCAAAGTGGAGTCATTGTCTAGCAAATGAAGCAGCGATGGAGTTGCTATAATCAATATCCAAGTGGGAGATTGTTGGGTTTGGAGCCTGATTGTCTTCTGTATTCAAAGGTTTCAGTCAGATGTATACCCCAGGAAGACTATACACCCCTCCACGCGGGGGGATGCAGGGGGGACTTGTCCGGCTCGTGGGGGTTCGAGGGGGCTAATCCCCCCTGGCTAGGGGGTCCGAGGGCCGGCGGTCCCCCGGCGGGGGTTTGGGGGCTGCGCCCCCAAAGCTAAAAATAGATGTAAAATTGCCTTGTAAAATTCTAGTAATTTCTAGTCAATCTGGGCTGTTCATTAGGCAAATGATCTGACAGTAGAAGTTATGTTTAATTTAGGGTTTTTTTCCCTACAAGGCAACCCCTCACTGTATATGAGGGAATTGTTTTGCGTCTATATATATCTGTATTTTGAGTGAGGAAGAGAGAGGAGATTAAGAGCGAAGAGGGTATTACAACAAATCTGTTGTAGGTTGTATCTCTTCAGTTTACTGGATAATATAATAAAATAAGGGATGCCTGTTTCTTCGTGGATGTAGCCAAAACTGGGTGAACCACGTATATCTGTCTCTCTCTTGTTTTATGCATTTTCTGTGTTTATATTTTTGCAATATTTTATGTGTTCCATTGCTCTGTAATATATAATTTTCTAACAAAGTACAATACTGATAACCTGACGTCCATGTTGGCAGATATCCAAACTGTGCTAAATAGGGAATTCAGCGGACCTAAGTCTCAAGCAAAATCCATTGTGGGATTCAAGGATATCATGATGAAGCCTAGGGAGACACCTTGGGATTTGGATCAAAGATTGAAGTGTATGATCCGTGAAGCCAATATGAACCTAACTGATGGGAAGCATCACGAATTCTTTATGGCCTCGCTCCTGCCCCACCTAAGGGTTGCACTATCACAACAAAATATTGGGACCTAGGCAAAAGCTCTGGAAATTGCGGTGAGACTACATGAGACACCAATGCAAGACACTAATCTGGGGGTTCAGCAGATTCACACGCAGTTGCAAAACCTTTTCCTGAAAATGCAAAGTCTGAAGAAAGACAGAATAGCTAGGCCAGAAGCGCGCAAAGAAGTCTGGTGCCTAAAATGCAAAGGTTAGGGGCATGACAAGGATCACTATCTAGTCCTTACGAACTATGTTGCAACAGGGGGACCAATGCCTCTAAGGCTGGAGGCTGTGGCAGGGCCAAGTACAGGGCCCGCAATATGGTGTGTTATATGACAGTTAGTTGAGAAACATGCGACCAAAAGTTTCCATTTGCTGTAGAAATTCATATAGACACCACAACAGTGCTTTTGCAATTTCTGTCAATCAGTAGGTCATGACAAGTGTAATTGTCATAGTTATGAATTAATGATGGACAGGACACCTGCTTACAAGGTGTAGGAAAAAACGCAGCCTCCGTACAAAGGCACTAGGGGAGTGTGAGGTAAGTATTAGGGGCGTGGCCAAGGCCGAGGTGGAGGAGGGCATGGTAGAGGCTGAGGGCAGCTTATTTGTTACAATTGTGGAGGACCAGGACACTACACGAGAGACTGCTTGAATCCGATGCGACTGTCATGCCACTACTGTACTCAATTTGACCATGCGACTAAGAAATTTCCCTATATTACTAGCTAAGATTCGTGAGAAGGGGGCACAGCCTCCACATCCGACTCAGAACCTAGTGATGATGAGGGTTGAGCCTCGCGACAAAGACCCTAAGGTAAACATTATGTTATGGAGTGGAACAATGACTGGTGAGGATAAAGGGAAGCAGCTTATAGAAGGTGAGTGGGTCCGCAAAGCACCAGAAAAGGAGACTAGGTTTGATCTAGAGCATGCAAAAGAAACATTTATGGAAGCAAAGAAAAGCTTCACTAAGGCCTCTACCTCAGGAAGTCAGGAGAAACTGGTTGAAGAAATGGACCCATCCATGATTACCACATTCTTGGAGACCTACATGAAACTACTCCGTGATAGTAAGGCTGTGAAGGGACTGCAGGAACTAATCAACCGGTGCACTGGCAAGGACAGCGCTACTGGAAAACTACGCGTAGTCAGAAATTTTGGTAAGCATAAGGCAAGAACTAGATGTGAGATGAGACTTGCAACACAAATATGGGAATATGAAATGGACCAAGTTATCTTGGATCTGGGGTCCAACGTGAATGTTTTGCCAAAACAAACATGGGAAAGAATGGGGAGACTTGTGCTCCAGTGGTCTTCGATCCAATTAAGGATGGAGAATCAACAAAAAATCATCCCAATGGGGAGGTTACAGGGGGTAATAGTTGACATCAAAGGCGCGAGTGCACTGGCGGATTTTGAAGTAATAGATATTGTGGATGATAGCAATCCCTACCCTGCGCTCCTTGGGATTAATTGGGCCACTGACATGAATGGGGTAATCAACTTGAAGAAGCGAAAGATGATATTTGAAAAGAAATCGCTCCATGTAGTGGTACCACTAGATCCTGTAGAAGGACCGCGCTATACAGAACCGGTCCATGATTATGAAAGTGATGACAATTTAGACCATATATATAAGATAACAGCGTGAGACCATGATTGAGTGAATCTGACAGTAGACGAACGTATTGCATGGGACCACGAGAGCTCCTGCACATCAAATTTAGACGAAGAACTAGAGCACTGGCAGAACCAGCTGCATGAAGTATCTACATTATGCTGTAATATGATGACCAAGTCATTGCACTATGTATCATCAAAGGTAAGGAATCTACCTCACTATGATGGGCTAACTAACGTTGATTTCTTTTTGGATGCATTCGAAAGGGAAGTTCCCAAGAAGCATCACTTCCAGGCATTAGATTAGGCACTGCGCACTACACCTGCAAGATGGTGGGGTACGCACAAGGGTAGTTTCGATGATTGGCGCGAATATAGGAGGATGATGAGGATACGCTTTGGCCACCCAAAGGTATGACTAATAGAAAAGTATGACGGGAGGAATGATCCATGTGATCATTTGGCCAAATGGACTGAAGCATACGAAGTGAAGTCTCAGCTGGAGTGGTTCCATCTGTTTTGTCATACTTTGGAGGTTATACCAATGAATTGGTACTTGGAGATAGAACTCTATCATGGCACTGAAGAATGGGATGTTTTACACCAAGGATTTATGATGATGTTTAGTTTTGAGGATAGATTTGAGTCCATCAATGAAGCATTGCGGGAGGTTAAGATAACAATATTTAGGATACCACAGGATCCTCTAGACCTGATTCAACCCGATTGGACTACCTAGCTGAGCCACACACTAAAATGTTACAATGTAATAGCAGAAGAAGAAGACAAAGTCTTAAGAAAGATTAATATCCTAGAGACTGAAGGTCATCGCGAAATTGAAGGACCACAGCTAGAGAACCCAGACATAACTGAGCGGCTCAAGACCAAGTAGGTGAACATTGGCACGGAGGTAGAACCAAAGTTTGCCAAGATTGGGGACTATTGGGATGACACGATAGTAGATAAGGTCATCGAGCTACTCCGCGAATATCAGGACTAAATCCCCATGAAATTTTCTGATCTAAAAGGGATAATAGGAGACCTGGGTTTGATGAAGATCACCTTAAAGCCAGATGAAAAACTTGTAAAACAAAGACCGTACCACCTCAACCCGAAGTATAAGGAAAGGGTCCATGTTGAGTTAGATAAGATGTTCACCATAGGTATTATTGAACTACTGGAAAAATCTAATTGGATAAGCCCAATAGTGGTTCAAGAAAAGAAACAAAAGGAATAATTAAGGATATGCATAGATCTCAGGAAATTGAATGAAACTTGTGTGCATGATCCTTTCTAGACCCCATTCACCGAAGAGGTCCTGGATAATGTAGGTGGCCAAGAAGCATACTCTTTCACTGATGAGTTTTCTGGGTACCATCAGATCAAAATCGTACCTGAGGATAGAAGCAAGTTGAACTTCACGACTGAATGGGGATGTTTTTAATACACCATAATTCCTTTTGGACTGAAGAATGTGCCAGCGATCTTTTCGCGCATAGTCATTGCGACATTCCAAGACTTCATTCCTAAATTCTTGGAGTTATGATTTGACAGTGTTTGGATTGGTCAAGCGCCATGTGGAAAGTCTGCGCTTGATGCTAGATACATGTAGGAGATACCAGATCATGCTCAATCTGAAGAAGTGTTTATTTTGTGTCCCTTTTGGGATCTTGTTGGGTCATGTGGTATGCAGACAAGGATTGATGGTAGACCCCACAAAGATCATGGTGATAATCAACTTGGAGGTGCTGAGGAGTGTGAAATAGCTGCGTGCAACTCTAGGGCATATCGGATACTATAGGAAGTTCATCAAGAGCTATGCCCAAATCACCATGCCTATGGAGAAATTGTTGAAAAAGGATGCTACGTTCTGTTGGAATGATGAATGTCAGAAGAGCTTGGATGTGTTGAAAGAGAAAATGGTCACCGCGCCAATCCTAGTCTTCCTGGATTGGAAGAAGGAATTTCATGTGCACATGGATGCATCATGTATTGTGCTAGGAGCCATACTGACACAAGCCGGTGAGGGAGAACTAGATCACCTTATAGCATTCGCTAGTAGGAAGCTATCTAAAGCGGAGAAAAATTATTCCACGACAGAGTGTGAAGGATTAGCTATGGTGTACGCACTCCAGAAGTTCAAGCACTATTTGTTGGGCAGACACTTTAAGATGTATATGAATCATTCTGCATTGAAGTACCTGGTCAACAAGCCTGTGTTGGGGGGGGGGAAATATGTAGGTGGATGTTTTTGTTCTAGGAGTACAACTCTGAAGTTATTGTGAAGCCAGGACGACTGAATGTGGGACCTGATCATCTATTGTGCATTGAAACTGGAGAGGAATCTACTAATTTAGAGGAATGACTACTTAATGCACAACTCTTTGCAGTGCACATCATGGACAATCACTTTGAAGATATTATCCACTTTTTGATGACAGGAACGGCTCTGGAAGGTTAGACAAGTCAACAGAGGAAGGAACTGGTAGTGCGGGTGACAAAATTTTCTATCATTGTAGGGCACTTGTACAAAATAGGATCAGACAAAATATTGCAATGTTATGTGCCTAACTTTGAACAAAGTAGCATCCTCACTGAGGCTCATGGAGGAGTCACAGGAGGACATTATGCAGGGAAAGAAACAACACAGAAGATTCTACGCGTTGGGTTGTGGTGGCCAACCCTGCATAAGGATTCAAAAGCATATTGTAGGGCATGTGATGCATGTCAAAGGACTGGCAGGTCATCACGGAGGGATGAGATGCCTCTGATACCGCAAGTGACATTACAACCATTCGAAAAATGGGAAATTGAATTTGTGGTACCAATTTGGCCTCCAGGAAAGAAGAGGGGTGCACGGTACATCATCACAATGACTGAGTATTTGACTAGATGGGCAAAGGCATATCTTGTGAAGGACTACACAGGCGCAATAGTAGAAAAAATTATTTTTGAATATGTCCTGATGAGATTCGGGTGTCCAAAGATTTTGATGAACGATCGCAGTACACACTTTCTTAACGAAATAATCAGTGCGTTGACAAAGGAATTCCAGGTGTATCATCATAAAATTATGCCTTATCATCCGCAGGCTAATGGGACGATGGAAGCATTCAATAAGATAGTAGAGAGTGCACTGATGAAGGTTTGCAATGCTCAAAGAAATAACTGGGATGTGTGCATACCCGCGGTGCTATGAGCCTATAGAACAACTTGCAAGAAGCTTACTAGACAAACGCCTTTCAGACTCGTGTATGGCATAGAAGCTGTGATGCCAATGGAATACATTGTACCTAGTATGTTCATAGTAGCGTTCATAGGAATGGCATTTCGCAGAGCCCTGGAAGAGAGGCTCGCACAGCTAGTGGAGCTTGAGGAGGACTGATTTCTAGCTGGATTTCATCAATAAGTTCAAAAGGAACGCGAAAAGGCATGGCACGATTAGCACATCAAACTACGCACCTTTAAGGTAAATGATCTAGTCTTGTTATATGACAACAAATTTGATAAATTTCCAGGGAAATTTAGGATGCACTGGCTAGGGCCATATGTCATCAAGGAGATTACTGATGGTGGAGTAGTTCAGCTGGTCAAATTGAATGGAGAACCCTTCCTAGGGAAGGTGAATGGCAGCTAATTGAAGCCATACACTGGTGATTGAGCTATGTGACTATATGAGGGAAGCATAGTCTTAGCACTCCAGGCAGCAGAAAGGAAGCATGGGACTATAAACTACATTGCCTGGGTTAGAGAGCTGGTGGAACGAAGAAATGTCACAGAGCCCATAGAAGCGTGTAGGAAGCTACATTGCCAAAGGAAAAACCATGCAGGACAGCCACAAATTGACCCTTAAAGTCATTTTTCATGATTTGACAATGAAAAAATGGCCAAATGGAGTGGGGGGCAGCATTTAAGTCGAAATTTATGGACCATACCTTTGAAAATTTGCTGCCAATCTAGCATTAATGAACTGATTGTGGGGGGAACAGTCAGATTTGAATTCGAAAATGCCTATAAATTACAAAGGGTTGCACAGCAAAAAACACTTGGCATTTTGAGAATTGAGGTGTTGAGCTCTGAGGTGCGCATGAACCGTGGAAAATTTGAAGCTTTGATAGCAAGTTCAACATTTGAGAAGTTGCCAAAGGAGACACATGAGTTATTGAATAGCATCATGTCAATGCCGGCTGAGACTGTAAATGTTGGGGAAGCAATGATGGCCGAATGAGTTGTTTTAGGGGTAGCCATGGAAGCCGAGGGAGCTTCCCGGAAGGTTGTAACTATGAAAGTGCCGTTGAAGTACCTAAGTCACCACGATTTCCTAGGCTGAGGCCTACCACGACCAAGGAGGGTCTGAAGAAAAAGAAAAGGAAGTAGGCCACGACACCACAGCCGGTGCGCGCATCACCTAGAAAGTACCCACAGAAGGATAAGCCCACCATGCAAGAAAAGGGAAAGGTCATTGACCTAGATCCAGAAGAAGAGGTCAAAAAAATCCCCATGGATGATGAGGATATTGCGGTGGAAATGGAGGACATTGAGGTTGAGGGGTCTAACCCCATTTCTAAGCTACCTGAGTACATTCCTCCACGCAGAGGAAAACTGAAGGTGCTGACGGATATTGAAGGCCTTGAATTCCACATACTCCTGCGTTCAAATTTCAGAGCCTTCCTTGGTTTTTCCACTGATGTTTGCAAATACTCGAGCTCATCCCATGAGCTCTTATAGAGTTTTTCCACCCCTTTTTCTTGTTTGACCAACAATCGTCTTTTGGCATAGTGATTATTTTTTCATGCTTGTGATCTTGTTCTAGTGATTTTTAAAGTTTGTCTTTGTGTGTTTGGGTTGTCTTCACTATGTGAACATCCATCATACTCGCACACAAAGTTGTAAGCACTATCATGCAAGTGTTGTCATAGTCATCTGAAGGTCTATCTCAAGTGTCGTGCTTGTTGCTCTCAGCTCTAAGACAGTCACACCAAGGGCATGTTTTGTTTAATTGTCCTGATGGTCTATGTTGTCTCATCATCAAAGTATGTTAAGTGTGTGATCATAATTTCAATTATGCACAAGTTCACTTTGCCTCCCACACTTAGCCATTTTCCTAAAAATCTGCCCAACCGGACAACCCTTTTCCACCGGACCCCAACCAAGCTACATTGCACAGTCTCAGACCTCAGTTACCTTGCTATGATACCCAAAACTGCACAGTACTTAAGGTTGTCCTCCATGTCAGTTGCACTACACAATCCCAAAGGTAAGCAACATGTCTTCCTCCCTATAACTGCGAAGAATCTACCTCCATGCCCAATCTAAACTGTGCATTCCGCAAGAACAGACATTAAGCCTCCTTCTGGCTCAATGGAACACTGTATTGCACAGATGCTTGGGCCTGCACTGCCCTCATAAAATACATAGAAATGCCCAGCTAATCCTCTGTTGCCTTGTCTTGTCTTCCCCTAAGAAACTACACATAAATTCCCAGTTGGTCCCCTGCTACCCTGTCATGTCTTCCTCCTAAAAACTATGCAGAATTATCCAGATAGCCCTCTACATCCCTGTCTTGTCTTCCATCTAGGAACTAGACATAAGTGCCCCTCAGGGTCCCACCTTGCAGCTGCAACTGGTGTCCTTCACTGCGCAATTCTGCCTCCCATTGGTCATTGTGCAATTTTCCATGACAGTGAAGACTATATGTCGAAGTTCCTCATCCCAATCTAAGCTATGCTCTACACTATCTCAGTGACTTGTCTTCCCTCCCTGTCACTTGGAACTACACATTGCGCAGCTACTAGGCCCTCTTCCTAGCCTGTCATCTGTACCAGGCATGGAACATGAAAATAATGCATCGTGCTAGACTAGGAGGTTTTGGATTTGATGTCATCTCGTCAAGAGTGAATTGTAGGAAGATATACATATATGGATCATGGCGAGATGACGAATGAGATGAAGAAGGAGCACACATGATAGAAGAGTTACTTGCAGCTGAATGGATGAACAAATCACATCAAGAAGCACGCAAAAGGAAAATATGCATTGAACATCTTGGAAGACCAAGACCATTGAAGACCCCACAACACTAAGCCATGTGGAGAAGAAGACGAAGCACACCAAGAGTACATCCATCACTTAGCACAAAAATAGCTTGTCATGGACACCCCAGTCAACCAATACATGTTAGCAATGTCATGTCAAGTTGTGTCATGAGTTTTCTTGGCCATATCACCACCATGGGCCATATCTTTTGTACCTGAATGTAATGTAAAGTGGAAGTCGAATGGATGCACACAAGAATTTGAAGAGTCATGTCAGTTGAAAATTCATAGGAATTTCAACAGCCATGAGGGTAGTCCAAGAGTCACAAGGGTTAAGCATCACCATTGGATATGTATACCCCTCCCATTGTATGAGAAAGGAAATTTCACCTTGGCTCCTCCCACATAGACTTGAGAGTAGATAGTTAGTTCTTTGAGGAGCGAGGAGTGGCTCCAATGTCCCACTACTAGGACTAGTGATGTATGGTGTACAAATGTGTCTTGGGAATTTTTCTTAATTTAGAAGCCTACTAAGGCCACCATGTTTTCATGCATGTTTTGTAGATGTTTGTAAACTATTCTTTCGACATTTTTAATGCATGTGTGTTTCACCTGTATTAAGATAGTTGAACTATTTTGGTTGTTTTAGTACTTACATTATTGGGAATGTGTTGTATTGGTTATCACCGTTGTCTCATCCCTGTGGACTACTCCACGGGATACTAGACAGACTACCTTTTTGTTGTACTGGTTATCACTATTGTCTCATCCTTGTCAACTACTCCATGGGATACTGAACATACCATCTTTGTGTTTGGATTCCAACAACCATCACATCTGTGTGGACTACTCTGCTAGGTGGTGTATGTGTTGTCCCCCTTCACTTTGGTTTTAATGATTGCCACATCTGTTGTGGACTATTCTGCTGAATGTTGGACAAACCTAGTTCACATGTGTCTCTTCCTGGGTGGTACTATTAAATCTCACTTAGAGGAACTCTATATTCTCTCCCTTTGAAGTAATAGAACCGAGACACACGTTACATTATGCACTCACCAAGCATACTCACCTCACTTTTTGAAGGTGATGAGCCCCAGAAATTGGTAACTATACGGGCTCATTCTACCTATTATTTTCACTTAATCCACCATTCTCAATAGTTTTGTGCATGTTTTTGAATATATTTATGTCAATAGAGTGAATGAGGATAGTCACTTTACCACATAGTATAATGAGTGTTTATTGTAGATTTTTTGGACAATTTTGGACAAGGACCAGGCATTTATGAGCAGAATGGAAGCCAAACTCGAGGAAACGGGGCTGAGGACTTATAGGAGGGGTGTATCCTTCATTAATGACCCGTTCCTCAAGTTCTCCATCAGCAGCTCGGAGTGCAAGGGCCCACATTGATGATTCTAAAGGGCAGTCGAGCAAGTCAAGTAGGGCTACTGTTATCTTCAATTCCAGGCAGCCAAGTTCCTTAATTTTAGGAGGGTTGTTGGGAGTCCCCACTTGTATAAATAAGAAGGCTTCAAGCCTCAATAGGTTAGCCATTTTATAGTCTATTTTCGCACTTTTGTGCAGTCTTGTACTCAACTCATTTTCGAGCTCTTTTTGAAGACAATTTTGTGATGTAACTGCTATTATTTTTTGATCAATGAAGATGAATCCAGTTTTGAACCAGCACTGATCTTTCCTAGAGGGCGAAAGCTCCTGGGTTAAGGCCCAACCCAAGTGCCCAACACCTCCTTTGTGTACTTATATGCTTTTTCTTGCATTTATGAGATAATCTCTATTGTTTAGGATTAATCTTGCTTTGTTAAATTAGGTTGCTTTTGATGGTTAGAATAGTTGTTTTTACTTCAAGTTGCTTAAGTAGTTTGCTGCAGTAATAGAAAAATATCCAAAAAGGCTACCAGAAAGTCTTGATCTCCATTCTTCCTCCTTGGGACCATGATTTGAGGTCAAGGCACTACTGTTGCCACCAAAAACACAGTCTTTGCTCTTCCAATGCAATTGCTAGTGTGATATTTCGAGTTGGAGAAGCGAATAGTAGTTGGATTCACTTGCTTAGATCATTTCATTCTCATTTACCATGGTTTTCTCACATATTTTTCTATTCATAAATTTATGTTCAACATTGTTCAGGTTTTAGGTTAGATTCTAGGTTAAAATAGGCAAAACTCTGTTTTTCAGTTCTTGCTTGGGTCAAATTTGAGAAGTAAGTGTGCAGCTTACTTGTAGAACATTCCAGCTAATCATTCCTCCATAGCATAGCCTGTACCAATTCATATTTCAAAGATTTCCCCACTCTTTCTCCATATTTTGCCAACCTGCCCTAATTCCTACATTTTTCCATAAAGTTGCTTTCTTGCCCTTTGAACAAATCCAACCATCTCCTTCACTCCTGATCTTCATTAATAGAGTCCTAGACCCCTCAACACCTTCATCCAGCCTTCATTTCCCTTTTCCCATCATTCTTCCACCTTCAAACCTCCAGAAACTACTTTTGGCCTCCTCCTGTAGATCCCTTACAGCCTCCTGTAGAAGTTCATGCAAGTGATTTTTCGAAGTCTGATCGAATGGAAGTCTCTAGAAGGGTACTAGGGACTTCTTAGGACCTCTCCACACATTCCTCACCATATGAAAAAGCTAACTCCATCTTCCTTTGCCACCAAACCTCTGCACAGTCACAACCAGTCAAACCATAAGCATAATAATTCCACAAAGAAATACTCAAAAGTACAAAAAGATGTTTTCTTCTCATTTCTCTTCAGAAGTAGCTTGAATAAATTCAATTTTCCTTTTCAGAAATCAATGGCACCCATTTCAGTAGTTTCCATCTCTTTTCTTGCACAACTAGGGTTTGTTAGGGTTTGCTAGGGTTTGCATTCCATTTCAGTTTTCCTTCTCTTTCTGCAAGTAGAATAGTCATTGTAGAGTTAGTTTCCTTTCATCACAGTTAAAGCTTCTTCTGAGAACTCATAGAAGTTGGCTTAAGCTCCTAGAAAACTTGCGCCAGCTGATCAAGTGATAGCCTGCAGTAAGAGCTAGTACTTGTGCATACAACACCATTTCTTCCAAGCTTGTTACGAACTATCAGGTTGATAAAAGTAAAGAAGGAAGCCCCAGGAGTTGTAGCATTATTGCTGCAATACTGGAGCTCACCACTCTTTTTGGCACTGTTGTTGGGAAAGTGTCAGAGTATTTTGTGATTACTGCTTTTATTCTCTTTTCTACTACAACATTCTGCTAAGTAGCTTATTTCAACAAAAGTAGAGTAGTTGTTTCATTTCAATTCTGCACTTTCCATTCTGCAAAAGTAGATTATACACTTCCTGCTTTCATTTCAATTCTGCAATTTCATTTCAGAAAGCATAGATTAGACATTTCCTACTTTCATTTCAATTCTGCAATTTCCATTTTAGCAAACGTAGATTAGTCATCTCTTACTTTCATTTCAATTTTTCAATTTTCATTTCAGCAAGGTTTACTTCAGTTAGTTACAATTTGTTGCTCAATCCATTTCAGTTTTGCAGGTACAAGCAGACAAAAAACAAAAAAAACAAAAATCACCCAAAAAGATATTTCCTTTCATGCCTCATAGAATCAAAGACAATTCAGGAAAATTCCTACCCAACACCCCCATCACATCACTGAGTCACCCTTCTCTCTTCTTTGGTGGTAGTGATCCAGAAGAACCTATAGGTGAACCTCCAGAGATAAACAAAGATCCTATAATAGAAGAAGAGTAAGAAACCATTCCTCCTGATACCATGGCTGAAAACAGAAACGTTAGAGGAAATGGAGAAAGAATAGAAGGTGCCTTTCCTATCCGAGAGACCAATGGGGACACAAAAATGAAAAACATAAGCCCCTCAGCCTTACCTTACTTCCATGGACTAACTACCAAAGACCCTGATACCTTCTTGTTTGAATTTTTTGTCCTCTATCGAACCTATGACTATGCATAAGACGAGCAGAAGTTGAAATTGTTTCCTTCCACCCTCAAGGACGCAGCCTTGCGCTGGTTCATGGGGTTACCAGGAAACAATATCACAACTTGGGCTCAGATGCAAAAAGCCTTTAACAACAAATATAGGGAATACTATAGGTCAAAGCATACCAAGGAAGAAATCTTCTGAATGACCATGGGAAGTGATGAATCTTTAGAAGACTATGAGGAAAGGTTTCAACTTAGTTATAAGGGCCAGGTGCAAACTTGACCTTGAATATCTGAAGTTGGTTTTGCTCAGAGGAGTCCCTGAAGAGCTTCTAGATACCCTCCATTTTCTGGATGGGGGAGACATCTATAGGGTACCTTATGATTACATAAAGACTTTGTTTAGAAACCATTCCAGATCAGCTAGAAAGAGAGGTAGGGGAAGTCAACCTTTAGCCAGTACATCCTCATCTAGTTCATCGCTTAGAAATGAACTTGAGAATCGGTTGGAAGACTTCAAGAGCGAGGTGAGGTAGACTCTTTCCATGTAGATGGATACCCTGCATATCAAAAGGAAATAAGAGGAATCCAAGAGGGCTTTGGCCATCTTCTGTCCTAGGTGCACTAGAAAGCATCCTAGGAACAAGTGTCCATTGTAGTCTATAGAGATGTGTGTAGTTTTTGAAGAAGACCATCCTACGAACCAATGCCCTTCCTTGCTCAGAATCAAAGTTGCATATCAAGGGGATGAAGGAACCACGGAACCACTCTATTTCGTGAACCAAAGGAGGCCACATAGACCTAGATCTTACCAGCAGGGAATGCAAGGAACATCCTAGAACTATTACAACCCCAATCAAGCCACTTCCATGCCTTCTTGGGGTCCCCCTGTTCATCCTTCCTAGTCCACACCCCCTCCTTGGTCATATCCTCCTTAGTACCAAGCTCCGCTAGTTTCTCACTCATTTCACTCTTATGCTCAGCCACAACCTCAGTGGAATGCACCTCATCAGGGGTGTAGGCCCCAATATAACTCTCTTCCCACTCTTCTGCCTCCACCACCTGCTCCACCACAACCATTACCTCCTGCTCCACCAAGACCACCCCAAATACCTACTCAACCGAACCCTAACCCTAACAACAAACAAGCCCAGCAGGTATATAGTGGAGAAACATCATGCCCGACCTATGCTATGGAGATTCAAGAGATTAACCTATGATCTGGGAAGGTTCTCCCAGATAGCCAACCTCATCCTAAGGAGGATGAGGAAGAAAAACAGGAAAACAAAAAGTCATTCCACCCTTTCTTGAGAGACTAACTGGAACCACACAATCGACCCCAGAAGAAGCTGAACTTCTGGGAGAATTGAAACAGTTATGTGTAAAGATATCACTTCTCCAAGCCATAAAGGATGTACCTATATACAACAAGATGATCAAGGAGAAGTGTTTCAGGAACCCAAGCATGCGCAAGAGAGATGCAACAACTATCAATGTCATAGGACAATTTTCCGACCTGATGTTAGGGTTGGTAATTTGTCCGTAATATCTAGACCCTGGGAGTCCTATAGTTAATGTCCACATCAATGGCACCATAATCCCCCATACCTTGATTTATCTAGGGGTTGCCATTAATGTGATTACCAGCGACACTATGCTCAAACTCAACCTTCAAGGTTCCTTGAGAAAGACCTTAACAGTACTTCAATTAGCATAGCGCTCCACCGTGACCCTTGATGGGATTGTGGAAGATGTAATGGCCTCTATTGATTCCTGGGAGTACCCTGCTAACTTCCTAGTTCTCCAACCAAAGTCAAAGCTCACTGGGTATTCTCTCATCCTAGAAAGACCTTGGTTGGCTACTGCAGATGCCTACATTAGTTGTCGATCTGGGAACATGACAATCAAGAACGGGCATATGTCCAAACAGTGAGTCCTCTATCCTACTACCCAACCTCTACTAGAACATGATTTACCTCTCTGGTTGGAGGAGGAAGATGAGGATGAAGTCTATTCTGCACCATTGTGTACAGTAGAGGCTACCATGGGGGGTCCACAAAATGAGGATGATCTTATTGAAAACTTGATTCAGAATCCACCCCCCAGTGTGTTGCCATTAGAAGAGCTGGTGGAAGAAACCCAAGCTAATCCTTTAGTTGATCTCTATGTGGCTGATCCGACGTATCTCTGAGTTAAAAATTTGGAATTCGGCCCAGAAAAAACCTTGAAGATCAACTCATCCCTATCCACCTCTTAAGAGAAAGAACTATGTAGCTTATTGAACAATCATTTGAATGCTTTTGCTTGGAGCTATAAGGAGATGAAGGGAGTCCATCCTTCAGTCTGTACTCATCAAATTTACATTAAAGAAGATTGTAAACCAGTTAGATAGCCTTAAAGGAGGATGAATCCAACCCTTAAGGACATTGTCAAAGAAGAATTGCAAAAGTTGCTAGATGCAGGATTCATCTGCCCCATCTCTGACAGTGAATGGGTTTCTCCTTTGGTGCTAGTGCCAAAGAAAAAGGGAAGTGTAGAATCTATGTAGGTTATTGGGAACTAAACAAGGCCACCAAGAAGGATCATTTCCCTTTGCCTTTCATAGATCAAATGTTAGTGGCCTGGCAGGGAAGAAGTTCTTCTCCTTCCTAGATGGGTTTAGCGGGTACAACTAGATCCAAATCAGCCCGGAAGACCAAGATAAGACCACTTTCACTTGTCCTTGGGGTACTTTTGCCTACTGGGTCCTTCATTTTGGGTTGTGCAATGCTCCCGCCACTTTCCAGAGAGCAGTACTGAGCATATTTTCTGAATTGGTTCATGATTCAGTGGAAATCTATATGGATTACTTTACCCCTTGTGGTTCTAACTTCCAGGAAGCTTTGACTAACCTGGGAAAAGTTTTAACCAAGTGTATTGAAATGAACCTGCCCCTTGGTCCTGAAAAATGCGAATTCCTGATGACTGAAGGGACCGTGCTAAGTCATACAATTTCTTAGCAAGGATTACAGGTGGATCTCAACAAGATTGCTATCATTCAAAGGGTCCCACCTCCTCAAAGTAAGAGACGTTCAGAGTTTTCTAGGCTTAGCAGGGTATTATAGAAGATTCATTAAGGATTTTAGTAAGCTAGCCTCTCAATTGTTTGGTATTTTGGGGAAAGATGCTAAGTTCATATGGACTGACAACTGTCAAGAGGCTCTTGATGCCTTGAAAGGTAAGCTGGTAACTGCCCCAATTTTGAGAGGTCCAAACTAGGCCCTACCTTTCCACTTTCACACAGATGCCTCGAACAAAGCAATAGGAGTAGCCTTAGGGAAATTTGATAAGAAGTTGCCTTATGCCATATACTTTGTCAGTAAAAACCTGTCCAAGGCAGAATTAAACTACACTGTAACCAAAAAGGAGCTCCTAGCTGTAGTCCATTCCCTAAACAAGTTCAGACACCACATCACCGGCTATCAAACATTTGTACACACTACTCATGTTGCAATAAAGTATTTGATTAATAAACCAAATGTAAATGCTCATACCATTAGATGGTTACTTTTATTGCTGCAATTTGATTTGACCATTGTTTATAAGTCGGGTAAGGAAAATGTTGTTGTTGATTTTCTGTCTAGACTAGATCTACCTACAGGTGAAGAAGGAATGGTGGATGATCAAATGCCAGATGAACACCTATTTGCTATTTTAGTACTCTCTCCATGGTTTGTTGATATAGCAAATTATTTGGTTTCAGCACAGTTTCCGCCACACTTGGCCTCAAAAGAGAAGAGCAAGATCGTGAGGAAAAGCACCCCATTCACCTAGATTGGGGGTGATCTTTTTAAGCTTGGCCCAGATTAGATCTTGAGGTGATGTGTCAGGGAGGAGGAAGTTTTTGACATCCTCCTAACCTGTCATGATGGGCCCTGTGGGGGCCACTTTGCAACAAAGAGGACTGCCTTCAAAATTCTACAAGCATGTTACTATTGGCCCACTCTTCATCAAGATGTCAGAAGATATATCAGCCAATGTGACCAATGACAAAGGATGGGGAAACCTACTCCAAGGGATGAGATTCCCCTACAACCTCAAGTGACTTTCGAGCCATTTGAGAAGTGGGGCATGGACTTTGTGGGTCCGATCAACAACCGAAATCTTACATCATTATGTGTACTGATTATCTGACAAAATGGGTAGAAACCAAGGCGATCAAGGCAGCAATAGAAGAAAAAGTAGCTGATTTTTTGAGGGAAAGTATCTTCTACAAGTTTGGCTATCTAAGAGAATTAGTCACAGATCAAGGAAGTCAGTTTACCTCCAATTTGGTTGAAGACCTGCTCACACATCACAATATTAAGCACATAACTTCCACCCCTTATCATCCGCAAGCAAATGGATAGGTGGAAGTCACTAACAGAGCTTTGGAAGGAATCTTGACTAAGGTAGTGAGCAGCATCAGAAAACATTGGGTAGATCGACTGGTTGAGGCCACTTGGGCCTATAACACCACTTGGAAAACCACCATAGGGTTTACACCCTATGAGCTAGTCTATGGGAAGAAGGCTCTACTGTCAATAGAATTTGAATATAACACATTAAGGATGGTAGCTCAGTTGGACCTAGATCTCAACCATGCACAAAAGGAAAGATTGCTTTAGCTAAATGGATTGGATGAACAGAGAATGCAGACCCTACTCCACTCAGAGGTAGTCCAACTTCAAAGAAAAATATGGAATGACAGACACCTCAAAGAAAAACAATTCTAGCAAGGAGATTGGGCACTGCTATATGATTTGAGATGTAAAGATTTCAAGGGCAAACTTAGGACAAGATGGCAAGGCCCATACACAGTGGAACAATGCAATGACAATGGTTCAGTATTGATCTAGACCATAGATGAAGAAGCCATCCCCATGATCATCAATGGGCATATATTGAAGATCTATAGAAAGCCCATTTCCAAGAAAGATTTCATTGAGAATTTGGATAAAACAATGTTGGTAGTGGAGCAGGTCCCTGTCTCCACTCCACCCACACCCTGAGGCAAAAAAAATAAAAAATAAAAAGGAAAGAAAAAAATAAAAACAGAGAAAAAAATAGAAAATGAATAAAATATCCCTAGGTGAAAACCTCTTGGAGGCGCTTAGGGTAGGCAGTGAAGGTGAAAACCTCCAGGAGGTGCCCCAGCTGTCTAAAAAAAGAAGAAGAGGGAAAAAAATAAAATAAAAAAAAACCTAACTTCTTTTGAATGAATTGTAGGTTGCAGGAGGGTCATACAAGAGAAAAAGACATGGCCAGGCTGCATGCACCCTTCATAGTCCATCCCTCCATCGTCGTTATCCTTTCTAAAGCCTTGGTCTCATTTTTTCTAAAAATTTTGCATCCTATAGGAAACTCTGTGTATCCTACAGGAGGCTCCTATAGAAACTACAGAAAGGCCAAAATCAAGTTAAGAGAAGATCCCGAGGGCTGGAAATTTATCTAGAAGACCTATGAGCCTCCTTGCCACCATCCACCTACCTAACTCTCCATTCCATCCCTACACACCCACATTTCCATTCACTTTTTCTTTCCTTGCATAAACAAACACATAAATTCTATTTCTTTCATTCTGTAAACACAAAAAAAATGATGACAAATAAAGCAGCAACGTTCTTTACTTATTCTTACCTGATTCCTCCCAGCTGCTATTTCTTTCATTCAAAACCTTCTTCATGTGTCTTTTTAGCCCCTTCTCAAGCATCAGCCTGAATTTTAGAAGGAGAAGTAGATATAGGAAATCCTGTAGGATTCCTGTAGCAGCTGATCCCTTTGAAAAACAAACTCCAGAGATAAGGTCAACGTAGCCAGGATGTATGAAGCATGCAAGGAGCAGAGCTTGATAGAGAAATCACCAGCATAAGCCAAAGGCTAAGTATGCAGAGCACCAACAACAACAGCAATGAGGAAATGAAGTGCCAAAGTCTGAAGCATGCAGAACACAGCAACAACTAGCAAGTGGCTAAACCTATTCCTCGATTACATGAATATTATTTAGAAACAACATAAACTATTGGAATGGTCATGATTAAACGGAATCGGTGGCTAGCTAACTAGCCACCCTAGTTCAGTTCACACACCCTCGTGGAGTTTAAATGAGCCTCATCTGATTCAAACCACAAATCAGTTACGCAGTTAGCACGTGCGACCCATCAACTCGGAAAGAAAAAAATTCAGAACCGGTGGTGGTGGTGGCATATAATGAGAATAAGGTAGGTGATGGTGGTCAAGTGACATGAAGAACCATAATAACAATGGCGTAGGACCAACAGTCTGGATGGGGATAACGTACCCATCCAGACACCTCACCTCGTCACCGCAGATTACGCCATCAATTTAAGTACAGTGCAGTCTAAGCCTCCACCACCTTTTGTTTGCATTTGCATCGATGAGTTCTCGACTACAGTACTCATCTACCACCTTCAGAACAGTGAACCAGTTGTTTTTTTTCATTTCTTCAAAACCCTCCCACCTATTGGGCTCTACAGGAGCACTACTGCATTCTACAGGAGCAGGAACACTGTCTACAGGAGGCTTTCTACAGGAAGGCCAGAGAGTAGCTCTGCAGCATAAAAGGTAGGATTTTTTGTCAAATTCGAGCTAGGAATGAGGTAGGCTTGGAAACCTACTCTGCATACGATATATCTAGATAAAGTGGTGGATTCAGAATAAAGTATTGGGTTGAAAAAGAAAGGAACGGAGAAGCTTGAAATTATGCTTGTGTTTTTCTGTGTTCTACATAGTCTCTTCGTTTTCTTCTCTGCATTCAAAAATATATTTTTTTTCTTTCCTTTCCTGTATTCTCCTAAAAAGAGCTGCAACCATAGCAAATCAAGTATGGGAAGGAAACTAAATTGCACGTCTGGTTACCCTGTGAAAAAACCTTGTTTTATATATCCTCTGTTCTATCAAAGTATTGATTTATTTTTTTCCAAACACCGAGAAGAAAATTCAAATTGAAAATAGTTTGAAGGAAGGGAAACTTGCAAATTGATGTTGTGAAGAAGAAGCACACAGGAAATTCCCTCTCCAATTTCAGATAATAATAAAAAAACAAAACCCAGTTATCCCTCTATTTCTAGTTTTGGAAGTTATTGCCTTCTTCCTCACTTGAGCATTTTCAAAAACAACTAAACACCATGCTAGGAGGTTTTATGAGAAAGGAACCTTTGAACTCAAACAAATTGCATGAGCACCCTGAGGTGGTGGCCCTCTTCACCATGGCAAACTGGATGTCTTTCTTTGAGAGGATTCATGGATATGATGAAGAGGTGACTAAAGAATTTTTAATTCCTTAAGACCCCATTTGAAAACACATGCTACAGTCAATTTCAGGAGTCTGACCCTAGAGCTTACACCAGATTTTTTTAGCAGAATCACGTCTTCCACTTGGGCTCCCCAAGAGAAAAGAGGAAAAACCATTGGGATAGGTTGCTAAGAAGACATTTTTCAGCCTGATGAGCATCCTGTAGAGGATAAAAATGGGGTCAGAAGGACAAGCTTACCTCCTCCATGGGGTGAATTCAACTACCAAATAATGAAGTATATATCTTGTGAAGGGAGATCCAGTATAGTTTATGGGTATCACTTTAGGTTATTGCATGAATTGAGATATGGGATGGATCTACCAGCAGCTAGGAAACTCAGTCTCACATATTTCCTCCTTCATTCTCTGATACAATGTGGCACCAAGTTGAATGTAGGGGTTCCAGACCAACTGGCCCACCATGGGCTCATCAAATTTTTGGTAGAAGATTCCCTACACACCTACACCATTCCCATAGCTTGGGAAATTTTCCAGAACATGTCTAGAGGAGAAAACATCAAAACTCTTACTGATGAAAGCAGTCCATTCGGCAGTGAACAAGAGGAGCAGACAGAGGAACTTGAAAAGGGCATTCATGAGGAGAAAAAAATATTCAAATAGAAGAGGAAAAACAGGAAGAATATGAGAAGTCGGACAAAACCACAGTTGCACCTAAGGCGGGAAGGAAAATAGTATCAAAAGTAGAGAAAAGGAAGAGAATAGGAGGTGAGAAAAAGAAGCCCAAGAAGGCTCAGAATAAGACTGCCACAGGAGAGGTAGAGACACATCAAGAAAAAGAAAAGACACCACCAGAGACAACAGAGACAAAAGCAGAAATGACAGACTCAGGAAAAATTGTAGAGGGTAAAGAAGAAAAACAACAGGAGGAAATATCCCCTGAAACACTGACAAGGGAAGCAGCAGTTGTGCTTGCTACATTAAGAGCTCCACCAAAGGAAAAGGGAAAGAGAAAAAGACAAACATATATTCATTTCAAGGCTAGGAGGAGCACCAGGATTAAGGTGGGCAAGCCCTAGCCACCATCAAAAGAACCCATTTTCATTGAGGATGCACCTACTGAGAAAAAGGAGGAATCTCCCTCCAAAATCTATATCACCTACGAGAGAGGGAGTCCCAAAACCTCCCCCTAGAAGGAAAGAATCAAATTGATGGACTCCAAAGCAATCCTACATGAGGCTTAGACCTCTCTACAGGAGACACTAGCCAAGCTGAAAGAAACTAAAAATTTGGAAGAGAAGGAAGCAGAACAGTCACAAGAGGAAGGAAAGGAAAAAGAAATAACTGAGCCAAGCCCTCGGCCTAATTTAGGCTCCTATTAAAATCTCCTAGAAGGTGGGAATATCATCCCACAAAAATTCATTATACCTCTTTTCTTTGAATTACAAAAATAAAGGGTCAGAACCCACACCTGGATGCAGATCGCTAAATCTAAAGGAGTTGAGGATATAGGGCACATGGAAGACCAATTAAGAGGGTTGAGAAGGGAGTTGGGCATGGTAAGATACACAGAGAACATTAGAAGAGCCCAACTACAGGAAGAAAATGAACTATTGAAAAAGTAGTTACAGGAATGGGAACCTAAAGGGGAAGACAAGTTCCCAACCTTGGAAGGGCAGCAACAACAAGAAGGACCCTAGCAGACAGTGAAGCAGCACAGAAATAACACCAAGAAGAAGAACCACAAATAGATGTTGAAACACTAATGAAACAAAAACAAGAAAGGGAGTCTTAGGCAGCAATTGAAGTGTTGATCTTGCAAAAACAGTTTTAGGAAAAGGAAGCCCAGATGGCCTGCATGGCCAGCTAGGAAATGGAGGCCTTGCGGTGCAGATAGCCAGCTAGATCCTATGCATTGTATCTCAATGACTAGTGTCTCCAGTTCCAGATCAAAACATTGGCCCAGAGGGAGACCATCCCACTTCAAGATTATGGTCAGTTTATGCATTTATGTGATAATAGTTCAGCCGAGGATAAAGCCAAACTATCAGAATTCTACCTACACAATATGGCACTTCCAGACATGAACTTATGGGATCCAAATGTTGCATTGAGGGACCTACAACTCATGGCTATGGCTTCCTGGATGAGCCATGAGGAAAAGAGAGAAGGGGAAATTCAAAAGATAATGGAAAAAGAACTAAGTGAGCCCCTAATGATAACGGCAGAACCAGTAGAACCATTGGCTCTCATCTATGCCCATGAACACCTTGCAGCCAACCCCCAAGTTCTCCCTAATTATGTTGACAGGCAAGCACAAGCTATCACTCATTTTGAAGAGATGGAGAGATTATTTGGTGATGACTGCCTTCATGCTTGCATGAGAAGGTGGAATACGTTGTCACATAGCCTAAAGATCAAGGAGTATCACTCCCCAACTAGAATGAGGGAAGTTATTGTGAGAGTGCCTCTATATAAACAATCAATGAAAAACTTGAAAGCCAACTAGATTGGTCTTAAGTTCAGTCTTCCACTACTGTTAGGACTATTGGAAGGGGTTAAGGAAGAGGAAGAACAGAAACAATGGGAGGAAGTGGACAAGAAAGCAGGTTTTCATGAAAAAGAAGAAGACATCACATTAGAGGCTTGGGATGTCAAGGAAGCTATTAAAGCTATTAAAGATGAAGAACTGGATTAGTTGCTCAGAGGATGAGCAACACATTCTGTAGGGGGGCGATGATGAGCCCCAAAAATGGGTAACTATATGGGCTCATTTTGCCTTTATTTTCACTTAATCCACCATTCTCAATATTTTTTTGCATGTTTTTTAATATATTTATGTCAATAGAGTGAATGGGGATAGTCACTTTGCCACAGTCTAATGAGTGTTTATTGCAGATGTTTTGGACAATTTTGGACAAGGACCAGGCATTTATGAGAATAATGGAAGCCAAACTCAAGGAAACGGGGTTGTGGACTTATAGGAGGGGTGTTTCCTTCATTAATGACCCCTTCCTTGAGTTCTCCATCAGTAACTCGGAGTGAAAGGGCCCACATTGATGATTCTAAAGGGCAACCAAGGAAGTCAAGTAGGGTTGTTGTTATCTTCAATTCCATGCAGCCAAGTTCCTTAAGTTTAGGAGGACTATTGGGAGTCCCCACTTGTATAAATAAGAAGGCTTCAAGCCTCAGTAGGTTAGCCATTTGGTAGTCTATTTTCGCACTTTTGTGCAGTCTTGTACTCAGCTCATTTTCGAGCTCTTTTTGAAGACAGTTTTGTGATGTAACTGCTATTATTTTGTTATCAATGAAGATGAATCCAATTTTGAACCAGCACTGATCTTTCCTAGAGGACTGAAGCTCTTGGGTTAGGGCCTAAGCCAAGTGCCCAACACCTCCTTTGTGCATTTATATGCTTTTGCTTGCATTCATGAGATAATTTCTGTTGTTTAGGATTAATCTTTCTTTGTTAAATTAGGTTGCTTTTGATGGTTAGAATAGTTGATTTTACTTCAAGTTTCTTAAGTAGTTTGTTGTAGTAATAGAGAAAGATCCAAAAAGGCTACTAGTAGGTCTTGATCTCCTTTCTCCCTCCTTGGGGCCATGATTTGAGGTCAAGGCACTACTGCTGCCACCAAAAACACAGTCTTTGCTCTTCCAATACAATTGCTAGTGTGATATTCCAAGTTGGAGAAGCTGATATTAGTTGGATTCACATGCTTAGATCATTTCATGCTCATTTACAATGGTTTTCTTACATAGTTTTATGTTCATAAAGTTCTGTTCAGCATTATTCTGGTTTTAGTTCAGATTCTAGGTTAAAATAGACAAAACTCTATTTTTCAGTTCTTGCTTGGGTAATATTTGAGAAGTAAGTGTGCAACTCACTTGTAGAAAATTCAGCTTATCATTCCTCCATAGCACAGCTTGTACCAGTTCATCTTTCAAATATTTCCCCACTCTTTCACCATATTTCGCCAATTTGCCCTAATTCCTGCATTTTCCCATAAAGTTGCTTTCTTGCCCTTGGAACAAATCAAACCATCTCCTTCACTCCTGATCTTCATTAACAGAGTCTTAGACCCCTCAACACCTTCATCCATCATTCATTTCCCTTTTCCCATCATTCTTCCACCTTCAAACCTCCAGAAACCACTTTCGGCTTCCTCCTGTAGATCCCCTGCAGCCTCCTGTAGAAGTTCATGTGAGTGATTTTCTGAAGTTTGATCGAATGGAAGTCTCCAGAAGGGTACTAGGGACTTCTTAGGACCTCTCCACACCTTCCTCACCATTTTCAAAAGCCAGCTCCATCTTCCTTTCCCACCAAACCTCTGCGCAATCACAACCAGTCAAACCATAAGCGTAATAATTCCACATAAAAATACTCAAAAGTACAAAAGGATGATTTCTTCTCATTTCTCTTTAGAAGTAGCTTGAATAAATGCAGTTTGCCTTTTCAAAAATCAATGGCACGTATTTTAGTAGTTTGCATCTCTTTTCTTGCACAACTAGGGTTTGCTAAGGTTTGCTAGGGTTTGCATTCCATTTCAGTTTTCCTTCTCTTTCTGCAAGTAGAATAGCCCCTGTAGAGTTAGTTTCCTTTCATCACAGTTAAAGCTTCTTCTGAGAACTCATAGAAGTTGGATTAAGCTCCTAGCAAACTTTCACTAGCTGATCAAGTGACAGCCTGCAGTAAGAGCTAGTACTTGTGCATACAGCACCGTCACTTCCAAGTTTGTTACAAACTACCAGGTTGATAAAAGTAACAAAGGAAGCCCCAGTAGTTGCAGCATTATTGATGCAATACTGGAGCTCACTAGAAGGCACCAACATAACACTTTCATGTGCTGAACAACAAGAGCTGAGGAAAATCTCTATGTAAATGGCAATCAGGCCATCGTACCGGGTGGGACTCCTACACCAAATGGTGTGAGGTCTAATTCAGACTTCATACCGGGGAGATCACTTAAATGTTGGCAGGTCTAGAACCGTCAACATTTCTACTGCTAGAAGGAGGGTCACTAGTAGTTTAAGACTTATTGTCCCACCAACCCAACTCATCCATCATCTAGTCAAGGCAGTAACACTCATTCCCTCTCCCCTACACGCAACTCTGAATTTGGTCATTTCTCACCTCCCAAAACTAAACATGAAATTCCATATCATCATATCCACATTGTCAATCCCTTTACCCATCAATTTGCTAAATCTGTTGGACTGATTCCAAGAGTGTACACTCTTCCATATTCATAGAGGAATCAAAAGACTGCTCTCACAGGAGTGGTAGTCTCATTTGTAAAAGAAGCAATCTTTGCCACTCTTGAAGAGCTAGCATAAGTTGTGGAAAAAGAAGAGGAACATCCAATATTTCAAAAGGAAGAAGAAGACAACCTCTTACTCTTGGTCTCAAGTTCTGGTGTAGGAGGTGGAGGGGGAGGTAGTAGAGGAGGTGGAAGCAAAGACAAACCAACAGATTCAGAGGAAGAACCATCAGATTTTGAAGAAGAGGAGGAGAATGAAGAAGAGGACAACATGTTAGAGAAAAATATGGAATGGATGACTTAGGGTCCATTGGCACTTTCGAGTGTCTTGCACAAGATGTTGAGACACGCTGAGAATATTTTAACAAAATATAACCCTAATAGAACAGTGAAGGTAGAAGAGATTCACTTAGACACGTTCTACCTACATTTACATACACTCGATGTACACTATGACGACGCCACATGTAAACTGTTTCCATGTACCTTGCATCTCAGATCAGTTGTATGGTATCACATCCTTCCACCAAATACCATCCAAAACACAGGGACCTTCAAGAGAATGTTCCTTGAGAAGTTTTCTGAAGACAAGACCCCCACCATGTTGCTAAAGGAGTTGGGTAGTCTCAAGATGAAGCAGAAAGAGAAGGTCAAATATTTCAATCAGAGGTTTAACCAAATTTTGAACAAGTTCTTAGTAGACACCAAACCTCATGACTCCATCACCATTGACTACTACACGTCCACACTGCCAACCAACATTATGAGTTTCGTCAAGTGAGCTGTGAGACCAACTCTAACAGAAAATTGTGAAGAGGCTATAGCCTTGGAGAAATACCTGCACGGTATTGGATTCATTTCAGATGATGAATCCACTAAGGACTACAAGGATACAGGCAAGAGGTCTCAAGGCACTATGAGTAAGGCTAAGGAAAAGGAAGCAAGTGACATCAAGAGCCTTACTCGTCTCCTCAAGTCCTTGACTACCAGAGTTCCTGAACTCAAACAACATATGAGTGAGACAACCATGAGCAGCGAGCCTGCCAGGTACATGCCGAATAAGAACGTAGCTTCAAGAAGTAGCTAGCCAACCAAATCTATGCAGAGCTCCAACCTGGTGTTAAACCTTGAAAATCTCATGATAGACTCATACTTCTCATTCAAAAATGAATGCAATTCCAAAAGAACATACTTGGATTGGAACTGCATTATGAGTAGAATAGCTACATGATTTTTCAAAGACAATGTGGTCAAAGAATCTAGGCTAAGCCCGATGTTGAAGATGAAGAAGATGCTACATCTGATGAAGCCCCAAGTACTAGGAATGATGTAAACATTTATTAGTGTCCGCACACATCCTAGAAGACCACCACTGAGAACGAGCCTCTGAGTGACGGTCTAACCTCGATCAGTACAACTTGAGAAGTCAAGGGGTCCCCGCTATGATTGAGATGTTGGGAGAAAAATTAATAAAAGAAATACTAAGGATTGTAGATCCATTAATCAATTCAACACCAAAAAATCCAAACAATTCTGCAAAGAAAACTACAGCAAAGAGTATGTCCGTGAGAAGTAAAGATAAGAGCATCCCACCAGAGATCACGAATGCAAGTCTACCCCCAGACACCTCAATGAGCCTCCTCACTTTGGATTACATCATCGTAGAAGACATGAAGAAGACTCGTGCAAGCATATATCTAGGACCTTATTTTTCACAAACTTGGGAAGAACTCTGCAGGTGATGCTACCTCTTCCAGCAAGGGAACAAGTATCCTAACACACTCGCATATGTGCTCAACTTGCTGTGTATGGAGCAGGTGAACTCACTCTACCCACCTTTCCTGTTATCATTTGACATATTCAATTTCAATGTCCATAATTGTTTGGTTGATTCTGGTGCATCAGTCAATGTCATGCCACTCTCCATCGTAAAGAATATCAATTCCCAATGGAGCAAGAAAACTATGCAGATCATCCAACTTGACAGAACATGTGTCCTAGCAATTGGTGAACTCTGGGATGTGATCATTCAGTTATCATCTGATAAATGAGTTCATCAATGCATCAATGTTGTGATTTTCGACATCCCAGAAGCATACGATGTATTTCTTAGTAGAGACTGGTCAAGCAAACTACAAGAATACTTTTTCACTAACTAGTCACACTTATGGCTTCTGTACAATGGCAAAAACAACCAGATCTGGATGTTGTCAGAGAGATACATGAAGCACAATGTGAACCCATTGAATGGAGAAAATGAACTGTTGGCTGTTGTAGAACCTATGTTGGGCAATTTCTTTCTAGAGAAACATTTGGGGTGCTATCTTGCACAACCATCCCCAACCCCACTAGACACACATTTGAGTCTCCTTCCATGCCCAACTCATGAAAATGAAACCTATACAGTACATTGTAATAGTATTAATAGTAGTGATAGTAGTAATAGTGAGGAAAAGAGTCCTTTTATAGATGATATGTGGACCATGTACTTTGACAATTCCAAGACGTAGGAGGGCTCTAGATCCGGTTGTGTCTTAACAGACCTGCTGCAGAGTAACACTTAATCTCTATCTGCTTGGAGTTTGAATGCACAAACAACACCACCGAGTATGAATCACTCGTCTTAGGCTTACAGAAAGCCATTAGTCTCAACGTTGTTGTGCTAAAAGTGGTAAGTGACTCAGAGATCGTGGTAAGTCAAGTACGTAACACCATACACTGCGTGTCACCCAGTCTTCAAATCTACCAACAAGAGGTATGGCAACTCATTTCTCAATTCCAAGCTTTCAATATTATTTATGTACCAAGAATGTGTAATGAAACTGTAGATGCCTTGGCAAATGCAACTGCTAGGATGACACTGTTAAGGGATAGATTTTCTATTAAAATTTTATATAAGCCATATTTCCTCGACAACATCACTAATTTACTTGTTTTTTATGATGATCAACAAATACTGCATTTCATGGCCAAACTTGGCATCTTCAAGGGTGCAATGATAGATGGCGACAAGCATGAGTAGTCTCTGAAGGACGTAACCGATGTAAGCAAAGGAAAACTCATCCCCAAGGGTGTGGCATCACTTGAGAAGTTGTATCACTTGAAGAATCACTTTCAAGGACTCGTTAGTGTTAAAACCCACATCTCTACATTGTTGCATGAATAGATTAATCTAGGAATGGATAAGGATCCGAAGTTTGTGAATCTCGGTACATGTTGCACACCTCAAGAGCGGTAAGCCTTCACTCTCCTCTTCAAGAATTACCGAGATGTATTCACATGGACGTATGACGACCTCAACACATATGACATGCGAATAATTTAACTCATCATACCAATCAAGGAAAGGGAAAATCCCTTTTAAAAAAAGCTAAGGAATGTTCATCCTTCACTTGAGCCCCTCATACAGAAAGAATTGATTAAGCAGTTGGATGCTCAAATCATTTACAAAGTTTGGTATTCCATGTGAGTTTCAAATGTAGTCCCTATTAGGAAGAAGTCCAGGGAGATCTGCCTGTGCGTAGATTTATGTAATCTAAACCGCGCCTTGGAAAAAACTACCCAGTGCCATCCATGGAGCATATACTATAGACAATATCTAGAGTAGAGATGTTTTCTTTTCTTGATGAATTTTAGAGATACAATTAGGTTCTGGTAGCAGAGCCTGACAGACTTAAAACTACCTTTCGTACCTAGTGGGGAATGTTTGCTTTCCGAAGGATTTCATTTGGGTTGGTGAATGCATGCGCAAAATTTCAGCTAGAAATGGACATCGCCTTCCGTCAGCTCGTCCGATAGAGTGTCGTGGTCTACTTCGATGATGAGGAAATCTTCTCAAGACAGCAACGAGTCCACCTACGCCATATTAACAAAATATTTGAGCGATGTCGAAAATACGGGATATCCTTGAATCCCAAGAAGAGAATCTTCACAATGTCTAAGGGAAACCTTCTTGGCCACATCATTACCAAGACTCGGATCAAGGTAGATCCGAACAGATTTTGAACCATCACGAAGATTCCTCATCCTGTGAACAAGAAATCCATGTAGTCTTTCCTGTCAAAGATCAACTTCCTCAGAAATTTCATCTGTCATTATGCACAGATTGTCAAACCCATCCAAGAGACGATAAATAAGGATTCAGTATACAGTTGGGGAAAGAAGGAAAAGGACATGTTCACCCGTATCAAGCAAGCTATAGCAAAAGCACCCTCACTGTACAACCCAAACTTCAACAAGGATTTATTTCTCTATACTTTTTCTTCTGACACTTCACTTGCTGATGTGCTCAATCAGAAGGAAAAACTGAACAATGAGAAACTCATCTCCTTCATGATCAAGAGCCTGCAAGGACCTGAACTCAACTATCCCACAGTGGAAAAACTCGCATACATAATGTACAAGGTAGTGAAGCATTTCAAACCCTACCTCTTGAAAAATAATTGCATTGTCTTTATGCCACACCCAACAATCAGATCACTTCTTGTTTAGCAAGAGCTGGGTGAAAGGAGGGCGAACTGGATGACAAGACTGTAAGAGTATGATCTTGACATCAAGCCATTTCACACTATTAAGGGTCATGATCTGTGCAAACTAGCAACAGAAGCAGTACATGTGCAAGAGGAAGAAAAAGAGCTCGCAGGTTGGGGGAAAGAAATATAAATGTACAATTTTTAGCAAGCCTCACCCACTTTGCACGAAGACTCTTGGTACGTAGAAGTGCACCAGTACATTAAGCATGGCACTATGCCCTCTAATTTTTCATGTGAAAGAAGAGGGCATTGTGATTCAAAGCTCTATCTTACTAGGTAGTACATGGGGTGCTTTACAGAAAGCATCACAATGGTGCCTTGCTAAGGTGGTTGGAGGCATAGGATTCAGAAAGGGAGTTACGTGATCTCCATGACGGACCAGCTAAGAGACACTTTATGGGTAAAAATACAATGTACAAAGTAATGTGGGCAGGTTTCTACTGGCCTACATTGTTCAAGGATGCACATGCCTATGCCCGCAAGTGTTCAGTTTGTCAAATATGTGATGGTAGAAATCGAAGGTCAGTAGCCCCACTGCAGCCCATTGCAGTGGAAGAACCATTCCAATAGTTGGGCTTAGATGTCATTGGGGATATTTTCCCACATTTGTTAAAGCAACACTACTACATCTTGACTACCACAGATTACTTTACACGGTGGAAAGAAGCAGTTTCACTGAAACAAGTGAATGACTAGGACATCATCATCTTCCTACAACAGAATATAATTTCCAGGTTTGGCATTCCTGTATCACTTGTTTTTGACAACGAAAATTACTTATCTTCATTAAATCTTTATAAATTTACATTGCAAAATGGTATTGTGTTGAATAATTCTACTAATTACTACCCGCCAGGAAATGGTCTTGCGAAGTTTACAAACAAGAACCTCATCTGCGTTACCAAAATACCATTTACTTTGAACAAAAAAATTGGTACTCTACTCTGGTGAATGCTTTATGGACTGACTGATTCACACCTAATCCTTCTCTTAATACCTCGCCCTACTTCCTGGTTTAAGGAAAATAAGCCATCCTCTTACCGAACATCTACTTGCCTACTCTCTAGTTGTCCCAAGAATCCCATGGCAAGACATGTCTATTAGTTCATCGTAGGATGGACACACTACACAAAATAGAAGAAGAAAGGATGAAAGAAAAATAAAAACTTACACTCCACCAAAACTGTATCAAGAGATGGTTCGATAGAAAGTCTGCATGGACTACTAGCTTCAGTGTGGGAAACTTAGTCTTGAAGTGGGACAAACCCCATTTGGACAAAGGAAAGCACACTATGTTTTAGTACCTATGGATTGGTCCATTCACTGTCCACGAAAATCTTGGCTAACACATGTATCGTCTGTTATCACTCCTCTGAATCTCCAAGGTTGAGGAAGAGTCCAGCTGAGGTAACCACAAACCAGTATTTTAGCTTGGCAGATAGCCCTACCAAGCCGAAGAGGGCTCTCTCCAAACGATCATAGCCAGGAGGGATAGATAGTTTATATTTTTAGGCTAGATGTACAGTGTAGAGGGTTGTTTGATTTGATTTGGTTGGGTAGTCGCAAGGATGAGTGATTTAGGTCAAAGCAACTAAGTCAGGGAAAATGAGATATGTTTGTAGACATTCAAAGGGGAAAGGTAGGTATGAAGATTAACACTTAAAAAGTGATTTGATGAGATGGATTAAGACTGATGAGGAGTTAGGAAGATCATAAGAGATGTATTCTTCTTAAACTGAAGAAAAATGAACAAAGTATGATAAATTACCCAAAACATAGCATGAGCAAGCATGTATTCTGCCTATCAACTTGAAAATTATCATATAACAAACATGAAATGGTTTATGAACTAAAAAAACATTCATACAAATTATCACAAATAAGAAACTATGCTAAACATTCATACCACATGTATCCCAGAAAAATAGCTGCAACTCATATATTGAAACTGGCCAAAATCTGATATAATGGTCTCTGGTCACTAGTATAGCATCCCATTGAATCAAACCTGTAAAATGACTAAGAAAATACATAATATAGACCTAAAACCAACTCATCCTAGGGTCAGTGGTCAAATCCATGAGAGGAGGAGTAGTTGCAAGAAACGTTGAACTGATAGCTGGAGTGTAGGGTGGTCAAAGTGACTCATCCCTCACTCTAGCAAACTAATTCATTACATGCCACTTAGGCCATTGAAATGATGTATATACCATGTAAAAACATAATAATTACATCATCTAGATCAATTACATGAGTAAAACTTTAATTTCTCATAGCTAAAAGTCAACTTGGAGTGAAACAGTGAAAATAATGGAAGACTATCAAATGCACAACGACCTAGTCAAACGCATAGCATCCTTTTCAAGCTGACCTTTGATTGCCTTCCTGATGTCCAAATCTAGGCTAGGATAGCTCATTGGAAGGCTTATCCTGTCTAGCTTCTAAAAAATCCCTTGGTTGTCAAAGTGGGATTTATTTTCCCTTCCAAATTTGCAATCTCCTAAGACTACTCAAACGCATAGCGACAAGGCTAGAAAAAGAGGCAGAAAGGTGTTTTTTTGGTAGTATTAGACCCTTTTGGCTAACCAGTTTTTCTCCAAATGCTTAGAAAAACTACAAGTTGTGATTCCTCATCATTCTAAATCCAAAAATACTGACCATTTTCTCATTAGATGCTCCAAAAAGGAGTGCATCGTCCAAGGTGTTGCGCGTTTGACCATGATGATTGTGCCAAAATTTCTTAAAAAACACAGCAAAACATATCTTGCCAAAATTGTTCAAAAATGGCCAAAATTGGTAGGCTGATAGCTGGCTATATCTTTTAGACATGGATTGATGCCTCAGCAAGGATATCCAACCTCATTTCCTTCTCTTTCTTGGCCAAGGCCTTAATTTTTGCATGATCTCTTTCGAGCTTGGCCCTTGCAATTTTGTCTCTCATGGCTTAGTGCTTCGCCATCCTTCTTTGAATATCATTGTCCTTCTTGGCCTTGTCTAGGAGGTTCTCTATATGGCCATTCTCCCTCTCAAGCCAATATTCTTAGTTTCTATTTACCATCTTCGCAAATTGCTCATTCAAGGTGAGCTCATTGGCTAGTTCTACCTCCCTTTTTCTTTCTTGCTCCAAAGCTCTCTTTAGGCCTCTAGGCCTTGGCCTTCTTCTTGGCACCTGTTCATCAAGTGCCTCACCATATTTCCCATATGCCTCATCAAGTGAGGCCTTTTATTTTTCAACCTCTCTCTTTGCTTTTCTGAGTTGAATCTCCATGAGATCATTTTTGACCTCAAATTGCATGGTTTCCTACTTATAGTAGGAAATGATCCATTTGGCCCTTTGCAAGTTGACCTCGAGCTCACCTATTAGTGCATTCTTCTCCTTGATGAAAATAGTTGTGCTTTGACGGTCATCATGCTCATCTCAGTCAATTAACCAAAAATAATGCTCTATCTCATGGAGGTCTTCCTCCTGCTGTTGGATCTCTGCCTCTACAACTTTTTCCTTACCCTTTTGTACCTGCTTTGTCGATGAAGAAAGAAAGGCCCCTCCCACAATCAGTGGGGCAAATACTTTCCTATGCCCTATGTGATAGGTATCTGCCCTACTCTCTAGTTGTCCCAAGAATCCCAAGGCAAGACATGTCTGTTAGTTCATCATAGGATGAACACACTGCACAAAATACAAGAAGAAAGGATGAAAGCAAAAGAAAAAATTACACTCCACCAGAACCGTATCAAGAGATGGTTTGATAGAAAGTCTATAGGGACTACTAGCTTCAGTGTGGGAAAATTAGTCTTGAAGTGGGACAAACCCCATGAGGACAAAGGAAAGAACACGAAGTTTTAGTCCCTATGGATTGGTCCATTCACCGTCCACAAAAATCTTGGCCAACACACATATCATCTTCAATCATTTGACAGGAAGATTAACACCCTCCCTATCAATGGCCACAACTTCAAATGTTATTTCCAATAATCTGGGGTTGCACCCTGCACTATGTACATAGTTTTTTCATTTCTTGTTCTGTTTTTTCTTTGCTATTTTTCTTTTCTTTGTTGTTCTGTTGTTTTTCTTTGTAAATAAGTGTTGTGCCACATTGCTTTTTGGTTTCTGAATGTGTATGTGGCTGAAGCTCAAAGAGTCTTGTGACACTGCAGTGCTCAGCTAGTTTTGTGTCCATCTTCTTTATGTTTGGTTGTAACTTTTAGCCAATGAAGTCTTGACATAAAATATGATCCATCTGTAAGGAGATTTTTGGTAAAATCATGAACATGTGTCCGACCTGGGAAATCTCATGCCTTCACTCAGTCTTCTGCTCTAGTGTCTTCAAGCTTGTCAACTAGTAGAAATGAAGAAAGGGGAAATCTAAACAAGAAAACCTGAATCAGAGGTATTTACATGCTTCTCTAAAGGAACAACCTCTCCTGCTCTCAATAAGTTGGAATCCCTATTTCGCCCCAAAAATAAATAAGTTCCTATGCAAATTTCTCTTTAAAAAATAAAAAAGGCAAAATAAGAGAAAGGCTTCCTATGCAGAGAGGCGAAGCAGGAAACTCCATCAAGGTATTGTCCAGAATCACTGGTAGTGGAGAAATGCTTGAGTTCCTGCATGACTCCATCGGGGTACTGTCTAGTCCTGCTAGTAGTGGAATAACACCAGAGATGAAAACTTATACTCTGAAAATCTTAAGCTCGCGAGCTAAACTACCCTTCCCAATTTGAAACATTGTGATCTAATTGAATCTCATGTTGTGTTCAACTGATTTGGTATAAGGTGAACCATGTCTATCCATGGGGTAAGTGGGGAAGCTAACATGAGATGCCCAATGAATCAATACTCCCCGAAAGGCTAAGGCCCTGCGCTAAAATTGAACCAAAACCGAGAATTTGGTATTCAACGAGTGTGTCGCCAAGAGTTGTAGCAGCTGCAACACCCTCCAAAATTTTGGCTTGCATTCTAATTTCGGAGCCTTCCTTAGTTTTTCCGTTTATGGTTGCAAATACTCGAGCTCATCTCATGAGCTCTTGTGGAGTATTTTCACCCCTTTTCCTTGTTTTACCAGTGGTCATCTTTTGGCATATTGATTTTTTTGTCATTCTTGCGATATTGTTCTGGTGAATTTTAAGGTTTATCTTTATGTGTTTGGGTTGTCTTCGCTATGTGAAAATCCATCATACTCACACGCAAAGTTGTAATCACTGTCGCACAAGTGTCGTCTTGGTCATCCGAAGGTCTATCTCAAGTGTCATGCTTGTCGCTCTCAACTCTAAGACAATCTCACTAAAGGCATATTTTTTTTGTTGTCTCAGTGGTCTATGTTGTCTCGACATCAAAGTATGCTAAGTGTGTGATCACAATGTCAAGTTTTCACAAGTTCACATGCCTTCCACACTTGGACATTTTCCTGAAAATTTGCCCAACCGGACAACCCTCTTCCACCAGACCCCGAACGAGTTTCACTATATAGTCTCAACCCTTAGTGACCCTTCTCTGCTGCCCGGAAATATGCAGTGCTTGACGTTGTTCTCCAGGTCAGTTTCACTGCGTAATATTAGAGGTGAGCATCCTATATCCCTCCCCAAAACTATGTAGAATCTTCCTCCATGCCCAATCTAAACTGCACATTCCACAATAATATTCATCAAGCCTCTTTCCAACCTGCTAGAACCAAACATTACATAGAGACCTGGGCCTGCACTACCCTTATAAACTGTGCAGAAATGCCCAGTTGGTCCTCTGCTACCTTGTCTTATCTTCCCCTTGGAAACTACGTAGAAATTCCTAGTTGGCCCACTGCTGCATTGTCATGTCCTGAAAAATACACGGAACTTCCCAGCTGACTCTCTGCATCCCTTTCTTGCCTTCCCTCTAGAAACTACGCAGAAGTACCCCTCAAGGTCCCACCTTGCAACTACCACTGGTATCCTTCACTGTGCAATTCTTCCTCGCAGTGGTCACTACATTGTTTTACTTAACAGTGAAGACTGTGCCCCAAAGTTCCTCATCCGAAACTAAGCTGCACTCTCCATTGTCTCGGTGACTTATCTTCCCTTCCTGTCACCTAGAACTATGCATTGCATAGTTGTTGGGCCTTCTTCCCAACTCGTCATTTGTCTTGAGCCTAGAACACAAAAACAATGCATCATGCTAGACTAGGAGGTTTTTGATTTCATGTCATTACATCATGAGTCAATTGTAGGAACAAGCACACATGTCGATATTAAAAACGAGATGAAGAAGAAGCGCACATGCTAGAAGACTTAGTTGCAGTTGGAAATATGAACAAAGCACATCAAGTTGTAAGTGAAAGGAACACATGCATTGAACCATCTTGCAAGACCAAGACCATTGAATACCCCACAACACTAAGCCATTGGGAGAATAAGACAAAGCACACCAAGAGTACATCCATCACTTAGCAATGCAACAAATTGACATGGACACCAGAGTCAGCCAGTACATGTTAGGAGTTTCATGTCAAGTTGTGTCATGAATTGTCTTGGCAACATCAACACCATGCACCATATCTTTTGTAATTGAATGTAATGTAAAGTGGAAATCCAATGGACACACACAAGAAGTTGAAGAGTCATTTCAGTTGAAAATTCATAGGAATTTCAATGGTCATGAGGATAGTCGAAGACTCATAAGGGTCAAGCATCATGCTTGGCTATATATACCCCTCCCATTGTATGAGAAAGGAATTTTCACCTTGGATCATCTGACATAGCCTTGAGAGTAGATAGTCAGTTCTTTTAGGAGCGAGGAGTGGCTCCAACATCCCACTACGGTACTAGTGATGTATGTCATAAAGATGTGTCTTGGTACTTTTGCTTAATATAGAAGCCTCCTAAGGCCAACACATTGTCATGCATGTTTTGTAGATGTTTGTAAGACTATTCTTTCGGCATTTTTAATTCATGTTTGTTTCACCTTTACTAAGATAGTTGAACTATTTTGGTTTTTTTAGTACTTACATTGTTGGGAATGTGTTGTACCGGTTATCATCATTGTCTCATCCATGTGGACTACTCTGTGGGATACTAGATAGACTACCTTTATGTTGTACTGGTTATCACTGTTGTCTCATCCTTGTGGACTACTTTCTGGGATACTTGACAGACCATATTTGTGTTTGGCTTCCAGTGACCATCACATCTATGTGGACTACTCCAATTGGTGATGTATGTGTTGTCCCCCTTCACTTCAGTTTTAACAACTGCTGCATCCGCTATGGACTATTCCACTAGATCTTGGAAAGATCTTTCTAGTTCACCCATGTCTCTTCCTGGGTGGTACTTTCTCTCACTTAGAGGCTCACTTTATTCTCTCCCTCATCAATAAGAGAACAGAGACATGAGTTACATTACACATACCAAGCATACTCACCTTGCTTTTTGAAGGCACCAACATAACACTCCCATGTGCTTAACAACAAGAACTAAGGAAAATCTCTAAGTAAATGGAAATCGGGCCATCATACCAGATGGGACTCCTACATCAAATGGTGTGAGGTGTAATTGGGACTTCATACTAAGGAAATCCACTGAATGTTGACAGGTTCAACATCGTCAACAAAGGGGAAAATACTAATTAGTAAGGGTTCACAATCTTTTTTTTCAAGAGGTGGTTCTAACTTGCAACTTTTTCAAGTGTCTAAATGTCTATGGAATGTTTTCCATTTTCAAAGATTAATACAAATTTATGTTGATCCAAAATGTTGGAATGTGTGGTATGTGATTATTTCTTAGTTTATCTTTTCATATGTGTTTCTTTCCTCTCAAAAGGCATGTAATTGTAGTTGTTGGACTAAATATTAGAATTACATATTCATCTATGTCATGTTTTGAATAAATGGTGCCTATGATGCATGAGATAAAAGGTCCTTAAAATTCTCTCCATGTTTTCTGAATTCCATTTACAACACCAGTTCCATATTTCTACAGGAATTTAATGCATAGCATTTTGATATCAGCTGTTTGCACTAATTATCTTTCTTCATGTTATACTTTCCATGTATACTACTGCAACAACCAATAGATATCAAATTTCTATGGCTAGGCCTCTAGATTTGAATGTTAATTCTTTTAAAACGTATTATTCGTTGTATGTGTTAATTAAATCTGCCTTTGAATAAAATATATGAACTGATTTAAATCATTTTATTCCAAAAATCTTGAGTACCACAAGTATATCAATTAGACACTTTAAGATGTCCTAGGCACTAATCTCTTTCTCAACCCATAGGTCATCTCTAGGAGCCAAAAGAGAATGGAATATGTTGAGAAGAATAGAGCTCCAAGAGTTGATGAATGCAGAGCTGAAACAAGGCATAATGAGTGCTAAGAACAATGAGCAATAAGTTCCTTGTTTAGTGTGGGTTGGAGCCTACAAAATATGGATTTGAAGCTTCCATCTTGGTGGATGTTTGAAGAGAGATTGGGGGTTGGTTCTTCATGCAGTCCTAGATGATTCCATAAATCCATGAAGCTGCAAGTTGGTTCTTGCAATAAATCCAATAATTTTGTGCTTTAGTTGGTGCTTCTAGTAAGTTGATCAGGTGTCTACAAAATAAGTGAGTTGGTACTACCTGCTAGTGGGCATTAGTAAACAATCTAAGGGAATTGGTGCTTCCTGTAAGTGGTGTCTCACAATTTTTTTAATGTAATAGACTAGGAGCTCATATTTACATCATAAAAATAAAAAATAAAAAAAAAATTCCTTTCATGGTTTTTATTTTAGAAGGGTTTCCACGTTAAACCTCTATGTCTTATATGTATGTTTCTCATGGTGTGTGTGTTCATGTATTGTTTTAGATTTTTACTACATGATATGATGTTGATAGTCACATGAATGATTTCCAAGCCTATAATGAAATTATAAATTGGCATAAAAGTAAAAATTATCCTTAATACTAATTCACCCCCCTCTCGGTGTTAACATTGTTTCCAACAATTGGTATCATAGAAAGGTTCCTTCAGGAAAGCTTAACCACTTGAAGGTATATCAAAAGGAAAAATGGTTAATTAGGTTTTGATAAAACTAGAAGGAGACACATTCTTAAATGAGTTAGGCTATGAGATCTAGAAGATTAGAATGAGAGCCCATTTGATGGTTGTAAATGAAGATATTTGGTTGTATATAGAGTATGGAGAGAAGAATGAGTTCAATGTATAGGCAAAGAGGATTATCATGAAAGGGTTGTCAAAGTCAGATGCTGATAAAGTGAAATATTTTGAGACAACAGAGGAAATGCTAGACAAATTGAAATGTTTGTATGAAGGAGATAGTCATGAGGCTCAAGAAAGGGTTGATGAACCTTTTTGTTCAAATAGTGAGCTAGAGTCTACCAAAGTTGTTGTTGGAAATGATAAAGAGAAGAAGAGAAGGAAGAGAAAGAAGAAATCAACCTAGAGAAGAGATGCTAAGAAGATTGAATGTTTTTCTTCTAATATGAAAGCTATTGCACATCACTCTCGAGCTGATGATGATGAAGAATCATTAGATAAGTCAAGTTGCTCAGAAGGTAAGCTATTGTTCAGTCATTATTGCAAATAAATTGCTCATTTATCATCTAGATATTCATGTGCATTCTCTGAGGATAGAGATAGTCATACATCTAGCAGATGTTATGAAGAAATACCAAACTTTGTATAGATAGCTAATGAGGGTACCTCAAAATAAGAGGAAATAAATCTCCATGGAGATAGTAAGAGCATTCCAGGTAGTGGTGAAGAAGGGATACTTCTCATATATGCGAAATATTCCATGTACACAGAGATGACTCTACATACCTGTGGTAGATCTATTAGCACCTATGATTGCGAAGAAAATTATTTAAATTAAAAGATCTATTTTAGGAAGAGACTACTGTTTTCTTTAAAAGAGGTCAAGGAGCTATTAGAAGCAAATCTCAAGCAAAAGGAGCAATTGAAAAATTATGAGCTTGAGAATGGAAAGTTGAACAAAATAACAGTAGATATGAATGCTCAACAAGGAGAAGCTAGAAGAATAAATGAAATATTGACCAATTAACTTAATGAGAGAGAATCATTTTGTGAGAGACTACAAGTTGAATTAGTCTCATTGAGACATTAACTATAAATGGAAAATAAAGAGTTGTCTCAATATCATAAGCATGAGGAGAGCACAAAGGCCTTAGATGATATACTTGTCAACTAGAGATCCCCTCTCATCAAGATTGGTGTGGGATTCAAATAAGATTCAATTTCCAAGAAAGAAAATGTTAAAGGGTCAACTACCCAAATAAAGACAATTGGAGTTTCCAACAAAAATAAAGGAAAATAGGTTTTTAAAAAAGACTAACAACAACAATAGAAGAAAAAGAAGAAACAAATGTTAAACAACAACAAATAATGACTCAAGGCATCGATTGAGATGACCACATAGAGAAAATGAATAACAAACAAAGGTCCTTTTCTTGTTTAGAATAAATTTCTCAAAGAAAAGGTATTTTCAGCTATCAAATTGTCTTTCATGGTTATTGTTTTTCTTGCAACAATTATGGACATAAAGACATAGATTGTAGTTGGAAAAATGTACAGATGGAGAGAGTGATGGATGGTTCTATATCTCCCTTCCTCTTAGATAGAGATAGGTTATAGTTTCAAATGGTGGTTCCACCAAGAAACCTTTTAGCCCAAAATGACTAAAAGTAACCAAGTTGCTCCAACTACTGAATAGATGGACCATTGTGCTCCCTTTTTACAATCAAATGAGAAGGTAGGAAGAACATCAAGGAAGAAAAATGTGTTGGGTATCAGCAACCCAAGAATCCATAGGATGCCCAAGAAGGGGTATGATAATATCAGGAGAAGAAATAGTTAAAGTGTTGTTATAAATTAGAACCCTTTTGTGACGTTCCTAAAAAATATTGAATGCTACCATTGTGAAAATTTTGGGCTCAAAGAATAAAGTTGCAGATATGATAAGACATGGTATTCCTGTCATAATATGCTTGCAAAGGTAGAAAACCTGACCATTAAATATGAAAATAAATATACGAGCAGAGGAATATGAGTTTGTATTCAATACTTTGTGTGGGGAAAACATGTTGAAAAGAGGAGAAAGAAACCAAAAAAAGCAAATAGAATGATCCTCTTACCCATGTGGAAGACCCACTTGTAAGCACTAGGTGTATCAAGCGTAAGCATCTGAAAAACAAAGGAAGTAGAAACACTTTTATTTCTCCATTTCATGTAAAGAAAATGGGTAGAAATAATATATGGAGGAAGAAAGAATAAAGCATTAGGAGAAGTGAATTCACATATTTCATTAAAATTGGAAATTTTTTATTACAAGGACTTCACTAGAATTGATCTTTTTGGGTATTTTGAAATTATATATCCACAGTTTAATTCCTTATTTAATGAAATTTGTGTTGATCATCATGTTTGTAGCTAATTTTTGATGGCATACTTCAAGTGCCTCATCAAGGAGATATCAACCCTTGAATAGAAGTCTGCAAAGAAGAGTGCACATTAGTAGCCAGGCCCTTAGAAAATATTTGGAAGGGGGGGAGAAAGTAATTTATAACCCTTTACCATTGATGTCAAAGGAGGAGAGAAAGTTATTGTTGGATCATGAAAATAAGGAAAATCCAAGTGAATGACATTGCTTTTTTTGGATGCAGCATGTGGAGTGGCCATCAAGGATGTGGTTTCTCCATAAATTCCAAAGGGGGGTATTATTGGATAGTTGGAATTATTAGGATGGAAGGTGGCATAAAGTGTGTTGGAATTGATGGAAACTGAGCTAATATTGATTTGTATGGTGTGCAAAGCTCAACAGGAGTCCCATGGCATCTTTATTCTTTAGTATAGAACCATCATATTATGAGGTTTATTAAAAGAGTTATTATTATCATAACTATGATGGTTGGGAGTCCTAAGATTTGAATGAACTTCTGCCTTAAGAGATAAACTTAGATGCTCCTAGAAAAAACATAGTTGGATAGTGGTTAGAAATAGCTTTCCAATGGTATGTTTAAGTCTATAAAATGCCTCTAAGATAAAAATTTATGGATGGTCAAATTTAGTAGGCCAAAATTCAGCCTAGTGACTAGGCCATGGGTCCCAGTAGTTTAGTAAGCATACATGTGGCACTTGAGTATAAGTGGAAGAGTAGGATTGGACATATTCAAGCTTAGGAGGTACAGTGTGGAGCCTGCCCAAGACACATCACCTTAAGATTTATTCCACAATGTTACAGAACATATGCAAAGGAGAAGCTATGAAATGGTAGGGTGTTGGAAAGACACGGAGAAAATAGCATAGAAATTAAGAAATAAGTGATTAGCTAGTGTTGGAGACCACTAAAAACTCACCTTAGAGGTTCTTCCTCAGAAGGTTAAATGAAACAAAAGTTTGGAAGGCATGGGATGATGAAGCACTAGAAGGATGTGTATTAGTTGACTCAATAGGAAACATAGCAATGATTGGTGCATAGTTGGCACAAGACATCCCCACAGGATAGCTCACCTCATGAGACCTTCCCTAGAAGAATGACGTCACATGCAAAGGTGAAGCCCCAACTTATGACTTATGTTTGACTAACGTGGAAATGGGAAAAAATTGATGATTGCTAAAGTCACAACATTGCAAAGGAGCCCACTGACAACTCATCCTAGAGGGCTGACCTTACAAGAGCCAAATGAAATGGAAAGAAAAGGGAGCTAGGATGACACGACTTTGAGAGGATATGGATTTTCTCGTATATAAATGAATAACAAAGGAATTTGTGAAAAAACCAAAGTTTGGGACCCCACTCCTTCTTCGTACTGGCAATAATGTTGACCAACAATGGAAGGACACATGGGAAACCATGTGACTAATAGTGTCAGCATAGGGTGTGATACGTGGCATGTGTTTTTGAAATTTTTAAGTGGCCAAGTGGGCCAAATCTAGGTGACATGTGTCACCACCTAGGAGGCACCACATGGCATTGTTGACATAAGTGTGATGTCTCCCTAAGAGTTTATGGTGCAATTTATATAAGATGATCTAGGCTAACAAGGCTATAAGACATGGAAACACTAGCTCAGTTGTGAGGTGGCAAGGCCACAAAATCCTGAGTGGTTTACCATTAGTGTGGGTTTTCAAAAAGGACCTCAACGGGCCACATCACCCTAGAAGCTCTATCCCTTGGATTCTTTCATCATAGCACATGTGTAAAGGCCAAGGATGACAAAGCAATGGAGCATTGTAGCATACAAGTAATCTTGGTCGTTTTCATATTGGTGCAGTGCAACTGACAGGTGGTTCCACATGACACATAATCCCAGAGGTTTTCACCATGGTGCATAAATTAAATGCCTAGGATGACAGAGAATCAGGACATGATTCTAGAATGAGACAAGGCCTAGTTGTGCAATGTGATAGGGAAAAATACTCTAAAAGGATTTAGATTGGTGCATTGTTTGAAAAGTGTTAAGTTATGGTATGTTCTATGCTTATTACAGATAGAACATTAAACAATCGACAGAAAACAAGCCAAGACAAGAGACACAAGATGTGGCGGCTAGCCAGGGACAAACCCCACAATGTGTGGGGAAACCCTTTGATCAAATATTTTTTTATCTTCAATAATTCAACAGAGAGAAATAGTACAATAAATCTGATTTATATCAGTAGTAGCAAACCATAGATCAGCAGCATCAGCATTAGCGACTTCATCATCAAACTAGGGCAGACGATATCTCACAAACCGACTGTTAGATCAGCTTGATTCCACCACCAAAAGTTGTGGCTTCTAGAGGAGGTTCAGATGAACCTACAGTGGAGTTCAGATGAGGATATCTTCTAGTCCATGTAGGTCAAACTTCACTTCTATGATTGCAGCTTCAGTTTCAGCAGCTTCCTTCAAACTAGAGCAGTCAATTTCTTGCAAACCGTCCATCGGATTGACTTGATTCCACCACCAAAAGTTGCGGCTTTCAAAGGAGGTTCAGATGAACCTGCAATCCAGTTTAGATGAGGAGATCTTCTAGTCCACGTAGGTCAAACTTTACTTCTGTAGTTGCAGCTTCAGTTTCAGTATCTTCTGGCTTCACATGTGTGAGGGAGAGACCCTTTTCTGCATAGTAGAGAAGAGACTCTTCTCTACGCAGCAGAGAGAGAGAGAGATGTGATGAGTTGAGTGAGTGCAAATGAGGAAAATTCCTCTTGTATTTATACACAACGTTGGGGTTTGAATAGATGCGACTGTTGGGATTTTGAGCCTACATGAGTTGTAGGTCGGCTTGATAATAATTCCATAATCAAAATAAATTCATATCTCCATGAATACTTATCGGAATCGGATGATATTTATATCAATCCTACACCTCTTGATGAGAGGAATCTAATAAAAATATTATCAGCCATGAATAAGATGACCCACATGAATTTTTACCCTAGTTTCCAATTTTATCACTCCCTCTCAACTAGGGAGAACTTCATCTACAATCTATCTATCAGTCGTTACTATTCATCCATCAAATGCACTGCCCTATATAGCCTGACCCTTGCCCTGCTCTGCTCTATTTTTCCTGTTCGTCTTTGACTTGTTCTGCCCTGTACTGATCTGCTCTTGCATTGTTCTATTCTACTCTGCTTTTGTCTGAATTACGAAGAAGAAGAAATGATCGAGGATGTATCATACTGACTCAAAGTCATTCTCAGAGTATGTACCACTAGTCCCAAACTAGTCTCAACCAACCCAAAGTCAGCATCATAGTGAATACAACTCCACTGGTCCCAAACTAGTATCATCCTCCACTGACTCAAAATCAGTCTCAAAGTGTGTACCACTAGTCCCAGACCAGTCTCAACCGACCCAAAGTCAGCTTCATAGCAAGTACCACTCCTACCACTGGTCCCAGAGTAGTATCCCAGTCTCAGAGGGTGTAACACTAGTCCCAGACTAGTCTCAACCAACCCGAAGTCAGCGTCATAGTATGTACCACTCTCATTGGTCCCAAACCAATACTGCACTGACACGAAGTCTCTCTCAGAGTATGTACCACTGGTCCCAAACCAGTCTCAACCAACTCGAAGTCAATGTCATAGTATGGTACAACTCCTATCATTGGTCCCAGACTAGTATCATTGATCCCAAATTAATGGAGGTCATCCTAGGATAGGGAGTAGGTAGATACAATGATGTGTCCATCGGTACTACTATGGTCCCTAACTTCATTTCTCTACTCATTGATTAGATGAGAGGTACTTCCAATGAGTCCCAGACTGCATGGGTAAGATGCCTCGATAGGAGAACTAATTAATCCTGTCCTCACAGGAGAACACATCAATCCTGCTACAATCGCCATGGAGACCACATCAATCCAGGCTGCCATGGAGAACACATCAATCCAAGCCTCACAGGAGAACACATCAATCCTGCTACAATCGCCATGGAGAACACATCAATCTAGGCCTCACAGGAGAACACATCAATCCTGCTACAATCGCCATGCAGAACACATCAATCCAGGCCTCACAGGAGAACACATTAATCCTACTACAATCACCATTGAGAACACATCAATCCAGGCCTCATAGGAGAACACATCAATCCAAGCCTCACAAGAGAACTAATCATCCTGCTACACAGGAGAGCGAATCATCTTGTTCCACAAGAGAGTGAATCATCTTGTATCACAAGAGAGCAAATCATCTTGTTCCATTGTGCACCACCAGGGGAGGGTGAGTCACCCTGTGGTCATATGTTGCTCTAGTAAGAACCGCAAGCCCTTAGAGCTCCTAGAGCTCAATTTATGCAACATGCAAGACCCTTGTACAAGGGTTTCTTGACGAATCCAAGTTGTTTGGTAAAATCATAGATTAGATCTTTCCTCGGGGCTTTGACAAGGTGTATCGACTTGTACATCATCTTAATGCAATGGAGCCTCCTTTCTCATCAACTTACCATATCCCAGATGATGTCTATCTATTGGAGCAATCGACGAATACGGGATTCCTCAATAATCGAATCCCACCTCTGGTTGTTACAAAGAATCACAATGGTATGTGTTCAAAAAACTCACTGAAGAGCTTCCCCAACCAGGCAGCTTCATATGAGATCATGCTCGTAGATATGTATCCGGTCTCGGCAGTGCTTATGGCAACCGACTTCTGCTTCCTACTCATCCATTATATCGAAGCAGAATCCAAAAAGAAACAACACTAAAAAGTGCTCCAGTGATCCTCCACACTACCTGCCTAATCAGCATTCGAATAATCATGCAGTTTCATATTTTCGGCAGTGTATCTCAATCCATAAGAGATTGTGTCATGAAGACATCTCAGAAGAGTCTTGGCACCAATCTAGCGAGGCTCAACCAAATATGAGCTCACAATGCTAACTGCAAAACATATGTTCAGATGGCGGTTCACCAAGAACATCAACACGAATGAGTTTTTGAAACTCAGAGGTATTTCCCAAATCTGGTCTGACATCACTACCATATAACTTCTGAAACTTAAGATCCTTGAGGTAGTCACAGGGTTGCAGTCCACCATACCAAATCTTTTCAAAATATTCACCACATATTTTCCTTGAGATAGGAAAATTTCCCTTGGCTTCTGCCACACTTCAAGTTCTTGGTTCTTCATTTCAAATTCAGAAGCCAACTCCCTCTTACATTTGTGAATGAGAGGGTATGCACCTATTAGAAAGAGGTCATCCATGTATAGCACCAGTCTAAGAGGTTTTTCATCTTCAACCTTAAAGTAAAGGTTAGGATCGGCTTCACTCCTAGTGAATCCTAGCTTCATCAAGTAGCTATCGATCCTCTCATACCATGCTTAGGGTGCTTGCTTCAACCCATAGAGAGCCTTCTTCAACCTGCATACATGAGATTTTCAATTATAAATCTCAAATCCTTTGGGTTGCTTCACATAGACATATTCTTTGATTGAACCGTGCAAGAACACGGTCTTGACATCCATCTAATGTAGGTTCCATCCTTGTGAATCCACAAGGGCTATGATCAAGTGGATGGTCATATATCTGGCAACAGGTGCAAATATCACATCATAGTCTATGCCTTCCTTCTGGGAGAAACCACGAGCAACAAAACAAGCCTTATGCTATTTTTTACTTCCATCTGCTACAACTTTATCATGTAAAGCCATTTTGAAGTAAAAATTGTTTTGTCCACGGGTCTGGTAACTACTTCCCAGACATCATTCTTCATAATAAACTCATGTTCTTCAGTCATAGAATCCCTCCATATTTGATGCTTGACAACATCTAAAAATGATGAAGGCTCATTTTGTATGATCGTGCTCATGATGGTCAGGTATCCCTGATACCTGTTAGGTTTCTTACTTTCAAGAAAGGTTCCTCGGGGTGCAACATGTCCTTTAGCATCATCAAGTATCCCCCCAAGCCATGAAGGCCTCTTCTTAGAAGAGGAAGGCTCGGGTGGATAAATAGGATCCATGGGTTCCTCCACATTAGGCATTGTTACATCATCTACCCATAGAGATAACTTCCACAATCGTATGGTTCTTCCTTTCCACCACACCATTCTGCTCAAGAGTATGTGGTGTAGTAGTCTCCCTCTGAATGCCAGCCTCATATATGCTTGAGTGAACCAACTGTAATATATCAGAGGTCTTGCTTTGGCTTGAGGGGAATGGTCCCCTTTTGAGCTTTCCTTCAACACATCCTAGACATACACCTTCTTTCTCTACTAGGAACTCGGGCATCCCTATCACCATTTGTCTTACACCAAGTAGAGGATTATAATGAAGGGGGGAAAACCTCTGATGCCAAAGTTCGGACTAAAGAGATGTGTCATAAGACATGACACCTAGCGGACTTCCATCGACCTAATATAATGGATCAACATGAAACCCAAGAGTAAATGCATCTTTAACATTATTTTTCAATACAGGTACCTTGCCATCATTGAAGGTTACCTTGTAGCCTTTGTGTTCCATTGTCGAGATGGACACCAGTTTCTTTTTGAGTTCAAGTGCATTTAATACAACCTAGAATTTCTATCCTTCTTGAATGGTTGTCCTCTTCCTTGATTCCCAGCTCTCCTCTTACCTTTGCTATTGAATTTTTCATTCCTTTAATTGCCATCAAAGGGATTTTGATCATCGTCACGGTGAGAGTCCTTTCTATCATAGCACTCCCTTCCATAGTGACCTTCTTTATCGTAGATGTAACATCGTCCTTTTCTTCCACCCTTAGGTCTAGCCTTTCCTTTTGATTTAGTCCCGGAATTATTTCTTTTCTTAGCATGAGAAGAAAAGGCAACAGGAGGACCTTTAGGTATTCACATTTCTTGCTCTTCTACCCTTGTTTCTTCTTGAATGCATATAGCCATTAATTCCTCAAAACCAGGAATTATATTATTGTTCAGAAGAGTAGTCCTGAACATGTACCATTCGGATGCTAATCCTCCAAGAGTTGTGAGTGCCACTTCTCTGTCAATAATACTCTCCCCAATAGATAGGATATTGTTCTTGATCTCGGTGATTCTTAAGAAGTATGCTTGCATACTCTCATCTTTACCCTTCTTGATTTCCCTCAGCTTATTTCTAAGAAACAAAACTTGATTTGCATCATTAACTTTAAATAAACTTACCAGCCTATCATAGATTTCCTTGGAGGTGTCCAGTTTAGAGATGTAGGCCACCAAGTGCTTGTCGATAGAGTCCCGAACAATCTTCTTTGCTTTGACTTCTCCATTTTTCCATTTGTTCTAGACAACAACAGATGCAGTTGATGGAGGCTCAACAATATTGCCTCTTACATGGTCCAGCACTCCTTGATCCTCAAGGGTTAGATCGATAGACATCTTCCATTCATGATAGTCATCTTTCTCACGGAGCTTGTCTTCGGTAGGAAAGAGTGTTGAGGACCCCATCGTTCCTTCAGGATAGCCTTGCCAATCTTCACTTCAGTGATTTCTCTTGCTCTTGCTTGAGCTTTTTCTTCACCTTAGCTCTGATCCCATGTTAATGTTATGGTATGTTCTATGTTTATGACAGATAGAACATTAAACGATCGACAGAAAACAAGTCAAGACAAGAGACACAAGATATGGCGGCTAGCCAGGGACAAATCCCACAATGTGTGGGGAAACCATTTGATCAAATATTCTTTTATCTTCAATAATTCAAAAGAGAGAAATAGTACAATAAATCTGATTTATATCAGTAGTAGCAAACCCTAGATCAGCAGCATCAGCATTAGCGGCTTCATCATCAAACTAGGGCAGACGATATCTCACAAACCAACCATCGGATCGGCTTGATTCCACCACCAAAAGTTGTGGCTTCCAAAAGAGGTTCAAATGAGGAGATATTCTATTCCATGTAGGTCAAACTTCACTTCTACAGTTGCATCTTCAGTTTCAACAGATTCCTTCAAACTAGGGCAGTCGATATCTTGAAAATCGTCTGTTAGATTGACTTGATTCCACCACCAAAAGTTGTGGTTTTTAGAGGAGGTTCAGATGAACCTACAACTCAGTTCAGATGAGGAGATCTTCTATTCCACGCAGGTCAAAATTTACTTCTACAATTGTAGCTTCAGTTTCAGCAACTTTCTGATTCACATTTGTGAGGGAGAGACCCTTTTCTGCGCGGTAGAGAAGAGACTCTTTTCTATGCAGTAGAGAGAGAGAGAGATGTGATGAGTTGAGTGAGTGAAAATGAGGAAAATTCCTCTTGTATTTATACACAACGTTGGTGTTTGAATAGATGCGACTGTTGGGCTTTTGAGCCTACATGAGTTGTAGGTTAGCTTGATAATAATTCCAAAATCAAAATAAATTCATATCTCCATGAATACTTATCGGAATGGGATGATCTTTATATCAATCCTACACCTCTCGATGAGAGGGATATAATAAAAATATTATCAGCCATGAATAAGATGACCCACATGAATTTTTTTCCCTAGTTTCCAATTTTAACAAAGAGGGACCCCCTATGAACACGTAATCCAAGAAGAAAAGTTGAGGGCTATAGGAGATCCAAAGACTTGACTCTTTGGATGCTATGTGATCTTGGGTTTGGAATATTAGTCAATCTTGTTTAAGCCCTCAAGGCTATAACACAAAAGACACACCTAGGTCTTGGTTATGTGGTGTTTTATTATGTTTTGTGATCAAGGGCCTTCGAGCTTATTATAACAAAAAAGTGTCATGGGGAGTTCAAAATGGGCTTAGCACTTGTGAACATGAACAAGTTGTTAGCTCTTTAGAAATAAGGACTATATTTGGCATCTATGCCATATCTCGGAGCTATATTTAGGTGGATTATATAGGAAATAAATGGGTTGGCAGGTGTTTGGTGTGCATGGTGTAAATGCAAAGGTTGTTGTTGTTAATGGTGATAATGGGTGATTGTACAGAACAAAAAATAAGGTTGTAAGGACCACAATTCACAGAATAATTTAATGGGCCTAGTTCAAGCTGAACAAGCCACACCTAAGTATCCCTCACACTAAGAAAAATTCAATGGAAAAGATTGTTGGGTGCAAAATCTCAGCATTCCATGTAAAATTACATCTCGACCATTGGAGAGTCATATTGTGTGCACAAGAATAATTTAATGGAGGAGCTCTTTGAGTGTGCTCATGGAATGGAATTTAATTCTTAGCATTTAAAAACTACATTTCTTGTTCTCAAATTTAATTTTTTTGTAGAGGCTGAGTAATTAGATGTAACAGCAGAGTGGGAAACCATTGGTTTCTAGGAAAATTAGTGTCTTGTTGAATGACTAGCCCTTTAGGTTTGGCAGCTACCCTAAAAACAACAGTTTAAAGAAATTCAATGATCTTTCCTATGTGTAACAGATAAGAGAAAGATAGTAGAAAACCAACCTGGAACTTTCGTTTGATCCCTTGCCTGATCTCTCTCTCCTTTGGCAGATCCAGTAACTCCTCCCCATACTTAACACGCTTGGAGAGTACCTGCACAAGTACAGCAACAAAGAACTGTCAAAGCATCATGATCTATTACAGCATAAACATTATAGAATCAGATATATAATGAACAAATGGAAGCATTCACAATTACACAATCAATTGGGAAAAATCTTGAAGAACTTTATTAATAATAAGGAGAATTACAACCCAGTTGTCTGATCCAATGCCATCCTCCCAGCATCAATCCTTCTTCACCTCATGAATTAGCAAGAACACACCAACAAGAATACAATGCTCTCTCCTCAATACTAAAAATAGCAGCACTTACTTGCAATTCACAACAATTCAACCTTTTGATCTCTTGAATGGGAGATCCTTTTATAGATGTTTGCAAGGGTGTGAGTCATCCATGGGGATTTCTTAGTGTCATTCCACTTGTTACAATTGGTTCCAAAAGAGAGGGAAATTGGAGATGGCTTTCTAATTCCCTTGGTCATCCTTGGGCGAATTTAGAGAGGCAAGTGGCACAGGAGAAGTTTCTAGAAGATTCCATGAGCAACCAACTAACAAACTATCCCAGAAATTTTTCCATCCTCGCCCATCACACCCTATAGAAGGCCTAAACAGTATGCATCACACTTTGACAGTGTAGCAGTCAGTATGCATCGCACTTTGATAGTGTAGTTGTCAGTATGTGTTGTGGGGAAAAATGCCTATGCAGGACGATCCTATCCACCTAAGGTGTGACAGTGCCTTAGCAACAAACAGAGACAGCTATTCTAATGTTCTTCCTTTATGAATTAAGAATGAAGAGATATGGATGGACTAACCGGTGTCTTCCGTTTGTCCCTCGATCCGGTTTCTCTTCTCTTCGAGAGTTCCCAGCTACTTGTCTTCTCGCTCACCCAGCTTCAACAGGTTTCTGCAAGATCACAAGAAGAGAACACTACACAAGACATAGATTCATATTCATAACTAGTTCAGGATTAGAAATAAACTAAACACACTAATGCAATCATACATCAAAGATACATCAGTGTATAGGAGAAACCAAGATAGCTTTATTGATGAATAACAAGGTTCAGGAAGAGATACAACCCAGAGGGCTCCAATCCAGCATCTCCTTCCCAGCAAATGGAATTCCTATCTTCACCTCCCTTCAAAGCATTAAGCACCCAATGATTCCAATCTCAAACCAACAGCAATTCTTTGCAATAACAAAATTCCAGCCTCTAGATCTCATGGAGGAGAGATCCATATATAGATGTTTGGAGAGAGGATGAGTCAGCTTGAGATCTGACTAGTGTCCTCTCCCTCTGTCAGTTCTTGATTCCACTTGGAGGTTCTTGCTTCCACTTGGAGATTGGGAACCTCTTACTCATCACCAGTCGAATTCACTGAGGCAAGTGTCATTGAGGAAGATTGTGGAAGCTTCTAGGGTCTTGACACCTTGTTGAATGAACTTGCCACATGTCAACTCTCGCTCAGCGCACCCTGGTAGTGCTTCTACCTGCGTTGCAGTGCAGGTAGCCAGTGTTGACTTTGCATTTCAGTGCAGACAGCTAGTGGAGCCACTGAATTGATCCTGAATTGACTTGTTTTTGAGCAGTTTCTGGTGGAGAACTTCTGTGAATTGTTGTGGTTTGTTAGCCTTGTTCCTCTAGGGGTAGGAACAACATGCTTAGGGACTTTGGATCCCTTAGATTATGGACATTTCATGCTTAATGTTGTAAGGCACAAAAATGTCTATAACAGTATGGTTTAGTTTAGGCACTTTATGGATGATTTCTAATATGGAACTTTTGGGGAATGATGTATTCAGATGACTAAGTTTCTTTACGGTATGAAACAACTCTTTTAGGGGTTGATGAGTCCTAATACATCGACATATATGTTTGGGGTTGATGTGCCCAAATATGTCTATAACAGTTGCCCCCTAAAGCATGAGGTCGTAAATATTCATGTCGAGTGAAATGCTTTATCTTGAGGATCCTAAGTTTCGAATTGGAAGGTGACCTGCATAAGTCACAATACAATACATCATCATAATATGTTTTTTCATTATCTAGCTGAGGGAGGCATTCCCATGCTTAGCTTCATAAATTTTCATTTCATGTACATAGATCAAATAATTATCAGCAGATACAGACTAGTGATTCTACAGATATAGAGTCATCATCCATGATTAGGATGACCATCTACGTAGAGCCTTTGTACATTTGATGTTTTTGTATTCTTGAATATATTGCAGCCTAGATGGATGAAACTAGATCCGGGGTCTTCAAACTCGTTCAACCTTCGCTTGATGTACAAGTCAAACCATGTGAATAGATGTTCTGAAGTTGAACATAGAAAGACATCGCCTAATTACCAGCCAATGATGTGAGTTGTTAATAGATGTGAGAGGAATGACCAATAACGATAATGATCCACAAGGTACTACAGTACAATTCACGTGGTGTGAATACATGATTTGATATCGAACACCACGCAAAATCTTTCGATCGAAGGCCATTGATGTCAACCTGTCGCCGGAAGTGAGAAACTTGCCATTGATGTAAACAAGCTTCAAAGCACTGGAAGGATGTTTCTAAGTCAACTTCTTGGATAATGAGTTGATGTCAACAAGAAGCGACTCATTGTAGGAGGGCCTTGATGTATCCCACATCTACGACATGAAACAAAGCAAATGATTTCTGGGGGTGAAAATGAATTGATGACACAAGGTTCAGGAATGGCGGTCATGAAAATATGAAGGTTAGAGGTATTGCAATGTATGGAACATTTAACTAGATGACTTCTCAACTGGATGACTTCTCTTGAACATGTTGGTGACACTAAGATGAATTGGTAGTGTTAACCCCAAAATATGGATGGTATGATGACTGATGAATGGAATAACCCAACCCAACTCAACCATGGAGATGAAGTGAAAGTGTCATGTTCAAGAGCGACTTGCTACCATAAACTCTTCAAGATTTTTCCCCTTTTTCCCTAGTCATTGCTGACCAGTACCTCTTTATTTTTTTCAAGCTTGAGTAGGATAACATATGCTTGTTCTATAATTCTCCCTTCGAGCAAACCCATCACTATTTGATGTTTTAACGAGTCTAGCGACAGTGAAACTTGGTCTCATCTAGATAGGCAAGTTTGTTGCTATTATTTTAACGAGTTTAATGACAAGGATAACTTGGTCCTTTTCATGTTTAGAGAGTTTGAAAAAGGGATGAAAAGAAAAATACATAAGTTCTTTTTCGTAAAGTAATCCCTCAAGTCTGAAAAAGAATAAAATAATACAGGAGGGATGACATTTCCAGTACTTTAACGAGCCAGAAAAGACAAGCGCATGACAACCTTTTCATGTTTAATGAGTCTGAAAAGGGTTTAAAGAGGACTCTATAGTTTTCTTTTCATTTTTGAATCAAAGCTTGAAAGGAAGTCAAAAATTTTGCTTGGTGGTCAAAGATGCTCAATTCACTGTTTAACACATCATCTTCTATCATCAGTTGTTCAACCTGCTCAAAACTCCATCAAATTGATTAAAAATACATATTTATGGATGAAAAAATGAACTAAAACTAACATTTACTTGAAGTACATGGAAAGGTAAACATAAAAAGTAGTTTTAACATTTCATTTTCACAATTTCATTTTAAATATTGGATTTTGGAGCTCTGAAGCGGTTTTCCCCCTCAAATTTCACCAGTCAATTTCGAGAGATTCTATGGATCATTTCCCACGCCGTCAGGACCAGGTAGGAGCTATCCTTATGCTCTTCAATTTCATTCCATCTTTTTTCAATTCTGGGCAAGTTTTCTCATTTTTCTGGGCCTCTGGGGTTTGAAAATTTCGTTCTCCAATCATCGCACCTTGCCTATATCAAAAAGTGCGATGCATACTGGGCTGCCAACATGCCAGTTAGTATGCATCTCACCTTGCTCAAGGGCAAAGTGCGATGGGCACAGAAGGGCAATTTTGTACAGTGTTTTTCATCAAATCTTGAACTGTTTTTTGCTCAAAAAGGGATCCTAACTCACCTAATGTTTGAATTTCAGATATTTGTTGGATCAAGATGGTCATTTCATGGTGAGAACAGGAACATGAAGAGGAGGATATGATTGGTTTACATGACCACGACACAGTGGATGCAAGAAGGAATTGTGGTTTACTGAAGTTTTTATGCATATCCAGCATGAGACAACAAAGTAGTTTGTTGCAGTTTCTTCTTCATGCTTGGGATCCCATTGACCAAGTATTCCAGATCAAGGGTAAATCCATTCCTTTCATGATCGAGGATATTTATTTTCTGATGGGTTTCTCGAGGCGTGGCGCCCCTCTTTCACTATCAGGATTTTCTCGTGGAGGCGAATCAGTGAAAGATTACATTCGTTAGTTTTGTAGGGATGGATCTCAACCCAGCAGAGATGGTAATATTAATATCCAGGATGTTATTGATCGGCCTTTGAGGACCATTCTATTTACCCTTGCTAGATTGGCTGGCAGTGCGGCCTTACACTTAGCAAACAGATCCTACATGTAGTATGTCTTGGAGTTCCTGGAACTGAAGGTGTTCAACTAGTGCAAGGGGGTACTTCCTATCATGAAAGATCAACTGTCCAAAGTAAAGACTGGAAGAACCAAGAATTTTGGTTATGGATCCATTTTGAATGCTTTTGCTTTGGAAAGAATCCCACTGATGCAACCTCAAAACATTTCACTAGGATTGCCTGCACCGAGAGAACCACAGATGTAGAGATGGGTTGACCTTATGGCTAAGCATGCTGGCCAATCATAGATTTCCTTCTTAGCTTCCTTTTTCAACTAGTTCAATCATCAGGAGATGGTGTTTGCAGATTATCCATATGTAGGGATGGATTTCCAAGGCGATATGGATTTGGCATTACTAGTCAGTGAGCCGTGGAGTGTTATAGGTAAAATGATTTGACCACATCTTTTCTTTTTAGTTTTCTATTGTTTTGGTATTTTTGATTGCTATCAAGACTAAACGAACTCATATTTGTATGTAGATATTGGACCAATATGACTAGCAGCATGCCCATGAGAGGAATATGCTCCAGTAGGGGAAGCTGTAGGGAGGGCAGTCCTTAAAGATTTGGATATAGCGTAGACCCTTACACAGTTGCAGGATCATGTAGAGCGCTTGACCCTCATCATTCCGGATGTTTGGACTAATGAGTTACCCATGAGGCTGCAACACCATACCATTGGTGTGCCGAGTCGTTGGACTAGACTCCTATGCATGATAGCACAAGCGGTGACTTGTTATCACCAGGATCACTAGTCTAGGATCTTTTTCTGCATTCATTTTGAGTTTCTGGGCCAAATGACTGATTTTGTCTTGGACACAAAACATTTGGTGAAAACTTATAAACAGATATCTATTTTGAATTTCGGAGTTTTTTTTTGGCTAAGTGATGAAATCCTATGAAAATGTTGATGTGAAATGCTTTCTTTACATATGCTACAAATGTCTATTTAACACATAGTTTGCTAATGAATCAGTCAATGTGTTTAAGTTTTTGAAAATGTGTTGATATTGAATGAAATCAAAATGTCTTTCCAAAATCCTAACTCTTAGGAACATGCGATGAATAGCTAGGTTCCAGACGGAATAAATGCCAGTAAGTTGTAGCATGACAAGTTGTGAATCTAGCCTGACAATGATTCGGTGTATGCCATGTGAAACGGAATCAAAGAGAAGTTCAATCAACGCACTATACTCAGTGATGTTTTTCATCGATCGACCAATACATATCCCCCTGAAACTCACTAACTCGCTGCTCGGAGTGAAGATGGCCCATGTTGCAGAAGATAGGTTCTGCGTGTTACGACTAGCTCCATCGACATACCCAACAAATGGTTCCAAAAAGTTTGACATCTACAACAAATGTGAAGTGGATTACCTAACCAAAATGACAACTCTAAAATAAATCACTCAAAAATGTAAAGAAAGCATATGTACAATGAGTTTTACTACACTTAATCAAGCATAGTAACGTTTGAGATACAACCCATTTCGGGGCTGCGACAGTGGAATCCCATCATAATCGACTAGCTCGTAGGCTCCTTTTGTCAACACACATTTAATGATGTAAGGGCCCATCCATAATGGTTCAAATTTCCCTGCTCCTAATTTGTCAGAGTCTTGATCGTAAAGCAAGACCAGGTCACCTTCTGAGAAGACACGAGGCTTAACATTTTTGTCATATTATGCCTTGATGCATTTCTTATGTGCTTCGTTAGCCAATGTGGCATCATGATGGGTTTCATCCAGATGGATTAATTCCAAGAAACGAGCTTCTTCTTCAGAAGTTTCGGGAAGTAGGTCGATTGCGAGCTTGAGGGATGAGATTTCACACTGAATTGGTAAGACTGCTTCTAGACCATACACCAACTGAAAGGGTGTAAATCCAGTCGCATTTCTCACCGAAGTCTGGTATGCCCACAGAGCTAAGTACAGGATTAAATGCCAATTCCGCTTATGGACTCCAATCATTCTTTGCAGCATGCGCTTAAGGACTTTGTTGAATGCCTCAACATATCCATTAGCTTGTGGATAATATGGAGTAGAACTATCATGGGACAGTCCTAATTTGGTAGTTAACTTGATCATCATGTGATTGCGAAAATGCAACCCATGATCTGTGACTATAGCTTGTGGCACACTGAATCTAGAAACTACATGATTGAAAAAAAAGAGTAGTCGTTTCATCGCTATTTTTCAATGTAGGCATCGCCTCGACCCATTTGGTAAAGTAGTCGATAGCGACTATAATATACCCATGCCCCCCCCCCGCCGAGGTGGGGTTACATGTCATGAAATCAATGCCACATTTTTCAAATGGGCCAAAAGCAACTACTGGATGTAGTGATGTAGGTGGTAATTTGGTTTTATGATCAAAAATATGAAAAACATGGAAACTTTTGACTGCAAGTATGCAATATTTGAATATGGTTGGCCATAAGTAACCAGCTCGTAAGATTTTTTGTGTAGTTACGTAACCATATATATTCCCCCCACAAGTAGCTGAATTACAATCATTCAAAACTTTTTCGGCCTCCTCATGTGTGAGGCACCTTCATAAAATCGTATCGACACCACGACAATAAAGTGTATCACCAACGATCAGATAATCTTTTGCTTGGTATCAGATATATTGTTGTTCAGAGTGAGAGGTGTTAGGCCTAAAAGCTTGGGTCTGGAGATAGACCAGTATATCCCCATACCACAGATCACTTGACGATATCAGAAACAGAGTCTCATCCATGATTGATGCTTCTGATGTTAAATCGTTGGAGGACGAGGGAAGGTCGCAAAGTAACTCTGCAAAGATGAGAGACTTCTTTGATTTGGATTTGATGAATTCCAGATCAAACACCCGCAAGATGACTATCCATTTGGAATGTTTTACCCCTAGCAATTGACATGACAGAATGTATGTCATAGGGTTGCAATCTAACACAATGGTAGTTTTTCGAAGGAGAATATAATGTCGAAATATCTATACTGCTTGAACGGATACTAAAGCCAACTTTTCAACATAAGAGTACTTGCTTTTTGTATCATTAAGTTTGTGACTTAAATAATATATAGGATGTTCAATTCCATCATCTTCTTGCACTAAAACCATACCGATGGTTGTATCTGCAGCGACGAGATACAGGTAATAGTCTTTTTTATAGTCAGGGGCATAAATTAATGATGCTTTTATCAAGGAATCTTTGAGAGCATCAAAGGAAGCTTGCACAACCTGATCCCAATGGAAGGGTACCCCTTTCTTCAAAAGACATGTATAACCTTTAGCAAGATAAGCATAATTTAGAATGAACCTCCTCAGAAAGTTGGTCTTCCCTTGGAGTCTCTGGATCTGAAGAAAATTTGAAGGTGGAGGCATGTCAAGAATTTCTTAAACCTTTAATGGATCGAGTCGAATTCCATATTTAGAAACTACAAAACCAAGTAGTCAACCAAAGCCAACAAAAAACACACATTTGTGTGGATTGATTCTTATCTTGTAGTGTCGGCAACGTAAAAATATGGCTCCCAAATGTTGTGGATGATCAATCCATTTTCGCGAGTGAGCACACAGATCATCAAGATATGGTTGAACTATGTTTTTGATGTCATGGAAGGCATAATTCATTGCCCTCTCAAATGTCACCCCTGTGTTCTTCAAACCAAAAGGTAATTCACGATATGCGAATGTGCCCCATGGACATATAAATGCAGTTTTTGATTGGTCCTATGGGCAGATATTGATTTGATTGTATCTGGAAAATTCATCCATAAATGAAAAAAATTAGCATCCGGCACATTCATCAATAATCTGGTCGATGAAGGGTGTAGGATAGTTGTCCTTCAGACATGCTTGATTTACATCCCTATAATTGACACACACTCTTATCGTTCCTTTTTTTTTCATTACAAGAACAATATTCGATACATAGCCAATGAGGGGTACAAGGTAAATGAAGCTAGCACGCAAACGTTTTTCAACCTCTGCTTTAATGGTAGCGATTTCTTTTGATGAATATTTCGAAGTCGTTGTCGTACTGGTTTGACATCAGTATACATCTTGATCTCATGTTAAACAATTCTCGAGTCAATGCCTAGCATTTCCTCATAAGACCATGCGAGATATCTCTAAATTTGCGAAAAAGAGCACAGTAATTTTCTAGTTCTGATGGAGAACAAGATTTGCCAACATAATATTCTCTACAACATTGGGTTTGGTCAAAATACTAATGGAGATAGCCTCTTCAATGTTAGACAGATTTCACTCGGAATCGACTGTATTTATAAAATTCATTAAAAAATCAACAATTGAAGGGTGATTGACGTCTTTTGAATAATCTTCATTATCATCTTGAAGGTGCGAATGATGATGTTAATCTTCCCATGGTGTCTCTCCTATCATCATTGATCGGATGATTCCTTCATCTGTAGAATGTATACGAGACCAAGGATCAGAAGAGGTACCATATTCTAAAGACCTATCTACCCAAAAAACTGTCGAGTGCAGATTGGGGTTTGCCACACAAGCCCAATAGATTGATTGCTACAAAGATTCGATGGGGCTTGGTGACAACACCTCGCAATGATCATCACTCTCAAAATTGTTGGAACTCTTCTTAAACTTAGATGATGTAGAAGAGATCATGTTGCAGGTTTCCACTGTGGCCACTTCCGCGAAACCAGATGGAGATGGGAGGGAAAAAGTACCCATCAAGGAAGGATCTTTTAGGAGACCTACTCCAACATTTTGAAGCGATTGTGAATGTCCATGTATCAATGGAATGCTTCCAGTAGCTTGTGAACTATTAGCAAAAAAGGCTAGTTGGTCGATGACTATTATTCCACCTTTGAAGGGAAATGCAATCGTTCGAAAGTATGTGGACACAACCGCAGCCATAGCATAAACCCAAGGCCTTCCCAGTAAAATATTGTAATCAAGGAGTCCATCAACGACCTCAACTTCAATATCTACTGTTTTTCCCCCTAGTTCTACTTGCAAGCTACTTAAAATCTCGTATGGATTGTACGTTCTTCCATCGAAAGCTTTTAATGTTGTTGGTGATCATGACAAGGGTGGTGAACCAAGAGTTTTCCAGCAACTCATTAACATAATACAGGTAGATGCCCCCTCGTCAATGATTATTCAATGAAAATTTTTGTTGAGGGCTTTTACCTGTATAAGCAAAGCTAGTTGTGCTGGTAACTGTGGTGTATATCCTGTATGATTAAAGACCACAAGATTGGAATCTGTAGCATCAATCCCACCTATCACTAATAAAAAAGCTTTCTTTTGGGAGTGACAATGTTGCAATACCTCAAGTGTCGACATAGCGGAAGGTGATTGAGCCAGATCCTCCACTATATTATAATTATTGGCTGCTCGAGCATGAGGATTAAATTTTGATTTATGTACGACTCCCTTCAATGGCTTAATTGTTAATTCAGGAATAATTGGTGGAACAAATTCTGATGAAGTTGTAGTCGAAGAACTAGGTTGATCAGTAGCCTGGTTGTTCAATGATGATGGATTCTCGTAATCTTTATTCCTTGTCGATACAAAAACATCATTTTTCTTGTTTGCGATGGATAGCATAAGCACTTGGGATGTGGAAGCGTTATCAGAGGAAACCATATGTGTTTCTAGGTTCGAAAATGGATCTGTCAACACTGCTGAGGTATTTTAATTCTTCAAAAGTTTAGAAACCTTATATCGATGTGGACAATCTCTCGTGAAACGCTCCTCATTGCATATCAAACATGGATAACAAGGTGGTTTCCTTGCCACGGTAGGGGTTTTAGATTTTTCGGGAGTGGAACTCTTCTGTTTCTTCTTATTATTTTTCCCCTTCTTCTTGCCTCCTAGTTGCAATACCTCAAGTGTCGACATAGCGGAAGGTGATTGAGCCAGATCCTCCACTATATTATAATTATTGGTTGCTCGAGCATGAGGATTAAATTTTGATTTATGTACGACTCCCTTCAATGGCTTAATTGTTAATTCAGGAATAATTGGTGGAACAAATTCTGATGAAGTTGTAGTCGAAGAACTAGGTTGATCACTAGCCTGGTTGTTCAATGATGATGGATTCTCATAATCTTTATTCCTTGTCGATACCAAAACATCATTTTTCTTGTTTGCGATGGATAGCATAAGCACTTGGGATGTGGAAGCGTTATCAGAGGAAACCATATGTGTTTCTAGGTTCGAAAATGGATCTGTCAACACTGCTGAGGTATTTTAATTCTTCAAAAGTTTAGAAACCTTATATCGATCTGGACAATCTCTTGTGAAATGCTCCTCATTGCATATCAAACATGGATAACAAGGTGGTTTCCTTGCCGCGGTAGGGGTTTTAGATTTTTCGGGAGTGGAACTCTTTTGTTTCTTCTTATTATTTTTCCCCTTCTTCTTGCCTCCTAGTTGCTTTTGATTTTTTCCCTTATCAGATGACACGACATTAATCTTAGAGGCAAGAATATTTTTGGATGACTTTTCATTTTCACTAGAAATAGCAAGAGCTTGACCAGATGGTCCTCTCGCCGTTTGTGTTCTTGAGGAACTGATCACGCTGTCACCGGCATGAGAGTCCCTACTCGATTTTAGAGGGGGTGGAATGTTAAAAGCTAGTCTGGGAGCATCAGGAATCTCGCCATAGAGTCTGCCAGATTGTGTATAAATCAGATCTAAATATTGGGCATGAGCAATGACTTGATCTTCTATGAAAACTCCTCCTTTTGCCACATCCTCAGTGATAGATGGCAATAAGGACTTAATAAACTACTCCGCTAATGATGACACCACTCATGAGTATGTTCAGATATGTGAGTGGAAGTAGTTTGTTTAAAGTTGGTAAGAAGTTCTATTCCAGTTTCGTACCTGATGGGTAACTGAAAGTGGGTTAGAAAGGTAGTGGCAAGAATGGTGAAGTTATCAAAAGAAGCTCTAGGCAATTCGATATACCATTTCACTGCTGGACCAGTAAGCATTCTCTGGAAAAGATGATGTCTAATCGAATCATCATTCAGAGTGTTGGATGAACACCATAAATAAAAATTCATTACGTGATTCGATGGGTCTTCTCCTGGATTTCCATTGAACTTTGGAATGTCAGAAGGGAGTTTATATGGAATTGCCAACCACCAAGGGGTGTATGCAATTGGATAATTTGTGAGCCTGTTCAAATCTGGTAGTTCTAAAGTTGCTACCAACGGCAAGTGTTGACTCAGATTGGGTGGAGCATATCCAAGATAAGATGGAATCGCCTGAGAAATAGGTCTTTGCATACCAGCACAAGGCATCTGTTGCTGGTAACCTTGATAAGGTTGTTGGACATAACCAGTATAGGTTGGTTGTTGATAACCTGTTTGGAAATGCGGTTGTCCATAACCTACAAAGCCTTATTTCCCAGGTCCTTGGTAGGCTTCATATTGACCAAATCCAGTCTGAGCTTGTGAACCAATTCCAAACTAGGGTTGGGTTTGCTGGAATTGAAGTTGTTGATATTGCACCAACCACTGTTGTTGGACTGTTTTCTATTTCCTAATACCTGAAGATTGACCAAGTTGCGTATTAACTATACCCGTTTGTGCCTGAGTTGTTCTAGATAAAGGAGCATTATCCTGAGATTGTGGTTGAGCCACAAAAATAAGTGGCTATTGTATAACAACCTAAGAAACTGGAGCCTTTTGCCTTGAAACCTAAGGTTGCGAGGTAGAAGGAACAGGTTGAGGTTGAGACACAATAGATTGCACTTGTGACTGCAGCACAATCATAACGACAGGTGTAGAAGCAATAATCGACACAGGTTGGATTAATTGTGTTGGATATACAACCCTTGGTTGATCTGGAAGTATGGGTATCCAACCACTAGATGTAATTTGAGTTTGACCTAAATACTGCTGGAAACTCTCATATGGTTGTCCCCCAGAAAAAGGAGGAAACGGTGAGTAGGCATACTGCTCTCCATATGGCGGCAGTCCAGTGTTTAAAGGATATATCGGTCTTTGATAACTAGATTGCCCATATTGATACTGATATGCAGGATCAAATTGTTGAGTTTCCATGTAAGAAAAACTAGATGGGATTCTAGACGAGTAAATGGGAGTAGACCATGGTGCCGAAGCAACCCCTGAGTGGGTTCCAGATAGTGATTGGTAACCAACCGGAATGGATGATGCGCCATATAAATGTGACTCAGGTGTACCAGAAAACATTATAGGAGTAGCAGCAGAGGATTCTACCGTAGCTACATCAAATGATACATTCCTAGATGTTGATGGTTGTTCAGACATGGTTATCTTATCCAAAAGCTCTCCTAATGATTCGACAGGAACTCGTGATGAAGCAGGATTAAATGAGGTAAACTGAGGAGTAGCATGATACAAATTAATCCCAGCTCCAAAATGAATTGGGGTGTTAGATGGAGGATCCTCTACTATCTCCTCTATAACAACTAGGCCAGGTGGAAGAGGTAGACCATCAGGTCCATAAAATATTTATGGGGCCGAAGAAGGTATAGTTTATGCAGTGACAGATGCTGGAGGGGTGACAACTTCTGGATACTGAAACTCAAAGTCCAGATGTTCAGGTAAATGAACTTCAGTCTCAAAGGGAGGTTCTTGAACAACTCCTGGTTCAAGTGTAACCTTGGTTTGAACTGGGATGGGTTCCAGACCAACTCTAGATGGAGTTGTTTCAGGTTCAGAAGTGTTTACCGTTACACTAGGATCAGTTCTAATGTCCTCTGGTAACTGCGAAACTTCCTCTTTAAAGGCGGATGTACCAAAAATAATTGGAGTAACTGGAGTCTCTGACAATGTTGAAACAAAAGTTCCAAATAACCCAGATGAACTAGACTCAGTTAAACGAGACCGCTTTATCCGAATTGGCTTTGCTTCTGGAGGCAAAGACGGTTGACTCACTAATCTCCGCGAACGACAAGGTTTTGATTGACTTTCTTCCACAATTGTGGATTACTTGATCAACTCAAAATTAACTAAGGGAAGATGATGTTATTCCGAATTCAATTAATTTTAACGATGCTTGGACACAACTTTTCTTTTTCAGTTTTAAAGAGTCGAGAAAAAGCTAAAGATGACTCTAGTCTCCTTCGATTTTTAATGAGCCTGAAAGGACAAGTGCTCAGATAGACCTTTTCTTTTAGAGAGTCGAAAAGGAATGAAATTGACTACTCTGGAGAATCTAGACAATGGGTTTACCAAACCAATCGCAAAACTGCAATATACACTTTGGTGGTAAATTAAAGAGAAATTACCAATGAATTATGTACGGCAGTCAATCTTCCTGAATGCTGTGTTTAGTGCATTGCGATCAATAAGGCGGTAGACTCGGTTTCCTATGGATGAAGGATTTAAGCCTACTAGGGTCTCCCAATATATATGCGACGGTATGAGGAGCACAAATCCGTGCTAGCACTTGTCGTATCAAGGAGGACGAATCACCCAACCTTCAATGAAAATGATAACCACTAGTTTTGACGATGCCAAGAACACGTCTCCAACCTAGACCTCTAAATGTGTTGCGTTAAATTCCAAAGCGTTGTTAGGTTCATTGAAGTTCATTTTAAAGTTGATCTTTCTTAGAGTTTGCCTTTCAATGTTTCGATGCGTAATGATGATCTAAAATTCCTAAGATGCAATATATAATGATAAACAATCTTTTGTTTATTTAAACAATGAAAATCCTAGCTACTAGGGAAAGAAGATAATAGTGCTTTTAAGCAAAGAGCAAAGAGCACACACTAGTGCATTTCCCTAAATCATCTTTTTGCACACAAACCAAAAATGCTAAATGCAAATGCATGTATTTTTTTTCACTTTCCTTAATGTGAATGATGCAAAAAGGAAAACTAAATGCAGCAAAGATCTAAAATATTGCACTCAAAATGACATTTTCGACAATTTTTTCTTCAAAAAGAGAAAGGAAGACTCAAAATGACACTTTCAAGTTTGAAGAAATATGTTTTCAACACTTTGAATGTAAACAAATCAAATCAAATGCATCAAGAAAAGTTTAATCGACTATCAAGGGAAGGAAGAATTTACGACACTTCTCTTTTCGACAAAAAACAACGATTTACGACACTTTTTATATCGAAGCGACAAATCGACTAAAACACTTTTCGACAAAGGATTGTAAATGAGGAATGAATACACAAAAACATTCACTAATCCTAATGTAAATTGAGGCTGATCTAAGTGATGCAAGTAAGCTTTAGTGAAGAGACATTGTTCATATTCAGCAAAACAACCAAACAAAACTGAAAACAAGTCAAAAACCCTCAAGTCCTAGATGGGAAAATGAGTTCAGTCAATCATCGCACCTGGCCTTTGCTGACAATTATATGCATCACACTTTTCACACTCGGGAGGTGAGATGCATACTGAGTCACAGTGGAAGACAGTGCGATGGTCCAGGGAGCGCTACTGAAAATGGTTTTGGCTCAAATGTGGAGCAGTTTTCAATGAATCAAGCTTGGTTTTGATGAAAAATGATAAGCAAAGTATGATGGAATGTCCTAAGAGGTTATTGAGCTACCAAAAGGGCATCTAGATGTGTTTTCAAGTCAAATGTTTAATTCATAAACTAAACCAGAGATAGACTGAAGCAACATTTATCTACTATGCAATTGCAAAGCAAGAGCAATTCGAAAGCTACCTGGCTGGCTTCAGACTCTATCTATAGTTTATAAAATTGAACATAAAACAAACAAAAACAACAAACAAACATCTGGTCTTCCCCAGTGGAGTCACCAATTTGTTTCTGGGAAAATTAGTGTCTTGTTGAACGACTAACCCTCTAGGTTTGGCAGCTACCCTAGAAACAATAGTTTAAAGCAATTCAATGATCTTTCCTATGTGTAATAAATAAGAGAAAGATAGTAGAAAACCAACCTGGAACTTTCGTTTGATCCCTTGCCTGATCTCTCTCTCCTTTGGCGGATCCAATAACTCCTCCCGTACTTAACACACTTGGAGAGTACTTGCACAAGTACAAAAACAAAGAACTAAAAAAGCATCATGATCTATTACAACATAAACATTATAGAATCAAATATATAATGAACAAATGGAAGCATTCACAATTACAAAATCAATTGGGAAAAATTCTGAAGGACTTTATTAATAATAAGGATAATTACAACCCAGTTGTCTAATCTAGCACCGTCCTCCTAGCATCAATCCTTCTTCACCTCATGAATTAGCAAGAACACACCAAAAACAATACAATGCTCTCTCCTCAATACTAAAAATAGCAACACTTACTTGCAATTCACAACAATTCAACCTTTTGATCTCTTGAATGGGAGATCCTTTTATAGATGTTTGCAAGGGTGTGAGTCATCCATGGGGATTTCTTAGTTTCATTACACTTGTCATTACAATTGGTTCCACAAGAGAGGGTAATTGGAGATGGTTTCCTAATTCCCTTGGTCATCCTTGGGCGAATTCAGAGAGGCAAGTGGCACAGGAGAAGTTTCTAGAAGATTCCATGAGCAACCAACTAACAAACTGTCCCGGAAATTTGTCCATCCTCACCCATCGCACCCTATAGAAGGCCTAAATAGTATGCATCACACTTTGACAGTGTAGTAGTCAGTATGCATCACACTTTGACAGTGTAGTAGTCAATATGCATCACACTTTGATAGTGTAGCAGTCAGTATGGTTCAATTTAGGCACTTTCTAGATGATTTTTGAGATGGAACTTTTGGGGAATGATGTATTCAGATGACTAAGTTTCTTTAGGGTATGAAACAACTCTTTTATGGGTTGAGGATCCCTAATACATCGACATATAAGTTTGGGGTTGATGTGCCCAAATATGTCTATAACACCATTCTAGAGTACACTCAAGTAGTGTGATTGACTGCAAGGACTGCATCGTTCCCTTTAAAGAAACCAAAATGTGTAATGTAGATTTAGACTATTGGGGGAAGGTGCATTGTTACAGTGATAAGTGGAGAGCTATGTGGGAGTTAGAGCATTGTTGTGAGAGGCCAAAAGAGATTGTGGAATAATAAAGGTTGAGAGTTGAGTCTGTGTCATTGCAAAGTGAGTATAATTTGCATAAGACTAAACGTTATAAGGGTGTTGTATGAGTGAATTCTATTGAGAAGAAAAGAGGGCGAAGAGTTGATGAATGAAAAGTTGAAATAAGGAAGAGTAAGTTTCCAAAACAACAAGTACTGAGTTCCTTATTGAGTGTGAGTTGGAGCCTACAAAATAGGGAGATGAAGCTTCCATCTTAGTGGATTTCTAAAGATATCTTGGGGGTTGGTGCTTTCATAAATCCATGAAGTTGCAATTTGGTGCTTGCAACAAATCCAAGAATTTGATGCTTCATTTGGTGCTTTTAGTAAGCATAACGGGTGTCTACAAAAGAAGGTAGTCGGTGATTCCTACTAGTGAGTGCTAACAAATAATTTAAGGGATTTGGTGCTTCCTGTGAGTGAGGGTCGGCAGTACAAGCACTTCGCGTACTAGCACTTCCACCTGATGGATCTACCCTGATATCCAATGGAAAACGTAGTAGAGAATACGATGACAAAGAATGAGTAATTACAGTGAGATCCGAAGGAGCAATCACCCATCCAGCTAAGCTTTTGTCTAAGTACTTATACATACACGCACCGGTGTGGAACGGGGGGCGCTAAACACTCGTGCCCCCCTCCACCACCGTATGGATTTGATTTTCGGGGCTGCGGAGGGGCGGGATTGGATGGATATTGAGATTTCTATTAGAGGCGGGAGCAAAGACTCCAACCAAATTGACCTTGCCCCTCTTATTTCTTCTCTGGCGGCTTCGCACCTTATTGATTTTCTTTTTCCTTATATATCTGAAGACACGAAGACCATGTCGAGCCTGCTTACGCATCCTTATCAGTCGATCCCCTACCGGTTCATTTTACTTATTGGGTGGCCCCTCTCAAATAAGTAACTAAAAAAAGTTCGGCAGGCTCACCCTCACCATATGAATAGTGAGCCCCCTAACGGGTCCTTGCTTCAGGCGTACAAGCTTTAGGGTGCTCGACCATAAGGGAGAGGAGAGGAGAGGAGAGGATGTGGAGCACGCCCTTTTTTTTACTATGGGTGGGAAATAATGGGACTAAGGAACCCCAGATATAGGCGAACCAACAATTATAGTTGAGCGAGCCAAGGTAATTCGCTCATTATAGAAGATACTCCTATTCACAATTATCACATTTGATCCGAAAGGATGAGCATATTATACATCCATCTAGGTATATAATAGACATTTCCCACCCATTTGATTCCTTAAATCAGATCCGGTCCTGATCGAATACAATCAGGTATCCGAGAAATAATATCAGGTATCATAAAGATCATATGTTGGAATGACATGCTTTTTTTTCCGTTCATTATACTTCGAGTCACAAACTATTTGATGTAATAGAGTAGGAGCTCATATGTACATCATAAAACAAACAAGCATTGGTGGTTTTTCTCCCAAAAGGGCTTTTGTGTTAAACATCTGCATCTTATGTGTATGTTGCTCATGGTGTATTTATTCATGTGTCATTTTATATTGCTACCACATGATATATTGTTGACAGTCTTATGAATTATTTCCAAGGCTATAATGAAATAATAAATTGGCATAAAAGTACATATTAGCCTTGATACTAGTTCACCCCCCTCTCAATATAACATTTTTTCCAACAAGAATGTGCATGAAACTCGTCTTAGGGATATCTTTTGATACCTTCTTAATATGATTCAAGAGATTATCCTGAAATTGTCTCTATGGGAAGATCCTTTTACCAATACTAAATTATTGAAAGAGAGTATCCCAACATAGTGAGAAAAGAGACCTGAATTTCTTCAGTAAGAAGAATGCACTAAAGTAAACCATAGGCTTCTGCTTGATTATTTTTCATCTTCACCAAGCCCCATGAATATTCCGACCACCCCTATAATACCATATAATATTAAGCATACTATTATATAGTATTACGTTGAATATTATATAATATTTTATGTTTGTTCTCGAAAAACTCTTCATGAATTCCTTGAAAGAAGCATCACCTTCATCTCCAAGAAATACAACAATATTATCTCACTTAAATAACTTAATAAGATGTCAGATATGTAACTTAATATGATATAAGATATCTAACTTATATTAAATCTATTATTGTAATATCATAAATAATTATAATATAATAATAGTTATAAAACAATCATTGATGAGTGTGAATCACCATTTTTGTGTACATTAATTATATAAATTGATAAATAATAAACAATTATTATTTTTATCCTATATGTATTTTATATATGAAGTTTTATTATTAAATTAGATGTTAAGTGAAGGAACGTACATCAAATTTTTACTTCTATCTATTTTTGTGTTAAGAAATGCATAAATAATGATGGGTAGTAACTCCTAGTAAGTATGCTTAATTACATATGAATCCTATCAATTTTGGTGGAAATACTTGCTTAACTTGTGGTAGGTAGTAACTCTAGGTAATAATATTTATTTACATAAGTGAGAAGTAAGTTGAAATTTTAATCTGCAATATTTAGGGTTGTTATTCTTCGAAGGAAAGAATTGCTTAAATTGTGGTATGCAGTAGCAATAGGTAAATATATTTATTTACATAAGTGATAAGTAAGTTGAAATACTAATATGCATTCTGTGGTTATGATTCTTTGAAGAAATGTGAGCTGACATTTAGTATTTATTATTATTATAATTCGTAATTCAGTAATTCTGATTTTCTCAATTAATAATTATAATTATTATTTTAATTATAAATTTTGAGTCGACATAGCATAATGTTACATAACATAAAATAACATAATGTTACATGACTTTACAAGTATCCTCCATACTCAATGTTTTTTAAATAGATTCCTTCCAATAAAACACATTTCATCTATCAAGATATATTTCAAATGCCTCATCTCTTCTTATAATGTAATTGAACATGATAGTTGTAGAGGTGTTATGTCTTTGATTGGAAGTTGAAGTGTAGAATGAATTGTTATGTCAAATATGTTGAAATTTTCAACCCCTATAGGAGCTAATAGAAGTAATGGATTCTTCTCAAGCAAGGGCTTAGTTTGAAGTGCATTTTTAATAGTTCTAGTCAAATACAAATGTCATGTATCTACAATACCTTGGATTATCATGCATAGTAGATCAACCCTTGATCTAAAATGGTCAAGGATAATATCAAATTATTTTCTCTAATAAACTTCAATACTTTCAAAGGAATAATATTTTCCATGTTGGTTAGTGGGAAAGGAACTAAATGTTTTCTTTTTAGATATTAAAGGAATAGCCTGATTGGAAGTGGCTTCATCAACAAAACTTGTGTTCCAATTATGGTTACAATCATGATATTTATTTCCTAGCATCTCAAACTCATTGTAATTTATAAATTTATTCTTATATAATCCACAAATGATCTCCCACTCATTTCCTTGGAATCTGTAGGTGGATTTGGAACTTCTTATTTTTTGTCAAATTCAAATGGATTGAGATCAACATGCCATGGTTGGTATTGAAACTTTTCCCAATTATTTAATATCTCATTAGATGTTGGACCTATATCTTTTTAAAAATCATGAAAAGACTTGTATAATACCAACTTAGACCAACAAAATTCTACAAAACTATCTTTTGTTCGATCTAAAACTAAGGTAAATCAAGCGAACACACGTATAATAGTTGCATTCTTCCATTGTAACATTTTTTTCTCACATAAACATTTGTCATATGACACTAATTTTTTGACATCTACCAATGCAAAGTGCTCAATATTTTCAAGTTTCTTGGTATATGCATCAATAAGGGAGTTACCTTTGTCGGCATTGTATGTATCAATATATACTTGTTCGAAATCCATCATACCAACATTTAGAACCTCAAATCGATGGCTAAATTTAGAAAGAGGGAGTTTTATAAGTAAATGAAAAGTCTTCTGAGCACCTATATTCTTGTCAAAAATGTTTTCACACAAAAAAATCCTATATGTGCATGTTACCGATTCACTTGGATTTTGAATAGAAGAGATACACATATACATATCATGGAATGTTTATGATCCTTTTTCAAGTTTCATTGCATATTTTTCTATCTAATTAATTATGACATGCTTCGAAAGAATAGGTTTCCAATATATATTATCCCTCCATGTCATCAATATTTCATAATTGTTTATATTCAATCTATCATCATTTATTCTTGGTTCATACTTATTTTCCCCACTCTCATCAAGATAAATATTCAACTCATCACATAGATCCCATGAGGCCATATATCGACATACAAATCTTCCTACCTTCTTTTGAAGGAAACACCTTTCATTATAGGTGATATGACACTCAAAAAAATTAAGAAGTTCTTTATAACCAATAATAGGATCAGATTGAAATATTTTTCATGTGTCTTTTAAGCAAGGATGATCATCAACGTTGATTCCAACCTAAATATTTCTTTGATATAAATCATGTGGATCCATTACATGTACATATCAATCAAAATATTTTTTTGCAATTCTAACTTGTGTAGGATCATCCCAGTTCAACTTGTCCATATTAGAGTATTTGTTAATCATAGAAACACATGTACATGCATAGATCCATGATGTTTCCTATCACATAAACATAAAAATTACATAGTTTGATGAAAAGGTTCAAAATATTCATCTTAAAACATTATATTTCTTAAGTCCATATAATGTGCTATAATATGAGGATAGAAAACTTTGGATTGTAAACACGGTCTCTGTGGAGAGTTACAGGGAGCTCTGGTGGGAACTAGGGCTTGAATATCACGATTTCTACAGCGACCTAAATACTAACTCTGGAGAAGAATAGGGCCAAAGCGGCAGAGCTTCATAGAAGGGGGCAAACTCTGACCCGAAAGATGGAAAACACAGGCTCCATTGGGACCCCATCATACAAACAGATAATGATGAACAAGAAGATAGCACATGATGGGGTGCAGATATCAGGGTATGAGAAGTTGGATCGGGAGAATCCATCCAGCAAGGGGAGGAGGAGTAATGAAGGTAAAAATACCAAAAAACTAAAGGAAAATGTTGAAAGCAAAAGTACAAAGTACAGAGACAGCAAGAATCCCTCCCAAGGATAGTTTTCTCAAGGAAACAAACCGGAGAAGGAACAGGCAGTGGCAGAGGAAGAGGTTCTAAATCAAGATAAAGAGGAACAGGGGGGAACAATGTCAGCACCCAATGGAAAAAAAATCCAAGGTCCGTGCAAGCCCAAAGCCACAGAAACCCTAAGGGTTGTGATTTCTAATCCAGAAATTCAGTCGTACCGAGATCACATGGTCGAACATGCAGTGATTTGCAAGTTCATGGGGTTCTGGCCAATAGAGCGAGCACTATGCCAGTGGATAAAGCAACAATGGAAACCCAGAGGTGATGTAAGGCTACACTTAGGAGCCAAGGGTTTCTTTACTATTGTTTTCTCCAATCTGGAAGACAAGGATCAGATATTCGATGGAGGGCCATATTTCTTTGCCTCCGTGGGTCTTTACATAAGGCCATGGAAACCCAACTTTGTACCAGAAAAGGAAACCTTCAAGCGGGTACCAGTATGGATACACATTTTTTCTCTTTCGATTGATTATTAGGGACATGCAGCTCTAGAACAGATAGGCAACAAGCTAGGGACCTTCATCAAGGCCTCAGAAGCGACATTACAAAAAAGGTATACCTCTTGTGCTAGAATCTGCATGGAGATGGATGTTTCGAGAGCATTGCATGAGGGCCTATGGCTGGAATACAGAGACGAAGATTATTTCCAAGCCATAGACTATGAGCAAATCCCATTCCACTATAGAAAATGTCATGAGCATGGTCATTTAATCAGAGAATGCCCACTGAACAAAGCGGCAGGGGAAAACAAGGAAAACAAAGGAGAGAAGAACAAGGAAATCTTCACAAGACCGAAAGCCAAACAGAGAGCAAATAAAAAATTCCAAACCAAGGCAAGTACTTCACATGGAAATATAAGCAATGCATTTGAAGTATTAGAAATAGAAACAGAATCAGAGGACAACAATAAAGAACAAGAAACCATGAAAACAAGCAGATCTACAGCAACACCAGAAATGAAGGAACCGGAGGCGAACCCTTTAAGTATCATCCATCAGGTTCAAGAAACAACAGAAAGGGTAGAAGAAGATTTAGAGATGTTCACCAGTGAAATCAGGCTCGAAGATATGGAATTAAGTGACATATTAGAGCAAGAAGGTATGGATCTACCAAACATGGTTGAGAATTGGAAAAAGAAGGGAATGGAACATATATCGGAAGAGGAGGTAAAGAGAATCAATGACATATTCATAGCATGACAACAGGCAGAGATGGAGCTGCAAAGTAAGTGCTTGGGAACAGCTAAGGGGCTAGGGGTCCGCACATAGGGATTGCATCAAACCTCCATCAACTCCAAGCACCGGAAAAAGAGAGGAAGAAGGACTAACAATGAGGCATTACAAGAACTGGGACAAATGCTCTTAATTCAGGTAAGATGAAAGCCCTTGAGGCTTTCTCACTAACCTCCTAAACTCTGTTTAAAATGAAAGTTCTTTCTTGGAATGCTAGAGGGCTAAATAGCCAAACAAAACAATGTCTATTAAAGAAGAAGGTCCAAAAGGAACAACTAGACATAGTGTTTGTGCAAGAAACTAAGTGCTCAAGCAATACGGTAGTCAATATCAGCAAAAAACTAGGTAAACGCATGGAATACTTGGAGACAGCAAGCAATGGATGGGAGGGAGGCTTGGTCATTTTGTGGAATCCACAGGTAATCCAGCTCCTTTCCTCTGAGGCAGCCAGATCCTACATAGCTATAGAAGTCCAAGTAGTAGGGAACTCAGAGACTTATCTTTGCACCAATGTCTATGGCCCCCAGAAACTAGAGGCTAAACTTCTATTTCTAAGAACACTTTTCAACCTGAAGCTAAGATATCCTCAAGCAAAGGCAATCTTTGGAGGTGATTTCAACATGATCACTTCACTCATGGAAAAGAGAGGAGGTATTAGAAAACTCAACAGAGACTCTGAAGCTTTCCTAGACTTCATTAGATCAGCCAATCTGGTTGATGTATTCCCCAAGAGCGGCGCTTTCACGTGGAACAACAAAAGGGGAGGTGAAAGGCAAATAGCCTCTCGTCTGGACAGATTTTTAGTGATAGAAAGCATTCTTCTGGAAGGAATTATTGTTGAATTGAACATTCTTCCCAGTGGAGGGTCAGACCACTAGCCCATCACAATGACTGCAGCAATCCAAGGCACTCCTAGAAATAAACCTTTCAGATTTGAAAAGTTCTGGCTCACTCATCCTGAGTTCATTTAGAAAATTGAACAATGGTGGAAAGAACCGTTGGGCATAAGAGGTACCAAAATGTATCTTCTATAGGCTAAGCTGAAACATATCAAAGCCAAAATCAAAGTATGGAATCATGAAGTCTTTGGGAATATATTCAAGGAAAAAAAGAAATTGGAGGAGCAAATGGAACATATTCATGAAGGATGGATTCAAGGTAACATAGACCAAGACACTGTGGACAGGGAAAAGAAGCTAATGCAGGACTGGCAACTACGATGCCAACAGGAGGAAACACTTTGGAAGAAAAAATCTCGAATCCAATGGCTTAAGGAAGGTGAATAGAACACGAAATTCTTTCATAGATCTGCCATTGACCACAGAGGGGCTAACAAAATTCTAAGCCTTAAAGATGAACAAGGAGCCACTGTACAGACACATCAAGAAATCTCCAACCTTCTTATAACCCACTTCAGCAGAATTGCTCAGGAACCTGGGATCGACAGAGAGGAGGCCATTGAGGAACTTATATCCTCCATCCCCAAGCTAATTACGGAGGAGCAAAACATAGCTTTAATTCGAGAAATCTCCCTGGAAGAGGTGGAAGAGGCCATAAAAGAGATGCCAAATGGTAAAGCACCTAGGCCTGATGGATTTACCATCGACTTTTACAAAGCTTGTTGGGAGATAGTCAAGACAAAAGTTTGGGAAGTAGTGGAGGATTCACGGTGCCCCTCTTCAATCCTCAAGTCCCTCAACTATACTTTCTTTGCCCTTATTCCAAAGGAGGAGGAAGTTAACACACCCTCAAAGTTTCGTCCAATTACGCTATGCAATGTCTTGTACAAGATTATTTCCAAAGTCATAGCTAATAGAATGAAACCCATTCTTCCAAGTATTATTTTGAAAGAGTAATCAGGCTATGTAGAGGGGAGACAGATTTTGGACAATGTCTTACTAGCAGAATAGATGATTCACACACTTCAAACATAGAAGAAAGTGGGTATGATGATGCAACTAGACCTATCAAAGGCTTATGATAAGGTAAACTAGCACTATCTAGAAACTATTTTGGAATCCTTTAGTTTTGCTAAGCAATGGATAATCTGGATCCTAGATTTGGTCAAATCCACAAGATTTTCAATACTGGTTAATGGAGCCCCAACTACCCAGTTCTCTCCTTCGCGTGGTTTGAGGTAGGGTGATCCCTTATCCCCCTTCCTTTTCATGATTTTGATGGAAGGTTTAAGCAGACTAATCAGAAAAGCTAAAGAGGAAGGAATCATTGAAGGACTTCAGCCCTTGCCCTCAAATCCAGCAACTACTCATCAACAGTTTGTAGATGATACAATGTTGCATGGCACACCCTCAGTTAAAGAAGCTATGGGATACAAAATTATTCTCAATCTCTTCAGCAAAGGTTCAAGTATGGAGCTTAATCTCTCAAAATCATCTATCTTCTTTTTTAATATGCACCTAGTTGTTCAAAAAAATCTCTCTACCATCCTAGGCTTCAAAAGATGCAACCTCCCCTTGAGATACCTCGACGTTCTGCTGACTGACAAGCCTTGGCAAAAATTTCATTGGGAAAAGATTTTAGCTAGCTTGGAAAAGAGATGTCATCATTAGACACACAGAGCCCTTAACTTCGCAGGTCGATTGGTCCTCACCAAAGTAGTCCTCTAGGCCATTCCACAATACATGCTTGCCATTCTTCCAGCTCCCAAGGGAGTTCTGCAGAAGATAAGGGTCATCCAAAGGGCTTTCCTCTAGTCAGGTAATTCAGAGAAGAAGAAATGGTTGCTAATGGCGTGGAATAAGCTTTGCAAATCTAAACATCTGGGAGGGCTGAACCTGCAGGACCCATCCACGGTTAACCGTGCCTGTGGAGAAAAATTATGGTGGAGGTGGCTAAAGGAACCCAAATTACCATGGGCCAAACATTGGAAAGAGAAGTATGCTCAAAATTACAGACTGCAGAACTTAATCTGAATGCAAGAAACTCCAGAAGGCTCTCCAATTTGGAACCTAGTGAGAACCAACCAGCATATAATTCAAGAGCAACGTTTTTGGGAAATTCGAGACAGAAAGACAACCCTTTTCTAGGAAGATGCATGGCAACAACTCCCTAAGCTGGAAAGCCCTGAATTCTTAGATATCCAAAGAAGAAACCAGGAGCTAGGAAGAACTACAGTGAATCAATACTGGAAGCCTAACGAAAATGACCAGGCATGGAGAACATGGATATTCAATGAGACAGAACCTCTGGCAGAAGAAAACAATAGTTTAAAGGACCTGCGAACACAGCTGGCCAAAAGAAGGATAAGGAAAGCAGGGGATAATGACCAATTACGCTGGGGAAAGCTTGAAGGGGGCAACTTCACACTCAAAGAAGAAAGAACACATATAGAAGGTACTGAGCATGAATAAAAAGTCAAGTGGCACAAAAAAGTATGGGACGCCCAACTATGGTCGAAGATTTAAACGTTCTTCTGGATCCTGATGCACAGAAGAACAATTACATGGGAGAATCTCCAGAAAAAAGGATTCATAGGTCCTTCTCGCTGCCCCATGTGTGGAATTGAGGAAGAAACCATGAATCACCTCCTCAATACCTGTGAATGGATAGACAACATATGGAATTAGGCAAAAACCATTCTTAAAAGGACGGATAGGGTAAGGAATTCAATTCAAGAAAAAATAGAGAATTGGAGAGGTAATTTCTCCAATACCAAATTGGTTCATACAATATGGAAATGTATACCAAGTTTTATAGCATGGCAATTTGGAAAGAAAGAAACAGGCGAGTATTCCTAAATGAAACAAGAGGCATAAATTACACAAAAGACACAATTATTCAAAATATCAAGCAAACTGTTCTCTCCAAAGGGAGAATGGAACAGGACAAGAACATCTCTATTTCGGACTTACAAATTTTGAAATTTTTTGACATTAACATGGGAACCTTCACGTCTTCTTTGAATCATCGACAAGAACTAAATACCAATGTGAATACCCGGATTCCTCTGCCAACATGCTTCCTCAAACTCAATTTTGACGGAGCTTCCAGGGGAAATCCGGGACCTGTAGGCATTCGAGGTGTTCTTAGGGACAACAAAGGTGAAATTCAACATATTTATAGTCAATTGTTGGGTGAAGGGACTAATAACGAAATGGAATTTGCAGCGCTTGAGCAAGGTTTGAGAATTCTCAGAAGACTGAAAGCTGGAGCCACCATGGTGGAAGGGGACTCTCAACTGGTGGTCACGGTAGCAAGAAGAATGTATACAGGAGCTAAACCAAGTAAAGTCACACGGCACTGGAGGCTTGCCAAGGTAACAGAACTCATCGCAGAACACCTATCATGCCTAGACGGATTAATCCTTCATGCAGTTAGACGAAAGGTGAATGCAGTGGCAGATCATTTAGAAAATTACAGAATCGATAATCCCTCAGCCCACTTGGACACCTATTGGCAGGAGATCACATGCACGGAGCTGAGGAATAGGTGCACTCTTCTTTCGAGGCAAGACATTATTTAACGAAAGAAGTGGCGCAGGGGTACGAAGAATTTCCCCATATGAGGAGAATGAATTCAACCAATCAAACGGACATTAGGATAATTGGATGGTAGGCTAAAGGAGTACAAGAAAGGAAATGGCAATTAATTCACAAGAATGTAGGGCTAGTACCAAGGAGCACAGAAAACAAAAAATATCAAATCACAAAGGGAGACACTTGGCAATCCGCAAATTGGCTCAAGCATGGCAAAGTTAATAATAAGGATTCGTATCATCAACAAAAATGTGGGGATCGGAGCAGCAATTATTATGACTGGACATGCGCTCATCAGACGGAGAAGTGGGAAGCCTTAGGTCATTCAAGGTTTCCATCTACTATAACTACCACTTCCCATCGCAAGGATAATGCACTTCTTTCCCACGGTACTCATCATAGCATCAGTTGTCTTCTCAGAAGGCTCAGAATTTTTGTTCTCTGCCATAGAAGCATGGCGCGTGAGGGTAGCCATAATGCCTCGGCTAACAGAGACCTACAGAGTGCTCGGGACTCTTATGAAACACGAACCTCCCTTAAGGAAAAGCGCAAGATAGAGGAGCTTGAAGCGATTGTCGCAGAGGAGGAAGAGCACCTGGAGGAACAGGATTTGGAGAAGGAGGTGGAGTGGATTTAGGATCCCGGAATGGCAACCACTCAGGCAACCCAATTTGTACGTACTCAGGCGGAGATGTGGAGGATGAAGACTATGTTAGCAAAGGCAATTAGTATGCAAGGGGAATACATTAATTAGGCTCATCAAGCTATCTCCGTTATTTCCATGGAGCACATGGAAATACTGGAAGCCTTGGAATTCAAGATTAGTGCTCTGGTGTAGCAAGTCGACAATCTCTCCCAAAAAATGAGCATTTTAATTAGTCTTCTTAGGCACACTATTCACCAGGATTCCTCTGTTGTGGGGGAGGGTGCAGAGGAGGCCACAGGAACCAGCCAGGGGAAGCGTACTTCTCAGTGCTCTCCTCTGCCTGGTAATTCTACTGCTTCAACCAACCCGAGTACCAGCACCAAAGATTATGTCATCCTCAAGCTGTAATGGCTTGTTTTGATAGCTTCAGTTTGCTATTGTTGCTTAGAAATTTTTTTGTCTCTGTTTCTCAAGTTTACTAGTTGCCTTTCTGTTTTGACCTTTTTCTATCTCGGATGTCCATCTGTTCTACTTCTATCTGTTTTCCAGTCGCCAGAAAGGGCACACTATTTTGCAGGCCCCAACCCTTCTCTGTGCTACCCTTCATGGTATGCCTTGGGGTCGTTTCAACAAAATTTTAGTGGCTAATAAGCATTGTAGCAAGGTTGTTTCTCTTTAGTCTGTGCGAGCTGACCTTTTTGTACTCTATGTATTCTATGAATTAATACAAAAATGCTGATTTACAAAAAAAGAATGTGCTACAATATGAGGATTATCAATTATATTTTGACGTCCCCATTTCCTTGCGTCCACTGGATTTGTAGTACATGTATCCGACATTAATTTATGTAAATATGGATATTGGATATTTGTTGCACTTTATGTAAATAATATTGTAGGACACCCAATCCATTGAATCAATATAGAAACTTTTGCAAATTTTCTCTTAACTCCTCCATCGTTGTTGGTATATCGGTCATATTCTTCTTTATGAAAACTTTAGATGAATATTTAAAATGATGTCTCATGATGATATTGAGTAAAAATTATCTAAAAATGCATGCCTTCCAAACCTGTTGTCATGATATTGGAAAATATGTTTTGCATACTCATGTAGATCGACATTTCTCTTTCATGTTTGTAACCAATATGCTTCACTATTTTAGGAACAATGTTGGAAATGCCATATGAATAATACAACATTTTTATACTTAATGATTGGAGATGAGCCAATTACAAGCCAACTAAGTACTTACTCTACATTTTGGTTTTGTTCCTATACACTAGGGTTATTTTCCCATTCTTAAATAATATCAATATCTCATCATGAATTTGTAGAAATTCTCACTGTAGATCAACAGATTATGCAATATACTAAAGTAAAATACTTGATCTACTTCTACAAACAAACTTGCAGAAGCTTAATCGATTATGAACAAGATCAAATAGAACACATATAACAAAGAATGAGAAATCAATCACACATGAACACAAAAGAATACTCTGGGGAAAGCCTCAGCTAAAAACCCCGATCTCTGTATTATCATACAAGTGGAAATATGTCTGGATTACACAAAGCTTTAGCTCACAAGCTATCCAGTTCTCAATACAATCCCTCCATGCAACTCACAGAATGAATAGACACAGCATATGTCTTCCTCCAATCCTCTAAGCCTCATATTTCCTTGCGCAATTTTTCCTGGGGTCCAATGCTGCCACCTGTGTGAATTGGCCTCATCACACACTCATCGAACTCAGAAGTAACAACGTAATCTCCAAGGAATGAATTCCTTCTGCATGCAAGAGATATCCTCAATGGAGTATTCCTGCAATTGATAATACATTGTCCCATCATCTGATCTCAATTGGGTCTCTGACTGAACTGACATGCATGAGTTATTATGAGAGAATATTCCGCTATCTGAAGTGCAATAGTTACATGCATGCATGCATTAACTAACTGAACTCACAATCAGTTCCTCAAACTATTGGAACTAATCTAACTAGACTAAACTTAGTTAACTGAGCTAACTAATTACAACTCAAAGTACAACTCATCTTGATCTCCTTTAATCAAGGGATAAATTCCTCAATCAAAGGGGAAACTGTTGCATGTGTTCACATAGACTTCATGTTTGATTTTCTACAACTAATTAACTCAAGATGAATTAATTAATTATTTTACAAACATCTGCTAACATCAAATTTGAATTTTCATTCTCAATTTTAGTTTAGGGACTAACTAAAATCAGAATGTATCCCGAAATGCTATTTTTAGCACTTCTATTTTAGCATTTCTTGTTGCTATTTTCATCGGAATTTGTAGGTTTTTCTACAAAATAAGTTGTGCTTAAGCCATTCAATGCATCATCATTCCCTAGAAACCCTTCAAACATTGCAAATTTAGTGTTATTGTATATCTTTTGTAATGTGATATATTTAATCAAATGTGATACATTTGTTGTAATTTTAGGTAATTCTTTAGGCGCATTATCATCAATTTGAAATCCATGATAATATAGGTCATTATAATTATTATAATTCAATGCATGCAACACATTACTTTTTTTATAGTAGAATCATAACTCCATCATTTTCGACATTTTTTTCATGGAACAATCATCAAATCGAAGTATTAAATATGTTGGGGAAACCTCATGGTAGGATAGCTAACCTCTTGTGGAAAAATAATGGTGTGTCCTATATATTTGTATTTTCCAGCTATTGAATGTGTAACCAACAAAGTTGGACTTGCACATACTATCGACATCTCCTCAAATTGTGTGAGATATTCAAGAACTTTAGGTTGTTCTCATGGATTCATATGGCTATCAAATGAAAACCTATGATGATTTATTTCTCTTTTACAACTCATGCACATTGGATCTATATGTATGTTAAATATATGAATTCTAGCATATGACTCCTCACACACATGACGCATTTGAACTTCAGCTAATCGATTAATCCTATCATAAAAATTTTGATGTACAATATTCATATAATCGAAAGTTTCATCTTGAAGTTGGGCATAGTTATTATCTAAACACCTTTTTTTCACAATATTTTCTTCTACATATTCTAAATACCCTTTTTTGTAGGATTTTATTTCGCATTTTCTTGTATTATTTTCTCTTGACACTCTTTAGTCATTCCTCGTTGCATCATCCTTTTATCAATATGCACTTTAATATTTTTTGTGATATGCTATTTTTTTCTCTCAATTTTTTTTTCATCTTTTCTTGTTGTTGTTCCATTGTCATTTCCTACTCCTTTCTTTTCTAACATTATCTTTTATTTTCTCTTTGATGTGCTCTTTATCATTCAATTTGTTCTTCTTTCTCTTTTTGTTATTCCACAGTCATTTTTTGTGTCTTTGTCAACATGCTCTTTGATTTTTCCTATGATGTGCTCTTTGTCATTCAAGTTTTTCTTCCATCTTTTTTTCTTAGTTCCACTGTCATTTTTTGTGCCTTTCTTTGTCGATATGATCTTTGTTGTTTAATTTTTCAACTTCCTCTTTTTGTTGTTATTCTACTATCATTTGTTGCACCTTCATTTGTTTATATGATCTTTGTCATTCAATTTTTTCTTCCCTATCTTTTTATTGTTGTCTTGTTATCATTTTTGGTCTCTTTCTTTGTCAATATGCTCTTTGTCATTTCATTTGTTCTTCCTTCTCCTTTTGGCATTGTTTTGTTGTTAGTTTTTACGTCTTTATTTGTCAATATGCTCTTTGTCATTCAATTTGTTCTTCCTTCTCTCTTTTTTTGTTCCGTTGTCATTTGTTGTGCCTTTCTCTGTCAATATGTTTTTATTTTCTCTTTGACGTGCTCTTGGTGATTCAATTTATTTTTTCATCTCTTCTTCTTGTTGTTTGTTTGTCATTTATTGCAATACTCTTTGTTGATGACAGTTCTTAGTTGTCATTTCTTCTTCTTTTCCTTGTTGAATTTCTATTAGTTTTTCATTTTTATTCATTCTTTTTTATTTATGCAAATAAATTCAACAATAAGACCATGAAATTATTGTATTATTTTAATTTTGGTTCAATAAAAATTTAGGATAGGGGAGATGTTGTAGCGTTCATAAATGAGTGTATACATTTTAATGTTAGTTCAATGAAAAATTAAGATAAGGGAGACATTGTAGTGTTCATAAATGAGTGTATACATTTAAATGTGGACTTAATACTTCTTCTTTTTTCAAACTTTATATCCATCCATATTAGGTTTAGAATTCCATATTATAATTATTTATATCATATGGATTAAAGTAAATAAATAAATATATACTCATGTAAATAAACATATTTACCTAGTTCCTACCATAATTTAAGCAAATATTTCCACCAAAATAGGTAGCATAGTTATTGGGAGTTACTACATGACATACTCACTAGGAGTTATTACCCACCATTATTTATGCATTTCTTAGCACAAAAATAGATAGAAGTAAAAATTTGATGGTTGCTTCACTTAACATCTATTTTAACAATAACTTTATATCATGTAGAATATTAACTTATATTAAATATATGATCACAATAACATAATTAGTTATAATGTGATAATAGTTATAAAATAGTCAATATATATATATATATATATATATATATATATATATATATATATATATATATATATATATATATATATATATATCTATATATATCTATATATATATATATATATATATATATATATATATATATATATATATATATATATATATATATATATAGATATATATATATATATATATATATATATATCACATACAATCTTATGATAATTTTGACATTCACATGTGTAGATATAAGCAATACAAAACATATAGGAAATACCTTAAGACAATGACAAAGGACAAACATTAATAGAAATTCCTCTTTGCTGATAATTTTCTTGATATCATTGGATGTTTTTAAGCTCTTCTGTATCATCCATGAAGAAAAAAGTTGATTTTTTAATTACAGAACATAAGTAATTATAATATGATAATAGTTATAAAATTGTCAATATATATATATATATATATAGATATAGATATATATGTATATCACCTACAAGCTTATGATAATTTTGACATTCACATGTGTAGATATAAGCAATACAAAACATATAGGAAATACCTTAAGACAATGACAAAGGACAAACCTTAATAGAAATTCCTCTTTGCTGATAATTTTCTTGATATCATTGGATGTTCTTAATCCCTTCTCGATCATCCACTAAGAAAAAAGTTTATTTTTTATTACAATTGTTGCCTATTGAGAAGTAAAAGGTATGTTGAAATATTAATATGCAATATTTGTAGTTGTGGTTCTTCAAAGGAGTGCCAGCTGACACTTAACATTTCAAATTTTAGTTGTTATAATTCTCAATTCAATAATCTTAATTTTCTTAATTAATAATTATAATTATATTATAATTATAAAATTTTATCCAGCATAACATAACATAACACAACACGACACAACATAACACTACATTACATAACATAATGTTACATGGCTTTATAACATCTTCCCCATAGTAGGTTGTAGAGTTCCTCTTAGTGTAATTATGGAGTTCAAATGACATTCATATGGATATGCTTGAGTAGTTTAATTCTTCCTCTAAAAAGTGTTGATATCCATAAATTTTAATTTTACATAAATGATCTTCAAATACTAAGCATATTTAGTGTGGGATTTTATTTTGAAAATAGATGCAGATTTCAAGAGTTTTACATGTATTTAAAATAAATTTACATACCTCTTTATTGATGATTTTGTGAAGAGAATTTGAACTTGTAAATTACAGTCCATATTATGTGAACTTGCTAATTTTTATTAGTTCACCACTTGTTCACACTACTAATTACAATGGGTGATTTTTGTCCCCAAGAACTCCCAATATACAATGGGTTTGTATAAAAAGTGTAAATTTAAGAATAAAGCAAGATTGAAATCACTAAGATTTTGAAGAAAATCCTCACTTCAAAACACAATTTAATAGAACAAACTATTTTAAAATCACCGACATAAATGTCTTTAAGTATTATAACAACCAACTAGTATTAAGGTACAAAAAAATTCTTTTCTTTTAGCACAAGATTTTCATTTATAGGTTTCATGGTTCAAACTATTTGTCAATTCCAAATTAATTAATTATAATTTACAAAATTTCTAATTACGTATTGTGAAACCACCCTGTTGGCATTGATGTCAACAAGGTCATGGTGTTTCTTGTCATATGCTTATGTCAATCCTATGATGATGATGTGTGATGAGTGTTTGGTTGTTGTATTGTTTGGCTTGATTGTCTTGTTGGTTGTCATTGATGTTAACATACTTATGGCATGACTTAGTGGAGGTGATTTGGAGGTTGATTAGAGATGGATGCAAGGCATGATATGATGACTTGTCATAGGTTGTTGATTTTGCTACATATGTTGTAGATGGTGCTGCTGGAGGTAGTTGGATTTATGCTACAGGTGTTGCATATGCTTGTACATGTGTTGGAAGCATTGGAGTTGTTGCTACATGTGTTTAGATGTTGTTGCTTGTGTTGGAGGTTCCTCTATAGGTGTTAGAGGAAGTTGTATGGCTTGATGCTACTATTGCAGGTGTTGGAGTTGTTGCTTTAGGAGCTAGAGCTTTTGGTCTTGGTGAGGAGTTTGGTAGACTATGGATTGCATGTCATTGACTTGTTGCAGATGTTCTTGGCCTATATCATCAATTGCAGACTTGTTACAGAGGCTTGGAGGTGTGTTTAGAATATGATGAAGGTGTCCCTGAAGTTTGGCAGAGTCTTGAGATGATTTGATTGGTTTTTCCTTCATCCTCTACCCTAGTAGCATGGATGGGTCATCAAAGTGACTAAGAGTTTCCATTCACTCAGAGACAATCCTATGAGAGTGATTGAAGAGTTCTAGTCAAATTTTTCCACTGTTGTGCATGCGAATGATAATTTTCACTAGATTCTCTCTGAATTCCTCGCACAACTCAGCTAATTTTTGTATTATGGTGATGATCTTAATCATAACTTTTCAATATATGGTTGGAAAAAGTAATACAACCTTTAGAATCTAATAAAAGTTGAAATTATCAAAAGGAAAGTGGATTTAGTGGCTTGATCAAGTAAATGAGCTAAATCCATATCAAATGAAGCATACGAATAGAGTTTGTGGAGCTCAATAGTTCTTGGTAATTATTGAGTTGAGCACCTCATTTCATCTATATATTGGAGGAAGTTCAATGATAGTATGTTTGATTTTCTTGGTGTGTTGAGAGAGTGTGAGCTTGGAGGATTGTGTGCAAGATGTGTGAGTTGTGTGATGTAGAATTTCTAAAGTAGTTTGCAGGTGTTGTAGCAAATAATAGATTATGTTTCAGTCAAAATTTTGTATTGTGAGTAAGGAGAAGAAATGGTGTTTGATTACAGTGTGTGGAGAGTTTTTGTTGAAATTTGTGGTGTGGATTTGGCATTTGATTATGAGCTTTGAAGATATTTTGTTGTGGTGTTCATGTTGAGTAGTTCTTAGTTCCAATATGAAAATGTATGAAATGAGAACCACATAGAGAAGTGGATTTGGGTGATTCAAGTGAATTCAATATAAGTGAGCCATTTTCTTAATAAAATGGTGGTTGGATAGTTCAGAAGAAAACAAGAGAGGCTCGTTGGTCATGTTGGCTTCCATCAGATAAGAGTCTTTAGAGTCGTTTGTTAGTTTAGGAGTAACCGGGTGAGGATCATTGATCGTGGTGGCATTTAGCGGATGGTATTCTGTAGATATGCATGAGAAAGAGTCTCCATTTGATAGTATCCATTCGAATCTTTGTGTAAAGGATTGTTTGACATAATAGAATAATGGAGAAACACAACAACAATGAGTGGTTTTTTTCCCTAGAGAGGGTTTTCCACTAGAAATATGTCTGTCTCTTATGTTAAATGCTTGAACGGTTTCATTTTTATATTTGATACTCTAATCTATGTTTTTGTGTTTCAATTTATGCATAACTAAAGCATATTAATTTGGAGAAAAATTTATAAGTGCCTTCACTACTTATTCCCCCCCCCCCCCCCCCCCCCCCCCCGTAGTGATCTAGTTTCCAATAATTGGTATCAATGAGGGGCTCTCAATTGCAACTTGATCGCTCAAGAGTGGATCTTGGATTTTTTGGTATATTTTTGCAAATTTTTCAAAATGGATCAGCAAGGAATTCCAATGCTTCATGTAGGTAAATTTGCAACTTGGAAGATGAAATTGGAGTCATATTTTTTATCTCTTGATGAAAATATTTTGCTATCAGTTGAATATGGAGTTAAATATGAATCTAATGATTTGGATAAAAATATTATTTTGCATAGTATTTCAAAATATCATAGCATGTATGTGAGACACTATGAGACTACAAAATAAATGTTGGACAAGTTGCAAAATTTGTATACTGGATGAAAATTGCATTTTTCAGAGACGAAGAAAAATGGAAAGAATTCAACACATATTGTAGTAGTAAATCAAGTCTCCTCACAAGAAGAATATGAAATTTCATGTCTTGAAGAAGATGGTGAAATTTCTAGTTATAGAATTGATAGATCGAGTATCAATCTTGAGAGACAACAAAAATATATTAGTAGCAAATATGATGAAAAATCCAAGATAATGGTGCTGGAAGTAGAAATTCAAAGACTCATGGATGAAAATAAATATCAAAATATGTTGTTGAAAATGTTTGATGAAAAGGAGTGTGCATACAAAGAATAAATTTCAGATTTGGAAACTCAACTAGAAGAAGGAACAAATATTGAAATAGGAATGAGGAGAAATACAATGAGTTGGAGGATGAATGCCAAAAATTGAATGTTGAAATAATTTCTGCAAGAAAAGAACTAGATCATTTTAGATTTAGTGCTCAAGAATCAACAAGAAAATCATAAAATGTTGGAGCAGCTACCAAGAAAAATGATAATCATGAGAAAAATCATCATCCATGCAAGAAGCAAAAAAATAAGCGAAGAAGGAAAAGGAATAAGAATAGAATTGGCAGATGTTATAACTATGCAATTAGTGGACATATAACTACAACTTGCAATAATGAAGAAATCAATCCATCTCATCAAAAGGAGTAGCCAAATAAGAATTAACATCAAGCCTGCATGCAAATAAGATCTCCATTATTTAGGTATAATAGTCCATTTTATGGTTATTGTTTCTCATGCAATGAGTTTGGCCATAGGGCTATTGACTACAGGGCACATGCAAGGAATAAAAAATAGATCACCAGAAAATATCACACTATTCCTTCTTTCCTTGGTCACATAAGATGTTTTGTGTTTGACAAAGTTGGCCACAAGGCCAAGGATTTCAAACTTCCCATGTGTTATAGGAGATCCAATGAGAGAGAGGAGAATATGCAAGGCTAACCACACAAGAAGAAGAAGAAACAACGTATGAAAGTTTGGAGGAGAAAAGAGAAGCAAGGAACTCCCATAAAAAATTGAGGCCAATATAGTCTCAAGGGGAGCATATGGTTGAATCGTGATTTTCATGTAGATACTTGGATGTGAATCCATATATGGAAGAGTACATGTAGATAAATATGCATATTGAGAGATGCATATGTTCAAGGGGAGTTCATGAGGTTTGAAGTATTGATTTTCATTTCTGATATATTCTTACTTTCAACTTGTCGTCATTCAGATCAGCCTTGGAACAGTTGCATATCATTTTCCTATTGATATTTTTGATCATGTGGTAGCTATATAGTTATTCTTGTGTGCATTGTCTACGTGTGATGGAGGATCATACATTCAAGGGGAGAATTTGTGCTTCCAAATGGACCTAAAGATTGTTGGCATCATGATAACTATGGAGGAGTTTTATTATGCTTATTTGTCATGAGTATGTTGTAGGAAAGGAGTTTTGTTGTTGCTTCCATATAGATGCAAAATCATATGTTTTGCATGATATAGTTGGTATATTGATGATGATCATACTGCTAGATGATATTTATGTCATGTGTTGTCATGCATGTGTAGTTTCCATGGAAGATCATATGATGTGTTAGAGTTGGCTCATCTAGAGTGTGCACTTTATGGCTCATGATTTCTATTCTAAATGTATCATGTTGTTGCTCATGTGTTTTTGGATGGATGAGACATGAGGAGGATGATTGTTGCTGCTCATGATATTTTGATGCATGTTGATGGATGAGATATTGAGAATTTATGGAGAGGATGAAATTATGTGCTGCTCACAATACTTTATTGTTGGATCTTATGTTGTTGTTGATGTATATTGATGTTTTTGTTGCTCACTAATTTGTTGCTCATTATTTGAGTTGATGATATATTATGTTGATGGTTGATGAGCCTCATGATGATGAGGATATGTATTTTTTGTTTCCTTGTGACATATTTATATGTTTCTACTATCAGTTGATTTTGTTGTTGATGCACATGTGGAGCATGATGGTGGTTGCTAGTGGTAATCGTGATTTTGTTGTAGGATCTTCATTGTTGGGATGGTGATGGCCAAGATGTTGAGTGGCCATGCACTAGCATATGATGTTGCTAGTTCTTCTATTTTTGTTGCTACACATTGAGATATTATATCATTTCTCATGGAGAACTTGTATTTGTTGCACATGCCATATGTTGCATTTTTATTGGTGTTGTTGTATGGAGCATACATCTTTTCATGGAGGCCATGTATTTCATGTCATATTATTGTATTGGGCATGCTTAGATGAGAGCACACTTATGTGCATATGTAAAATCCATGTACCTCTATTGTTATATCTAGCTAGAATATTGCTTATGGAGAGACCCATGGTGTCTAGTATGTCTTGTCATTAGCTATGTATGGGTCAATGGAAGTCCAAGTCATTTATTATTTTGTATATATTTGATGTATCCCCAATACATTGGGTGCATGATGTAAACTTCGGTCCATATAAGTCTTGGTTGATGATAGGTGTAGAGGAGTCATTTTTCAATTCTATGTACTTGTCACAACCATGTATTTTCTCCATGAAGCATTGTATACGTATTGTACTTCATTGTATATCTTCTCCAAAGTCATTTGGAGTCATGGTTCATGAGGAGTAGTATGTTTCTCTTGGAAAGGAGGATTATTGCAGTGAAGAGGATGTATTGCTTTGGCATAAAATAAAGAGTGATTGCAGCTCCATTTCATGCTTAGGGGGAGCATGTTCAGTTTTAGAGATTGCATGGCACTAGCTAGAGGTGTTGGCAGTAGAGTTTATTGTTTCACATATTATAGGAGAGATGTATTTGATCTGAATTGACATGGTTTTGATTATGACAGAGGGATTTCTTATCTCATCTGTTACATTATTGGAATTCTCTTTGGTGTTGGTATGGCCCCTTTTCATTGATGCCAAAGGGGGAGAGAAATTGGATGGATAGAGATCAACTTCACAGTTGCAGCTTTAGTGTTGAACTATAACAACCCTGAGTTAAAATTTCATGTAATAAGGTTATTAAAGGAAAAATAAGCCTAAGTTCAAGGGACATTTATTCCAAGCTGAATGTTGGGTGAAGTATCCTAGCGAGCATCACTTGTTGTGTATTATGGCTAAGGGAAAATTGGAAAAGGCAATAACAAAGGATTTGAAAAGGAAAAAAGGTATTATTGGCATTTTATTTATGAAAATAAAGGAAATTAGGAGAAAAGGAAGGTGAAAGGTCATAGGTTTCATGTGAGGAGGAAATCGAGGGAAAATTAAGGGAAAATGAAGAAATTAGAGGAATCAATAATAAAAAGACATTAGAGCATCAGTTTGCATCCTTTTTTCTAGTAAATTTTCATAACAGGTTTTCAGAGAGGAGCAGAGCACCAAGAGGAGAAGGAAATCAAGCAAGAAAATAAAGGAGAAGGAAACACAAGGAAATTGAAGGAAAGCAAGGACCAAGACAGGAAAGGTTGCATCAAACACTTCAGTAGGAATACTTGCAGGTAACAAGCTGCATGTATGATTTCCTAGCTATTTTTGGCATGCATGGTATGTGCATATGTTTATTTGGGTTCATTGTTGTCGGTGGCAAGTATTTTATCAGGTTTTGACAGTGGTTTTTAGCCTTACCTTTCCATTTCTGGATAGCCATGGTGTGAAGCGATTCTTTCTCGGTTGAGATCTGGATTGTCGAAATGTTTTTGGATCTAGGTGAGGTGGTCTCTGGAAAATCTGAAGGGTTGGGGGTGTAGATGGTATTCTCTAAGAATACCTCAACAGGTGGGTGGAGACAAGAAAAATTCTCAAGGAATGGTGAAGGAATTTTGAGGCATCTAAGATCTGTTTGGTTTTGTGATATCGAAGTTGGTTTAGGTGAGATCACGAAATGGTGAGGGTGGAGGTGGTTTAACCTCTGGATTCTATTGGTTGTTTATGGATTGGTTTTGTTAATGCCAGTCTTGTTTTCTTGTCACATGGATCAAATGTGGTTTTACTAAGCTTGTAAGAGCTTTCAAAATCAAATTTTGTCATTTCACTAGGTTTACATAGTTAAATTTGATCATTGTTTGGTTGATCTAGGAGTAAGTTCAGTCTTTTGAGAATTCACTCATGCTAGTCACTATCACATTTCTATGAATGTGTCATAATAAAGGCAAGACAGTCATCATCATCATTCCTTTCAATCTTAGGTCCTCCATTAGGTCATTAGGGTTTCTAATGTCCATCATTTTCATGAATAAATCCAGTAGTGAATAGAGAATGGAAAGTAACTCTGTGGTATTGATTTGTGAGTTATCACACATTCATCATGTTTTCATGTTTTAAAAGTTCCATAAGAATTTCCAATACTAAGGAAAGCTAGAAGACATCTCAGGTTTCATTTTTAAAGGTGACTTTGTTTTCAAAAGTAAAAAAAAATCAATTTTTTGAAGGTTTGTGGGTCCCATTTCTTTTCGAAAGGAGAAATAAATTTGCCCATATAAATTCAAAAGCCCCAAACTTGTCTTGTTTACCTCTCATTCACCTGGGAAACGTTTCTGGAAACAACTCTCAAATGGCATGAAACTAACCTAGTGGCTCACCCATCTAGCCTACCAACATAGCAAATGGAAGTGGGGTACTCTAGCAAATCAGTTGAGAAAACCAAAGCACCTAAGCCTAAGGTTACCAGAATGTACAAGAGAGGAAATGGGCTTGTGTTTTCTTCTCATGGTGAGAAAGGGGCCAAGCCTTCTACATCAACAAAACAAGGATCAACAGCATGGGATAAAGACATGGTTGAACATGAATTTGAGCTAGTTTATTTAGAGGCAGAGGATCAGACTTCAAGCATGCAACAGATGATCAGAGATAAAGACTATCAGATCAAAGAGCTCACAGTAAACATGGAGAGAGAAAGGTACATAATTTCATTTCTAGAACAGGAGAATAGTCAGCTCAAAGCGAAGCAATTAATCATGGAAAAAGAGCAAACCAAGTTATTACAGCAGGTTGGCAAAGTCAAAGTAGTCATTGAGTCTAGTGAGCCTAAAGGAACAAAAGGGAAATGAAATAGGAAAAGGCCAAGAACAAAGGGCCTAAAGAAGGCATTGCAAGAAGAAGAAGAACACATTCTGTTGAATGAAGACCTAGACCTAGAGGAAAAAATTGCTCTTGAGGTCAATCAAGACAAGGAGTATTGGCTCAACAGGGTGAATGAACACTTGGAGAAGCTTCTAGAGAAGGAAAACAGAGACAATCAACTACTTAGGCATATGGTGCACCACTACCAGGCTCAAAACATGATTGCCAATGTCAAGGTAAAGCAGCTTGAAAACAAGCTCAAAGAAGCCAAAAAGGAAGAAAAGGATGAAGGAAACTTAGAGATGATTGCTGAAGAATATATGAAGGTTTAACATACATAATGTTATAGCTCCTAGCCAATTTTGAGAAAGTTCTGAGTAATTTTGTTTTTTTGAATTTTGAAGCCAAATTTAGAAATTTAGCAGTTCCAAGAGTGCAAGTGCCAAGGCACTGCGCTTCTTCTTAAGGCATCTATTTCAGGAAAAGTCTACATTTCTAGAAATATCTTGCCATGCTATAAAAACACATTTTCTAATATTTTCCAGAGGTAGCTCAGATTTTGAGAAAAGTGGAAAAAGTGGAAAAAAAAACTAGCATTCTGGACCCTTTTTTGATAGGCATTGTGCTCCTGGAGCGACCATGGGAGAATGGATTTTTGAAGGCCTTCAAAAATTAAATCTATTCTAGAACTAGACTTGAAGGGCTAGTTGACCGTTCTCTCAGATATGCATTTGGACCTCAGGAAGGCACCTACAAATCAGCTCAAAATTGGCATTGCACTTCTGCATTTTTCTATGTTTTAAATTGTAAATTTCACTGTGTAAAATTTCTAGTTTCCAGTTTGACTTAGTCAAAGTCAAGAATCTTGATGTAATGGCACTTGTTTCAAGGCTACATGGCATAGGCATAAATAAATGTATATGATAGGTTGTTTTTTATGTTTATTAGGCCTTACAAAAGAAGAAAACTCCTAAACAAACTCTCCAAGAAGTGTTTGAGCTTCACCTTCTCACTCTCACCTATTGGTTGAGAGAATCTTGGATTCAGTTCCTCCACCAAGGAATTTGACTCCTAAAGGTGGGAAAGTGGTCTAAGAGAGTCTAGAATTTGAATCCTAAAGGTGGGAAAGTGGTCTAAGAGAGTCTATATGTATCATTTATCTTTCAGAGAGTTGGGTTGGACTTTTTGTGGAGGAGGCTTGCATGTAATCATCTTTTCAACTAATACAGAGACAATTGTAGCTATTTTTAAGGAACTCCAGCCTAGTGAGTTCATGGTGTTTTTTATTCATTTTATTTGTTTTCTAATGGTTAAAACATATTTATCTATGTGATATCTCTTCTTTCTATGGATTCCTTGCAGTGAAATACACAAAATTCTTGTTCACAAGCTTTATTTATCTAGTTTTCATAGTTATGTTTATGTCTTCCTAAGCTAATGAAATCATGTTTACTTATGCTCATTAGTTTCTTCTACACTCTCTATTCTATACTACATTAACAATATTCTAAATACACCATGGTCTTCTAACATCTAGATATTTTCCATATTTGCTTCTGCACTCCTACAGCCTAGACCTATTTGTGGCTCCAAACCCTAGTCCAGCAAACCCTAAAATATAAATTTTCACCAACAGACAAACAAGTATATATATCTAGCCTAAAACTTATTTTCTTTAAAGTCATTTCACTGATAAGAGACCTTGAGAGATCCCTCTAATGCTTAGTAGGTCTAGCTATTGAGTTGAAGTGGTTTGAGGTTACCCTTCTCGATCTCCTTTCAGCCTAGGAAATTGTAAGGGACTAACATTTTTGGCGCCGTTGTTGGGGAACAACTAATAAATCATTCCTGGGAAATATCTAAGAGCTTTCAAAGAACTAGTTCTGTAGTTCACAGCTTCTAGTATCCAAAGATAGGTTGAATTCATAAATTTCATCAGTTTAGGGTGTGAAATCCTGGCTCCTAAAAGACATACCAGGTCAAACCCTGACCCAAATCCACCCTTCATTGTTGAAGATCTAGAAAGACTGCTCAGAAAACTTAGATTACCCATTACTAAAAGTGCAGTTCAAAAAATTAAAAGAACAACCTCTCTTCCTGAAAATTTGTTTGCCTTTGAGCAACTTCCTTTTGATGTTCAGATAGAATTGTCTCTTTCGAGGTCAAAGTCTGAGTCCTACATCTCTGAAGTGACATTAGAGCCTTTAACAGTTGAAACTCACTCTATTTCTTCAGAATCTTTGTCTGCTAAAACTGACCATGAATTGTGGTTGAATTTTGACAAACTTCAATCCCTTGCTGACCAACTCCAGATCACTACTGAAAAGGCCTTCATCCAGTATCAACTTGAATACCTAGCCACTGCTTCATCTTCTATTTCACCCCCAAATACATCCACTACATCTCCAAGTACTTTAGCAACCTCATCTTTTCTTCCACCACCTCCATTTGTTCCATCTTTTCCTGTACAACCAATTGTAGTACCCCCACTACCTCCAGCAGTCATGGCAAGATTTGCACCTCTTTTACTGCCTACTCAACTTGCTGCTTTGCCTCAAAATTATGGTCAAAGACTCCCCTTGTTTGATGGAAGTGCAGAAATTACAGCTCAGCAGCATGTTGATAAATTAGTGGATTTCATTGATTTAGAAGAAATTGATGAAGATAATGCCAAGATGAGGATTATAGCTCAGAGTTTTTCAGGAGATGTTAAGAAATGGTTTTGAAGTATGGTTGCTAATTCTGTCAACAACTCTCAAAGGTTGATTGAATTATTCTTAGCTCGTTGGCAAGAGAAGAAAAATCCATTGCAGATATTGGCTGAGTATAATTCAATTGAGATAATTCAAGAATTTACAACAAGACTTAATTTGATATACAATTATATTCCTGATGATATGAAGCCTCCACCTAGTCTAGTGCTTCTTCATTATCCCGATGCCTTTGACCCAGACATGGCATATCAACTCAAAGAGAGAGACCCTGCTACTCTTGAATAAATGCAACGAAATGTAGTCAATGTTGAAGCCAATCTGCTTATCAAGAAGTCTAAATCAAAGCCTGAGAGGACTGAGAAGAAAGTTGTGTTTAAAGAAGAACCTTCATCATCTTCAGATGTAAAGCTTGACACTCTGATCAAAACCATGGAGAGAATGATGGATATAATGTCCATAATTGATCGACAAGCAGAACCTTCAGTGAGGAATCCTAACTTTCATGGACAACAACAACAACAGTTCATAAATCGACAGAAAGAGCAGCAAAACCAAGATCCTCAAGGCCAAGTAAGAGCTCCATTTCAGAAAAATTATACTGAAGGTCGGGATGAAGATGAAGAAGAGATTGTAGAAGCGAATCACTTCTTTGAAGAAGATGAGCTGCCTACTTTCCTAACAGAAGAAGATCAGTTTTCTGAACATTCTTTCATACCGAGTGATCAACAACTTGTGCTTGCAAGTGACGATCTATGGGTTGTTCAAACTGAAGAGTATCAAAGAGGATATCAGAATGCCCTTAGTCATCTCCAAAAGCAGTACAACTTGAGGAATAGAAATGTACCTGTTACTTTGACTCAGAAAAGGCAAAATGTACAAAAAGACACACCAAGCAAGGAACCAGCTCCTGCAGGTCAGAATAAAGAAAAGGAAATTGTCATACTGAACCAGGACAAGACAAATGAAGCCTCTACCAACAATGTAAGAAAGGACAAAGAGTTTCAAACTGAAAGTCACAAGAAAGAATCTCAAGCTAAAGGACAGACAGAAAAGAAGGACATCGCTGCAAAGGAGGTAGAAAAGAAATCTAATCTTTTTAGTTTGGAAAATGAAATTTCTAAGTTGAAGGTTTCTATTCCCCTCACTGAATTAGTGAAGAATGACAAATATAAATTTCAGATTGCAAAAATGCTTAAGGTTGACCAGATGTCAGATACAGTTAATGTGGCTGATGATGAACCAACAATCCTTTTTGGTCTAGCCTTAGAAGGAACTCATGAAGATAGTGAAATCCATCCTTTTTATCTGAGTCTTAAACTTCATGATTTTATCCTCCATAATGCCATGCTAGATTCTAGTGCCTCACATAATCTTATGCCTAAAGTCATCATGGACAAACTAGGATTGAGTATCACCCGACCCTACCATGATCTTTATTCCTTTGATTCTAGGAGAGTCAAATGCCTTGGCCTAATTAAAGACTTGGTAGTATCCTTGGACCAAATCCCAGCCAAGAATGTGCTTATGGATGTAGTGGTTGCTGATATTCCTCCTAGGTTTGGCATGTTGCTTTCAAGGTCTTAGGGAGAAAAACTAAAGGGCACTCTACAACTTGATTTTTCATATGCCACTATCCTTGTTTTTGGTCAGCTCCAGAAACTTTATAGGGAGAAAAGGATGAAATTCATGGTCAGTGGTAAGGAAAAGCTAGTCAATCATCTTATACATGTTGTCCATACTGATCTTGATTCTTTCATTTTATATAGCGATATGAATTCTGTTGATGATGAAAGTCAACTAATGGAAATTTCAGAAGTTCCTAAGGTCATGAGCAGCATGCATAAAGTCATTACAGCTGAAGGGAAAGAGGTGAATGAAGAGTGTTTGCAGCCAGCGAATCCTATTGAGGAGATAGAAAGGATAGTGTAGAAAACAGAGAGTCTTGAGATAGCTGATCATCTTCCTAAAGAGAAAACAATTCAGCCTTCAGACATCCTTTTTCCGGATGAAGAAGATGGTCTTTGGACCATGGAGTTTGACGGTGCATTGGGAAGAGAAGGAGCTGGGATTGGTGTCTAGATACATGGTCCATTACATCAGTCAAGTAAAATTCCTTGAAATGTGAGAATGAGTTCTTACAAGTTGGCTTTTGAGTGTTCAAACAATGAGGCGAAGTATGAAGCATTGATTGTTGGCCTCAAAATTCTGAAGAAGTTGGGAGCAAAGAAGATTTATGTTTATGGCGACTTCGAATTAGTAATGAAACAATTTAAAGGGGAATACTAGGCTAAGCATTGAAGAATGAGATCTTATCATGATGTTGTACTTGACATCCTCAAGAATTTTTAAGAATATAATTTGTCTCTTATTCCTAGAACTCAAAATGTCATAGCTAACTCACTCGCCACTATAGCAAGTATGGTGAATATTCCTATTCATCTTAATCAGAAGTATTCCATCCATGTAAAACATCGCCCAGCTATCCCAGATAATATGAGATTTTGGCATGTGTTTTGGGATGATAAACAGAGAGACAATTTTCTGTAATTGGAAGGAAAATTTCAGAATTCTCACATTGATGATGCATCCAATATGAATGATTTGGATATCCACTCAGCTAAGATTGAAGTATTACAGCTCAAGGAAAACAACATTCCAAGAGGCTTGGTGCCTTTGGAAGAGTTGTTTGATTATGACGATGTTGCCAAGAAGCCCACCATGGTTCCTACAGAAAAAGGAGTTGAAGATGTAAACATTGGCGCAACTAATAATCCTAAGATGGTTAAGCTATCAAAGTCCTTATCTCCTAAAACAAAAAGTAAGTACATATCCTTAATGAAAGAATTTTCTGATGTATTTTCTTGGGATTATTCAGATCTGAAGATTTATGACAAGAGTATCATTCAATATATCAATCTTACCAAGCCCGATCAAAAGCCATTTCGCCATAAACTAAGGAGGATTAATCCCAAGCTGTTGCTGCCATCAATTGAGAAAGAGGTAAATAGGCTTTATAAGTCTAGTATCATAGTCCCTATTAGATTTTTTGAATGGATGTCTAATCTAGTGCCTGTAAGAAAGAAGATCAGGGAGATTCGTCTATGTATTGATTTCAGAAATTTGAATAAGGTATCCCTGAAAGATAATTATCCCTTGCCCAAGATGGATCATATACTTCAGAGGGTGGTTGGGTCCTCTAGGATGTCATTGCTAGATGGATACTCTAGGTACAATCAAATTCTGGTACATAAGGATGATCAACTCAAGACAACCTTTACAACGCCATGGGGTACATTCATGTACGCCAAGATGCCTTTTGGATTGAAGAATGCAGGAGCTACTTTTCAGCGGGCTATGGACATAGCTTTCGCAAATGAAAAAGATGTATTTCTGGTTATCTATTTAGATGATCTTACAGTGTTTTCAAAATCTGATGAAGATCATTTACATCATTTAAGAATTTTTTTCAAAAATGTAGAAAATTTGGCATCTCACTCAACCCAAAGAAGAGCTTATTCACCATGGAAGAAGGTAATCTATTGGGACACATCATCTCTAAAGATGGAATTCGCATTGATCCTACAAGAGTAGAGGCCATTCAATAATTAGATTTCCCAAGGAACAAGAAAGAGATTCAGTCTTTCAATGGGAAAATCAATTTTCTGAGAAGATTCATTCCTAATCTAGCTGAGCATTTGAAGGAAATGACAAACATGCTGAAGAAGGACAACGAGGTAAAGTGGTCTTTAGAGGCTAAGAAATCATTTCATGCATTGAATTTTTCATTATCTACTACTCCTATTTTGATTAGTCCATATTACACTTCAGATTTCATCATCTTTTCTTTTGCCTCTAAGCATACATTAGCAGCAGTCCTAATGCAAAAGAAAGATCAGAAAAATGAGCAGCCCATAGCATTTTTCAGTCACACTATAAGAGATGCAGCACTAAGATACAATATCATTGAGAAGCAGGCCTTGGCTTTGGTGAAGGCTCTCAAGGATTTTCGAGTTTATATTCTGCATTCTCACACCATTGCTTATGTTCCTACTGCAGCAGTGAAAGAAATTCTTGTGCAGACAGATCCTAAAGGTAGAAGAGGAAAGTGGATTGCAGCTATGCTAGAGTATGACTTGGAGATAAAGCCTACAAAGCTCATCAAAGGACAAGGTTTAGCTAAACTCATGGCTGAATCAAATCTACATGCACTAGACATCAATTTGATTGCTACACTTTCTGAAGAACAAGAAGAAGACGATCCTTTCCTACAGGTGTCAGATATGTTTATTTCCTCTCCTTGGTATTCTGACATTGTCTATGTCTTGCAGCACTTGAATCCTCCACCGAAAGTCCCCAAAGGTAAAGCTAGATCTCTAAAATTGAAGGCTTCAAAATATTGTATTCTAGATGGTGTTTTATATTGGAAAGATCCTGGTGGTGTGCTACTAAATTGTTTGGTGGAAAATGAAGCCAAGGATGTCATGAGAGATTTCCATAAAGGAGACTGTGGTGGTCATCACTTTTGGAAAACTACAACAAATAAGATCTTAAGAGTTGGCTTCTATTGGCCCACCCTCTTTTCTGATGTATACAAAATAGTAATGAGTTTCCATGAATGTCAGATTTTTCAAGGAAAGAGAAAGCTTTTGTCATTTCCCTTGCAGCCTATCTCAATTTCAACTCCTTTTCAGCAGTGGGGTCTTGATTTTATTGGCGAAATCCATCCTTCATCTTCGGCACAACATAAATGGATATTGACAACCACCGACTACTTCACAAAGTGGATTGAAGCAATCCCAACCAGGCAAGCTACTGATTATGTTATCATTCAATTCATTGAATCTAATATCTTGTCTAGATTTGGCTGCCCACAGAAAATAATTATTGATAATGCTGTTGCCTTCAAGTCAAAGAGAATGGTGAACTTATGTGCCAAATACCATATTGTGTTAGGACATTCTACTGCTTATCATCCACAAGGGAATGGTCTTGCTGAATCCTCCAATAAATCTTTGGTCAACATCATCAAGAAGGTTCTAGAGGTGAACAAGAAGAACTGGCATAAAAATCTCATCAATGCCTTATGGGCAGACAAGGTCAGCACTAAAAAATCAATAGGTATGTCCCCTTTTCAGTTGGTGTATGGGATTGATACAATTTTTCCTTCATCTCTTGTTGTCCCGGTCATGAAAATTCTGCAGGAATTGGATAGTGAGACTAATGATATGCAAAGAAGGATAAATCAAATGATTCATTTACAATAGACAAGGGAAGAGGTTCTTCAAAACACATCTAAACTTCAGGAGAAGATTAAAAAGATTTATGATCACAAGACCAAGGAAGACAATTTCAATCTAGGAGATGTGGTTCTTCGGTGGGATGCTAGAAATGAAGAAAAGGGAAAACATGGAAAATTTGAAAATTTATGGAAGGGACCTTACAAAATTTTTGCTTTCAGAGGAAATAATGCTTTCTTATTGGAAGAAATGGATGGGGGAGATTATTCAGGAGGAGCGATCAATGGTAGGCTTCTCAAGCACTACTATGTCTGAAAGAGTTCTAAAAATCCATCATCATTGTATATACCGGTGTGTATTTTGTTTCCAACAATCTAAGTGGTTGTCATAGGAGTTTGAAGCCCGAAGAGAAGGCCCTAAGGCTTCTTTGGTCAGCTACTGTTTTGGTTTTTATTTTACTTTTCAGTCATTGTCATGTCAAAAAATTAGTCAGTTTAAAGTCAAAAGTTTGTTTTTCTGCATGTTGACTCCATTGCCCAATGGATAAGGCTACTTGGTCTATGGTGTTCTTGACACCTCCAAGGAGCTACCATCCCCAGTTGGAGCCAATGTTAGTGTCAGTCTTGTTTGCCTGTCACCTGGATCAAATGTGCTTTTACTAAGCTTGTCAAGGCTTTCAAAATCAAATTTTGTCATGTCACTAGGTTTACACAGTTAAATTTGATCATTGTTTGGTCAATCTAGGAGTAAGTTCAGTCTTTTGAGAATTCACTCATGCTGGTCACCTATCACATTTCTATGAAGGTGTCATAATAAAGGCAAGACAGTCATCATCATCATTCCATTCAGTTTCAGGTCCTCCATTAGGTCATTAGGGTTTCCAATGTCCATCATTTTCATGAATAAATCCAGCAGTGAATAGAGCATGACAAGTAGCTCTTTGGTATTGATTTATGAGTTATCACACATTCATCATGTTTTCATGTTTGAAAAGTTCCAGAAGAAGAAGTTTCAGTAGTCAGGAAAGTGAAAATATAGCTCAGGTTTCAATTTTAAAGGTGACTCTGTTTTCAAATCATTTTTTCAAATGTTTATGGGTCCCATTTCTTTTTAAAAGGAGAAATAAATTTTCCTATATAAATTCAAAAGCCCCAAACTTGTCTTGTTTACCTCTCATTCACTCTTCTTTATCGAGCTCTCCTACCCAAAAGAGAGAAAAAGTCAAATTTTTAGCTAAACAGGCAAAAATCTCAAGGTGTTACGCTTAGAGACATTATGTTGCGCTTGGAGGCCTGGCGTTGTGCTCAAGGACACTGCATTGTGCTTGGGCGCTGCGTTCAACCTAGAGTGTCCAAAAAACACCCAAATCTCTCCCAAAATCAATTTTCAAGCTTGTTAACCTGATTTCATTGCTTCCTAAGCCAAGAAACAAGTAAGTACATCATTGCACTTCCTTCCTTGTTTTTCAAAATCATCTCATGCCAATGATTTTTCCAATTAGGGTTTTGTAGTGAATTTTTCATGGAAAATGATAGGTTGATGATGGCCATTTTCATTTCTTGGTTTTTAAACATGTAAAATGTTTCCCTACACCTATATACATGTTTGATAAGCTATTTAAACCATTCAATCAACCTCCAAATAGAATCTTATCTCTCCAAAAGTGAAACCCTAGTTCATTCCTAGGGGTTTTGGGCACTTTCACTAAAAACTCTATTTTTTCCTTCTCACAAGCATATCATTCCTCCATTGCTTTTCCACCCATTTTCATCAGCTCTCCATATTTCATTTCCACCTCTTTCAAACCTCCCTTACCATTTTTTCAAATTCCACCTTCCCATCACTCCATTTTCCACTCATACCTCACAGTTTTTCTCATTTTTCTGTTGTTAGGGTTTCTATCATCATGGAAGAAAAATCTTCACCAGAGAGGAAAAGACATCACAAGGGAGGGAAAATCCTCAGATATGAGCCATCAAATTGCAGTGAAATCAACTCATATCCCTTTATCAAACAGTGCTTTGAAGATGTACATTGCTTGGATTTCTGCAAAAGGGTGAGTGAGGTGGGTTTTCATGAGCAGTTGACAGATTGGGTGGCAACTCAGTTGAAGGGTGAAAGTGTTGTTATTGCTGGTGTTGAATTCACTTTTTCAGTGGCCTCCATTTCACTTGCTACAGGGCTACTGAACAATGGTGAATATTGGTTCAAGGGAATGAGCCTAGATCTTGAGTATTATAGGCCCTTCTTAAAAACACCATATAGGGAAAAACATGCTCATGTTATGCCTTTCAAGTACTTATTGGAGAAGTATGCCCCCTTGATGAAGATTGTCATGAAGTTCTTTACATGTGAAGGAATATTCTCCAGATTGTATGCTTATCATATTCGCCTCCTAATGCACTTTACCTCTCAGAAGCCACTCAATATGTGCAACTACCTATGTAGGAGCATTGCCAAAATGTCAGAGAGGATTCAGATGAAGAACAAGGAGCACTACCCTGGCCTTTTTCATCATAGTCTGATCAAGACTATAGTCCTTCATCAACTTGCAGAGAAAGGTATGACTTGGGAAACTTTTTGGAAACATCTCTAAAATGGCATGAAACTAACGTGGCAGCTCAACCATCTAGCCTACCAACACAGCAAATGGAAGTGGAGTCCTCTAGAAAATCAGTTGAGAAAACCAAATCACCTAAGCCTGAGGTGACCAGGATGTACAACAAAGGAAAGAGGCTTGTGTTTGCTTCTCATGGTGACAAAGGGGCCAAAACTTCTACATCAACAAAACAGGGATCGATAGCATGGGATAAAGACATGGTTGAGCATGAATTTGAGCTAGTTGATTTAGAGGCTGAATATCAGACTTCAAGCATGCAACAAATGATTAGAAATAAATACTATTAGATCAAAGAGCTCACAATAAACATGGAGAGAGCAAGGTACATAATTTCATTTCTAGAACAGGTGAATAGTCAGCTCAAAGCAAGGCAATTAATCATGGAAAAAGAGAAAACCAAGTTATTGTAGCAGGTTGGAAAAGGCAAAGCAGTCATTGAGTCAAGTGAGCTTGAAGGAAAAAAATGGAAAGGCAAGAGGAAAAGGCCAAGAACAAAGGGCCTAAAGAAGGCATTGCAAGAAGAAGAAGAACACATTATGTTGAATGAAGACCTAGACCTAGAGGAGAGAATTGCTCTTGAGGTCAATCAAGATAAGGATTATTGGCTCAACAGGGTGAATGAACACTTGGAGAAGCTTCTAGAGAAGGAAAATAGAGACAATCAGCTACTTAGGCATATGGCACACCACTACCACGCTCAAAACATGATTGCCAATGTCAAGGTAAAGCAGCTTGAAAACAAGCTCAAAGAAGCCAAAAAGGAAGAAAAGGATGAAGGAAATTTAGAGATTCTTGATGAAGCATCTATGAAGGTTTAACATACATAATTTTACAGCTCCTGACCAATTTTGAGCAAATTGTGAGCATTTTTGGTTTTTTTGTGAATTTTGAAGCCAAATTCAAAAATTTAGTAGTTCTTCCTCGGGAATCTATTTTAGGAAAAGTCTTTATTTTTGGAAATCTATTTCCATCCTATAAAAACACATTTTCTCATAGTTTCTAGCAGTGGCTCAGATTTTGAGAAAAGTGGAAAAAAAGTGGCAAAAAACTAGCATTTTGGACCCTTTTTTGATAGGTGTTGCGCTCCTGGAGCAACCTTGGGAGAATGGATATTTGAAGGCCTCCCTTGGGTCATTTGCAAAAATTCAAACTGTTCTGGAAATGAGAATTGAATAGATAGTTGACATTCTCTTAGATCTTCATTTGGACCTCAGGAATGCACCTGAAAATCAGTTCAAATTTGGCGCTGCTCTTCTGCATTTTCCTGTGTTTTAAATTCTAAATTTGACTGTGTAAAATTTCTAGTTTCCAGTTTGACTTAGTCAAAGTCAAGACTCTTTATGTAATGAGACTTTTTTTTAGGCTAGGTAGTGTAGGAATGAATAAAGGTACATGATAGGTTGTTTTTTATGTTTATTAGGCCTCACAAAAGAAGCAAACTCCTAAACAAACTCTCTAAGAAGTGTTTGAGTTTCACCTTCTCACTCTCACCTGTTGGTTGAGAGAATCTGGGAGTCAGTTCCTCCACCAAGGAATTTGACTCCTGAAGGTGGGAAAGTGGTCTAATAGAGTCTATATGTATCATTTATATTTCAAAGATTTGGGTTGGAATTTTTGTGGAGGAGGCTTGCATGTAATCATCTTTTCAGCTAATACAGAGACAATTGCAACTATTTTTAAGGAACTCTAGCCAAGTGAGTTCATGGTGTTTTTTTATTCATCTTATTTGTTTTCTAATGGTTAAAACATATTTATCTACATGATATCTCTTCTTTATATGGATTCCTTGCAGTGAAATACACTGAATTCTTGTTCACAAGCTCTGTTTATATGGTTTTCATAGTTATGTTTATGTCTTCCTAAGCTAATGAAATCATGTTTACTTATGCTCATTAGTTTCTTCCAACTCTGTCTCTTATATACTACATTGACAATATTCTAAATACACCATGATCTTCTGACATCTAGCTCCTTTCCATATTTGCTTCTGCACTCCTATAGCCTAGACCTATTTATGGCTCCAAACCCTAGTCCAGCAACCCCTAAAATCTAAATTTTCACCAACACACAACAATTATATATATCTAGCCTAAAACATATTTGCTTTAAAGTCATTTCAATGATAAGAGACTTTGAGAGATCCCTCTCATGCTCAATAGGGCTAGCTACTAAGCTAAAGTGGTTTGAGGTTACCCTTCTCAATCTCCTTTCAGCCTAGGAAATTGTAAGGGACTAATAGGTTTATCCCATGAGATCCTACATTCATGCTTGGAATATGGCACTAGGGTGATTGGTTGAAAGAAGTATTTGGTTCAGCCCAACCTATGGTCAAGTGGTACGTGGAAGTCCCTAACTTGGTTGGCTTTTGCATATGGTTAGTAAGAGCTAAGTTTCTCTTATCTTGGATAAGTAAATGTACTTGTTATTATGTGGGTTTAATGGTTGTTTTATTATTCTTATATTTCATTAGATGTTGGTTATAAGCATGGTTATATGATAGATCTAAGTATGGCTATCATCACATTTCATTCAATGGATGTTTGTTTAATGAATGTATGACCTAATTGGTGTTATGACAACTATTGTGAGAAGGCATAAATCCTTCTTGTTAAACCTCAAATAAGTTTTCAGATCCTTATGTTCATATATGCATTCATGACCTGTAGGTTATATGCTCATCACGTGTTTGAAGAAATGTCAGTCCTAGTTGGGTGAGGTAAGGTCAAGTATTGGTTTAAGTTTTGGTTTGGAAGCCTTGTTTCTATGTGATTCATCATTTCTGGAAGTTTCATTTAATTTTGGGTAGGGGCTTGAGTCCTAGCCCTAAAAAAGTGGCTCAAAATTCAGGGTCCCTCGCATAGAACTAACTAAAAATTTCCATAGTCATTGGGAAGCAAGCCTATGGGAGCAACTAAATGGATATATTTTCTTGGAGGCCTTGGCAAGGGAGTGACTAAGGATCTAGTTCAATTAAAAAGAAAGTTAGCTTAAGGGTTGGACATTTAGAGGAGTTGGCTTCCTCCTGGAGGTCCTATGGCACCTAAGCGAGGTCAATGAAGTCTTAAATCGTCCACTCCATTTGCTTAAGGTCATATAGGAGGTCGAGTCTTATCATAGTCACCCTCAGCTCACATTTAGCTCAAGAACAACAATGAAAGTGGGTAAATGTGGGAAGGTGGTTATATGGATAGTGTATGGAGATCAAACTCCGATGTTGAAGATCGGATTGAGGTTGACCTAAATGCGAAGGGGTGAGATTGTTGGCATTGTAGTGTTGGAATTAACATCAGCAAGGTCATGGTGCTTCTTGTCATATTCTTATGTCAATATGATGATTATGATGTGCAATGAGTATTTGGTTTTTGCAGTGCTTGGCTTGATGGTCTTGTTGGTTGGCATTGATGTCAACATACTTATGGCATGACTTAGTGGAGGTGATTTGGAGGCTGAGTAGAGATGGATGCAAGGCATGATATGATGGATTCTCATAGGTTGATGATGTTTCTACATGTGTTGTAGATGTTGTTGCTATAAGTGGTTGAATTGTTGCTATAGGTATTGCTTATGCTTCTACATGTGTTGGAAGCATTGGATTTTCTACTACATGTGTTGAGATGTTGTTGCAGGTGTTGGAGGTTCCTCTACAGGTGTTGGAGGAAGTTGTATGACGATGTTTCTGTTACAGGTGTTGGAGTTGATGCTTGAGGATGTGTAGGTTTTGGTATTTATGAGGAGTTTTCTAGACTAGGTATTTCATTTCATTGACTTGTTGTAGATGTTATTGACTTATATCATTAGTTTTAGACTAGTTACAAAAGCTTGGAGGGGTGTTTAGAAGATGACGAAGATGTCCTGAAGTTTGACAGAGTCTTGAGATGATTTGACTGAGTTCTCATTCATCCTCTACCCCAGTCACATGGATGATGGGTCATCCGAGTGACTAAGAGTTTCCAGTCGCTAGCACACAAGCCTGTGAGAGTGACTAAAGTGTTCCAGTCGAATTTTGGTAGTGTTTTGCATGCGACTGAGTATTTTCATGATATTTCTCTACATTCAACACACAACTCAGCTAATTTTGGTATTATGGTGATGATCTTGCTCAGAACTTTTCGTTATATGGTTGTAAAAGATAGTGGGGCCTCTAGAAGCTAATCAAAGTTGAAATTATCAAAAGGCAAGTGGAGTTAGTGGCTTGATCAAGTCAATGAGTTGAATCTATATAAAATCAAGCATATGAGCAGAGTTTGTAGAGCTTAGTAGTTCTTGGTAATTATTGAGTTGAGCACCTCATTTCATCTATATATTGGAGGAAGTTCAATGATAGTATGTATGATTTTCCTGATGTGTTGAGTGAGTGTGAGCTTGGAGGATTGTGTGAAACCTATGTGAGTTGTGTGATGCAGAATTTATGAAGCAGTTTGTAGGTGTTGCAGCAGATAAAGATTATGTTTCATCCAACATTTTGTATAGTGATAGAGGAGAAGAAATATTGTTTTATTGTAGCGTGTTGAGAGTTTTTGTTGTGGATTTGGTATTTGATTGTGGGCTTTGAAGATATGTTGTTGTGGTGTTCATGTTGAGCAGTTCTCAGTTCTCGTATGAAAATGTATGAAACTAGAACCACATAGAGAAGTGGAGTTGGGTGATTCCAGTGAATTCAATATAAGTGAGCAGTTCTCTCAATCCAATGGTGGTTGGATAGTTTGGAAGAAATTGGGTGAGGCTCATTAATCATGGTGGCTTCTAGCAGATAGGAGTTTGTAGAGTAGCTTACTAGTTCAGGAGTAACCGAGCAAGGATCATTGGTTGTGGTGGCTTTCAACAAATGGTAGTCCATAGATCCGCATGAGAAAAAGTTTCCATTTGATAGTATCCATTTGAATCTCTATGTAAAGAATTATTTGGCATAATAGAATAATTGAGCAGTGTAGAAACAATAAGTGGTTTTTTGCCTTAGAGAGGGTTTTCCACCAGAAATATTTGTGTTGCTTATTTTCAATTCTTTCATGCTTTCATGTTTATATTTGATACTCTGATCTATGATTTTGTGTTTCCATTTATGCATAATTAAATAATATTAATATGGAGAAAAATTTATAAGTATCTTCCCTACTGATTCCCACCACCCCCGCCTCAGTAATGATCTAGTTTCCATCACATCCATGTCTCACTCATATGCATAAGTGTACAAGCAATTACCTATTTAAGAATAAAATATAATAAAATTTCATTATGTGATGCTTCTTATTTTCACCGTAAGGTGTTCTTGTTATCCTCATTTTTTGTTTTAGTTCATGCATATGGAGTTACTAATTTTAAGCAATTTATTAACTCTCTTTAACCATTTTCTCAACCCACTTTTCTTTTCTCGCGCTTCTTTTCAAATTTGAATTACTATCCCTCTTTCTTCCTTGGTTTGTTTTGTTGATATACATGTAATTAAACTCTAAGGGTATATTTATTTTTCTTAAAAATTTCTAATAAATTAAATAATTTTTTGTTAAGAAATACTAAATAATTCATCGTACTATCCATTTGATTATCTTTTCCCTTCATCTTAAAATACATAAACTATAAGATTTTTTTTTATATTAAATAAAATATGCATACTAAAGCAACAAGGTTTTATAATGTTCACTTGTTAATTCATAATTAATTCCAAGGGTTCCAAGACTCATTATACCTTTCAAGAGTTGCCTTTCGATAAGTACTTGAAGTGGCATGCTTATGCATACCTTTAACCATCCAACTTTCTTGGTGGGGGAAATGGTGGAAGTAATGAGACTCTATTAACTCAACTTCACTTTACTAATAGATATGTTGTAGTTAACTTATTGAGAGAGAATCTTCCTTGACCTTTTATATAGATAAGTGGGGAGTGGATGAGAAGTAGATTTTATATTTTGATTAGCATTAGTTGAGGACATGTCATTGATTACTTGACCAACCAGTTAATTCTTCTCGTATCTTCATAATGTTTTTTAATATGTCAATAGGAAACTTGGTTTAGCAACTAGGTTATTTTGGTCATGGGGACTTGGCTATCAACAGAGAGAAAATACTAATAGAATAACATGTTTTTTTTTGAGATTATACATGTTTTTTCTTGGTTAGTCAATCATTTAAGTCTCGCCAAAGAAATGGATAGCGGTCTGACAATTAAGACATTATATTTACATGTTGAAGGCAAAACTTCGCCTTTTCCACCCTTGTAGATGGAAGAAAATATTAAAAGAATATTTAATTCCCACATGCCCTTTATAATTAACTATTGAAATCATTGTTGATCTCAAAGTACATATTAAAAGAATATTTTCCCTTAATGGAGGTTGTGTGTACATATACTTTTTCCACGATAAAGGTGTGTAGCGTAAAAAAGTGCCAAAAGAAAATGCATGAATGTTTTAGGTTTACAAGATCGATATGCATGTACAACTAGCTCATTGAATTAATAAGACTATAAAATGTAGCCTAATGTCGGAGAAGTTGTAGGTGATAATAAGTACAACCTTTTGTGGCATTCTTTTTCCAAAAACGTTGGTTTTTTATTTATTGCTACTCCATGTGGATTTGATACTTAAACTTCCCAACTTTCTCAATCCTTCGCTTGTTAAGTAGTCAAAGTCCAAAATTTGTCCCGAGTGATAGAAGATTGGAGGAACTTGAATCATGGTTTTAAAATATGTTAATAGTAGAATAACAAATACATTTGTAATATGTTGTTACTAACAATTAAAAAAAAAAATCTCTTCCACCCCAATACTCACTTTTTTTATTAGAAAATAAATAAATAAATAAAAATTTAGTTGTTTCTCATTTCTTTTATATAAAGTTAGGTCTTTTATATTACAACTAATAAAAAATGCATAGAAAAATATTGTCAACTACTTGTCTTCCACTTGGGATACCAGACTAATAACATAATTTCTAATTTATCTTGTTAAAAGTATTATGGAGAACCCTATTGTTTTTCTAACTGAAATTAAAACTATCAAGTAATGGATTAACATAAATTTCTAACCATAAACATAAATACTCCATGAGTTGTGTATCTCATCAGAGAGATAGATTTCTTGTTCATACGTTAGGAGGCAAATTCACCTAGAGAGGTGGTTGGTTTCCATTGTTATTGTCAGAGGAAGAAACATCATAATTTCTCAATGATTTTACAAGGCTTGTGATTATCCTGTTAAGCCTATTGATTGTATCCACAATTTTAACCATGCATATTAGTATCTCTTATTAGGTGTCAACTCTGTCATTGAGAACTATTCCCATGATATTTTTTATGTGCTAATATAGATTGATCATTTGCATGTAGTACGAGGACCAAGCCATGGTAGAGATACTTACATCAGGAATCCAATTTATAGTTTCTCTATCAACATGCCTATCAAGGATAAACCTTCTACCCGACCTAACCTAGTATTCTACTTCATACATAACTCTCTAAACCACTTATGAAACGATTTTTATGTATTTTCCCACAGTGGCACTGGAATCTGATTTAGCATGGTATTGATCAGTAATATGAGGAGGGAAGTTGGAGGCTAGGGAGGGACCTAGTTGTCTTTTCCTATCTCCATGATGTGAGGTTGAAAGGTGATTCCTAACCATGAGGCTAGACAATCTAGTGTTATCTATCCCATCAAAGAAAATGTAGGGGATAGAGGAATAATACAAATCACCATAGAGAGGGGGGATATTCAAGTTAGGAAGAGATACTGAGGTAGAAAATGTTTTGCTTGATGGAAGCCTACTTGAAAAAAGATGCCAACATTGTGATAACATGATGGTTATGTAGATTGATACAAATGATAAAGATGGTATGGATAGAGAAATGACAGTTCAGAGTCAGATGAATGATAAAGGTGATTTTTGAACATTAGATGAGAGTCGTGTGAAGCAAGGTTGTGTACATATGTAGGCCCTATAAGGGAAAGTCACGTACAAAATCTGCACCACTGTAATTTGCATACCATGGGTATTTACTATGGTATTGGCCCATAGTAATGAAGCGACAATAGTTATTTGATCCTATCAAAGAATACCAACAACATTACTAAGGGATTGACCTAAGGAATTGGTTAAGGCAAAGGATATATAAGGAGATGGAGATCAAGGTGTTATGTATGTAAGTGATGAATTGTTTATGAATGATTTGATCTATAATAGGTGTGCACCGGGGAGTAAGGAGAAGACTCAGATCTGAAAGGTCTGAAAGTTTGTTGACATACATGCTTGATTGAAATACTTGTTGCAAATGTCAAAGTAACTAATAATGATAAATATGTGATTATTGTGATGTTGTGATTGAAATAAATTATTCAGAAATATGTAGCTTTAACAAGGAAGATTGCGAAGAGTGAAGTTTTGTTTTGCAACAAAATTTTTCAAATCTGTATGGAGTTTTGTCTCTGGATAGTCGCATACATACGCGAGTTTGGTTCCATATAGTCACATATAAATTATGTCAATTTTTTTGTATGTTGATATCTGTACACGAGTGTTATGCATGGTATTCACATACATATGATGATGTGCTTCATGGAGATCACATATGGCCTGATGATGACTTTTGATGAGTTATATTATGTTTGTTGTTGTTTGCCAATGATGTTTGTATCTTAATGATCCATGTCAGACAATTTTGATTGTGTTGAATGACGCTTAGTACATTAATCAGTGATGATGATGCATTATGGTTGGGTTTTCAGTGAATCATTATTGTCGTATCTGTTTTGATTCAGTATTCAGTGATTGACCTAGTGATTTAGTTTGACAAAGAATTCAATAGTCAATGATTTGAGATATGTATGCAGGTCTTCTTCAGAGGAAGTGCGCATATATGTTTGTTTTAATATGAACAGTAGTGTATACAATTTGAAATTAATTTTGATCAGGGTTTTTAGGAACAACCCTATGTTACTATGATGATTAACAATATATGGTTTAGTTTATTGATGAATGATTTTGCATTGGTATGATTTGATTATGATGGTGTATTTCTGATATGGAATGATTTGATCTAGTTTCATTAGTTGAATGAGATTTAGTGATTGGTTTTCCAGTATTACATTGATTTAGTTAATTCAGTGATTATCTTTCAGATTCAGTATTCAGTTTGGTATTGAGCTTAATGTTAGGTGTGGGTCCAGTCTGAAAATATGATGAAAACTAGCCTACATATTTTATGTTTTGAGTCAGGTGGATCCAGTATGAAATATTATGAAACCTAGTCAACAAGAGGTGCTAAGGGTTGGAGCCTTCAGTGAGGGAGTCAGAGCTTCCTTCTGGTAGTAGCTGGTAAATTTTTGAAAGGGGTAAGTACTCCCTTTCAGCAGGAGTTGGTAAATGAGAATAGGGGTTTGTAGCTCCCTTCCAGTGGGTGCTAGTGTTAGAAAATTATATATTACGGAGCAATGGAACACATAAAATATTGCAGAAATATAAACACAGAAAATGCATAAAACAAGAGAGACACAAATATACGTGGTTCACCCAGTTTGGGCTATGTCCATGGAGAAACAACCAGTCCTTCCTTTTATATTATCCAGCAAACTGAAGAGATACAACCTATAGCAGATCCATTGTAACACCCTCTTTGCTCTTAATCTCCTCTCTCTTTCTCACTCAGGATACAGATCTACATAGACACAATACAATTCCCTCATATATAGTGAGGGGTTTCCTTCTAGGGAAAAAAACCCTAAATTAAACATAACTTCTACCATCAGATCTCCACCTAATGAACGACCCAAATTGACTATAAATTACTATACTTTTACAAGGCAATTTTACATCTATTCTTAGCTTTCGGGGCGCTGCCCCTGAAACCCCCCACCAGGGGGGGGGCTCCCCAAAGGTCACAGCTACCCCCCCTGCAGCGATTATTTTACAGGCGACAACGACGAACTGGGGTCCAATGTGGCGATACCTTTGAATAGAAAAGATAATCGGACTCCACACCCAACAATCTCCCACTTGGAGACTGATTATAACAACTCCACCACTGCTTCATTTGTTGGACAATGACTCCTCTTTGGACCTGGTTGTTTCTCATCTTCTTCATCATACTTGAAGACCAATTGAAACTGAGCATATTCTCAGTTTCTCCCCGGTTACAACTTTTGTTAGCATATCTACATGATTTTGACTAGTGTGTATCTTTTCCAGCTTCAACTCTCCATCTTCTAACACTGATCGTATGAAATGGTACTTGAGTTGTATGTGTTTAGTCCTAGAATGAAATGCTGAGTTCTTTGCAAGATGAATGGCACTTTGGCTATCACTATATAACGTGCCCATATCATTCTCCTTACCCAATTCACCCATAAACCTTTCTAACCAAATCATTTCTTTACTAGCCTCTGTAGCAGCAACATACTATGCTTCTGTTTTGGAAGTGCAACAACACTTTGGATTTTTGAAACCCAACTGACAGTTGTTCCACCTACAGTAAATACATATCCTGTAGTGCTCCTCCTGTTATCTCCGTCACCTGCCATATCTGCATCAACATATCCCTGTAGAGAAATGTTTGAACCACCAAAGCATAATGCTTGATTTGTGGTACCTTTCAAATATCTGAGAATCCATTTCACTGCCATCCAATGTTACTTTCCTGGATTGTTCATGTACTTGCTTACAACTCCCACTACATGTGTAATATCAGGCCTTGTGCAGACCATTGCATACATTAAGCTTCCAATTGTTGATGCATATGGAAATTTAGACATATAATCCATGTCTTCTTGGGTCTTTGGGAACATTTCCTTACTAAGTTTAAAATGGCTAGCAAAAGGTTTACTAACGGGTTTTGCATTGTGCATATTAAATATTTTCAACACCTTTTGTATGTACTCATTCTAAGACAATGTTAGTTTTCAATTTTTCCCGTCTCTAGTTATTCTCATTCCAAGGATTTGTTTTGCAACTCCCCAATCCTTCATTGCAAATGAATTTGCCAATTTTCTTTTTAGCACATTTATTTCCTGCATGTTAGACCCTGCAACAAGCATGTCATCTACATACAATAACAATATAGTATAGCTGCCATCATTTTTCTTTTTTAGATAAACACAATGATCAGAGTGACATCTAGTATAACCTTGTTCAGACATAAACTTGTCAAATTTTAGATACCACTGCCTTGGAGCCTGTTTTAAGCCATACAAGCTCTTCTTCAACCTGCACACTAGTTTTTCCTTCCCTTTTACCTCATATCCTTGTGGCTGCTGCATATATATCTCTTCCTCCAAATCCCCATGGAGAAAGGTTGTCTTTACATCTAATTGCTGAAGATGCAAATCTTCAGCTGCTATTAGACTTAGAATAGTTTTGATTGAATTCATTTTAACAACAGGAGAAAATGTTTCATCAAAATCAATACCTTTCTTCTGTGCAAACCCCTTCACCACAAGTCTAGCTTTGTACCTCTGTTTTCCTCCATCTTCTTCCTTCAGCCTGTAAACCCATTTATTCTGCAATGTAGTTTTACCTGCAAGAAACCTGACTAAGTCCCAAGTCTGGTTATGGATTAAGGAGTCCATCTCTTCTTCCATGGCTAGCTCCCACTTCTTCCTGCTTTCAACCTACATTGCTTCTTCATAACATTCGAGTTCACCAGAATCAATCAACAATAAATAATATAATGAAGGAGAGTATCGTTCAGGGGGTCTACTTATCCTGGTAGATCTTCTAACACCACTTTCAGGTGTTTGGGGTGCATGTTGCTGTTGTGGTGGTTGTTTTTGTGGTTGTTGATTATTATTATTTTCAAGCACCTTTTCCTTTTCAGTGATCTCATCAAGAACTGTGTATTCCTTATTTTCTTTTTCCTGTTTCTTTTCCTGCAACTGATTCTTATACAAGACCTTTTCATTGAATATTACATCTCTGCTCCTAATTATTTTGTGATTTTCATAATCATATAAGTGATAACCAAAATCATTAACACCATATCCAATAAAGGTACATTTCTTTGTTTTTCCTCAAGCTTTGTTCTATTTTCTTTATTAATATGGACAAAGGCCTCACAACCAAAAGGCTTTAAAAAAGAGTAGTTTACCTTTTTACCTGTCCATGCTTCCTATAGAACACCACCATCCAAGGAACTTGAAGGCCCTCTATTTATTCGATAAAAAACAGTATCTACAACATCTACCCAAAATTGTAAAGGAAATTCTGCATGCAATCTCATGCACCTTGCACGCTCCATGATTGTTCTGTTCATCCTTTCTGACACACCATTTTCTTGTGGTGTTCTTAGAACTATCTTCTCTCTGTGAATTCCATGCTCTGAACAGTACCTATCAAACTCGTTGCTACAATATTCACCTCCATTGTCTGATCTAAGACACTTCAATTTCTTTCCTGTCTCAATCTCAACCAAAGCTTTCCATTTCTTGAAAGTATCAAATTCATCAGATTTATTCTTAATACAATAAATCCAATTTTTTTAAGTTGCATCATCAATAAAAGTAACATAATAACAAGAGCCACCGAGAGATGATACCTTAGCAAGTCCCCATATATCTATATGCACAAGCTCTAATTTTTCACTTTTCTTTTCTTTCCCAACTCTGAGAAATCTGACTCTCTTATGTTTTGCATAAATGCAATTTTCACAGAAGTCCAAATCAACATTCTTCAAACCGGGCAACAAATTCCTTGAGTGAAGGATCTTCATCCCCTTCTCACTCATGTGTTCGAGCCTATGATGCCATAATGTTGCATCTGCTCCTTTGGAAGTTAAATCATTAACAAAGTTAGAAATACCATTGCATAAATACAACGTACCAAACTTTTCACCTTTTGCTATTACCAGGGCTCCTTTGGTGACCTTCCAAGCTTTATTTGTGAAAGTTGTCACACAACCTTCACAACCTAACTACCCTGTTGAAATCAGATTTTTCTTCAGATCTGGAACATGTCTTACCTCCTTTAGTAGCCATTGGTTTCCATTCTATTGTTTTACAAGAACCTTACCCATTCCAACAATTTTACAGGGTTTATCATCACCCAAACAGACTTGTCCGAAATATCCTTGAACATAGTCATGAAAGTATTTCTTATCAGGTGTGGCATGGAATGAGGCCCCTGAATCTACCACCCAAGAATCAGTAATATTTTCGAAAGAAAGAATCAAAGCATCTTGTAACACCTCACCTATCACATTTGCTTCATGATTGTTTTCTTGTTGTGCATCTCCTTCTTTTCCCTTCCGAGATCTACAGTCTTTCTTTAGGTGTCCTCTCTTTCCACATTTCCAACACACTATCCCCGATCTAGACTTAGATCTGCCTTTCCTTGATTTACTACGATATCCTGAGGTCTTTCCTCTTTCCATTTTTCTTCCCTTAGACTCTGCACTTAAATCATTACCCAATGTCTCACCGGAGCTTTTCCATCACATTTCCTCGCTAAGGATAGCACTGAAAACATCATCAAACTTTAAAGTACTAGATCCAGAAACATAGTTACTAATGGCCATTACTAAACCATTCCAACTTTTTGGCAATGAGCACAAGAATAACAAAACTCTAACTTCATCATCAAAGTTTACCCCTACAGAACTTAACTGAATTGTAATAGTATTAAAATCATTTAAATGGTCTGCAACAAATCCACCTATCGACATCTTCATATTAAATAAACGCTTCATAAGAAATACCTTATTTGAGGCCGAGGGTTTTTCATATAGTTTCGCCAACGCCTTATTCAAACCCTCTGTCATTTTTTCCTTCGAAATGTTGAAGGTGATCGACGCTGCGAGGCACAACCGTACTGTTCCGAGTGCCTTTCTATTGAGAAGGTTCCATTCTTCATCTATCATACCCGTCAGCATCTTTGTTTTTCCACCTAATGGTAGGTACATATCTTTCTGATACAGATAATCTTCCATCTACATCTTGCATAGCAAGAAGTTTGGCCGTTAAATTTCTCGACCCTAAACTTACCATCTTCCGCCATTGCTCCCACTCGAATGAGGAACCCTTCTTTCCTGCGAGTTTATTAGCTAAATAGACCTTTGGCTCTGATACCAGTTGTTAGAAAATTATATATTACGGAGCAATGGAACACATAAAATATTGTAGAAATATAAACACAGAAAACGCATAAAACAAGAGAGACATAGATATACGTGGTTCACCCAGTTTGGGCTACGTCCACGGAGAAATAACCAGTCCTTCCTTTTATATTATCCAGCAAACTGAAGATATACAACCTACAATAAATCCGTTGTAACACCCTCTTCGCTCTTAATCTCCTCTCTCTTTCTCACTCAGGATATAGATCTTCATAGACGCAATACAATTCCCTCATATATAGTGAGGGGTTTCCTTCTAGGGAAAAAAACCCTAAATTAAACATAACTTCTACCGTCAGATCTTCGCCTAATGAACAACCCAAATTGACTAGAAATTACTATACTTTTACAAGGCAATTTTACATCTATTCTTAGCTTTGGGGGCATTGCCCCCGAAACCCCCTGCTAGGGGGGGCTCCCCAAAGGTCGCAGTCGGCCCCCCCCTGGACCCCCCCTCTAGCGAATATTTTAAGGGTGGCGTTGCCACCCCATTTCGAACTGGGGTCCAATGTGGCGATACCGTTGAATACAGAAGATAATCAGGCTCCACACCCAACAGCTAGAGAATGAGAGAAGGTTGTAGCCTTTTGCAGGTGGGTGCCTGGATACTGATAAGAGTCTGTTATAGTACAATATTGTAAGATGTTTTCCTTTATAATAAAAGAAGAAGACAAACAACAACAACAATGGTTTTCTCCCACATTAGGTTTCCACCTAAAAATATTGGTTTCCTCATTTGTTGTTTTGTTGCTTATTTGTGATGATTTATTTTTCTCTTTACTACACACTTATTAAATTAATAATGCACTAGTTAAAGATAAATATATGATGGAACTTATGAAGAATTTATTAAATAGATATACACGGTTGTATTTCATTGAAGTCACGTACATACACTGGTTCCTTAAATAACAGTAACATACACAATTCATAATAAGAAATTGAAAAGTTGAAGTGATTTTAAAATACTGATTCCCCCCCCCCCCATCTCAGTGTTTTTCCCAACATAAAAAAAAATATAAACCATAAAATTGAGTACCTAGATAAGGATATCTAGAAGGTAGGGAAGCTACAAGGAGCGTGAAGGACCCAATTAGAGCACCATGTAGAAAATTCCTGCCATGCTTAATAGGCCAAAGAGGGAACATAGAACCAAAATGAAAATGAACCAAACTACTTGAAAAACATTGATCCCATAACATATGTCACTGAGGAAACATTTATGATAGAGATGAAGAATATTTGGAACCTAATACTCCTCCTTTGAGGTTTCAATAAACCTTCATTTATGCATTCTAGCATGACTAGCTTCCAACTACAAATAACTATCATTCTTTCATGCAACATTATCTCCATCCCTCGAATGACATTGGTCTACTAGGTTCACAAAATTTATATTTCTAGGAAAAGTATGCATACAAAAGGTAGCTATTTCCCATAAGATCCATGTAGGTTGAGCTCCTTGAGAAACTATATAAACTGTGGGCCTCCATCCCTTAACATCCTTAGCCCAACCAATATCATAATATGCCATTATCTACCCTAATATTCTCATGATGATCTCTCATTAGATATGAATGTCTATATGCAAGATGAGTTATCCTTATCTGGACTATCACACACCTAAAGCCATCACTTATAACCTCTCCCACACATAAGGCAGATGAAATTACAGTCACAAGGGTACCACCAAACATGCAAATTGTCATTTGGTGGCCACTCTACCTCCCATATTTAATTCTTGTGCGTGTATATCAATTTGTGGAGGATGATGCTCCATATGCACACCCTCCTTGGGGAGTTTTTTCTTTTCCCACAATTTCTTCACAAATATATTTGATAGTTCCTCGTCCCATTTTACTAGGGATTATCCAAAATTTTATATTTATAATTTAATCCCTCATTAACAAGTCTGTCAACTAACACATTTCCTTTTCATAGTATATGTTAAAGAACAGGGGTTGATATTATTTCTAGGATACTTTTTATTCTAGTCAATCTTACTATTAGTCTCTAGCTACCAGCAATTTTTTCTAAATTGGAACCATTTTAAAGTTTCTTTATCATCAATATAAAAAATTTGGAGTCTCCTCCACTATCTAATTTTTGAAAGATTAGACAATTCACTATTATCAAATCTTGTTCAAGAGTTGAGATTTTTTCGATAATATTAGTATTCCTCCCCTAGTTTTCTGCAAAAATGTTGATTATTTTCCATTTCTTGTCTTTGAATTCCTTCCCAAGGTAGCTAGACTAGGATTTCCTTTGGAGGCTCAATAAAAATTTAACTTAACAAAACTTGTTGGTGGAGGTTTCCATTAATTAGGACTTGAGTGTTTTAGCTAGAGGTGGGGATTTAGAATTGATATAGGCATGTTGATTCCTTACATCACCATATTTGTGACTCTTTAGAGTTGCATTCCCGGTCTTGGATTGACTAAGTGGTAGTAGGTATTGTCTATTAGAATTTACCCACAATGGAGTTCCAAAGTATGTCCAACTTCTTTACTTGATCCTTAAATATTCTTTTTGTCTCCTCTTCCACACTTTATATACTATAAAACATGGGAAAATTTGGTATAATATATTAGCCATGGAAATTTTGAATGGCATAGGATTCCATTCCTCTAGTGTTAAATTTATACTACTTTTATTTTGATAATATTTCCTAAAAACTATAGCTATTTGATCCCATATCTCAGATGTACGTTATAATTATTTAGAAGGTGATATGTGATGTTGTTGCATAAATAACATCAACTTAGACCTTGAAAACCTCATTTCTAGAGGTTTTCCCAAGTTAAGATTTTATTTCACATGAGTAGTTGAAGAAAAAGAGTCACTTTAGGTTAGATCTTGTGATCCCATAACTTGTTCCACTTGTGAATGCTAGGTTAACCTTCAATAACTACCAATATTTTATATGGTTCTTTTAGGGTGAAACATCCTTTCAACTAATGTCCCTATCAGAAGATATTCTTCCCTGATTGAGATTTTATTTTCTTATCCGATAATTATTTGGTGAGGGCTTCATGTGTTTCATTACTTATAATGGCTAGCCAGAGTGTGCACTTCTCCCCGTTTCTCCATTGGTGTTGTGATACTAGTTACTTCCAATAATTCTTTACCAACTATTTTTCTTGTCTAGTAATTGGGTTTTAAGCTCATGTAGCTCCCCTTCCTTTCCAAAATTTGGCCATTGCTGCAAATATTCTTCCAAAAATAGGGAAATATGACCAATTGTAACTTCAATAAGATATGTTTATCGATGGTATTTTTTTTCAAAGTTGCATTACATAGATGTGACCCTTTGATGTCTCCCTCCAACCTAATCAACTAGTCTTCATCTCTTCCTTACACTTTTCTCCTTCCAAAATTTGATCCATGTAGCTCATGAATTCTTGAGCCATCATCATCAGGCTTTTTCCCTCAGTGATTAACTGAGAATCTCTAGGTATCCCACACCCATGCCTCCCTAGGTTTTTGGATTGCATAAATTTCCCCATGCTACTAAAGCCCATTTACTTTGCATGTTATCTCCTCCCCAAAGAAAGGATATCTAAATGTTTCTTATGTTTTGTAGGATTTATTGGCCATAGGTTAGGTTGAGAACAAGTCCATTGGTATAGCTTGAAGCATCGATTTAAGCATAGTAATCCTTCCAACCAAGTTGAGTGATTTGAAGGTCCGATATGACAATTTCTTATCTATACTTAACATGAAATATTTATGGACCTTAAGTTTGAGAGGATTTTTAACCAAAGGGGAACCAAGGTATTTGGATAGAACAAAGCTACTCCAAATACCCATTAATCAAGAAATGTGACTTTCAATGGATATGGGGGTTGTTAAATAAGAAATTTTCTCAATTAATATCAGTGACTAAAGCATTGGTAAATTCCTTCACTACTACTCTAAGGTTTCTAGCCTATTTACCATATGTTGTCCTATGAGAAGCATGCCATCAATGAATTGTTGATGATTTGAGGGAGAATTTTTCCCTCCTATGGGAATGCCCTTTATAAAGCTTTGGTTGACTACTTATTTGATAGATCTTCTTAAACCATTGACCATCAAGGGAAAAAAACATGGTAAAATGGTGTCACCATGACTCAAGCCATGGCATGGAAATAAGGGGGTAGAGGGTGATCCATTGCAAAAGAAGGAGAAAAAAAAATTGTGACCAACTCCATGACCCAACCAATCTAGGTTTCATTGAATCCATAAGATTTGAACATTTGAAATATGAATTTCCAACTTAGGAAATCACAAGAATTTTACGAATCCAGTTTGATGAACATCCTTGGGGATTTTGAGAGATTTTGAGAATGAATATGTTCATGTGTAAGGAGTATACTTTCGAATATTTTCCTCCCTTAAAAAAAATCTTGGTTTCTTAGAAGCAATCAACAAGGGGAGTATAGTTTTAAGTCAATTGATGATAATTTTGGAGACAACTTACATATGACATTACAGGGTGACTGGTCTAAAATTAGCAGGCCTCTTTAAATGGGAGTTTTTTGGGATTACATATATCAAGGTGGCATTGTGAGTGAAAAGCAAGGAGGTTTATTTTTGAGAGGCTTCCACCAAATTCCAAACATCTTCACCAACAATTTTCCAACATTCTTAGAAGAATTCAATTATAAATCCATATAGTCCTTGGGCTTTGCTTCTTGGAATTTCCATTACTATTTCTTCAACCTTCAATTTTTTATTTACCTTAGAAGCATTTATTTTTTCTCCAACATAACCAAATTAGGTATATGTCTAGTGATTTTAACTATTTCATTCCTCCTATCCCTAATTGGTTGTGTTAGAAGCTCTTGAAAGTAGTTCACTAATTCCTACCTATTTGTAACACCCTCCTCCCCCATTTACCCAATCTAACTGGACCACCGGGGTAAACATGTGATGAATAGTTACTATGATATGATTCAACTCCCAAATTACAGTTAAGCAAGTGGAATTGACAAACCAAAACCAATTTGACCTTCATAAGGAGCTGCAAAACCTTCAGGAGCCAACCAACCCCTCTAGGTGTCCAACCCCTTAGAGAACTTAATTCTTGACTGAACTAGAAGAATTCCATGCGATTGAGACCCTCCAATCACTCCCATAGCAAGGCATCCATGTGAATGTGGCCTTGTTCAGATAGTTCTATGCTAACGACCCCAGATTCTGAGCCACTTTTTCAAGGCCAAAACTTAGGCCTCTACCCGAAAATTCATGAAATTTCCAGAAATGATAAATAACATCGAGACATGGCTACTAATACAAAAACTTGAACAAGGACATGAACTGACCCCTACCAACCATGACAGGAATTCTGTTAAACACATCATGAACATGTAATCTACAGGTCATAACAATAGATCTGAACATAGGGATCTCATACTTATCTGAGATTCATTAAGAAGGTCTGATGCCCTCTCACAATAGCTACATTATCATATATTAGGTCATACTAATCAAAACATGATGAGAGGCACAACCAAATTCTATCATAAACCATGCTTATAATTATCATATAACCAACATATTAATAATGATAAAATAACCATTAAATCCACATAATAACAAGTACATTTACACATGGAACACAAGATGAAAAGAGCTCTTATTAAAATATGAAAAATTTAACCAATCCATGGACTTCAACGTACCACCCGACCATAGATTGGGTTGAACCAAATCTTTCTTTCATCTAATCACCCTCGTGCCATATTCCAAGCATGAATGTGGGACTTACAACAACACAATCATGTCTTCATCAGGATTTACCAAAATCCACCAAGGGATTCCTAGGCCCAAGCCCTCATCTATACAACCAGGATTTACCGCAATCCTGGCAAGGGATTCCTAGACCCAAACAAGAAACATACACTACCAAGATTTACTGCAATCCCACCACATATTGATCTAGGGATCACTAGGTCTATACAAGCATGGATGCCTCTAGATCTCGCCACCTAAAACATGATAAATTTGTCTATCTCCACCCTCTAGGCTTACTGTATATCCCTCCATTCACCAATCGAGGATTCCTAGGCCCATCGAAGGCATACACAATTACGATTTACCACAATCCCACATTCACCAATCCGGGGATTCCTAGGCCTTGTGTTTCCTCCTAAGACCACCTGACTTAGTTTTGAAACCATTTTACCACCCAACTCAACCAAGTAAGAGAAACCCCATCATGCCATGGTTATCTGAAAATGGCAAGGCAAGGCTAAAAACCACTACCACACATAGAAAAACCCATACCAATGATAACAAGAGAACCAAAAACATGCATGCTTGTACCATGCATGCTGAAAAAAGCAAGGAAATCATACATGCAACTCAATACTTGTAAGTAATTTCATTGTAGCTACTTGATGAAACTCTTTTTTGCTTTATATTTTCTTCCCTTTTATTTCGTGTCCTTCCTTTGCCTTCCTTCCTCCAATGCTAGAGTGCTCCAAGAATGTTGTAAGTGTGCACGAGTATGAGAGAGTAGAGAGAATAGAGAGAGCTCCAAGATTGAACTGACAAAAGGTTGTGAATTGATCCTCAAAAGCCTTTTTATCAATGAGGCCTCTATTTTCTTAAATTTCCATGATTTTTCCTTCATATTCCTCCTCACATGTAACATGTGACCGTTCACCTTCCTTTTCTCCTATTTCCAAATATTTTCATAAATAAAATGCCAATTAATGTTGCTTTCCTTTCCAAAGCCTTTTCCATTTACTTTTCCAATTTTCCCTTAGCCATATTAAACCAAATGAACACCCACTAGGATTTTTTCCCCAACATTTAGCTTGGAATATGTGTCCCATGACCTTGGTCTTATTTTTCCTTTATTAAATTGTTACATGGATTTTTAAGTCAGGGTTGTTATAGGCCCCTCCCCCTTAAGGGAACACCGTCCTAGATGTTCAATGACACCTACAACCAACAACGCTGATGAAAACAAAAACATATTGCGCATGGAGCTTTATAATTTAGCTCGATGCAGTGTTTACAATGATCAACCTGTTGAAAATAAAACCAACATGATAAACATAACAACATGACAACCATACCACTTATTAGAGCTTTATAACATAGCTCATGGTGGTATTTACATCCATATGCATATATACATACACCAAAACATATACCAAAAGAAATATGCTCAAATAGCAAATAGAGAAGGATACAAATCCCACATCTGATCATCCATTTCCCATGTAGCTTCATTGGGCCCAAAGTGATTCAACTACACTTTAACCTACTCGATTGCTCGGTTCCAGAGCATGAGCATATTTCTCTACAAAATACACTATGGTTTGGGCTAGAATTCTCCTTCTGGCTCCACCTACAATATAGACCAATCAATAACATGATCAACATCCTTTACATATCTTTAAAGAAATGAAACATGGAAAACATCATGGACTTTCACTATGGGAGGTAGTGCAAGTTTGTATGCCATTAGTCCAATTCTCTTAAGGATATTAAAAGGCCCGCAATACCGAGGTGCTAACTTCACTCATGACCCAATCCTCAAGGAGCTCTTCTTGGGATTGATGCACAAATACACATGTTCCCCAACCTGAAACTCCTTAAACAACCTGTGTTGATCTGCATGAATTGTATGCCTATCCTCTGTTGTCTTTAGATTATTCTTGATAACTTACATTTCCTATTCCATCTCTGCCAACATGTCCAGTCCTATCAACACCCTATTCACTAAATCACTCCAACTTATGGGATTATTACAACTCCACTCGTAAAGTGCCTCAAATGAAGTCATTCTCAATAACTCTTAATGCCCATTGTTGTAATCAATCTCTACCAGTGGAAGATACTCTTCCCACTTCCACTATGGATACATCACATACATCCTCAACATGTCCTCCAGTATCTTGTTGACCCTCTCTATTTGTCCATCTGTCTGCGGATGATAATTTGTGTTGAAGGCCAACTCTATACCTAAACCTACAAACAACTCTTTCCAAAATATAGAAGTTAACTTACCATCTCTCTCCGACACAATCTTCTTTGGTACACTATGCAACCTCACGATCTCCCTGATGAAGACCTATACTACATAACTAGCGGAATACATAGACTTCACTGGAATGAAGTGTGATACCTTTGTCAACATGTCTACCACAACCATGATGGAATCATGTTGTCTAGATGTCCTCAAAAAACATATAATGAATTCCATGGAAATGACCTCCGATTTCCACTCTAGAATCATAATCGATTGTAGTAATCCAGCTGGATGCTTACAAAATTCTTTTACATGTTGACAATCCAAGCATCTCTCCACAAAATTTTTCCACTTCCTTCTTCATATTCAACCAATAATAGAACTTCTTCACCACTGTCAATTTATTCTGATATCTTGGGTGACTTGAATACGATTTAGCATGAAATTCCCTCAAGATAAGCTTCTTGAGCTCACTGTTGTCCCAAACATAGATACTATCCCTAAATCTGATCAAACCATCTGTTGTAAGATGATAGTCCACATCTTGTTCACCTGTACCCTATTGTAACCTATGCCTAAGCTCCATGTACATGTCATCCTGTTTTCCTTCCTATAAGATTTGATCATGTAGATCTATCCCATAATTACTCATAGTTGTTATATGATTCACTTGCACTCTTCTGCCAAGATAATATGCAACCCTGTTTTCCTTCCCTTAATGTACTTGATCTCAAAATCAAACTCACTAATTTTTTCCAAACATCTAGCTTGCCTGGCATTCAGATTGGATTGGTCAAACAAGTATCTCAATCCACTGTGATCACTCATCAGTACAAACCTTCTGCCAAGAAGATAATGCCTCCACATTTTCAAAGCATGGATGATAACTGGTAGCTCAATATCATGTGTAACATAATTTCTCTCATGCTCATTCAATTTCCTTGATTCATAACATACTACCTATCCCTCTTGCATCAAGAGTCCACCAAGTCCTCTCTTACAAGCATCTATACAAACCAAAAACTCTTTGTCCAAATCTGCAATGGTTAAAACTGGAGCATAATTTTATCAACAACTACTTCAAATACACAAAAATGGTTACACATTCCTCTGTCCATTCAAATTTATTACCTTTCCTCCGCAATAATGTAATGGGATAGGAAATCTTCAAGAAGTTCTTGATGAACCTCCTATAATAATTTGCTAGTCCCATGAATTATCTTACCTTATCCACATTTCTAGGAGCTACCCATTCCATAATAGCTCTTATCTTTTCTAGATCCATTGCTATGACTTCCTTGGAAACAACATGCCCTAAGTAATGAGCCTTTGTTTGAAAGAAGTTGCATTTTCTAAGCTTGGCATACAAGTGATGCTCTCTTAGAAATCTCAACATTGTTGCTAAGAGCTCAACATGCTCTTCCTCATTCTTAGAATATATCAATATATCATCAATGAACACAATAACAAACTTGTCCATATAAGGACACAATACAATATTCATCAAGCACATAAAAGTAGTTGGAGCATTAGTAAAACCAAATGGAACTACAACAAACTCATAATTTCCATATCTAGTCCAGAAAGTAGTCTTGTAAATATCATATTCTTTGATGCATACATGATGGTATCCGGATCTCAAATCAATCTTCTAGAACATCATTTCTCCCTTCAACTCGTCAAACAAATCATCAATCCTCGACAACAAATACATGTTCTTAATGGTTACCTTGTTCAACTGCTTGTAATTGATTCATAACCTGAGAGTACCATACTTCTTCTTTACGAATAACACTGGGGCACCCCAAGGTGATACACTTGGCCTGATGTATCTTGTCAAGAATTTCCTTCAAATCTACTAACTTTGGTGTGCTCATCTTGTATGGTTCCTTTGATGTTGGTGCTACCCATAGTACCAACTCAATGGAAAATTACACTTCCCTTTGAGGCAACAACTCTTAAATATCTACGGGAAATACATCCTGAAACTATTGTAAAACCAAGTACCTACTCAATGCCTCTGCATCCTCAACATCCTTACCTTTATCAATGCAAATATGTACTACAAATAACACACACCCTTTACTGCAACTACACTTTTCCTGCATAGTTGTAACCATTTTAATTGATTTTTCCTTCTTCTTACCCTTCAATGTCCTTTGTTCTCCATTGTCATCTAATCACTCAATAGATTTTTTATAACAATCCACCTTGGTCCTATGAAGATACAACCAATCCATACCCAAAAACATATTGTATGATCCCAACTGAAGAACATTCAAATGCATTGATGTAGGCATACCATTCAACTCAAATGCACAAGCTCTTACTTGATGATGAACTCTTTTCTTTGTACCTATACCCAACTTCACTAACCAAGATTTGGTGATTCGCTTGCTGTTAGCCAATGCTACATAGATATGTTGAATGCTTTGGCCAACATCCCCAACTGTCTACGCTTCATGTGTACTATAGATATGAGGCCTACCACCTTGATTCTACAGACAATAATTCTTAACATGCTCCCTACCACATGTCCAACACTGCAACTATCTCCTACTATCACCTATGTTTTGTTGTTTTCCAAGTCGAGGTCCATTAAAATTTTGTAAGGAAAAACATTCTCTTTCTCACCTGCATCATGGGATCTTGTTCTTTTTGGCTGTCATTTACCTTTAGTCTTGTCTTTCCCTTTCCAACCTTATTGATATTTTGTCTCACACTTTGACTACTCATAACAATGTTTCAACTTCCCAACGACTTCTTCGAGTGACTAAGGCTCGTCATACTCAATCTGATCTTTAAATGCTAACGGTAATCTACTAAAATATATTTGAACTTTGGCTTTCTCATCCTTAATATATGGTACATACCTCAACAACTCTAGGAACTTATTTTTATACTCCTCATCCGCCATCAATCCCATCTTTATCTCATAGAAAAGTCTCTTGAATTCTTATGACAAATATTTATTCCTGAAAAGTACATATCCGACAAATATTTCTTCCTGGAAAGTCTCTTGAATTTGTTCCCATGCAACTCTTCTATCCCGATGTCTCTAACCCACTTCACATCTTCCCACCAGATGTATGCTTTCCCTTTAAGGCTGAATATGGATATTCTAGCCTTCATATTCTCTTTGTAATCATGCAAATCAAAGAAATTCTTCATCCTGAGTAACCACGCCTTTTCATCTTCTGTTTTCTTCAAATCTCCATCAAAGGTAGTGTTGTGGGGAAAAATGCCTATGCATGACGATCCTATCCACCTAAGGTGTGACAGTGCCTTAGCAACAAACGAGTACAGCTATACTGGTTTCTTCCTTTATGAAATGTGAAAGAAGAGAGATCAATAGACTTACCGGTGTCTTCCGTTTGTCCCTCGATCCAATCTCCCTTCTCTTTGGGTGTTCACAGCTACTTGCCTTCTTGCTTATCCAGCTACAACTTCCTGCAAGATCACAAGAGAACAGCTACTTGCGACAAGAGAAGAACACTACACAAAGACAGATATTCACATTCATAACTAGTTTAGGATTAGAAATAAACCAAATACACTAATACATTCATACATCAAAATACATCAGCATATAGGAGAAACCAAGATAGATTTATTGATGAATAACAAGGTTTAGGAAGAGATACAACCCAGAGGGCTCCAATCCAGCATCTCCTTCCCAGCAAATGGAATTCCTATCTTCAGCCCCTTCAAAGCATTAAGCACCCAATGATTCCAGTCTCAAACCAACAGCAATTCTTTGCAATAATGAAATTCCAGCCTCTAGATCTCATGGAGGAGAGATCCATATATAGATGTTTGGAGAGAGGATGAGTCAGCTTGGGATCTGACTAATGTCCTCTCCCTCTATTAGTTCTTGAGTCCACTTGGAGGTTCTTGCTTCCACTTGGAGATTTGGAACCTCTTACTCATCACCAGTCGAATTCCCTGAGGCAAGTGTCATTTTGGAAGCTTCCTGGGTTCTGACACCTTAAGGAATGAGCCTGCCACTTGTCCAATCTCGCTCAGCGCAGGTAGCCAGTGTTGGAGTTGACATTCAGCGTGGGTAGCCAGTGGAGCCATTGACATTCAGCGCAGATGGTCAGTGGAGCAGCTGACATGATCCTGAATTGACTTGTTTTTGAGCAGTTTTAGGTGGAGAACTTTTGTGAATTGTTGTGGTTTGTTAGCCTTGTTCCTCGAGGGGTAGGAACAACATGTTTAGGGACTTTGGATCCCTTAGATTATGGACATTTCATGCTCAATGCTGTAAGGCACAAAAATGTCTATAACAGTTGCCCCCTAAAGTATGAGGCTGTTTATCGGGCGAAATGCTTTATCAGGGGGATCCGAAGTTCATCCAGTGCTGGGAGGAGACCTGTAATACAATACAATACAATACATTATTTTTCATACTGCTTTCATGATCTAGCTGAGGCGGGCATTCCCATGCTCAGATTTATAAATTCATTTTTTTGTACATAGAACAGACAATCGTCTGATGATAGACTGATAATTTTGATGAAATTATCATCCTTTGAGTAGGATGATTATCTGCTGCAATAATGTACATGTCAATGTCTTTATCTTTCCTGAATATATATCGCAGCCCGGATGGATGAAACTAGATCCGGGGTCTTCAAACTCGTTCGATCTTCACTCTAAGTACAAGTCAATCCATGTGAGAAATGTTCTGAAGTCGAACATGGAAAGACATCGCTTGATTACCGGTCAATGATGTAAACCGTTAACAAGCGCGAGAGGAATCACCGATAATGATGATGACCCTCAAGGTACTGCAGTACAATTCACGTGGTGTGAATAAAGGACTTGGCGTCGAACACCACGCAAAATCTTTCGGTCGAAGGTCATTGATGTATACCTGTCGCCGGAAGTGAGAAACTTGCCATTGAGGCATGCAAGCTTCAAAGTACCGAAGGGGTTGTTCCTAGATCAACTTCTTGGATAATGAGCTGATGTCGACAAGAAGCGATCCATCACAGGAGGGCCTTAATGAATCCCACATCAGTGACATGGAACGGAGCTAATGATTTTAATGGAGGTGAAAACGATTTGTGACATATGATTCAGGTTGGCGGTCATGAATGGATGAAGGATAATGTATGGCAGTGGATGGGACACGGTTGACTCTTTTTGAACGACTTCTCTTGAACATATGGCGACACTGATGCGATGGATCGGTAGCATTACCCCAAATATGGATGGTATGGCGAGACCATGGCGATGTGACCGGTGAATGAAACAACCCAACCCGATTGTGGTACGGAGGAAAAGTGTCATGTTCAAGAGCGACTTGCTACCATCAAAGTTTTCTTTAGTTTCTCCAAATTTTTCCCCAGTCATCGCTGACCAGTACCTCTTTATTTTTGTCAAGCTTGAGGAGGATAACATATGCTTGTTCTATAACCTGCCCTTCGGGCAAGCCCATCGCTATGTTTTAACGAGCCTAGCGATAGTGAAACTCGTTCTCGTCTAAAGACAAGTTTGTCGCTATTTAATGATTTTAACGAGTCTAACGACAAGGATAACTCGGTCCTTTTCATTTTTAGAGAGTCTGAAAAGGTACATAAAGTCAACTCCAAAATTCCTTTTTCGTCATCTAATCCCTTAAGTCCGAAAAAGTATAAAACAATACAGAAGGGATGAGTTTTCGATAGTTTTAACGAGCCGAACAAAACAAGCGCTCGATCTTTTTGTGTAATAATCCCCCAGGTCCAAAAAGATTAAAATCTAGAGGAGGGATAGCTCTTCCCGTCCTTTAACGAGCTGGAAGGCCAAAACTCGGCAATCTTTTCATATTTTACGAGTCAATTGAAAAGAGCTTAAAGAAGACTCGTCTTTTGAGGAACGAGTGATAAACAGGGTTAGCAGCAGATTCCAGGTACAGGTTGGAATTTTCCAATCACGGCAGTGTCACAAGGATGGCTAGGTGAAATCACTCTTCGCAGCTGTTCCTCAAAATGGGTAAACAATCATATGGAGGTGAACGATCGGCCAAATGAAAAGTGGAGGTGACGGTGCAAACACGACCAAGGCTTTAATGGCTGATGATATTACATTCACAGTGGTTATTTACCGGGATAGTTCATTTTTTAACGAGCTTAAACGCGGGTGGAAACATTTGCTCGATCTTATGTTTATTTTTTAACGAGCATGAACTTTGCTAAAACTGCTCGGATCTTGCGTTTATTTTTTAACGAGCATGAACTTTATGCTAAAACTGCTCGAATACCCAGTCATAAGATAAGAGTGTCTCATCAAGATTCTATTTTTTATGGAGCTTCATCTTACTAAGCTTTGCTCCGTATCCTTTCTTTATGCAAGTTAGGAAACGGCTAACCCAAAAAACAGATAAATAACCGCTCTTTGCTTGCACTCCAAAAGGTTTGCATGCCCCCAGGTATAAAGTACGATTTCAAGGTTACCTCTACTTCTCTTCCTTCAAAACAATTGTTTTAAAGAGAGAGGCCTACCTCTTTCAGGTTACCCAAAGATTGTCTCGTTAACTTTTAAACAAAACACTTCCTCGGCAATGTCTACCGAAATAGACAAAGGTGAGTGACAATTCTCGTCAACTTACATAACTTTGACAAAAGAATCTTATTCCAGAATAACCCCTCTTCCTCTTTGGACGGGGTACAGACCAGTCATATTCTCCCGCGGAAACCTACTCTATACCCAAAGTTTCCCTGCCGAAGCAGACCAGGATGCATGCCCCCTGGGTTCCAGTCATATCCTCCCGGATTACTCGCGCTCATCAGGAGGACGGACCGTGGGTTGAGACACTTCTTGCATGAATAGACCATTTAGGGATGGTACATGACTATTTGCGATGCGTGATCTGGGAAACGAAAGTTGGTCTACGAGCTTGACCACTCTTCCTTCATGCGGAAAACACATTACTCTAAAGAGTGAGGAGACTATAGCTCCTATGCAATATATATAGTCTCGTCCAAGGAGTAGGTTATAATCCAAGGGTCCTTGAATGACCATCACGTTCATTTGAACGGTCTTCCCTTTCAATGTTATAGGCACATTGGGGAGGATCCCTAAAGGTCGACTGGTTCCTTTATCAAAACCTGATAGATTTCTCATTTCAGGTAAAAGCACTGGAGAACCAAGCGCTTTCCAAGCAATAGAGGAAAGGATACTCACAGATGCCCCCTCATCAATGATAGTGCCATCCATTACCATTCTGTATATTTGAACGATAATTCTGAATGGTATGCTTGCTGGCAACCGGGGTCTGCCTAGTTGGTTCCAGTCAAAGGACACAACCAGGTTTCTTGGCGGTGGGACCGAATAAACGGCCAGATATCGCTCTGATGAACTTCCTTCCTGCGATAAAGGAATGGGAGCATTGCCCCCTTGTTCATCAGAGTCAGTGTTGATGAAGAGAATTTGGACGGTGTCGTCTTTATTCTCCTCTGTGATGGTATGATTCGAAGATAGAGCCTCTGAAGGCAAAACCGGGTCAACTGCCGAATCAACCTTTTGACTTTCATCAGGCATGGATCCAGACGGTTCATCTTCAATGATAGGGGATTCGGCTGACCACCTAGGCGGGCCAGCCGGGTTCTCAACTAGTGAAGGACTTGGCAGGAGTTTTTGATATCCAGGAGGAAGTTGAGCTCGTAAAATTGGGCGATCTTCCAGAACTCTTTTAGCCTCATCTAAGAAGGGACAACGGTGGATGGTGTGATCGCCTTCACACAGTTTGGAGGGAAATCTAGCTTTCCCTCTCTGTCCTGTGACTTCACTTTCACTAGTTGATGGTGAGCAGTCAACATGGCTATCAGAGGTTGATGCTACCAAATTGTGCAAACGGGGAGACCAGTCCCTTAGTATTCGAGGGATACAGGGACAATATCTATGGAAGTGGTCTCCCTTGCATATGACGCATGGAGATTTAGGCCTGGTCAGTGCTGTGTGTCGATTTTTGTCAAACGACTCTCGTTTGCCCCCAGTCGCCTTTGGCTCCTTCTTCTTCTTTTCTTTCTTCTTATTCTCCTTCTTATCCTTAGGAGCCTGGTTTTTTCTTTTACCAGTTCCGTCTAGCGAAGAAGAAGGAGGAGAGGAAGATGAAGTAGAAGGCTGGTGGGCAACTCTAGTCTGGTCTAACTGTTGACTCGACTGTTCAGGAATGGTGGTGTTCTGAACGACATTGGTTGAAAAGAGCCAGACTGGCAGGCCAATTGTCAGTCCTGGAAGCGACAATATGGCCATGTGGGGCACACCAACATCTCCCCAAGAGGAGAAGGGACTAGGATTTCCACCAAGGGGAATTCCTTGGTTGGCGTGCTCCATCTTTCAACCTAAAGATCAACGCAGGAATTAAAGGGTGATTGTTCCGTTTAAAATAAATTTTAATGACGCTTTAGACACAACTTGCTTTTTCAGTTTTAAAGAGTCGAGAAAAAGCTAAAGATGACTCTAGTCTCCTTCGATGTTTTAACGAGCTCGAAGTGACAAATGCTCGGATGGACTTTTTCTGTTATAGAGTCTGAAAAAGGCCAAAAGAAACTGCTCTGGAGTTCTAGGCAGAGGGTGTGCCAAACTTTTCGCAAAACCGCAGAATACTTTTTAGGGTACGGGCGGTCGATCTTCGTGAATGCTGTGTTCACTGCATTGCGATCAGTAGGGCGGCCGACACGGCTTCCTAAGGATAAAGGATATATGCCTATAGGGGTCTCCCAATATATACGCGACGGTACGTGGGAGCACAATCCGTACTAGCGCTATCGTCCCTCAGGAGGAATCACCCACCTTCCACGAGATCGACAGTCACTAGGCTTAACGACGCCGGAACACGTCTCTAGCCTAGAACTCTATGTTGTGCGTTATGTTGCAAAGCGTTGTTAGGTTCATTCAGTTTATTTTAGGTTGATCTTTTTAAAGTTTGCCTTTCAAGGTTCACCACGAGATGTATGATACAAATTCCTAAATGCAGTCTAAAGATGATAAGCAAGCTTTATATCTTTTCAACTTTGAAAATCCTAGCTACAAAGGGAAAAGAAAGACACCATCTTTTCTCAAAGAGCAATCAGCACACTCTAATGCACTTTCCTAAATCCAACATGCAAACTATCAAATGCAAAATGCACAATGCAGGTGTTTGTTTTCCGCTTTCTTAGTATTGATGCCTACAAAGAAAGCTTTTTGTACAACTTTGAATTTGCTTTTAAATGATCAATACAAGCAAGTTCACTTTTTCGAAATCAGAGAAGATAGAAGAGATTACACTACTTAACGATTTTCGAAATAAAGACTTGTTTCGACACTTAAAAGAGACAAATTCAAACCAATTAGCAAAAGTAAATATATAATCAATCTGCAAATAGCCAATGAACTCTCTTCTAAGATCACAATCAATCAGATCTGAATCAAAGGCTACAGGATGACTATTTTCCTCATGCAAAGGAAAACTGTAAATGACGCCACAAACACATAAAAACACTCACAGTCTTTTTGTACAAAAGGAGGCGGAATCTAAGCAAAGAAAAGGAGTTATCTGACTGGTACCTATGCTGGTTAAAGGCTGCATAAAACAGAGATCAAAATAGGGCAACAGAGAGCAGAGAACCCCAGCTGCACAAGGCCAAACTGGTTCAGCACAACCTCAACACTGAGGACTTGACATTCAACGCAGGTAGCCTTCACGGGACCTGCGTTGAAATGCATACTGCCTTCACAGCAGTTGCGCTGAAGGAGAAACTCTCGTTTCTCCTGGGTTCTAGGTCACAAATTGCTCAAAAATCAACAGTTTCAGGCCAAATCAGAAACACAAGCAAGGTATAATCAAAGGGATGCTTTGAAAGCTACTAAGATCTATCACAAGGATAATCAAATCATTTGTGGATCCATTGTTTAGATCATAGACAAGTCCAGCATTTGGATCAAAGCAGCAACTTTCTACTTTGCATCCGGGAAAGATGCAGTTCGACTGTTGCTGTCAAGTCTATGATGCAAACAAATGATAGAAACACAAATAAAATGACTAAACAGATCTCCCCAGCGGAGTCACCAATTTGTTGTGGGGAAAAATGCCTATGCAGGACGATCCTATCCACCTAAGGTGTGATAGTGCCTTAGCAACAAACGAGTACAGCTATACTGGTTTCTTTCTTTATGAAATGTGAAAGAAGAGAGATCAATAGACTTACCGGTGTCTTCCGTTTGTCCCTCGATCCAATCTCCCTTCTCTTTGGGTGTTCACAGCTACTTGCCTTCTTGCTTATCTAGCTACAACTTCCTGCAAGATCACAAGAGAACAGCTACTTGCGACAAGAGAAGAACACTACACAAAGACAGATATTCACATTCATAACTAGTTTAGGATTAGAAATAAACCAAATACACTAATACATTCATACATCAAAATACATCAGCATATAGGAGAAACCAAGATAGCTTTATTGATGAATAACAAGGTTCAGGAAGAGATACAACCCAGAGGGCTCCAATCCAACATCTCCTTCCCAGCAAATGGAATTCCTATCTTCAGCCCCTTCAAAGCATTAAGCACCCAATGATTCCAGTCTCAAACCAACAGCAATTATTTGCAATAATGAAATTCCAGCCTCTAGATCTCATGGAGGAGAGATCCATATATAGATGTTTGGAGAGAGGATGAGTCAGCTTGGGATCTGACTAGTGTCCTCTCCCTCTGTTAGTTCTTGAGTCCACTTGGAGGTTCTTGCTTCCACTTGGAGATTTGGAACCTCTTACTCATCACCAGTCGAATTCCCTGAGGCAAGTGTCATTTTGGAAGCTTCCTGGGTTCTGACACCTTGAGGAATGAGCCTGCCACTTGTCCAATCTCGCTCAACGCAGGTAGCCAGTGTTGGAGTTGACATTCAGCGCAGGTAGCCAGTGGAGCCATTGAAATTCAGCGCAGATGGTCAGTGGAGCAGCTGACATGATCCTGAATTGACTTGTTTTTGAGCAGTTTCAGGTGGAGAACTTTTGTGAATTGCTGTGGTTTGTTAGCCTTGTTCCTCGAGGGGTAGGAACAACATGTTTAGGGACTTTGGATCCCTTAGATTATGGACATTTCATGCTCAATGCTGTAAGGCACAAAAATGTCTATAACAGGTAGGTGGCTTATTTTTCTTGAACTCCTTTGGAAAATATCACCTGTCACTCCTCTTGTAAGGATGATAACAATGATGACCATGGTACCTGTCGAAACCGTAACTAGAATAGAACCCCTGTCCATCACCTCTCCTATCTGGTGCACCCAAGAACATGCCATCTCTGATCGTGTCATCTGTATCTGACTTGTGCCTACCATGAGATCTATTGTCATATGTCCCATTAGTCCTTTCCTCCTTCCCATGACTAATCCTAAGCAGTCCCCATCTCTGAAAATATGACAAACAATGAAGGATAACTGCATTAACTTCTATTTTTTTTCCTATGCTTGAATGATTTTGTCATTATCTTCTTCGCAACTTCTCATTTCTTCCTTAAAAATTCTCAAAGTGTCTACTATATTAGGAGAGTACTTATCAACATGTGGATCATTGAATCTATAGGGAGAATCTCATGAACTATAATCTACCATCTTGCTAGTCATCTTTGATCTTCTTCCTGCAAGTAATCAACATACATCAGTATAGTTCAGGTGATGATATCTCATTTACAAGATCAACCATATTAGCACAATACATGTATAAACATAATCATAGCAGTATATAAACATCATCTCAAACATTATCCAGTTACCATGCATAACTATACCATAACCATGACAATGCATGCATACATCCACATAGACAATAGTCATACACAACAAATTCATATTCGACCAACATGAATTCACGACAATGCATCCCAACGATAACACCTTCAACCTCTACATGACAACAAAACTACAACAATGACCATCACCATGCATACAAAACAAGCACAAATAAAACCTACATGCATGCATGCATGACAACCATATTCCTCCCCTCCAGTCCAAGGGTTGAACAATGCTTTGATACCACTCTATAACACCCTCCTCCCACATTTACCCAAGCTAACTAGTCCACCTGGGTAAACATGTGACAAAGAGTTACAATGATATGATTCAACTACCCAAGTATAGTTAAGGAAGTGGAATCGACAAACCAAAATCAAGTTGACCTTCCTCAAGAGCTACAGAACCTTCAGGAGCCAACCAACACCTCCAAGTGTCCAAACCCTAAGAGAACTTGTTTCTTTAATGAATTAGACCCCTATTCTCCCCCATGAAAATCCTTCCATGCGACTAAGACCCTCCAATCGCTCCCATAGTAAGGCATCCATGTGACTATGGCCTTGTTCAGGCAATTTTGTGCCAGCGACCATAGATTCTGAGACACTTTTTCAGGGCCAAGATTCAGGCCTCTACCCATAACTTCATGAAACTTATAGAAATGATAAATAACAATGTGACAAGGCTACTAATATAAAAACTTGAACAAGGACTTGACTTGACCCCTACCAGCCATGACTGAAATTTCGTCAAACACATCATGAGCATGTAATATATAGGTAATTACAGTAGATCTTAACATAGGGATCTCATACTTATCTGAGATTTGTTGAGAAGGTTTGATTCGCTCTCACAATAGCTGCGTTATCATATGTTAGGTCATACATTTCTTAACTATTCAGTTACTAATAAAAAACTTGTGAGAGGCATAACCAAAGTCCATCATAAACCATGCTTGTAATTAGCATATAACCAACAGATTAACAATGATAGAACAACCATTAAAACCACATAATAACAAGTACATTTACACATGGAACAGAAGAGGAAATTATCTCTTATTAACATATATAAGAGCTAACCAAGCTAGGACTTCCACATACCACCCAACCATAGATTGGGCTAAACCTAATTGTTCTTTTAGCCAATCACCCCCATGCCATATTCCATGCATGAATGTGGGATTTACAACAACACAACTAGGGCTTATGATGGCTTTACTACAATCCATCAAGGGATTCCTAGGCCCATGCCCTCATTTGTACAACTAGGATTTACTGCAATGTTGCCAAGGGATTCCTAGGCCCAAACAAGAAACATACACTGCCAAGCTTTACTGCAATCCCACCACATACTGGTCCAGGGATCACTCGACCTATAAAACCTTGGATTCCTTTAGATATCTCCACCTAAACTGTGAGGAATTTATCTGTATCCACCCTCTAGGCTTTACCATATATCCCACCATTCACTGATTGAGGATTCCTAGGCCCAATGAGGGAATACACAATCAGGCTTTACTGCAATCCCAACTTCATCGGTCCAAGGATTCCTAAGCTTTCTATTTCCTCTTGAGGCCACCACACTCACTTTCGAAACCATCCAGCAATCCATCTCAACCAAGTAAGAGAAACCCCATCACACCATGGCTATCTGGAAATGGCAAGGCAAGACTAAAAACCACTATCACACCTAGAAAAAAGCATGCCAATGGCAACAAGAGAACCAAAAATACACATGCATGTACCAGGCATGCCAAAAATAGCAAGGAAATCATACATGAAACTCAATACCTCCAAGTAATTCTATTTTAGCCACTTGATCCAACTCTTCCTTGCTTGATCTTTTCCTCCCTTTGTTTTCTTGTCCTTCCTTTGCCTTCCTTCCTCCAATGCTAGAGTGCTCCAAGAATTCTCTAAGTGTGCAAGAGTATGAGAGAGTAGAGAGAATAGAGAGAGAGCTCCAAAACTGGACTGAAAAAGGTTTCGAACTAATCCCCATAAACCTTCTTATCAATGAGGCCTTTATTTTCTTCTATTTCCATTTTTTTCCCTTCATTTTCCTCCTTACATGCAACTTGTGACCTTTCACCTTATTTTTCTCCTGCTTTCCATTACTTTCATAAATAAAATGCCAATTAATGCCACTTGCCTTCCCAAAGCCTTTTCCATTACCTTTGCCAATTTTCCCTTAGCCATATTAAACCAAATGAGCATCCATTAGGATTTCTTGCCCAACATTCAGCTTGGAATACATGTCCCATGACCTTGGTCTTATTTTTCCTTTATTAACCTTATTACATGGATTTTTAACTTGGGGTTGTTAAACATGGGGCTTAAAATCATGTTTTTTTATCTATGTTGAATCATTGATTTATTGAAAACCTTGGTTTTTTTATCTGCTTCCTTTAAACATTATATATTATATTTTTGTCTCCATATAATTTTTCCCTGCTTTAGTCTCTCCTCTAATTGGAGTTGTAACAATGATTCCTTGTGCTCTATACTTTATGATCTTCCTTCTTTTATGATTGTTTATTGTATATTTCATTTCCTATCTTAGTTTTTCTTTGCTTCGTGATTATTACCAAATTCATTTATATTGTTATCACCAAAACATGATCACCTAGCCATTTCTAACTAGGTGGATCGAAGTATACCATGTGGATTTAATTTTACCATAGTAAAATCACTTTCACTATGGAAAATAATTTAATAAACAACTTTTATTAAATTATTTTCTTATTTAAATTAAAAAACCCCATGAGAATAATTAGATAAATCATTATTTATTTAATTTTCTCTAAGAATTGTTATTAAATCATTATTTAATAATTATTCCTTGTCACATTTGACTAAATCCCTTTCGAATATTTAAATAAATCACTATTTATTTGAATTTCCTTATTTATGTTATTAGAATAATTATTAAATCACTATTTAATAATTATTTTAATTTCACACCTTTCTTGTTTCTCATGAAATAATTAATAAATCATTTTATTTGTTAATTATTTCTAAATAAAGGAATTTAACCATTTTAAATTCCTTTTCCCTCTCCAATAAATATAATAAATTATTCCAAGTAGTTAGATCTGAATTTGGTCAATAATATTTTATTATTCTCCATTTTTGAGATTAACTCCATACTTTGCTATATAAAGGAGGGTTTTTCATCCGTTCTTCACCATGATCATTATCATCAACTACACTATCGTCATTTTCTTGAGCTCCCATTTGAGTTTTTCATCTTTGTTTGGGTTTTCTCACACGATTGAGAGAGGGAATTCTATTTCTGAAGCATCAAGGATATCAAAGGACCCATCCCACGGAGGGGGACTTACAAACCAATCTATAGACCTCTATCACCAGGTGTTATCAATAAATATTTTTTCATTTAAAATTGTCTTTCTAATTGGGTTATTATTATGGATCCATTATTTTTTTGTTATTTGTTTTGGATCTTGTTTTATTTTACTGCAAATTTTCTATTTGTATTGCAGATCTAGAATTCCGGCAGTCATCAAATTTTTGTTAGGGTCACTTGTCACCTAGTGACTTAAGTGGGGATTTTTGGTACACCTTCCAGGAATTTTAACACTAACAAATAGTGACTCCACTAGTTTAATAACCACATTCTTGGGTGACTGAATTTCAAGAAATTTCAAGGTTTATTTAGCCATTTTTTAGGCCTCTCAATTTTTATTTCTAGTTTTTAACCCTATTTTGTCAAATTTTCAGTTTCTGTCGGGTTTCTGGTCTTTTTCGCAAGTCATGGGTACCAGCCGAGCAGGAGACAGTAACATCACTCTGAGATCTGCCAACCAAGACTCTCGAGGATAGAGCGCACCTTTTTCCCATTTAGTGCGCTCTAAAGTGCACTTTTTGGCCCAAGAACTGCGCTCTCACTGAAAATAGGTCAGTAACTGTGTTCTACAACTTTTCTAAAAAAAATCAAATTTTGTATAGTTTTGCCGAGAGTGTTGTTTATAGACTGGTTTGGGTTATTCAACTTTGTTGATCAGTCTCCTTAGGCCTAGATCCACTTGTTTTGTCTCTTTGAGGAAGGAAATAGCCCCCTAGGGTTTAAAGTACTCCTCCACATTGTTAGGAAGACATTTGTTGAGTGACGAGTCTAGGGTTTTCAACATTTTTAGCCTCTAATTTTCAGATCTAATCCATTATTTTTCATATCCATTAGATAGGTTTATTTTACCTTTCCTCACTTTAGATTTTGGGTTTTCCTTTTCCCCTTTAGGATCCCTTTCATCATCCTAGGTCTTAGAGCTTCATACCTGTCCTTTACAACAATTTTCACTTCTGATTTTTTTTGTTTGTCTACACCATTTTCAGTAGCTTAGGGCCTTTAGATCTCAGTCCCTTGACATTAGATCTTTTTGGCCTCTTTATGTGTCTTTGAGTAGCATCCTTTCCTTCTCTTTCTTAGCTACTTAGTATCCCTTGTGGGTAGGGTTGTGTATGCTTGATTGAATATTTAATTTCCAGTCATTTCAGATTCATTTACAGTATTTTAGCATTTTATTTTTAGCAGCATATGGCATCATGAAACATGCTTAATTAACCCATCCACTTGACACATATTTTTCACACACTCACACCTTAAGCGAATGATAGCTTGGTTAACACTGCTAAGCCAATACTTTAAACACTACACCTTAATAAATCAACACACATAGATTAAGCCCACTTGGGCATTAGTGCCAAACAATCTTTGTAGTGTAGGTGTAGGGTCAGTGGGATAGGCTTCCAATAACACCCATTGGTCACTTTTCATTGAGACATAGAAGTTTTCATATTAGGGAGATTAAAATTCTTCACCATCCCACGGTCAAAGCTGGAGTGCGTCAGAAACCTGATTCAGATGGGGTTACACTAGGTCATCATTGAGAAGTTCTCCTTAGGGCTACCCAACTCGTGGCAGGGAATTATGTGCGGTGGATGACTACCAAGAAGCTCAAGACTCAACCACCCCTATGGGACGAAGGTACCCGTGGTGACCAATCTTAGAAAAAACACCTTATAGGATTGGCTATGGGAAGCAGTTGGTCCTCTACCTGACCTTTTTCTAGATAACTCTTCTTGCGGGGATGAGATTCCATCAAGTAAGAAGTTCTTTGGAAGGCCATCTAAAATAGTAGATCTAGGATAGTTCGAGGATTAAAATCACCTATAGGCTAGAGGTATTTTTTATTTGATAGGACATGTTTGGTTGCCTTAGAGTAACATCATTAAAATAGATAGTTTACACTTGGCACCATTGCATTAGGTGTTTGCTTGATGTTTGTCTCTCTTTTATTCCTATCATTATCACTTAGTCTAGACATCATAGCGCCTCCAAGGCATTCTTCGTATCGAATTCGAGGGCTTCACCCTCAGTTCCCATTAGGCTATATCACTCCTCCCCATTGGGTGCGAGTTCATCCTCCCAGTCGTCCATCGAGTCATCATTTTGATTTTGATTTTGATTCTACTAATTCATCCTCTTCATCCCCTCATACTCATTATCGCCATCATATTAGGAACCAATGCAGTTGTAGGAACCCAGGGAAGTAACCCAGGTGCCAACCAGGGTACCCCCACTAGCAGAACCTCAACTGGTGTGATCACTCTGACTCCTTTACTTTCTTTTGTCGTTGGTCTAAGTCTCCTAGATTCTAACTAGCTTATCATTGATCCCCTTCTCCACGATCCCACATGGCCAAAAATGCCTACAAAACACCCTTCAGACATCTTGAAGTTTGAGGTAATCCTGGAGAAGAACCAACCAATCATGTTCGCTCCTTTCATATGTGGTGTTCATCCAATTCTATTACCAATGACTCCTTTCATCTTCGGTTGTTCCAACGCACACTCGTTGGAGCTGCTACAAAGTGGTATGTAGACTAGCCTAATGAAACCCATTTCACTTTATTGACTCTTGCCACAACCTTTCTTTCATATTTCCAGTTACCTCTATGTTATGATACCATTACTAAACTTTTGACTTCATTCCATCAAACTTATGCCACTTGCCTTTTCGGACCATGATCAGGATTGGGACGTCGAAGGAGGAGATATGTCGAGCTCCTCACTTGGAAGACCAAGTCTATATGGATTGG